>JADWQK010001079.1:0-1200000 GCA_017933935.1 Sesamia nonagrioides | reverse complement strand
CACTGTCGTATGTAATTTTGACTTTCAAAAAGTGCTGATTCTCAGTGTAATTTCTAACTCAAAGAAAGAACCAGTAAAGTAGTAGTAGTAGTACTATAGTATTGAAAATTACCAATACTTTGCTGCGTTACCCTTTGCCTGAATGATTCTAATAATTATGTCTTTAGGAATGAAACTTTATTTATAACTGTCTAGAAGGTACGCGCCGTAAATCCTTTTAAAGAAATTGATACTTCCAATTCAAAACAACCGCTTTCCGTAAAAGCTCTAATTTCTGTTCTGTTTAAAACTGGACACACAATACTTTAGCTGACAAAAAAAACATAGCCAAGTCTTTAGAGGAAGTTGCGTCATTGTCTACGAAGATAAAGAGATTACGAACTTTTGTTCTTTTTTAAGTAAGTTTTTATGGATACTAATCAGTCAAGCTTTTCTGAAGTTGCAAAATGTAGTGAATTAGTAAGTTCTTAACAAAAAAAAAAGGAGGCAAAGTGGAGTGCTTCCGAGAATGGGAATAAGAGCTCTTTAATCATTTCAGATTACTTTAACCTTTTCACTGACAAACAAGAATGATCCAATAAAAATTTTAGTGCGTCATTTATTTAAAAAAAAAAAATGATAAGAGGAATTTTGTTTTTGATTTCAGGGGAGCTTGTTTGAGTGCTTTTATGTAACTGTGATAGCATTTTGGCTATCGCTGATGGTACATAAGCAATAAACATCGGTAATTTTTCATTACAGTCCGAAATCTCATACAGATGTAGATTAGTGTCCGATTGGTGGCAATACGCTCACTCCTTATTACATGGGATTTACAAGATCATTTGTTAAATATGGGTGTATTTATGGGCGTATGGGTGTATGTATGCATTAGGTACATACACACCTCTGTATAATCCTACAGGGATTATAAGGATGATGCTATGTTAAGTATATCAGCGTATTAATCTCAAGAATTCTCTAAAATGAAGAGTATGGTAAGTATGAAATCTTGTATTAATTTTAACTAAGTAAACGTAATAAGTCGTGGTGGCCTAGTGGTTAAAACACCAACCTCTCAAGTATGAGTGCGCGGGTTCGATTCCAGGTCAGGCAAGTACCAATGTAACTTTTCCAAAGTTATATGTACTTTATAAGTATATCTTGGACACCAATGACTGAAGGTGAAGGAAAACATCTTGAGGAAATCTGGACTTTAAGTCTAAAATCGCCAACCCGCATTGAGCAAGCGTGGTGATTACGCTCAATCCTTCTCTGTATGAGAGGAAACCTGTGCCCAGCAGTGGTACGATAAAAAGGTTGATGATGAAACGTAATAGTCTCGTCATAGGAACTTTCCTACCTATACTATCAAATGTGTGGTCAGGTGAAGTTGTACACAAGTAAATCTAAATGAACTCAGCCCAGGTTCTGTACATTTCCGTATTTAACATAGTTACAAATTAAACAGCGCCACTCTCTCTTTACGAATGTGATTATCAACGAGTTAACACACGCTCATTGTGTAAAAGTTCACCATTCGATAACATTACACAGATGTTATTAAACAATGCTTAGTAGTCCATTTATTTATCTCTGTAAGGTTTCTAATGATAATGTTTTCTTTTTTCTGTAGTAAAACTAAATGCACCGTGTCATTAAGCTGTTGTTATTTTTAGTTGTGCGTAAAGTTCTCAGTAATAAATTAGGAAGTGATTTTTTTTTCTGCTCGTGTTCAAACATTCAGGAACTGCGAAAACAAGAATGTTTTAAGTAGCTCTAGATCTAAATATTCTACAAAAAGTCTTTGATAAATATTCGGGAGTAGTTAATTACAAGGTTTAGCTGTTTTTAGTAAACAAACTCTGTAGTTCTACTAGACGCAATAAATAGACGGACTAACCGTTCTTCTGAAATAAAATCCGCTAGGAAGCTGTGGTTAATACATCATGGGATAACAGATGTCAGATTAACATAACTATGTATGTATTTTACTGTATGTACAGTCATTGATATAATATTAAACTAAGGTAGATCCGTCACTAGCTCACTGAAAATGACGCGTACAAAAGGAGGTATGTCCAGCAAGTCGCTTTAGTTTTCGTCGATTCTATTTAAGCGCAAACGACAAACACTAGCCATCTTTTTTTTCTCTATGTTTTTGAGTGCGCCCCATCTCACTCACACTGTGCCAACGTGTGAAATGTACGCTGAAAAAAATATTGCACGTGTGTGCTGCTGCTCCGATCGGCACATTTATTTTGGTTAATTTGTTAGAGCATATCATATCTGTTTAAAATTATATCAATGTGTACAGTACAATAATACAATAAATTCTATAGATCTTATTACACATTCATGATTTACTTTTTTGAGCAGTGGTGGCCTATCGGCCGCGACTTAGAAGTTGTAGGTCGTAAGTTCGAACTCTTTACTTTGAGTAAATATTGCTTCACCGCTGCTCTGAAAACGGTGAAGGAACACATCGTGAGAAAACCGGCATGTCCTAGACACATGTGCCATCTACCCCCGGTGGTGGGCCCCGGTGGTAGATAACGGCCCACTGTCTCACACCGAGAGGAGGCCTATGTCCCAGGAGTGGGAACATTATATACGCTGATTGTGTGTAGGTATGATATTTTTAGCATCACTGACAATCGGCAACTCTGTTTAATACACTCCGTATAATGTCGTCACAAATCTATGTGCGGACGACAGCAGGTCAAGCTACCCGAAACTGTCAAAATTTCACAATCAACCTTGAACATTAATGCATAGCGATAAAGTTCAAAATCTAATAAAGAAATATGACATATTGTAGTAGCTTGTATGTGCTGTAGTCTGTACTATGAAACGTCCAATGGTAAATCATTAACAACTTCATAGAAAACGGATATTTATGTACCTACATATGTATATTGGATAGGTTTAATGCGACTTTACACATTTATCAGTAAAGCTGCTGTTACATGATAAAGTTTACAGTTATCGGAGATGTATAAAAGAAAAGCGGAGACTTGTGATCCTACGCGAGTTGTAACCGAGGGGAACTGGTTGTAGAAACGTAGGTGGTTATGCAGTATTACGATTTATAACTAATATTTTATTATTTTTTTAGCTAGGTTGTTCGTTTGAATGTCAACGTCGAAAACGTCGTTTAACAAGAAACGCAGCAAATTACGTGAACTTGAGTATAATTTAATAAAAACTTGACTAACGTCATACAGGGATAACTCTCAACCTTGGCAGCAGTAGGTCGTATCTAAGGCTCGACGTTAGAAGCAGTATGTGTAGGTCGTCGGAACTATACATGCGGCCTAAGGCTTCTAAGGTTGAGCTACACATGCGTCTGCGACCTAATGCATCTAACGTCGAGAACTGTTTTCGTAAAACCAATGTCAGGAAGGAGTTCGTCTACAATCTGCCTGACTTTACAAGCCCATCTCATTTATTTAACCAAGCAGTTTTCTCCTCATAATTTTTTATTAAAACATCAAAATTTCAAGTATTTACTAGATTAAGTACCTACATGTCGCTATTATTACATTTAATATTACCGACCCGTCTGAACTACAAACTCGCGCGCGTTCCGCCCACGATAACAAAGCGGCGAAATGCCGAAATAAAACATTACGTTTTTTTTACAATAGTCGACACGGTATCTCATGGCGCCTGTAGCAATAAAAGAAACCAGTTATGGGCACAAGTCACCGTCTTAAGCCATTAGGAACATTTTCACTAAATATAGACTTGTACTTCTACTAGACTGATACAAACTCTTTACATCTATATTTGATGTGATGATTTTGTTATGGCTGTAGACAATGGCGGTAACATTTTTAATTCTCAAGGTGATTAATTAATAATTTCTTGACATCATAGTAGTGTATAATCAGATTTTGAGAAACTAAAAAAGAATTAACACCGTTTTAATACTGTGAAGAATGTTGTTAATTCAAAACATGTGAGTTCCAATGGTTATACACATTTCATAACTAAGTATCATACTATCAAAATATGTTAAAACTTATGTGTTTAGATAAAAACTTTAGCTGATAAACAAATATTACCTGCATTTTATCAACCTTTCCAAGAAATAATACAGTAAAATTTGATTAAGTAGGTATAAACATGTTACGGGCTAGGGGTACTTAAACGCCGGTTAAGGGTTACGAAGTTTATTGGCAACGAAAGTACAGTTGGTTGTAGGCAATGACAAATAGAATGTCGCTGACGTTGCACCGAAGTCTTCCCTTATGTCCACGAAGTCCGTGTTGTAAACACACAATAACAGTACAGATGTTACTCCACGTAGTACTCACAGTTCTCGTTACAGTTGTCGCAGTAGGTATTCTCAAAGATCGCTTCTTAACTGTCGCTGTTTTCGTATCGCTAGTCGAATGTAGACTGACTGTGCGCCGGCGTCGCGACGACATATATAGCCCAGCTGATCGAACATTCCAGAATCCTCTAGACGTAATAATAATACTGCATAACTTCGAGGTCACCGGCCAAGTAAGTACCTACGATAATTCCCGGAAACGGGTTTCTAGAAATTTCGATGTCGACACTTTGTTGACAAAACTGTTGAGACTTGTACCATTCGATAGGCCGTCCTAAGTCTAGCAATGCGTTTTATTATTATACCTAGAAAATGACTAGATCTGGAGAAATAGGTCTTAAAAGTGACTCACTGCATGTCACGCGATATTGAACCTTATGCCATTGACATAAGGTCCATTCGTAACATTGCCCCCTTCTTAGTCATGCTCGTCCCGAGCATGATTTGATCCATAATAGCGAGCTAGGCGGTCTACGTGTACGACCTTCAGCTTCCCTCTAGATCCTTTCTTAATCCGGTAGGTGACATCGTTTATTCTGGTTACTATCGTGTACGGACCCTCCCATTTGGCTTGGAACTTTGGACTCTTTCCTTTTCTTCTAATGGGATTGTGTAACCATACTAAAGTTCCCTCTTCAAATCCGGGCACGTTAGCTTTGCGGTCGTATCGGATCTTCATCTTCTCACTGGTTTTCAGACCATTCTCTCTCACTAGCTCATGTATTCCATCTAATTTACGCCGCAGGTCGGCCACATAGTCGACAGCTAGGATAGGAGTATCGGGAGGTGTTCCGGTTAGTGCATCTATGGGTAGTCTAATTTCTCGGCCGAAGTTGACTTTCGCCGGTGTGCAATTTGTGCTATCATGTGTTGCTGAGCGGTATGACATTAAAAAGAGTGGAATGTATTGGTCCCAATCCCTTTGATGTTCTTCCACTACTTTGGCCAAATGATTCTCCAACGTCTGATTGAATCTTTCGACCATTCCATCTGACTGTGTGTGATATGGTGTTGTACGAGTCTTATGTATCCCGAGTAGTTGGCAAACCTCTTGAAATAGTGAAGACTCGAAGTTTCTACCCTGGTCAGAGTGTAACTCCAAGGGAACGCCAAATCGACAGAACACCTCGTGAACTAGCTTTTTGGCGACTGTATGAGCTTCCTGGTTAGGTACTGCGAAAGCTTCTGGCCATTTGCTGAAATAGTCTTGCATGACGATGATATACCTATTCCCTTCTTCAGTAACAGGGAATGGCCCAGCTATATCGACAGCAACTCTTTCCCATGGTGCACCAACATTGTACAATTTAAGTCGACCTCTGGCTCTCGTTTGCGGTCCCTTTACTGAGGAGCAGGCTACACATTTTCTACACCAGTCCTCTACGTCTTCGCGGCAATGCACCCAATAGAATCTTTTTCTCACCTTCTCCAGGGTTTTCTTTACTCCTAGATGTCCTCCGGATACTCCGTCGTGTACCTGTCTTAGCACTGACGCGACTTTATCGCAGGGGACAACTATCTGTAAGGTGACCTCCTGACCACTGGGTGATTCCCATTTCCTCTTGAGAATTCCATTATCAATTATCAGGCTGTCCCATTGAGCCCAGTAACTTTTTACTGTTGGGCTAAGCGCTGATATTTCACTCCAAGCGGGCCTCTGGCCACGTTGTTTCCATTCGATTACTGTCTTCAAGTCACTATCTTCCTTTTGTGCGTCTTCCAATGATTGATTATCCCAGTCTTCGTCCAAAGCGTTCGCCTGGATAATCCTTACGTTCTCTTTCTTTTCCTGTTTGGCACAATGTCGGCAAGATTCTTCGCAAGGTCGTCTAGACAAAGCATCAGCATTATTGTGTGACTTGCCTTTCCGATGTTCAGTGACAAAGTCAAATTCTTGCAGCTGCTCTATCCACCTTGCTACTTGTCGTCGCGTGCGAACCCTTTCGTCTTCCCTTGGCGTGACCGGCATGCCGCTTCTGACACCAATTGTTACGGGCTAGGGGTACTTAAACGCCGGTTAAGGGTTACGAAGTTTATTGGCAACGAAAGTACAGTTGGTTGTAGGCAATGACAAATAGAATGTCGCTGACGTTGCACCGAAGTCTTCCCTTATGTCCACGAAGTCCGTGTTGTAAACACACAATAACAGTACAGATGTTACTCCACGTAGTACTCACAGTTCTCGTTACAGTTGTCGCAGTAGGTATTCTCAAAATCGCTTCTTAACTGTCGCTGTTTTCGTATCGCTAGTCGAGTGTAGACTGACTGTGCGCCGGCGTCGCGACGACATATATAGCCCAGCTGATCGAACATTCCAGAATCCTCTAGACGTAATAATAATACTGCATAACTTCGAGGTCACCGGCCAAGTAAGTACCTACGATAATTCCCGGAAACGGGTTTCTAGAAATTTCGATGTCGACACTTTGTTGACAAAACTGTTGAGACTTGTACCATTCGATAGGCCGTCCTAAGTCTAGCAATGCGTTTTATTATTATACCTAGAAAATGACTAGATCTGGAGAAATAGGTCTTAAAAGTGACTCACTGCATGTCACGCGATATTGAACCTTATGCCATTGACATAAGGTCCATTCGTAACAAACATAAAAAATTAAATACCCCACTTTTGCTATTCTGCCCTCATAAGGAAAAAAGAAGCATCTAACATTTTTTTTCCAAATTGAGTTACATGCATATTCTAAATCAGTAAAAAAAAATGGCATACACCAATATTTTTATATTTTGCATAAAAAAATGTTAGATGTATCTTTTTTCCTTATGACGGCAGTATTATGTACATTATTTCTACTCAGTAAATTCCCTATACCCGGGATATTTTCCTGTATAAAACAGGCTACATGCACCTAGAACATATTGGGAGGAAATTGCAGTTTATAACATCCAGCCTATGACTAAGACTAAGTTCTTGTATCCTACCTAGGTACTCAAATGCATTATGTATATGAGTCGGCAGTATGGCATGATTTATATGACTGTTTCCAATAAGAATTGCAGCTGCACAATTTATTTTTGCATAATTAGATGCAGAATATTGAGAGGCTGTAACATTTTTTAGTGCTACATTAAACCTGAAGTTTTATTAATAATACATTGGTATTTACATTATTTTCAAATAATATTGGGACTTAGAACATATCTTTCTATTATCTATATGGATATTAATTGAATAGTCACACTAATTTAAGGAAATTCGAGCTTGTGACTGGATGCACTTTATTTATATTCTGATATTAAACAATAATGTTATTTCTTATGGTATATTTTGTGGGTCAGTCAGTAGGTAACCATTAGGGCTCTCTGTGGCTATTATAGCCTCCAATTTGTATTCTGATTATACAAGAAACTTATGTCTTACGGTTTAGTTTGTGAGTTAGTCAGTAGGTAAATATTAGAGCTCAAATTAGTGGCTATTATAGCCACCAATTTGAGCCAAAACCCAAATTGGAGTTTAAACTGATAGTGGTAAAGTTGCACCTAATAAAACTACCTCAAAGCGGTTAGCATAATCTTGTCTCAAAATCCCGAATAACTGTACGTTTTACCGATCTTATGGCGAGATAGAACGATAGCAATCTCCTTGATAAGGAAAAAAGTATCGTTTATATATCCCACTTAAAAACAAGTTCCATATTTTATTAATCCTCTTCGTTTCTTAGAAATGCAGGTGACTGTCGTATCGAAATTCTTGTTTCATGCCGTTATCATATTCGATCGATTTGATGACAAATAAAGGCACCGCGTCGCTACGACAGCCGGCATAGAAATATAACATAGTTACGTCCTATAACACTCCGCTATACTTACAAAACATAAAACAAGCCCCCAAAATAAAATATTATACCTAAAACGCATAGAAATGCAGCACGATTTATTTATAAAACTCGACTTACCAGCAACAACTGTATCGCTCAGGTCATACTTCACTGGTTTAGGAAACTCTCTCAACTTGCGTCCACTTAGTTTTAATTCACCACTCAAATAAGCATCCTCCAAAATTCTCTCTAACGATTTTGTTAACTGACTATGAATATTATTGTGCCCATTCATGTTTACACTTACACACGGCCCCAACACGGCCATATTCTTTTTGAACTGAAAAGAAACTGTTTTTTTGTCTATTGGTTACATGTTGCCAACTTAACGACATGAAGTGACTACTAACGACTAACTTCACGTTATATCTAGTTCTCAATGGCCTAAAGCTGCCTACTCACTTTATAACGAATCGTTATAAAGTGAGTAGGCAGCTTTAGGTCATTGAGAAACCACCAGAAAGAAACAATCGTTATTAACGATTGTTTGTTTCTGGTGGTAACCAAAAATCAAATAACAATGAATTGAAATCTATTTGAAATCAAAACCGATTTATCTCCTCATGATAGTTACCTATTTATTAATAGAATAAGAAGAGAATAGGGGGAGAATAGGAATACAATAAGGTCCGTATTCTAGAAAGAGACTCAAGCATTGATGTCTGTTTAAACATTACTTAAAACTAGTTTCATGTTTCAACCAATCAAATGGCTTGAAACGTGTTTAACAGTAATGCTTGAGTTTGAGTGAGCTTCTGGAATACGGGCTTAAGAAATGACTGGTCAATCTCATCCACTGTTATAGGATAATATTCTTATTATTTTTTTGTTTTATGAAATACATTCATTACTTTACATTATAATAAGGATTGTTTCTTGAATAGCTAGGCAGCGAAATATAGGTAATAGGTATGTATAGGTGTGTATATAGGTATACATAGGTCTACCTATTGTACACCTATATTTCGCTCTTTCACTGTTATCACGGTACGTTTCCATTAATTGACTTTTTTTTTAGTCATTATAGTTCTTGGTTACGGCTAGGCTCCTAAGATTTATAATCATTAGGTGCTGTAAAAGTAGCTAATATTGTTAGTGTGTTTACAAAATAAGTTTTCCAATTTGTATATGAATGGTAAAAAAAAAACAGACATATTCTGGCCCGCTTGGATATGCTCGATGCAGGGGCGGATAATTATTATCCTGAGCTGATAATACTCATAAGTAAACTAATAATTGTACAATTGAGTAATGTTATCAAGAAACTAAAATACATGTTTCATACCAGGTTATGCTATTTTCGGCGTAGTAATAACAGATAAAATGACTCTTCTGAATCAGAAGAGTCATTTTAGTATAATTTACGAAGTAACCATAAAGGGTTTCACAGGATGAATATGACGAGTTAGCGTCGCATACATTTCAAAGGGTATTACAGAATAAAGAAAGAGAGGAAACGAAGTTTCGGTATATCTATATCTCTCTCAAAATCATCAATAATCTATAAGCAAAGAGATAGAGCTAGACCGAAAGCATAAACCATCTTTCTCATTCTTTTCTTTGCAAACCAAAAAATTATACGCGTACGGCATGTCCATTAGTATATGTCGACGAATTTTAACTCATTATCTATCAAAATATTACAGATTTACAGATCTGTACTCACCCTCTTGCCTTCCCTCTAGTATTATTATACTCTTTGCCTTCCCTCTTCTCGTTCTCGTCTCACGTTTTTGCTGTGAAGTGTGAGTTCGTCTCTGTCATTTCTGACTTCTGTCTGTGCGTCTACCCCACATGACACTGACATGAAGCAGTAACCTAAAAATTCTGGAAATTCTGTGATAATTTAATTTTTATGAAAGTAAAATGACGATAACAAACTTCTTACGGTTAGCAAACGTACTAAAAGGTGTAAATAAATCAAATTTGTTACAAATCGAGGTAAATATGAGTTCTACATCGTTAGATTAATTCCAGAATTATCCGGTCGATTTTACGTAATTTAAATAATTTTGTATTTCTGAATCAAAAAGCAATAACATGACTCAAGACTGATGTTTAATGTGAAATGTTGCAGAAATTCTCGTCCCACATCAAAGATGGTGAACACAAGGCTTTGGAAAAGATCCGAAACATTGGAATATCCGCGCATATCGACTCAGGAAAAACTACGCTTACAGAGCGAATATTGTTCTACACCGGCAGAATAGACCAAATGCACGAGGTATGTAATATAATAATTCAATTACAAGAAATATTGATTTTACTTGGAAAGAAACCCTGTGAGTGGGGAAAACAAATTGATATAAATCCATAATTTAATAGGTTTTTTATTTTATCGATTTGATTGATTGAATGAAGATCCCTACTACATGCACTTACTAGGCCTAGATGTTGCACATTTATTATATGTTAAGTTTCAATCGACTTCTCGGTGTCATCTTTTACAACCCACTCGACAAGGTCTTGCCGCCAAGCGATTCGTCGTGTTCCCGCATGATGTCTGCTGAAGCCGTATGGAGGACGAGTCTGAGTAGTTGTGTTGCGATGTGTGCCGGGTACGATGCGCCAAAAGTTGTTGTGTCGGGAGTTTGGTTGTGGAGGGTCCCCAGATCAATCTTCCTCTGGCGCAGCATCGTTGGTTGTGTTGGTCCTGGGTTTAACATTGCATCACCTCGCTCAACTGCTGTCATCCTTCCTATTCCTAAGTTTTTTAAGTGAATAGGCTAAATAAACTAGTGCACGTTACCATCAACGATTGCATCTGCTTATCATCAGGCGGGATTGCAGTCAAGCACTAGTTTATAATTATTTAAAAAAAAGAACTCAAGTTTTATTATTGCTTTTTTCATAATAATTTAAAATTCTTCACTTATTTAGTCTAATGAAAATATCTGATTACCAATTTTTCTACTAGGTCAAGGGCAAAGACAATGTGGGTGCTGTCATGGACTCAATGGAGTTAGAGCGTCAAAGAGGTATCACTATCCAATCTGCCGCCACCTACACAATATGGAAAGACCACAACATTAACATTATAGACACACCAGGACATGTAGACTTCACAGTAGAAGTTGAACGTGCTCTGAGAGTGTTAGATGGAGCTATACTTGTACTGTGCTCTGTGGGTGGAGTACAGAGTCAGACATTAACTGTTAACAGGCAGATGAAGAGATATAATGTACCCTGTTTGGCATTTATTAATAAGCTTGATAGATTGGGAGCTAACCCTTACAGGTAAGAAGAGTATTTATGAATTATTTTGGATACCAAAAAGACTCCACTGCTTAAAGCCAGGCATACAGATAAACATTTCAGAACTGTGACTATGTAGTTTATAGCTTAACAACAAATATAATAATAATAATAATGGCATGTGGGAAGTGGATTCAGCAATCATTGTACCGATAGTCATGACAGCCAATGGCTTAATAGCCAAGAGCCTCAACCAACACCTCAGGAGGCTCTCGTTAGGCAGCTAGATCAAGGGTTTGATTCAGAAAACTGTAATTCTGGACACGGCTCGCATTGTCAGGAAGTTCCTCTCTCTGGAGCCCTGACCGCCGGTAGCTTGGACCTTGTTCCCAATACCGGTGGGCTACTATTTTTTATACTTTTAAATATTTTTTTATATATTTTTTTATGTAGCAATATTTAAAAATGTAATTTATATGTATATAAAATGTAATAAAGGAATAATAATAATAATGTTTATTGGTGCCAAACCTTACAGAGAAGCTTAATATCTAGCTAAAATTAAAGGTGCACAAAAGTTAAAACCCTGACTCCCAAACTAGGAATTACCTGTGACTTAGGAATCAGTATGCCCCGGGCTTAGGTAAAACTAAAGCAAGAGTAAACAGGCATCTTTTGGGCTTGCTGCTTCAATCATACACTTTATCTGTTGCTTAAGCAGGCAGCTTTCATTTCTAAAAAACAAAATATAAATAAGCATGTGTGCAATCCACACATTGTAAAAGTGAAACCTTAAAAAAAATTTGGTTTCAAGAGGTGAATGTAAAAAACGTATGATTCCTATCTCATTTTCTCACACCTTAAGTCTTTTATGTGTCTCTTTTTTATTTATTAAAACAGACAGATGTTAAAACAGTTTTAACTTCAAAAAAGTATATAAACATGATATTTATTTTTCCAGGGTAATAAAACAAATGCGTTCGAAATTGAATCACAATGCTGCATTCATTCAGCTCCCTTTGGGCCTTGAAAAGGAGTGTGAAGGTATCTTAGATCTGATTGAAGAGAGGGCCATTTACTTTGATGGAGATTATGGAGACAAGATTCGGTATGATGAAGTGCCTCAAGATAGGAGAACTGAGGTGCAAGAGAGGAGGCATGAGCTTATTGAGCATTTGTCTAATGTTGATGAGAGTTTAGGTATGTTGTATTGCAAGAAAATAATGTTTTTATGTGTTATTTCTTAACAAAGATAAAACAATTGTTCATTCTGTGCTACATGACAGAATTAATAAGTCTGATACATGTCTAAAACTCGTCAGGTTGTGGAGGTCAGACGACAGTCCCTTCACGGAAAATATCAAAGTTTAGCCAAAATCAGCAGTTAGGCTGGTAAAGGTCCCCAAATTGAAATTTGTTTAAAAATTACATAGTATTTTTGAATAATTGTACCATTTAATAACGGACGAACGGCGTCGGGTCGACGATGAAGTACCTGGGACTTGTCCTCGACAGCCGGTGGAACTTCGAGGAGCACTTCCGACGTTTGGCTCCCAGGCTGGAACGGGCCGGGGCTGCCCTAAGGCGGCTCCTCCCCAATCTAGGGGGACCAAACGCCTCCTGCCGGAGGCTCTACGCGGGGGCCGTGCGGTCCATGGCCCTTTATGGGGCACCGGTGTGGGCGCGGTCGTTAAGGAAGCGACCAGCCCGATGCCTGACCGCGTCCCAGAGGGTCATGGCCATTCGGCTGATCCGGGGATACCGCACGGTCTCCGCTGAGGCGGCGAGCCTCCTTGCCGGATTACCGCCATGGGATCTGGAGGCCAAAGTCCTCGCCCACATATGGGAGTGGCGAGAGGAGGCAAAACGCCGGGGTATAACTCCGCTGCCGCGAGAAATCGCGGTACGACGGACAGAGCTCCGGCGGGATCTCATGGCGATATGGAGAATGCGATTGTCGCAACCCAGTGCTGGGCACGCCACAATAGCGGCGGTAAGACCCCTCTTTGAGGAGTGGCTAGAGAGGCGCCACGGCGCCCTCACCTTCCGCCTGACGCAGGTCCTCACCGGACACGGTTGTTTCGGGAGGTTCCTGTTCCGTATAAGGCGGGAGGAAACGCCAGGGTGTCACCATTGTGTGGATCGCCCTGAGGACACGGTGGAGCATACGGTGGAGGTCTGCCCGGCTTGGGTAGAGCACCGCCGTGTCCTCGTAGCGGCGATCGGCGGCGATCTCTCGCGTCCGACCCTGGTCCAGGCCATGGTCCGGAGCGAGAGTGCATGGCAGGCCGTCACCTCCTTCTGCGAAGCAGTGATGCTGGCAAAGGAGGAGGCGGAGCGCGTGAGGCAACGGGAATCCCAGCGCCCTCACGCCACTAGCCGCCGCAGGAGACGCCCTGGTCGGGAGATGACACCAAACTCCCAGCCACCGTAGGCGCGGGCCTGCGGGCGGTGAGCAGTGGGCAGCTCGCCGCTCGGTAAGGACCAGGCCCGAGTCGACGGCGCGTCGTGTTTCACGCGCGCCTCAAAGAGATGTCAGCACATCGTGACGGGGTCCACGAAGACCGATGCCTCCTGGGTCAGGGTTGCGGGTTGGTTAAAAAAGAAACCGTGGCCCTGGCCGTTGCACAGGCAAGTAAAGAAACACGGGTGGGTTTTAGTCAGTAAAAGTCTGACACGCCCTTCCGCTCTGCCCAGAGCGGGAGAAGTCATTTGATGATTTCCCATCCAAACAAAAAAAAAAAAAAGGCTGGTAAAGGTCCCCAAATTGAAATTTGTTTAAAAATTACATAGTATTTTTGAATAATTGTACCATTTAATAACGGATTTTAACTATGTATGTTATTTTTTTATTAGTCATGTTGCATGTTGGGCTGAATTAAGACAACTTCTTGCAAAAATGGTTTTTGACACTGCCTTGTCTTTTATAATTAGGATTCGTTTTTCTATAAGGCAACTGATAGAATACCCTTCAAATTCCAGGCGAATTATTCCTCGAAGAAAAGACACCAACAGTAGCTGACATACAGCAGGCAGTCCGACGCACAACTCTCAAACGCACATTCACTCCGGTACTCGTAGGCACAGCTCTAAAGAACAAAGGAGTACAACCTTTACTAGATGCAGTACTACAATACCTCCCACACCCGGGTGAAGTGGAAAACACTGCTTTATTGAATGACGATAAGGATGGAGAGGGACAGACTATATTGTTGGATTCTGCGAGGAATGATAACAAGCCCTTTGTCGGTTTGGCTTTCAAGTTGGAAGTCAGCAAGTTCGGGCAACTCACATATTTGAGATGTTACCAGGGGATGTTGAAGAGAGGGGAGAATATTTTTAATGCTAGGACGGGAAAGAAGGTATGTATGTGTTTCATAAACCGTTCATTTATCAACCTTAAAATATATCATATAAGCTTTCTGTTAATGTCTGCCCATATTATCATCTGATGCTTGGCATGGGTTTTTTTTTTTTTTTTAATCTACATTTTACGAGGCTTCAGTACACACGGAGTGACTATGCCAGCCTCATGGGGAACCTCCAATACTAATAGGAATCATCTTAAGCTCATTATTTCTCTCCACAAACGAAATACGGCCCCTGCCGCATGTGAAAATGGATTGCTCAACGCTATGTTCAGCAAACCATCCCACAGCGGCACCCCAGCCAAAAATCTATCCCGTAGAGTCGCATATTGCCCACATTCCAGTAACACATGTATCAGGTCTTCCTTTACACCACAATAAGTACACAAATCGGTTTGAGTTACATGCATTAGTGAAAGTAACTTATTTACCGGAACATGGCCAGATCTAATTCTAAAAGCATACACAAGAAGTTCCCTACAGAAGCCGACACTGCCAAACCAGGGCACCAGTGTAGGTGAGTCTTGGATTGTCCTGTACCAAATCCCTTTTGTCTCCGAGCACTTGTCAAAGTATTTTTTCCATTTTCCAATGCTATACTCTCTAACGGAAGGTAACAGCTCGGAGGCATAAGGCAGGCACAAGACCTCCCGTTCCCCCCCAACTGCCTGTCTCGCTGCCAAGTCTGCCACCTCATTACCTCGAATTCCGACGTGGGAAGGCACCCACTGCATCTTGATATTTTGGTGAGTGTTTAGTACCATTCCCAGTATTTCATAGGCTATCGGCATACCTCGGCTGCCCGAGGTACACCGAGCCAAGTGTTGCAGAGCGCTTCTTGCATCCGTAAGGATTACAATATTTGTAGATTTTAAATCTGCAGCATACTTTAAGGCTTCTGCAATGGCAACTAGTTCCGCTCTCAAGATGCATATCTTTCCACTTAAACGCCACATCTTGGTGGTTCCAGACTGAGGGTCGTAGAAAGCAGCACCAGCTCCATTGCTCTCCTTTGATGCATCTGTGTATATTTTATAATATTCACAATATTCCTTTTCGAGGTAATGAAGTGTCAGATTTTTCAGCACATCGACATTGATATCCTTTTTAGATCTATTTATGCCAGTAATATTTATTGATAAAAAGGATGTATCTGCAGCTGACAACCCTACATCAAAAGAATACACTTCTAAGAAGCCACCACTCCTGTAAAGGTCCATGTTCTGGAATTTACGATGTTACGATTGTCAATAAAGGTTTTATTTTATTATTCCAATAACAATTCTCTCTAGATAATTCTTCAATTAAATCGAGAGCATTGCTTGATATGGAGGCTATTTTTATCCAGAATCTACAGGCTAATTCGAATCTTCTGATAAACAGCGGGGGAACGCACAGTTCGCATTCCATAACATGGACCGGGGTGCTTCTTATAAAACTACCACATATCCTCATAGCTCTATTCTGTAGCAAAATAAACTTTTTGAGATGAGTTTTAGCTGCGTTTGCATACAAAAAACTTCCATAGTCTAGTCTACTTCTTATCAATGACATATAGATTCTACGCAGATGTTTAGGGTGGACTCCCCATGTTCTACCTGATAACACTTTAAGAATGTTTATGTGTTTGTAACATTTTCCACATGTTTCATTTATATGTGCTGCCCATCTCAAGGATCTATCCAACCAATACCCAAGGTATCTAACTTTATCGACTACAGGTAACCTTTTACCATTGATATCTATATCAACAGTTATTTGCTTATGGGATCTATTAAAAATACATAATTTTGTTTTGGTTTCTGATAAATTAAGTCCAATTAGGTCTAGGCTAGTTGTTGTAATTTCCAAGTCTTCTTCAATATTGGTTACAGCCGCTTCTACATCCTTATTTTCAACTGTTAAGTACAAAGCAAAATCATCTGCATATTGTGATACCCTTTCATGTAAAAGATGTTGAATAACATTCATGGTAACGACATTAAAAAGCAGTGGCGATAACGGATCGCCCTGAGCTAGGCCTTTTCTAGCATATCTAGTAATATGGTTTTTGCTGCTATCGGTAATGGTGCACAACCTTTCTGATAGAAAGTTCCATAGGTATTTGCATATTTTATTTCCGACGCCAATGCTTTGCAATGTCGCCACCAAACATGAAATATTGACAGTATTATATGCATTTTCTATATCTAAAAATACAGCAATAGTAGGTGCATTTTTTATGAATCCAATTTGAATTGCGGATACCATCGCAACTAAAGCATCAATACAAGATTTACCCCTTCTAAAACCAACAGTGTAGTTACTTAACAATCTTTTGTTTTCCACATACCATTCTAATCTTTTCATAATAATTAAATGAAATAGTTTGCAAGGGCAGGACATCAAAGATATAGGCCGTAAGGTATCTTTGCCAGGTTTTGGTATTGGTATTACTTTTATGTCCCGCCATTGCTTTGGCACAATTCCTGTTTGTAAAATCCTATTGTAAATATTAAGTAAAAATAATTTGGCTGATGTTGACAAATTATACAACATAGAATACGAAAAATTGTCAGCCCCTGGTGAAGTGTCTTTACGTTTTAGAGAGTTTTCCATCTCTACCACAGTGATTTTCTTTTCTATTGTGCATGGGGGCCCATCTGTAAATATTGGTGGTGGATCTTGCACGGTGTCCGGTGTCAATGACTGAAGTAACTCTGTCGCTTTAGCTTGTGTTACCGTGGAGTAATTACTTCTTCTCTCTCCCTTCATCCACTTCATTTTCTTCCATAACACGGTTGGTGAAGCCTCATTATCTATTTCACTACAGAATTTAGTCCAACCACGAGTCACACTGTCCTGAATATGTTTTTTAGCTTTAGAGATTTTTTCTTTATATTTTATGTAGTTTTCTGGAGTGGGATTTCTTCTTAATTGTGCTAGGGATAGTCTTCTTTCGGCAACAACTTTAGATAGCTTTGTATTCCAGTATGGTTTTGGTTTGAATTTAGAAGTAGGGTCTTGACAAATTTTTATCCAAGGTATGGTTTTTTCTGCTACAGATTCAATTTTCTCTATAAATGTGTCATA
This sequence comes from Sesamia nonagrioides, assembly GCA_017933935.1. Lineage (NCBI taxonomy): Eukaryota > Metazoa > Arthropoda > Insecta > Lepidoptera > Noctuidae > Sesamia > Sesamia nonagrioides. Next base: position 1,182,208 of record JADWQK010001079.1, on the reverse strand, counting down.
CATTGATTGTATATCAGAAGCAGTAGGAAGTTCATAAAATATTTCTTCTGTTTGTTCTTTGTACTCTTCCCACTGAGCTTTCCGAAAGTTTCGTTTCTTAACAAATGTCTCAGATGCTTTAAAACTAAAAATCATGCTTATGATGATGACGTCGCTACCTAGTGACTCATTTGTAACGTTCCATGTGAACTTGTGAGCTATATCCACAGATGCAAATGTGATGTCAGGTGCAGATTGTTGTAGCACTCCATTTACCAGTTTGATTCTTGTCATACTTCCGTCATTTAAACATATGAAATCGTTTTCAAACATAGCTTTGTAAATTTGCTCCCCTCTTCGCTCATTTTTATGAGACCATAAGCAGTGATGACCGTTCATATCACCCAATATTATTGTCTCAGAGTTAGCCAGAGAAAAAAGGTGATCCCAACTTTGTTGGTCATCATTAGCAGTAGGGGGACAGTATAAGGCAATTATGTTCTTTATGTTAGGTATATTCAACACTTCAAGTTTTAAGATTTCTATGTCTGAGAATGGGATGATGCAAGGTTTTGGAATTAACATAATACTTTTATGTGTAATCACACATATGCCTCCATAGTTGTCATCTCTATCATTTCTGTAAATATTGTAATTACTTACTTTAATGATATTTTGCTCTGACAGCCATGACTCACTGATAATTGCTATATGAACTTTTTCTCTATTCAATATTATTTCAAATTCTTTTAACTTGGGCTTCAAACTATTGGCATTCCATTGTAATATTTTTATGATACTATTTGTTTTGGTGTAATTATCCATTGGTGGTTTTGACCCCCAATAGCCGCCAAATTATGTCTGGATTTAAATAAGTTCCTACAAGTGCAATAACTTCTTCAAGTATATACTTAATAAAAAGCTCTATCTTAGTCTGTATGTTTTCATGACTGAATAGGATACTTTTCATGTCTTCCAAAAATCTTTTTATTGAAATACTTCTTCTTTTCTTTTTTTGCTTTTCCTTTGCACCATCAGCTGTAGTGTGGGTTGATGGTTGCACTATTGTTTCATTCCTCTCTGCTAATTCTTCTGCAGTATTCTTCGCTTCTTCAGGTAAATTAATTCTCCTCTTGTTTAATTTTGTCCTCTTCTGTTTCTTTTGTTTTTTCCACCCTTCTACTTGTTCACCACTTTCTATTATCTGATCTTCTTCTCCACTACTGCTATATTTTCCTCTTGCAATATCAGCATAAGTAATTTGTGTCGACAGAGTTGCTACCGGGTTTGAATTTCCAACATCTAGTGACTGTTGGGAGACATACTGCGGTGCTAAGGTCTGAATCTGCCTGTCCTCATTGATTTTGGTCAATGCTACCTTATATGTGCAACTGTTCGCAGACATGACTTCTCTGATCTCTTTTTCACGCATAAATGCCGGGCACAAGCTTTTTATGATCGACATATGATCCCCTTTGCAGTTGGCACATTTATACCTTGTTGTATTGCAATTGTCATGTTCTCCTCCACAATTAGGGCATAGTTGCATCTTTAGGGGACAATAATTCCTTATATGTCCATATTTCCAGCATTTGGAGCACTGTGTGACAGGGAATGTGTATGGGTCTACCTTAATCCGACTGCCATATGCATACACATATGGTGGTAAGACAGAACCTTTAAAGCACACCCTCACTGTTTCACTTTTCTCCCATTTTCCATCTCTAGACTTTTTATTTAGCCTCTTTGTAGCGAGAATCTCAGTACTGCTCTCTAGGAACCCTTTGATGTTCTCCTCCTTGATATCCAGGTCTATATCTTTAATAACTCCATAGGAATATACCACTTCATTGGTCTTTCGCCATATCCACTCCTTTCCTTTAAAAGTATCACATTTTATTAACTTTTCAACATCTTCTTTATCTTTAATTCGAATTAATACCTTATATGGACTTTTATAAATCACTTTCTGAACAGATTGCACATTTTCTTTAAATAATAATCTGGCCAAACCAATTTGTTTGGGCAGAACTTCCTTTGAGGACAAAGATACCTCATGCAAAGGACAATTGAGACTTTCTATACCTTGATTTTTCAACTCTCCACCACCCACCAACCTTCTTTTTTTCTTCTTATTCTTCCCTACTTCTATAAAAGGTGAAGAATCATCCTCATTTGAACCAGATCTGAGCCTTTTTCCTGAAATATTTGCCCTATTTTCTTCTACCCTCTGTCCAGTGGTTATCTCCGTGCTATCCCACTCCAATTCCGGTCCCACCACAATGTTACGTATTTCTTCTTGGGTGTAATCCCTTTGAGTTTCCATTTCTGGGTTTACTTCGTCCTCATTCATCATAAAAACACAAAATTACACCTTTTTTTTAATATGTTTTTTAAGTGGGTATTTCAAAGTCACTGATTTTTATAACTTATGGAAAACTAAGTAAATAAGTTTAAAACACTATAACTACATTGTTATTGAACTATATAAATGTCACAAATATAATTCAAAACAGTTCCACAACAATGTCCACAATTATCCAATTTAATAGATGGCACTCAAACTAATATGTCTTTACCCTACAGGTTTGACACATGTACTGTTGTTGGCATGGGTTGTAAGTCAGATAGGCAGTCGCTCCATGACGATTACTGGTACATGATGAGTACATCAAGTTACATTGGAAGCCATCCCCGACATAGTTTGGAAAGGCTAGGCTTGTTTCGTGTTTTCAAATCCAGAAATATTGAATTTTCGGTGGTAGGCCATAACATTGGCTGCCTGCATGATGTCTGGTGAAGCCGTACGGAGGACGGTCTGAGCAGTTGTGTTGCGAATGTTACGATGTGTGCCCGGTAGATACGATGCGCCATCAGCAGCACCATTGGTCGTTTTGTTGGGTTTTATATTACATCACCTCGCTCAACTGCCGTCTTCCTTCCTATTCCCTCAGTATTTTTAAGTGGATAGGCTTAATAAACTAACTCGCTCTACCATCATTACCATCAGGAGGGATTGCGGTAAGGCACTAGTTATTAATTATAAAAAAAAACTTTTTTACCACTTGCAGGTTAAAATTTCCCGATTAGTCCGTATGCACTCCAATAACATGGAAGAAGTAACGGAGGTTATGGCCGGCGATATATTCGCGTTGTTCGGCGTAGATTGCGCATCCGGTGACACGTTCGTCAATGACAACAAGATTAACTTGTCAATGGAATCAATACACGTGCCTGACCCTGTTGTGTCCATGTCTATTAAGCCGAGGAATAGCAAGGATAGAGATAACTTCTCGAAAGCAGTTGCTAGGTAAGTATTATTTATATATAACTAGTTTCTGAACACGACTTCGTCCGCGTGAAATTTCTCATATCTCCAACTGTCGCATCGTCCGCGTTTTAACTTCTTTTCGCTTAGTTTTCTTAGTCATCATCATCATTATCTCAGCGTTTATCTCGGTTGCATCCGCGGCTTTCGCGTTGGAGCCCAGGGTCCGCTTTCCTGCACATTCTCCTCCATTTCGCACGATCTTTAGTATCCTGTGGTAAGAGCTTGTTGGCACGCATGTCATCTCTTACAACGTCAAGCCAGCACTTCTTTGGTCTATCCCGCTTGTTCCGGCCTGGCGGTGGCGCCATGGCAAAACGGATTCGGGAGTCTATAATCCTCTCAAAGATCTTCATGGTGTGGGACATGACCTTGATACCGCGATAGTTGCCACACTCCTGAACTGAGCCCTTGCCTTTAAAAACTGGAGTAATAATGCTCAGCCTCCATTGGCTCGCGGTTTTGCCGGTCAGGAGCACGCGGTTGAGAAAGTTAGTTAACATGCCCACACCGCGAGGACCCATCGCCTTCCAGGCCTCAATGGGGACTCCGTCAGCTCCGACAGCTTTCCGCTTCCCCATACGACGAAGAGCCGTTTGGACTTCCTCGGGCGTTATCAGAGGCACTAGTCCAAGGTTCGGAGGGAGTTCCGGTGTCTGCACCTCTTGATGCTGCTTCTTCAGCAGCTCGTGAAAGTTCGAGCGCTATTTCTCCTTCACCGTGAGGTCCTCGCATAGCAGGTTGCCATTAGCGTCTTTTACACAACGGCACTTGGATATATCCTGTGCCGCTTTGACCCTGGAACGTGCCAACTTGTAAATGAGCTTTTGCCCCTCAGACGATTGCAACTTCTCGTAGAGAGGTTGCAAGTGGTCTCGTCTGGCTCTGGCTACAGCTCTTTTAGTGGCACGTCTGGCAAACTTGTATACGTGATCTTAAGGAGATCCGGTCACTTGCCACGGTTTGAAGAGGGCTTTCTTCACCTTAGTCTTTCTCTGGACTGTGTCGTCCCACCACTAGGTTTCCTTGTCATGTTTGCGGCCGCCCTTAGAGACGCCGAGTACCACCCGCGCCGCCCCCGTAATAGCTGCCTGGATCCTATCCCGGTGGTTTTGCACAGGTTCTCCGTCGGTACCGATGCACTTGTCGCCAATAACCGACGGAAAATCCTGGGACCTGTTTTCATCAAGCAGCCACCACCGGATCTGGCGCCGGCAGTTCTCTACACGTCTACGTTGGGCCTTTACGCAGAGGTCCATGACAAGGAGACGGTGTTGTGCAGTGAGACTCACCGGGTATGACTTTGCAGTTGGCTACTTTGCCGATATGGTGCCTCCTAGTTAGTAGAAAATCGATCTGGGTAGCGCCCGCTCCGGTAGGTGCTCAAGGTGACAAGGTGCTCTGGCTTCTTTTTGAAGTAGGTGTTCACGATTGCAAGGTCCGCGGCCGCACACATTCGGAGAATGCTGTCCCCTTCCGCGTTGCGGCTACCGTACCCAAAGCCACCGTGAACACACTCAAACTCGCCACACCTCTCACCCACATGACCGTTCAAATCACCAGAACACCAGAACGATTCCCTGGGATAACGGAATCCCGCGAAGCAATCCTTCGAGCTGGGTCCAGAACAGCGTCCTTTCGGCTTCACCGTACCCGGCCTGCGGAGCGTAGGCACTTATCAAGTGCCTACGCTCCGCAACCCACCTCAATTCACCTCCAAGACGTCATCCTGGAGCTCGTCGGACAACACCACGGCCACCCCATTTCTCCCACTAGGTGCACCCGTGTAGATCAGCTTGTAGCCATTCCCAATAAGCCGGGATCTGCTGCCTTTTCACCGAGTCTCCTACAGGAACGCCACGGCCACCCTCCGCCTGTGGAGAGTTTCGGCCAGCTCTCTTGCGCGTCCAGTTAGCGTGCCAACGTTCCACGACGCGAAACGGATTTTTATGGTTTGGGCTCGCTTCTTCAGCCGTGTCCGCCTCTGACACGGTAGCCCTAGCCCACAGGTCACATGAGTCGGGCGAGGCTCCTGCGCGCCGTTTTGCGGCGGCACGTGCCATGAGCATTTCTATTTATCTCTCCATTTATTGAATGGCTTGTTTGGCTTTTACGAGTGCGACTGCCGTATGACCACTCAACCCCGAAGGGAAAGCTGGGGTCAGAGCCCCGTTCGTGAGTCAGTAGGTGCACCGTCTGGCAGGTGGGGTTGACTTGGGTCCCAAAGATGGATTTGGGACCCCAAAACGCTTAGTTTTCTTAGTGACATAATTATTTCTTTTTGTACTTCTCCTAAAGATTTAAGCCTATGGTCTTCCTCAAGAAAAATGGGCTATTAAATGCAAGATTTTTTTTTCTTTTGGCTGGTATTTCTAGAGATCACCCCCTATACACAAATTAAATTAAAGTTACCTGTTTATAATATCTATTATATAAAATTCTCCCTCAGAACCGATTTTAATGAAATTTCGTACACAACGTTATTTTTTCTATAATTATGCGAAACCCGAAACACGTGTCCAGTATTTTTAAGTAAAGAATCTATGTATAAAATTTCAAAAATATATTATGAAAAACCAAAAAGTTAGCGAGGCCCTGTCTCATGTGCCTATTACTTATGATCTAACGTCAGCTGAGTTGTGCGCTATGTAACCACACTGCAACAATTTCTAAATGTATTTGTGAAAAAATATAACATGGTGTAAAAATGATTGGAATCGATTCTGTTGCTTATTCTGAATAAACTATATAATAAATACAGCCCCCTAATCGGCGAACACATTTTTGTCAAATGATTGCGACTAGTTCGCATCAGTTGGGTTCGTTCGGACCGCCCATTGGTCCGTTCGGCCCAAACGATCCCAACTAGTAGCAATCATTTGACAAAAATGTGTTCGCCGATTAGGGGGCAGGTTTCGTATACAGAAAAAATAACGTTGTATACATTCGTTAGGCATGAGAATAGGTTTTTATCTATTTTATTACTACTACCTACGCGGGTGAAATCGCGGGGTGCAGCTAGTTAGTATATAAAGTTGTAACGGACGTAGAGTAATGGAGCTTCGCCTCCGCTTCCGTTACTGCGGAAGTTCCGCAAGAAATCGTATCTTCGCTTCCGCCTACGCCTCCGCGCAATTTTTGCGGAGTTATAACGGAGGTTTATTTACGTATTTATAAAATAAATAACGCGCAAGCTGTGACGCTCAACAACCGTCAGGCCGCATTTAAGCGCGAAATGGTCAAAAATCAACTAGTGCGAGGCGGGAATACAGCAAACACAATTTGTTTCCCCTTCATTTTCATCACAAGAAGGTAATATTTTTTTTACCAAGTATACTACTATTAATGTACCTATATTAATAATATAAGTATTTAAAACAAACATTTTGTTTTAATTAACCATAAAGTTCAATTTTTTCTATATGTACTTTCACCTCCGCCTCTGTTAACCTCCGCATCCGCGAAGGTGAGACTCGTCGCCTCCGCATCCGCCTCCGCTAACAAGCCTCCGTTACAACCCTAGTTTCAAGCACCAATGTTGTAATTCCAGATTCACCAAAGAAGACCCAACATTCCAGTTTCGCTACGACCCAGACAATAAGGAGACGATCGTGTCTGGTATGGGCGAGCTTCACTTAGAGATATACGCACAGAGAATGGAGAGAGAATACAATTGTCCTGTCGATCTAGGCAAGCCTAAAGTGGCGTTTAGGTAAGTCGAGCTTATTTATTAACTTAGCTTTCTTCTTCTTCAGCCTATAAAGGACCACTGCTAAACTTTCCCCCCCAAAACTTTCCACGATAACCGGTCTTGTACCTGCCCGCGTCTATCGGATTCCCACCTCCATCGGTCTACCTTGTTGGGGGCCTCCCTACGCTGCGTCTTCCGGTACGTGGCCGCCGCTCCAGAACCTAATGCCCTATCGGCCATTGGTTCTCCGAGCAATGTGCCCGCCTACTGTCACTTAATTTTAGGGACTCGTAGGGCTATGTCGGTGACTTTGGTTCTTCGGTGGATCTCCTCATTTTTGATTCGATCGTGCAGAGAAACGCTGAGCATACGTCTTTCCATCGCCCTTTGTGTAACTTTGTGACATAGCCTGGATCTCAGGATTTCGTGACTATATGATACTCAAAACGGTGAAGGAAAACATCGATAGATATGAGGTGGGTAGGGATGTCCTAGATTTCGGAGATATGTGTCATATGCCAACCCGCACTGGGCCTGCGTGATGGGCTTGTGTCTCAGGAGTAGAAATTTTATAGGCCGATTCTGCTTATAATACTTAAATACGGCACTGAAGGAATGAATGATGGGAATGATGAGATTTGACTAAAATATTCAGTATCTTGGAGTCATATTAAGTAAATGTAACAGCTTGGTTAAGCTCGCAGCGGTCAACACTCTTGCCTGCCACGTGTAGGCCAGGTTCGATCCCCGGCCAGGTCAGGATGGAAAAACGATCTTTTCCTGATTGGCCTGGGTCTTGGAAGCTATCTGTATATGTATATATTATAAAATATAGTATCGTTGAGTTAATATCCCATAACGCAAGTCTCGAACTTACTTGGGGGCTAGCTCAATCTGCGTGATTTGTCCGTATATATTTATTTATTTATCATTTGGTAAACATTAGCTGAACAAGACTATCGCAATTAAATATAATCTCTAAAAAAAAAAAAAAAATCAAAATCAAAGCATTTATTTCAAATAAACCAGTTACAGGCACTTTTGAATTGTCAGAAGGTCGGTCAGTCAATAAGATGAAGCTAGTCGCCCATTCCAAAGAGTAGGTACCTATGGAGAAGAACGGGCAAGAAACTCCATGGACACTCTTTTAAATTTTCAAGCTATTGTTACAAATATTTGATTACATCATTCATGTTGAAATCAACCGTGTGAGAACGATGCAGAAATAAATTGTACGCCGAGAGCGTCCATTATGAAAACACACAAAAATCAATTCAGAAATTAAAATACGCCGTGGCAGCTAAGAGATGACTAGTCCCCTCCGACGGCGTCCGTTCACGAACATGACGAATGGATCAGCATCATTCAGCTCAACCATATTCAAGGGAACCTAATGACCCGACATACACGCCACCATCAGCGAGACATTTGAGTGAGCATGACATACTCTCAACAGCCAGAGCACTATCAAGTCAATAAAAAAGACTAACCCAACAAAAAAATGCCTTACAGCACATTCGTACATTGTGCTCACACGTTTGCCATGCAATTATACAATACTAAGAAATTGAATCCACACAATGCTAAGATAGTTTTGTCCAAGGTTCAGCAGCTCCAACAGTGTTCCCGAATACTAAGTTTAGCTCCTGTGTAGCTGTACAAGTGCCGAACACCTCTGTCAGCGATACAATAGGCTATTTGACAGTATTCAATTATTTGTGATTTTTTGCTTTAATTGCATAAAATGAGGGTTCTTTATATCATTTACAAGAGTTTTAATAAAAAATAATAACAATTATTATATCCAAAACACAAAAATATGTTTGGCTTTTTGTTTCTCGCGCCACACATTGTGAAACGATCCGGATTGGCTAATGTCGCGATGACGTCATACGCTTGTTTCCGGCAAACTTATAAACTGTTTTTCGGGGGTTTTTATCGATTTATTTGTACAACCCAGTTCAGTACACCACTTGTAAACCATTTTATTAGATAACAACAGCAAATAATAATTAAAAACAAACACCACTGAGAACTGAAAACCGCTTGTGACGTCATTTACCAGGCGCAACGCCATATTGCTGATTATATCCTTTTCGCGGCTTATTTGAATTTTGAATTTTTATTTGCATATTTCTTACGAAATACGTATTTAAAATTAAAAAAAATACTTTGGATGAACTTCTTAACCGCAACCAAGTAATTCAAGATAAAAATTATAAATCTGTCAAATAGCCTATTCCGTAAAGTACAATATGCTTGGCTACATAGTGTGTAATACAGGCTTTGAATTAATAACATAAACAATTACATATTAAAACTACAAGAGGAAAAATCAGACAACAATCAGTGTATAGAAATCGGACGCAGCTCAAGCCCAAGCCCTTTTGTCCTCAATATAATCCTTCACACTATAAAATGCTTTCTGACACAACTTACGTTTAATGAAGGATTTGAATTTATTCAGGCTCAGGTCTTGAACCACCTCTGGAAGTCCATTGTAAAAATGTATACATTGGCATCTGAAAGAGCCACCTATTTTCTTGAGCCTTGTTGTAGGTACAATAAATTTGTGCCTGTTCCTAGTATTTATATTATGGACATCACTGTACTTTTTAAACAATTTTATATTTTTATGAGCATACAAAAGATTTTCATAAATATATTGAGACGGCACGGTCAGTACATTAATCTCTTTAAATTTTTCTTTGAGAGAGTGTCTCGGACTTAATTTATAAATTGCACGAACAGCTCGTTTCTGCAAAACAAATATTGTTTGAATATCGGCGGCATTTCCCCACAACAGAATGCCGTACGACATTACGCTATGGAAATAGCCAAAGTACACCAAACGGGCCGTCTCAACATCAGTCAAATTACGAATTGTTCTAACTGCGTATGCAGCAGAACTTAGTTTTTTTGACAATTTTTCTATATGTGGACCCCATTGAAGCTTAGCATCCAGAGTTATACCCAAGAATACTGTGCTGTCTTCAGATTTCAATTCTTCGCCCTTTATCAACACTTTAGTTTCCACCTACAGTTTACATCTACAAATTATAGATGACTAGCGACCCGCCCCGGCAGCGCACGGGTGCAATGCTGATAATAAATACACTACAGAAAAATAGTGAACATTGTATAAAAAACATAGCGGCCCGCCGCTCCCACCGCCCTGGCCGGTCGGTACCGCCGCAAACGTGACGCCCCGCTATTTTTAAATCCATACTAATATTATAAATGCGAAAGTATCTCTGTCTGTCCGGTTTTCACGCTAAAACTACTGAATCGATTGTAATGAAATTTGGTATACAGATAGTCTAGAGCCTGAGAAAGGCTTTATAACATCCCACTATGACCAACAGGAGCAGAGCAGTAACAAAAAATGTTGCGAAAACAGGGGCAAACGCGGGCGTACATATTGCTCCCATTATTTCAACAGGCGCTGAGTTTTATATCAACACGCGGACGGAGTCGCGGGCAATAGCTAGTCTGTAATATCTTCGAAAATATTCATTTAAATAATTTCAATCAAAAGTTCCAACATTTGGTCTAACTGCTTTGATATCACCTGAGATCAGATGGCAGTAAATTCACGGAATTAAATTCAAAATCAGCAGTTAAGCTGCTAAAGCGGACCCCAGACTCCAAGGCTGAAAAAAGGCTTTGAATGCGACTGGGATTAACGCTGAGATGATGAAAACTAAATGACAAAAAAATGCTATTGTGGGATATCTATAATAAGAGATAGACATACCACCGCGGACTTATTTGAAGACCTTTACAATGTGTTCAAAATTTAGTACATTATTTTCATAAACCTCGTAGGGTTCAGCCTGCGTTTCACTCAAACTCGAAAAATGACACTATTTACGACATCACATTGGAAACCTCAAAAATAATAGTATTTACATATACATTGTGCTCACATGATAGAAGCAACAGAAATATGTAACAAAGAAATGTAACCCTTATTATGATTTTAAAAGACTGTCCATGGAGTTTCTTGCACGTTTTTCTCCATAGAGATCTACGCTTTGGAACGTGCAACCTAGCTTCAATTTTCTTGGACTGACCGACATTGACTATTCAAAAGGACCAACGGATGGTTAATTTGAAATAAACAATTTTGATTTTTTGATTTTGGATACATACAAACCTCTTAAACCTCTTTCTTCTCTACTCTATTAAAAAAACCGTACCAAAATCCGTACCATAGTCTTAAAGATTTGATCATACAAAGGGACATAGGGAAAGAGAAAGTGACTTTGTTTTATACTATGTAGTGATAATAAATGTGAAAAATGTTCATGCTATATGTATATAATTACAGAGAAACAATGATGTCGCCCTGTCCGTTCGACTACTTACACAAGAAGCAGTCGGGTGGTGCCGGTCAGTACGCCAGGGTTACCGGTATCATGGAACCTTTACCGCCACATCAGAACACAAGTGAGTACCATGTTGCTTCTCTGCAGTAAAAGACCGCAATACTACACACCCCCACCATATATCAAGTAAATAATGTAATAAATGTTGTTGAACGGTCAAAATGAAACCCATCCAACAGGTGGTTTGTTGTGCAATTACCCTATCGAAATAGTGTTGTTTGAAATTTTTTTATTATTTGTTATAGTTTTATTTTTTTTTTTTGCTTAAAATTGTTTTTATTAAATTTTATTATATGAGTAAGTTTCTAAAACGTATGTCGTGAAATGTAGGATACATTTCATGACATACGTTTTAGAAACTTAGCTGCCGTATTAGGATAAGCAACCTGTAATGGTGAAACAAAATAAATGTTAAATAAATATTAATAAAAACAAAGTTAAACAAATATCAACTTTATTTCAATGGCATTTAAGTTCATTTCAGATTGACTAGTACTATTGCAAAAGTTACAATAGTACTAGAAATGTTTGAAGTTGTAGTGTAAAATGAACATTATTATGGAGTAGCAGTTAATAACAATATAAAGTACTAATATTTTATTGGGACAAAATATTTCAAATTTTCGTGAACAATACTGCAATTTTTTAGTAATTGTGTCGTTATTATAGGCGTCGAAAAACTTATAGGTAAAACTGGAACTCACACTCTCAAATAAAAAGTGAAGATAAAAAAATGACCTTTAAAATTGTCATTGGCGCGCAATCTCTTTCTTAGTAATAACTTCACGGTGTCAACGGTGTGTTACACATGTTACACCGTACGGTGTAACATATGTAAGAAAGAGAGAGGTGGTCAACGTCGATTGTAAAAGGTTACTCGCGGTCAAAATTCTTATCTTCAACACAACGTTCTAAGTTCTACAAATTAATTCGCTCGTCTTCGTTCGCTTCGTTTGGTCACAACTAAACCAATCTTTAGTTCAGCAAAAGTTCTATATTAATCAATTACTATCAATTATTCCTTGTAAATTTTAACAGTAAATTACACTGAATCATTATATTGTTATAAAATGATATAGGTACCTATCTCGTTCGCCCTAAGTTCGCCGGTCTGTATAATGTGTCCTCTCCCCCCAACCGCTTACCGCATCCCTAAATCGTCCTCTCCGTACCGCAAGCAAGAAACTTATAGGGTAAAACTGGAAGCCACATTTGAATTAAAAATTAAAGATAAAATAAATGACCTTGAAAATTGTGATTGACGCGCTATCTCTTTCATAGTAATAATTTCACGGTGTCAACGTTTACGGTGTAGCGTGTGTAAGAAAGAGAGAGGTGATCAACGTCGATCGTAAAAGGTTACTCGCGGTCAAAATTCTTATCTTCAACACAACGTTCTAAGTTTGGCTTCCAGTTTTACCTATAAGTTTTTTGATACACATAGATATTTAATCCTGACTGGCGAGAATGGTTTGGTTTATAATTCACTAGATTATAGCGTGTGTCCTTTTGCAACAAGTAAATAAGCAGTAGAAACCCTACACTGTAATGATTTCTGGGACAAATTCTATACTGAAGTTCATATAACTCAGGAGCGGGACGACACGATATGTGTGATACTTCGTTACGTCCCACTCGTGCATTGTAGCACCCCGACTGCAGCAAGTCTTGCTTCTATGGAAGGTTTTTTAAAACTGTCTGTGATACCAAAGTCAGCTTTTTGTCTGGCTCATTTTGAAACAAAAAACAATTTTCTGACTCAAAATAACCCGCTAAGCAGCCTTCGATGTGCACCTTAACTTTTAACGCTCAAGGATTGAACAGATCCCTACCAGGGCTTCTGGCGCACAAGCAAGTGAAGGAACACGGCTGGGTTTTAGTCAGTAAAAGTCTGATACGATCTTCCGCGCCGCCCAGAGCGTGAGGGGTCATTTAATGAATTCCCATCTAGAATAAAAAAAAGATTGAACACATCAAAATTGACTACCTAGTGGTAGTAAATAAAAAAAAATATATATACGGACAAATCACACAGATTGAGCTAGCCCCAAAGTAAGTTCGAGACTTGTGTTATGGGATACTAACTCAACAATACTATATTTTATAATAGATACATATACAATATGTAAAGAAAACCCTATCCGATCCGTGAAGGTATTGTTAGGTATCGATAACTAATTCTACTAATGCCTACAAAGCCGGGCTAAACTTTAAAAAAAATCCCCCTAAAAAAATAAATATTGTTTCGCAAAAAGAGGTAACTTAAAACATGTGCGGTATGCCATACAGGCACGGCCGCGTCGCTATTCGCTCAGAATTATACCGCCAAAAATAATGTTGTCACTTTTTAAAAATTACCAAATTTTGGGGAAGTTGGAATTAATGCGCGGGAAAAAAAGATTATTTCAAAATTCACTAGTATTGTCATTATGACGATTATGTAAAATTTCATATGTTATTTGGTCATGTGTTTACCTAACCTTTACTACCCTTGCGGGTCGGACAGGGTTTTCTTAACATATTGTATAGATAAACATCCAAGACCCAGGTAATGATGGAAAAGATCCTTTTCCACCATAACCTGGCCGGGGATCGAACCCGGGGCCTCCACGTCGCAGGCAGACGTGTTGATCCCGTTGTTGTCCGTGTTGACACGGAGGACGTCAGTTTTGATGTGTTCAATCTTTTTTTGTTCGGCGCCCGGTGCATCTTCTGCGGCCCGGGAAGGGAGTTGAGATCTCCCTCTCCTGTTCCGCAGCTTCCTGCCTTACAGTCTGAAGGCTAGTGGCTTCCGTAAAAGAAGAGTGTAATTAAAAGCTTGTCCGATTGCTATAAATTTTGCTCTAATAAATACAAAAAAATCTTTCAATTTTCAGTACTAGAGTTCGTCGACGAAACCGTCGGTACAAACATCCCTAAACCATTCGTCCCCGGAGTAGAGAGGGGCTTCCTTGACACCTGCCAGAAAGGATATCTGTCAGGACATAAAGTGTCAGGTGTCAAGTTCAGGCTACAAGATGGTGCACATCACATTGTGGACTCCAGTGAGCTGGCCTTCTTCTTGGCGGCTAAAGGAGCTGTAAAGGAAGGTTGGTGTTAAATTTAATTGGTTTCTAAATAATTTGTATTCCATTTGTTCCTTGCAACTTGAGAATTAGAAGTTGAATCGTACTTTTGAAGACCACGTATTTTTTTTTGTATGCGAAACCCGAAACACGTATAAAGTATTTTTATGTAAAGAACTTATGTACGCAATTATTTTTATTATTTATTATTAGTTATTATTTTTTATTATGGACTTTTGTTTTGTCTGAAAATAAACGATTATTATTATTATTATTATTAAAAAGCTATCATGAAAAATCACAAAGTTATAAGCTTGTTAATATGTTATCTGCTTGTCCCAACAAAAATATGGTCAACGCGTCAATCGCCCGCCCGGCGCGGCGGGGGCCCTAAGGCCGCTGCCTCGATTCTTGCGGGCAGCAGGGCGGCGGCGGCGACGGCGCGGGAGCCGAGCGGGCATCGAAGACCCGTTCTCGAAACTAGCGGGCAGATCGCGCGTCACTATAGCCGCGTAGTTTTGTGTTCACGATTGTGTCGACGAGATATTTGTTTTTATTCGCGAAAGAAATGTCTGAACAATGACGGCAACATCTTTTTGATTCAAATTTATTCATAACGCTCGATCACCGCTCGCTGCCCGCAAGATTCGAGCGCGAGGAGTACACCGCTCGCTGCCCGCTACCGCCCCGCTCCCGCGCCGCTGTTTTCGAGAACCGGTCCGTTTGATTTTACGCATAAGATCCTGCCGCTCACTCGCCGCTGCCGCCGCCGCCCCGCTGCCCGCAAGATTCGAGGCAGCGGCCTAAGACCTATGATCCGCTATGATCTGTGTTGTGCGCTCGATAACCAGCCTCCATCACGTTTTAAATATATTTGGGAAAAAACATAACATGATGTAAAAATTATTGGAATTGATTCAGTTGCCTATTCTGAAAAAATAATGTTTTATAGAAATTATGCTGTCGATTCTTCATGTCGCAAATAGGGAAACAATGACCCCGATTTTCTTCTTCGTAAACTAAATTTAAGTTTAGTGCATGTTTTCTTTCTATTGTACTAACTTCGTCCCGCAGTTTGATCCGCGCAACTTACGACCCCGTAGAAATATCGGAATAAAAAGTGATATCCTATATGTTATTTCTGGTTATAAAATATCTACTTCAGCAATCAATCCGTTCATTAGTTGATGCGTAAAAGAGTAACAAACATCCACCCATACACTTTTTTTAGAATAAAAAAATAGTTCTTGACCGCCGCAATCGTGTCTGGTGTGGTGAGTGGTAAAGCGCGTTAGTTTATTAAGAACGTAGTCACTCTAGCCTTGAAGACACTTAAATTGTTGTCAGACGGAAACACCGCCGCTGGCATATTATTCCAGTCCCTAGGTGTATAAAAGACGAGGCGAAACGCTTCGTCCGGATCATGGTGGTGTCTTATGTACTTAAAATAATCCCCCTAAAAGATAAATATTATTTCGAAAAGGAGTTAACTTAATACATGTGTGGTAGGCAAAACATGCGCGGGCGAAGGGCGGCTCGAGGTCGCATCGCTCATAATAATACTGTCGAAAAAGGTGTTGTCACTTAAAAAAAAAATACCAAATTTTGGGGGAGTTGGAATTAATTCGCGGAAAAAAGATTATTTCTAAATTCATTAGTATTTTTACTATGATGATTAGGTAAAATTTCATATTTTATTTGGTCATGTGTTTACCTGCCTTTTATTATTCATATGGGTCGGACGGGGTTTTCTTTACATATTGTATAATTTAAAATATCCCTTTTCCTTCGCAGTATTCGACGACGGTGCCTGGCAGATCCTAGAACCTATAATGTTTGTGGAGGTAGTGTTACCTGAGGAGTTCCACGGTACAGTGATAGGGCAGCTGAACAAAAGAAGCGGGATTATCACAGGCACAGAGGGCGCTGAAGGGTGGACCACAATATACGCTGAAGTTCCGCTGAATAACATGTTCGGATATGCTGGTGAACTTAGGTAAGTTGTTTTCAAATGTCCGGATGCAAGCACATCAATAGTAACCGAAACTGTAAAATTTCTCATTCCTTTTTTAAATAGAAACGTTGCCCCTCTAGGTATTATTATTCCTGTATCGTGGTTCGTCGTTTACAAACATTTAAAACTCACATACACAAACAACCCGAAACAACTACCCGTAGGCTATGTAAATATTAGTGCCGTGCGAGTATCAAACCGCTGACACGTAGTGCAGCAGTCAATCGCTCGGCCTTTGCGCTAAATTTTCCCAATCAACTCTAGGTAACCACGAGTTTCGATCCCATGGGAATCCATACTAATATTATAAATGCGAAAATAACTCTGTCTAATAAAGCTAGTATTTTTTATAAATCTGTCTGATGGAATTTTTTTTAGAATACAACCCAATCCATACTAATATTATAAATGCGAAAGTAACTCTGTCTGTCTGTCTGTCTGTCTGTCTGTTACGCTTTCCCGCTTAAACCTCACAAACGATTTTGATGAAATTTGGCACAGACAATCTTTAGACCCTGAGAAAGAACATAGGCTACCTTTTATCCCGGAAAAATTTTATATTCCCGAGGGAAATCTAAAACGCGCGATATAACCGAACTCCACGCGGGTGTAGCCGCGGGCGGAAAGCTAGTTATTAATATACGAGACTTTTTATTCAAATACTAGCTTTCCGCCCGCGGCTTCGCCCGCGTGGAATTCGGTTATATCGCGCTTTTTAGATTTCCCTCAGGAATATCAATTTTTTCCGGGATAAAAGGTAGCCTATGTCCTTTCTCAGGGTCTGAAGATTGTCTGTGCCAAATTTCATCAAAATCAGTTGAGAGGTTTAAGCGGGAAAGCGTAACAGACAGAGAGACTGACAGAGTTACTTTCGCATTTATAATATTAGTATGGATAAGACCGACTAATTATATTTTTTTGATTTTCATACCTTGGCTACATCCCTATTGTTAGAAACTACCTGTGTGTCAAATTTTGTGCAAATCCGTTCAGTAGTTTTTTCGTGAAAGAGTAACAAACATATACATATACATACATTCTCACAAACGTTCGCATTTATAATATTAGTAGGATTTTACAACACATTTTAAAGTGAGTTTTCGTAATCAGTAGAGTATTAGCTACGTTTCATTTTGACAGTTCAACAGTTTTACAGCCTCCGTGGCGTAGCGGTAGCGGACGCGGCCGCTGCGCCAGGTGGCGCGGGTTCGATCCCCGCACAGTGCAAATATTTGTATTCATGAATATGAATATTTGCACTGGTCTGGTCGTGCCTCGGAAAGCACGTTAAGCCGTTCGTCCCGGTTGCCATACGAACATCTAGTGGCAGTCGTTACGGGTTCTTGGAGCCCTCAAAAGTCCAACAATTGGTCTAACTGCAATGCTTCGATGTCGCCTTCGGGTTGTGGAGGTCAGACGGCAGTCGCTTCACGGAAAATGTCGAAGTTTAGCGATATCAGCAGTTTGACTGGTAAAGCGGACCCCAGACTCCAAAGCTGAAAAGGCTTCGGATGCGACTGGGATTAACGCTGGGATGATGATGATGATGATTTTGACAGTTCAACAACATTCATTGCGTTATTTACGTCGTTGACCTGACACATTTTCGAATTTATACAGCGATGGATTAGTAATATGCTTCTAAATTATTCAAATGGGCAGTAATGGTGTGTTATGTAATTCGGTGCAGCCTCCAGTATTTTTAAGTAAAGAATCGTATGTAGAAGATTTCAAAAAGATATCATGAAAAATCACAAAGTTATGAGCTTGTTATCTTACTTGGCTGTCCGAAGAAAAATAAGTCAACGCACCGCTCGCCCGCCCCCGCGTGGATCGGTGCGGCGCGGGGGGCCCTGTCTCACTGTGTTCCTAATACTATGTTCTACCGTCAGGTGAGTTGCGCGCTCGGTAACCACACTGCAACATCATGCAACATGGTGTAAAAATGATTGGAATCGATTCAGTTGCTTATTCTGAACAAACTATATGAAATCCCTATTCTAGTCATATAGTCTTCATCCCCATAACTACCAAAATGACGACTAATACAAAAGTATGGAAGAAAAAGACTTGTTGCGCACACATTAAGGTCCGTATTACAGAACGTCACTCAAAACTCAAGTTTTACTTAAGTCTCGTTTCAAGCCATTTGATTGGTTGAAACTAGTTTTAAGTAATGTTTAAACAGAGATCAATGCTTGAGTTTCCTTCTGGAATACGGACCTAAATAAATTGGGATAAGGTCAAGAGAATAGTTCGCCGCCCGGTAAGGACCAGCCCCCTAATCGGCGAACACATTTTTGTCAAATGATTGTGACTAGTTGGGATCGTTTGGACCGAACGGACCAATGTGCGGTCCAAACGATCCCAACTGATCCTAACTAGTCGCAATCATTTGACAAAAATGTGTTCGCCGATTAGGGGGCTGGAATATGTATGTTCTAAGGCAGCTGTCAAATAACGATTTATCTAATGCAGAGGGTATAAAATTTATCTTCGGTTTTGTATTGCAACTGCATACATACTCTAGAAGTCATAGAAATGTCTTCCCATCAATTAACAGTCTTTCCCATCTTGAAAATTTGCCTATCAATTGGTTTATGGAATACCCTCATATAATTTCAGATCAATGACCCAAGGCAAAGGCGAATTCAGCATGGAATACAGCAGATACTCTCCCTGCTTGCCTGATATCCAAGAGAAGCTAATAAGAAAACACCAAGAAGACATGGGACTCGTCCCAGACCAGAAGAAGAAAAAGAACTAACCGCCTAGCTAATTTTTATAACTTGAATTCAAAATCTTACATTATAATTTGGACTTAATTGCATTCGTAAAAAGTTGAAATTCCTTTGCAACTAAAACTGTTTATTGCAAACAAATAGCCACTCAAAAGTCAACTTAGACTTCATAATGCTAAAGTATATAGTTGAGTGGCAATGCTTGTAAATTATGCTGATGTGACTATGAATTCAAGTATAGCTAATGTTTATACTTTTATTTATTTTATCATTATTTTTATTGTTGTTTTTAAGACGAATTATTCTTAGTGTATGATAAATTGATAAATAAGGTTGTTCATGAGTTTTATTTTTAGAAAGAACCTTAATACTCATTTGATTATGAACAGTCTGTGGATTTCAAGTGGAATGATAAATTATTTATTTACAAGTTATGTCCGTAGTTTTCTGGCATGATGTCTGGTGAA
Organism: Sesamia nonagrioides; assembly: GCA_017933935.1. Lineage (NCBI taxonomy): Eukaryota > Metazoa > Arthropoda > Insecta > Lepidoptera > Noctuidae > Sesamia > Sesamia nonagrioides. The sequence goes on along the minus strand of JADWQK010001079.1, from coordinate 1,162,532 downwards.
GCCGTACGGACAATCGGTCTGAGCAGTTGTGTTGCGATGTGTGCCGGATACGATGCGCCGAATGTTGTTGTGTCGGGAGTTTGGTCGTGGAGGGTCTCCAGATCAATCTCCCTCTGGCCCTATCTTAAATCTCTTTGTGTCCTTCTAATAATATTATAAATGTTAAGTTTGTGAGAAAGGATGGATGTTTGTGGCTCTTTCACAAAAAGCTACTATATAACTACCATAAGTTTTCATTACGAGATTCGATCGTACACATGGACCGCGTTTGGCGCTCCTTACAACCTTAAAGCGGGCCAATCAATAAGTCAAACGTGGTCGATATCGATGATCGAGTCTACGTAATGAAAATTCAAGGTAGCCACACTGAACGGATTTGGAAGAAATTTTGCCCATAGGTAGTTTATAACCAGGATACTACACATAGGATACTTTATATCCGGATATTCCCACGGGATCGCAATTTACGCTTAGTACTGAAGGGTCCAACAAGTGTCCAGTTTAGACGCTTTTATAAACGGACTAAAAATGCGTCAGTTTAATTCGTGTACCGTTTAATTTGAGAGGACTAAACTAATATTTATCTTCTGTCCTTTTCATTATCAAATAAAAAGAAAAGTTTAACTGATTTCGAATTTAGTTTGAGTTCTTCTCTTCTTCTTCTTCTTCAGCCTATAGAGGTCCACTGCTGGACAAAGGTCTCCCCCAAGGCTTTCCATGATGACCGGTCTTATGCTGCCCGCATCCATCGGCTTCCCGAAACCTTCACCAGGTCATCGGTCCACCTTGTTAGGGGCCTCCCTACGCTGCGTTTTCCGGTACGTGGCCGCCACTCCAGAACCTTACTGCCCCATCGGCCATCGGTTCTACGAGCAATGTGCCCCGCCCACTGCTACTTAATTTTAGCGACTCGAAGAGCTATGTCGGTGAATTTGGTTCTTCTGAGGATCTTCTCATTTCTGATTCGATCGCGCAGAGAAACTCCGAGCATAGCTCTTTCCATGGCCCTTTGTGTACTCTGAGTTTGTGTTCAATGGAATCATATTCTAACTGTATTACTTTTTACAATATGTAAAGAAAACCCTGTCCGATCCGTGAAGGTATTGTTAGGTATCGATAACTGATTCTACTAATGCCTACAAAGCCGGGCTATACTTAAAAAAAAAATCCCCCTAAAAAAATTAATATTATTTCGTAAAAAAAGGTAACTTAAAACATGTGCGGTAGGCCATACAGGCGCGGGCGAAGAGGGGCAGTGCACGCGGCACGCGGCCGCTTCGCTATTCGCTCAGAATTGTACCGTCAAAAATAATGTTGTCACTTTTTAAGAATTACCAAATTTTGGGAAGTTGGAATTAATTCGCGGGAAAAACACATTATTTCAAAATTCACTAGTATTGTTACTATGATAATTATGTAAAATTTCATATGTTATTTGGTCATGTGTTTACCTAACCCTTACTATCCTTACGGGTCGGACAGGGTTTTCTTAACATATTGTATATCGTCGTGTCTACTTATTTTGCCACAACACTTATATCATTAGGAAAGGTAAGGTAGAACCTACCGAATACTCATGAAACAATGGCCCCAATTCCCTTGTTCACAAACTAAATTTAACTACTAAAAACTAAATTTAAGTTCAGTTCATCTCCTTTCTCTTTCATTAAGAAAAGGACAGAAGATAAAATGTTAGTTTACACCTGTCAGTAGATAAGTTCACTCCTGACGTAAATTGACGTATTTTTGGTCGCCATGTTTATAATCGCGTCTTAACTTTCTGTGGAGGTTTTTGGCGGGAAGCTAAGATCAGTGCCACGCTCATTTTTCATTGGACTTTTAAATTATTTATAGTGTCGTTTACTAAATAAAAACGCGTGATTTATGTAGTAAAAAGTGTATTCAGTGAATAATTCATAAAGAACAGTGAAATATTGTAGCATAATGGCCACATCATGGCTTTGTACCAAATCTTTCTCCTAGTGTTCGGTGCGCGCGGCCGTCTTTTTCGACATGAATAATTCATTACGTGACATTGGCTAAATGCACAAACCGTGCGAAGCCATATGAGAAAGAAAGAAGAACTTTTTTTTTTTTGTAGTGTGGCACTAGTTATGGCTTTGTGCCAGTGTCAAGTAAAATAAAAATCTTCAAAAGTTCTTCTTTCTTTCTCTTATGGCTTCGCACGGTTTGTGCATTTAGCCAATGTCACGTAATGAATTATTCATGTCGAAAAAAACGGCCGCGCGGGCCGAACACGGAGCAAGATTTGGTTCAAAGCCATGATGTGGCCACTATGCTACAATATTTCACTGTTCTTTATGAATTATTCACTGAATGCACTTTTTACTACATAAATCACGCCTTTTTAATTAGTAAACGACACTATAAATAATTTAAAAGTCCAATGAAAAATGAGCGTGACACTCATCTTAGCTTCCCGCCAAAAACTCCAGAAGAACTTTCTGTGGAGTATCTTTATACTTTTCTTGATAAAATAGAAAGAAAAAGTTGCACTTAAAATTAATTTAGTTTGTGAACAAGGGAACGGGATATTAAAGCGGAAAAAGGGGATAAGTTCCAAATAAAACAACAACAATACATTTATAAAAACCCATTTTTATTCATAACACTCCACAAATATATTCCAAAAACGATACAAATCGTAACAAACGCTCCAGGTACAAATAATAATTGTTTTACTTACAATTAATTACTTAATTCTATGGCTATTAAAGTAAACTTATACTATTATGTAGATAGACAGAATTACTCTAAGCCATTGATAAAATATTAAACAGATACGATATATTTTAACAAACTGACCAAAAAAAATGTGTCGAACACAGCAGCAGCACACATGCATATTTTTATTCGGCATACATTGATACAGTGTGAGTGAGATGGGGCGCAATCTAAAGCATAGAGAAGAAAAAGATGGCTAGTGTTTGTCGTTTCTTTTTACGAGTGTATCGAGAGTGACTAAAGCGAGATACAGGACTTACCTCCTTTTGTACTCTTCATTTTTAGTGCGCTAGTGACATATCTACCTTAGTTTAATATTTTATCAATGCTCTAAGCTTATTCTTCGCTGAAATGGAATGTGCGATCATCGCGACAGTGACATATGTCATTTTGTTTCGAAATTTAACAGCTGCCCTCTGTTGGCGGGATCGTGCGATCGGATATCCCAAACAAACATTTTACGAGATGATTGCCTACTCGCGCTATCATAGATATAACAACTTATTGGCACCGATTTTCTTCACAAAATAATCTAATTTAACATATATTATATATATTTTTTTTATTTATCTTTTTCTTTTTATTTCAAGGGATTAAAAACATGGCGACAAAACATACGTCAATTTACGACAGGCGCGGACTAATTTGACAGAACTAAACTAATACTAACCTTCTGTCCCTTTCTTAATAAAATATAAAGATGCGCTGTATTTTAACTTTAGTTTGTGAAGAAGGAAATCGAGGCCGCTAACTTATGATGATGTGGGTATAATACTGAATGTAGAGCTAAAAGGTAGGTAGTTCTTTAATAGATATAAGTATTTGAAAGGGGGTATTTGGATCTATTTTTAGTGTAATACTATATTTCACATCAAGATTTAAATATAACGAACGATTTTAAAGTCAACGCTAAAGGTCCAGGGGGATGTTGGAGGGGCAATTCTCGTAATTTTAAAAACGTTCACAGTTTCAGTCTCCATCAGACGAAAATAGGTACGGACGACAGCAGGTCAAGTACCCGAAACTGTCAAATATTCCCAATCAACCTTAATCCTTAATACTTTAGCGATTTAGTTAAAAATCCAATAAAAAATCTGACAGATTGTAGTAGCTTGATGTGCTGTAACTTTAATTTCCTTGACAAATTTTTGACATTGATTGTTGCTGACAGATTGATGAGACTGCAACTAGATTTTGAACGGGTTGAATTACGTGAATTGGCCTTCTAATCTCATACGATTTTGCACGATACATACAATAGATAGTGTCTCAAGAAGACCATTACCCCGATTCCCTTGTTCACAAACTAATTGAAATTTAAGTTCAGTGCATCTTTTTCGTTCTATATCGTTAAGAAAAGGACAGAAGATAAAATGTCAGTTTAGACCTGTCAAATTAGTGCGCTCCTGACGTAAACTGGCGTACTTTTGTTCGCCATGTATACAACGTGTAACATAATAGTACATTACGATATTAGTGCGTAATGATGGTTATAACATGCGAGGCGGAATTTCAGCCCGAGCCGAAGGCGAGGGTGTAATTGAGCCGAGCATGTTATAACCAATACGCACGTATATCGTACGACGTTTTTTAACACACTTGCGAGGAAACAGAAATAGAAGTATTTTATATTTTGTTCATTTTAAATAAACTCAATCTGTGAATGCACACTGTTGCTTTCCCTCCATTAGTATTATTATTTGCCATTTCAAATATGGAACAGCGCGCAGCGCGAGCCGTGCGGCGGCGATCAGTTCCATAATTACTTGAAATGGAAAATAATGCTGTTATGGAAAATAATGCTGTTATGGACTATAACTTAACTATTTGCTTTGATAAAACACGCGTTTGTTGTGGCCTGCTTTACATATTTAAAACCGGTGGAATTACATCAGCTTTACGAGCAAGGGTGTTAAAAAGGGTATAACCTAACAAAGGCACGGTATCTTTACATGATATCAAACGATATTGGAAGGGTTTTTTAATCCTATCTCTTTATGTTAGGAAGTTATGAGGAAAAACACCGCCTGTGATAGGCTACTATCATAATAGTCGCATAGAGATATTGAAGACATTATTAACGTATACAACGACTAGTTATTAAACGTATGTAGTGTGCTGCCACGTTTGTTATGATTTGATTTTAAGAAACACACGAAACCGAAAATTTGGTACCAATTTTTTGAGTATTTTATTTTGAGTTGAAACCCATCCGATATCATTTGATATCATCTAAAGATGCCATACCCTTGGTATGTATATACCCTTTTTGTTACACGTTGTATAATCGCGTCTAAGCCGTCTATGGGGTATCATAATTTGACAGGATTAAACTAAAATGTTATCTTCTATCCTTTTCTTAACGAAATGGAAATAAAAAGATGCACTTAACTTAAAATTAGTTTAGTTTGTGGTTAAGAGAATCGGCGCCAATGGTTCCGATTCCCTTGTTCACAAACAAAACCAGGTAAATTTAAGTTTACTGCTTATTTCCTTTCTATTTCATTATGAAAAGGACAGAAGATATCTAATATATTAATTTAGTCCTTTCAAATCAAATATTTATTTAGTCCAAAATGCCAAATTGTCTATGAAATATCTTAGATAATCGATAGCCAATTTGACATTTTGACAATTTACAATAAGTATTTGAAAATAGAAATGGTTAAAAACATTGAGACCATAACTACTTATCTCGATGTACGCCACGCGGCCACGCGTTGGCTAATTTGACAGGAAAAAACTAACATTTGTCTCTTCTCCTTTTCTAAATGAAATATTAATATTTTTTTAGTTTGTGACCAAGGCAATCGGGGCCAATATTTAATATGGGTTCGTGCGTATTTAATATGCTGGCTTTATTTCACTGCTTTTTTCTTTCTTGTTTCTATCTTCTTCTTCTTCAGCCTATAGCGGTCCACTGCTGAACAAAGGCCTCCCTTAAGGCTTTCCATGATGAGATGTCAGCACATCGTGACGGGGTCTACGAAGACCGATGCCTCCTGGGTCAGGGTTGCGGGTTGGTTAAACAAGAAACCGTGGCTCTGGCCGTCCCACAGGCAAGCGGAGAAACACGGGTGGGTTTTAGTCAGTAAAAGTCTGAGACGCCCTTCCGCTCCGCCCAGAGCGGGAGAAGTCATTTGATGATTTCCCATCCCAACCAAAGAAAGGTCATCGGTCCACCTTGCTCGTTTCTATGTATGCGTCGTGCAATATTGCAGAGGCTTTTTGTAATTAGTATTGTTTAACATTTACATTTTAAAAGCTTTTCTGAGAAGAAATACATTTAAATAATGGTACCTACCTAAATAACAAAAAAAAAAAAAAAAGAAAACTACATTATATAAACCTACTTATTTTAAATAACGATGAACATATTTTTATATTTTTCATTATTTAAGCTAAGTATACTTTCTAAGTAATGAATAATACATAAAACTATTTGAATATAATATCATATCTACTTACTAATGGAATGGAGATCGCGGTAGGTACCTACCTAAGCAGCAATTTAAAAAAAAATCGGCTAACTATAATAAATTGTTTACTATTGAATATTCATTTTAACAAATCTTATTAAGTTTTCTCATACAAACTCGCATACCATGGGGACTATCTTTACATAATCGAGTATTTATATGCACCTAATAATACATAAAAATAACATTTTAAAACTACTCCATTACAGTTACCTATTTCTTCAAAAAATATAAACAAACTTTAATAGAAAATTGATAATTATTAAGTATTTAACAATCATGGACCTATTTTGGCGACATCTACAAAATCTAGACGGGATTTAATAATACAAATCTAAAACTAATGGTGTTACTCTATTGGCACTTCGTTTTTTTTAAAATTTTGAGGTTGTCTACTTAAGGTAGTTTGCTATTTGCATCATCTAAGTTGGTACTACTCGACCGCGCTAAGTTCGCTGCTGGCAGTAAAACAAAAAAATAATAAAAGAGAAACCGGAAAATATGGAGGTGCCCAATAAGTAATACCTAACGAACCTCAAGCGCTGCGATGAAGTTGCTTACGATCAAGAAACTTCTAGGTAAAATTGGAAGCCAAACTTGGAAGATTGTGTTAAAGATAAAAAATTTGAGCGCGAGTACTTAACCTTTTACAATCGACGTTGACCACCTCTCTCTTTCTTACACACGCTACACCGTACACGTTGACACCGTGAAATTATTATTATGAAAGAGATAGCGCGTCAATGACTATTTTCAAGGTCATTTATTTTATCTTTAATTTTTAATTCAAGTGTGGCTTCCAATTTTACCTATAAGTTTCTTGCTTACGGTACGGAGAGGACGATTTAGGGATGCGGTAAGCGGTTGGGGGGAGAGGACACATTATACAGACCGGCGAACTAAGCGCGAACGAGATAGGTACCTATATCATTTTATAACAATATAATGATTGAGTGTAATTTACTGTTAAAATTTACAAGGAATAATTGATAGTAATTGATTAATATAGAACTTTTGCTGAACAAGCATCTAAAGGTTGGTTAAGTTGACCAAACGAAGCGAACGAAGACGAGCGAATTAATATTGTAGGTACACCCACTGCACAAAATTATTTTTGTGTAAACAGAGCAATCTTTCGTTGCACTGTCCATACTAAAATGACAAAAATATCAAAAAAGATTGCCCTTGCTCTAGTCCTGTGGGGTAAGTATTTGCGTAACACTATTAGTAGCAATGGCATTTCATTTTGACAGTTTAGTTGTTAAACTGTCAAATGGTTAACGATTGAGATACTAGTGTGTTTCTAATTTTAGTTGCAGGTTCTATGTTCGTTTGGTCTAAACCCACCTTAATGACCTGGAACTCTACGCAGAAATCACAATCTTTAACTGGTACCTATCATCAGCATAAAGCTAAGTTCACACAGGCGGTTGCTATTCCTTAAAGTTCCCGTTAGACCGTACGCGGTATTACAGACTCCATACCATGTACAGCCATACGTTTTACCCGCTCCGTATGACCTTAGTAATTCCAATAATTCAAGTAGAATTTCATATACTTATTGCAATGTAAATTTAAAATTGTAAACACATTCTGACTTTAACAGTTAGACACAGACGCAGTAATAGTTAGACAAGAACTTATTTAAATATAAATAAATTAAGCAGTATATAAATACTTACTAATTTACATCAACACACTTTGTGCCAATTTCCTTAAGTTCTACTAAATACATACTTAATATCGGCAATTTACTGACACATTTTGTGTATAAACGGTTGAATTCTCAGACACAACTGGATTTCAAATCGTCATTTATAATCCCTTATGTACTATCGCCAAAACTTATGCCTACCTGACCATATATAAATGGTAAGATCTGACCATTTTGAAACCAAAATCCCGTGCACATAATGACCACAGATAAGCCCGTAAGTAAAACCAAAGAGAATCCTTTTTAGGTCGACTAATAATATGCACTGCAATCAAAATTAGTTCTTACGGTGGTCAAACATTTTATTTTTTATTTTTGGCGATAGTACATGCTAGCAGGTTGCTTCCTTAGAGCCGAAGGCTGGTGCGGCCGCTTGCAAAAATTCTAGAGCGTTCAATTCACTTCGCTACTCGCAAGCTCAATCGTTAAGCTTTAGGCACTAAGCAATACCCCTGTCAGTGCCTACGTCGCCATACTGCTGCTTCAAGGTGTTATTGAAGCTCTTGGAATACGACATAATTGAGGCTTTAGACCGAAGTTTCGGCCGAAGTGCTACCTTTTCTAGATTCAGATTTCCTGATACCACTGCTCCATGAATCTTTGCGCCTTACGAGGTCATTCTGAAAACCATTTAGAGATCGATGCTCAAATAAAATATTTTTTCCATTAAAAGGTTGTTTATTGTTAATTGATGCGGACTCATACAAGTTATATCTAGACGTTTAACTAGAAGACCATTTCTCGTACTTAAAAAGGTAAAAACAATGCAGTCTCATATCGTCGACAAAGAAAATTGAATTAGAAAAACTTGTTCAAATGTAGGGAAATTTGAGAATTTTTTTGAAAAACTGCGACAGATTAGATTGTAAATGTTCATAAAGTTACGAGAAAAGATCTTCCCCCTCTCCCTCTCTTCAAGAACTTTATCATAAAAGTGGAAACACACCCTGTTCAGGTTTTATTGTTATGTATATATAATTAAAACGCATTATCTGTATTTTGAAGATTTCAACTTTATATTCCACCATTTTAACTAACAATAGTTTGAACAACATTATTACTTATAATATTTGATTAATTAAAAAATCGTAGCCGAACAGTTTCTTTTTCGATATTAGGTACCTAATAATGGCAATAGGTAGGTAGAAGTTTAAAATTTTCACAGGTGACGTAGGTACCTATTTTCATATAGGTACCTAAAAAAGTAAAAAAATAAGCAGGCCTCCCATACAATAAACGTCATTTTATATATCATAGATTTCGAGTCACTTGGCTGTTTTGTTATAAAAATTCTGTGGAAAAGAGTAGAACAGTTCTTGTATTAAATTAAATAGGTATTCGATTAATGGTTTCTTTTTGCATTTATGTACAATCATGGCAAATAAGTGCAAAGTATGTATCTACTATTAAAAGCCTCTGAATAGTAGACAGGTACATAAAGTACAGAGACACTCATGGAAATGGTAGAATTTCATTCAGGAAGACAAAGATTTTGCCCAGGATAAAGCATGCACAAAAAATAAAGAGAGAAATGTTTAAGGTATGAATAAATGGTACCTACGTCTGTACTTACCATTTTTTCAACTAATTATAAAAAATCCTTATGAGTGTACGATTAATATCATTTAAAAATCGAGAACACTAAAGCAGGCACGTTAAACATAAAAAAGTAAGGAAAAAATCTACAAAATTACGTATTTCAAAATCTACTTACGTCATAAGTCTTACCGCTCTTACTCTAGTGGCTAAAATCTAACTCTATTTTCGCATTTACTTACATAAAATATTCTGGTACATCTAAACTACAAAACCTTTAAAAACATACAATATATTTTAAAAACAATATTTTTGTACTATCACTAACAAACCTTTATGAAATTAAATAATTGTGCTTATGCATAGCACAATTATTTAATTTTAGTATTTACCTATACATAAATTACTATCAAAATTTGCTCATTCTAAGGGCAAATGTCACCAAAAGTTAATAACTATAGACGACGTGTCTAGAGAATAAATTTCGTATTTCTGTCAGTTTTTCCACAAATAAACTGTCAGATTTCAATTAAATTCCACAGATAAAAGATAACTTAATATGACTTCCGCGGTTAAACCAGCCCATAATCGTTAAAAATAAACTGTCACACTCTTTATTAAAACATTTAGACACACTATTTACAATTTCCATACCTTCGAGTGCTCATATATAAACTACCATTTACACATATAAGTACATATATATAATAAAATTGTCTGCAGCAGAAGGTGTGGTTAATGTCAAGGGTGTCATAAAGACCACCAAACGGAAGAACTTTTTCCATGGGAATAATATAATAATAGCCAAAAAATTGTTAACTGTCCCATACAAACCTTCAATACTTCGACCCAAATGTATGGGACGCCTGATATTTTTTTCGTTCGCGATGTTGGTCCCATGGTCAGTTTGATGGTCTTTACTACGCCGATACACATTCTTATACACACAGCCGATTGATTCTGTAAAAATTTCACCGGTAAAAGTTATCTGAAGTGATCTTAGAAAGAGCTGTCGTAAGAAAGAGCTATCTTAGAAATAGTGTCAATCCCTTAGGGCTATTATTACCGGGACACAATGGCGGCGTAACTAGGCGCCACCGTGGTGTCCGTAAGCTACCAAACTAGATTCCAGAGTCGCCACACCACACTGAGACAGTATCAAATTGGACCTCGAAGAGACAGCACTATTACTGTATTTACAGGTAAGGGTCAAAAGTGCATTAACACTTTTGAACTTTATTGCAATGACAGTAAGTGTCAAAAGTGGAACTCCACCTTTGACCCTTACTGTACATAGGAAAAGAGAGTTTAAGAAAAAAAAAGACGCATTGGTGGGTTCATCCTTATTTAGCCGATCGCTGTAAGAAATGAATAAGTGAGTGAGACACCATATAGCGCTATAGTAATTAGTGGTTTCACGATCAGCGTGCAGCCGCGCCTGCATTATGTGCATGCGTCTAATTTGGACGCGCCGCCAATTTGGTTGCGCAAACAAAACGGACACCAAGTGAGTATATATCCCGCTCTATAGAGCTGTATACATTTTGTTGGTAGCGGCGACTGGTCGCGGCACCATGGTAGCCCGGTGAAATATAGCCCTTAGTATTAATTGGAATGACAACTTACTCCACACTCACTTCACTTAAGTTTTCACGGTAAGATGGTTACAGAATCCAGCTGCTGTATAAGGTGGCAGGGATATCAACGCGCATCCTGTTACTACGGTTTCAGAATATGATTTTTTTATTATTGTTATAAACTAGTGCTTGACCGCAATCCCGCCTAATGGTAAGCAGTGATGCAATCGTTGATGGTAAAGCGCGCTACTTTACTAACAGCCTATTCACTCAAAAAACTGAGTGAACAGGAAGGAAGACGGCAGTTGAGCGAGGTGTTGCAATGTTAAACCCAAAACACGACCAACGCTGCTGCGCCAGAGGGAGATTGATCTGGAGACTCTCCACGACCAAACTCCCGACACAACAATTTTTGGCGCATCCTGGCACACATCGCAATGCAACTGCTCAGACTCGTCCTCCGTACGCTTCACCAGACATCATTTCGGAATACGATGAATCGCTTGGTGGCAAGACTTTGTCTGGTGGGTTTGCTGTTCCATAAAATTATATAATTATATAATTTGGTCATAACCACTTGTACAGAATCCATTGTAACATGTTGCGCGTAGATCTGGCTACATATAGGTCACATTCTATAAAATATATTATGAATTTACAACAAAAAAATTAGGGGTGCTATCATCATTCTATACAAGTTGGTATTTCATGCACATTATGGCAAGTTGTTGTACATGCAGAATCTTCAAAAAAATGGTGCTATCATGCTCCATTTAGAACTTTGTGTCGTTGATGCACACCTTGGCTGATGAATCATCTTCTTCTACTTCATCCATGGTAGACAGTCGCCTTTCGATTTCAGTTTGTGCGTTTTTTGATATTATAATTTTCTTGTGTTTATTACTGAAACAGACCAAATACGTGAACTGTCATCAATCTTGAATCCAAAAACTCTTGTATATGTGGCCCAATTTCTTTTTGCTTTATTATGTTGCTTTCATGGACATGCCCTAGAGATGAGAATTGTGGCACTCCAAAAGAAAGAGAGGAAACGAACTTTCGTCTACATTTATCTCTCTCAAAATCATCTATCATCTATGAGAAAAGAGATAGTGCTGGACCGAAAGCATAGGCCATCTCTCTCACTCTTTTCAAACCAAAAAAATATACATAAAGTAAACATACATAAATATATATATATTATATAAATATAGATTATACGCGTACGGCATGTCCATTAGTATAAGTCTATGGTAGCCACCATTTTGAATAAAAAATAAGAAATTGTGTGGCAGTTGGTATGCCAGGCTCCACATAAAAATCTCCAATTCCCTTATAATCCGAAAAGTTTATACAAAACAAAGTCAATCCAAGGTGTAACATATCTAAAATAGGTAGTGCAAGGGTAAAGCTGATTGAAAAATCACATATTCAGATTTTTCCCAATCAAATCACATATTTAGAATTTGATAATTCATATAGACGAGCTTCAATATCGTGAATAGTCAATTGCTTCCCACTTACTTTTTCTTTCCCGTCTTCGACTTTGAATTTTTCATCTTGTTGTTGTTGTTGACTTGCTTCCATATCCCGGTTTTGTTTACCTCCTCCGATATATTAATTGACGTCAGCGGTATATTCATTATGTTGCCATTGATCAGAGGAATTTGCAGGTTCTCTTGGTACTGTGGCAGGTTACTCTTTGTTGCATCCTACAAGGGGACAGCCTAAGAAACTTCCTCAAAGAAATCGTATGGACTAATAATGATAAAAAATCTAAAACAATAACTGAGAAAATAGTTACTACTCACCATCATTAAAGTAATAAGGTACAAAGACGAAAAATAAATAATAAGGAAAATGTTGAAATAGCAAAAATAAAATGCGAGTGTGTGTGTGAACATAACACTGAGTTTATTTCTTTCGTACATTGATTTAAATATGAATAACAAAAAATGTTTAGGTAAACGATAGGATGACAAAGGAAACTAAAACGATTAAGGAGTGCAACATTTTAGTTTCGACCGCAAAGGTTTAATAGTTTTGCATGCCATCCCACCTCAGCGTCGCCGAGTTCCCGAAGTTCATCTTGGTTCCTTTTAGTCATTTCTGGCATTACATCATCGAGTATTTTCATCTCCCTTCTTGTAAAGAACAAGTCGAGAGCTTTTCTTATGCCTATCATTACCACAAGCATCAATGGGAAAAGAATTGACGTCATGGAAAATGATTTTATTACCCAGAGACAAACAAGGCATGTCAGTTGAATCGCAGTAAAAATGTGGACTCGACGTATTGGTACCTAAAACAAAAGAGTACCTATATGAGGAAGTTGCTCAGGTAATGAAGCAAAATAAGAAGTACGTAGTCATGATTATTACCTGTCTCAAGAACATATGATCTGGTTGATATTTTTGAGGCATAAACATAATCAAGATTCTGTCAAAGAATTGTAGACCCTTCAAGGAAGCTACTCCCATATAGAGAAACACTCCGAAGAGTACTGGCATTGGTATGTGGCTTAGCACAGGCGTCAATACTACTGAACATCCAATCATTAAAAATATTAATATATGAGTGCATCTTTGTTCTCGAACTCCTAAAAATTGCGGTTTCTCTCCTGGTGCAGCACATTCTGACTCCACTTTCAAAGAATTCACATGATTAATGCTTAAAACTGTTGCTGCTACAAACCATGGAAGTCCCATTACTGAGCATATTTGTATAAGGATGGCCAGTACGAACAAATCCAGGTGATACCCACACCCTTTCTTCAGTTTATTCTCTTTACGGTTAACTATAACTGCCGTGATTTGTTGATCCATGAATATGAGTATAGTTCCCAGTAATGCTGGTAATATGGCCACCAAAGCTGACCAAATAGGGTTGCCGCTAAACGGAGTAATAATCCAGTTCCTGCTTGGCAAAGTTGGTTTGAATTCTGAAGGTACTTCCAATTTTGGAGTCTTTACACCAACTTTGTAGTCCAGGAAAGACATTGATAATATAGCTATGATTACTGAGAAGTCGCTTATGATTTGCCTAACCTGGAAAAAAGAAAATAATTTAATCAACCTTGTAGTATTGAAAAAAATCATACCTAATAACTGCAACGTACCTTCGACGGGAAAAACAATGAATTTTTAAAGTCCTTTAAAATTATCGATATTGTAAACGTTCCCAGGAAAAGTATAATGGACATTAAATACACGTCTGGGACATAAACTTTAGTATCACACCCGCCGCCAGCTAGAGTACCATTGTAGAGCTGTAATATATATAATATATAATATATGGGTATAGAAACTACACGTGCAAAGTTGTCACGTCTAATGACTATAATTTAATTAGATAGATACCTGACAAGAATCTTTGTCTAACGAAGTCCAATTAAACTGCTCCGGCACTTTAGAGTAATTGCTGGGCAAACAATAGCATTCATAATTGAGAACTTCATCAGGGCGTGTCTTTAGAGGGTACTTTTTGCCGATTGATATTACATTTTCCACTGCCTACAATTTTACAAAATTAGAACGACGTAAAAGCTACTTTGTGTCATGTATCAAAGCTACTAACTTTAGATGTTTACCTTGTAAATGAAAATAAATGCTATCAATGTTGCGAAATTTTCTTCAGTAAATCTGGTTATATAGCAGACAAATGCGCTAGCATCGATCGCTACTAATATTATCAAGATTATCGTGATCCACGTTCCGATACAAAACCTGAATGACATGTAATTCCAACCAATCTGCCGACAGAATTCGAATACTATAGTTTCAAAAACTAATACAGGGCCAGTTGATCCTAAAATTGTTAACGGTTGACCTGAAAAAAAGCCATAACCCATTCCACAGACGAATCCGGATATTAAAGATTCCATAGCAGCCATATTTTTCCCGGTAGCCTCCCCCAACAACCCTCCAAATGTAATTATAGGTGATAAACAGGCAAAATATAAAAATATCCATGAGGCGACACACTGAATCGCCAGCGCGTCTTTGAAATCAGACCAGTACCAAGGCATTTTCCTTTTGAGATCATTTATTAAGCCTCCGAATAGTCTTCCAGATCTAGCTAACCCTGATTCCTCTCTTTGTCTTTGTTCTTCCTCTTCTTCATCAAACTCCTCTTTTGGGTTATTATCATTTGGTCGTTTTCGAGGGTCTTGGGAAGGTATGGCTGCTGGGGGTTCAATACGGATAGCGGGATCCCATTCTCCTGGTGGCAAAACTGTTACAGCATCAAGAAATTCATCTATGCCAGCTAAAAGATGATCCCTTTTCTTCGCTCGATATGCAACTTCGTGGAAAATTTCATCAGACATCAGGGTAGCCATAGCTCGGCCGATTTCATGGAAACTAGAGTTGCTGTTTGGTGGCCCGAGTAATACAAACATGAATCTGGTTGGCACTGGAACTTCTGTCAAATCACCCATTATCGTTCCTGTTTTGAGTCTAACGAATGCTGACAGTGTTTTTTCAAGAAAATCTACCTCTCCCACTAAAATATTGGATGCTTCTGCTCCTGGTGGTATCTTTCGCATAAAGTTAGTATTACTTTTGTGATTTATGTCTCCATTCATTGGGAGGTCTCCAGAGCTATGATTCCTTTGCATTGATATACTGCTGGGACTTTTCACCATACCATCATCATGAGCAGCACCTGCAAAATTATAATTATATGACTTAATGCTAAAGTTAAAAAAAAAAACCAATTAAAAGCTTCTGTAACATCCAATACCAGTTAGATAATCGTGCGAATTTTCGTGTTAAAGCAAAAACGTATAAAAGATTAAACATTTACAAAACATTGTGTTATGAGACTATTTTACTAAATTCCTAAATCAATTATGAGGTATGAAGCGCATAAATTACATTACAACTGTACCTATTACTTATTAAATGTTCGTCAATTTGCAATACAATCTAGTAATTGTTAAAGCTACATAATTTTACTTTATTTACTCAAAATAACAATGCGGAATGAGCTAAAGCTGACATATAGCAGACTGTACAGAAACAAGGACACCAGCGTTGAGCATAGTTACATGGAAATGGCGAGATGTAGGACAAGAATAAAAAAGAGTTAGAAACAGAAAACAATGAGAAAGAGAAGAAACAACATTGATGAGGATAAGCGGTTACCCGCACTAGGGATGCCTAGGAAACGACTGAATTCTCCTTTGTTAGAGTGTCCGCTGCTTGAACCGCCTTCTTCAACTGTAATATAACACAATACCCATGTTCAAAGGGATCTTAGAATAATAGTCATAAATACATATTAGTTAACCTTCTCCAAGCACTACACCGATATATACAATATTAAAATTAGCCTCGTGCGTGCTGTGAATGTAGTATAAGGGCGTGAATTTAGTGAGTAGTATGTATTGGACCATCACACGCATGGCTAACCTGGTACTGCCAGATAAGAGCCTCTGGCATCTGAAGCTTGAAGAAGAGCAGTATGAGGAGACGAGGTGGACCCTCGACAACTCCTCGAACTGGAGCGTCGAGAGCCACCTTCCTGGAAATCTGATAGGATCGGATGACCCATGAGTTTTACGCTAGAAAACTTTTATTAATAAAACAAGAGAAATGTTTGTAGAAGAAGTTGCTAGTTCAAAATTTTAACTCACTTTTACAAGACGAATGGTTGCGTCCAATATCAGCTAGAGATCGAATCAGAGGGAGTCTGGACATATTATTATGATGGTTGCGTCTCTCATGTTGATGCCTGTGCCTTCTCAATAAAGCGTCTTTGACTTTCTCTCTACAATCGTATCCTATGCCACCATCAGCTACCATATTATCTAGTACGTTATCTGCAACCTGTTCTAAAGAGCCAGCTTCCATGTCCAGAATTACCGATCCATTTAGTATGAGACTCCGTAATTCGAAGAGAGAGTGAAGTGATAATGTCGCTACGTGAGGTTTTGACCATCTGTTTCCGCCTTCCTCAACGTCTTCTTCAAACTTTATCCATCTAGCTGTCTCTTTCCATTCAAGTTCATCGCCATCTTTCACTAGCTCCTCCATTTCGGAGAATAACGGATGGGACTCAAGCGTGGAATCATCGACATCTTCACCAAGTATAAACTGCACTCTTTGGGCCGGCGGAGTTACTGAAAATCAAATTTAAAACGTAAATGACTTATAAGTAGATCATTTTAAACATCCAGAAATGAAAATGTTATGAAAAAGGATAATTGATCGACTAATCTCGAAGCCTCATGTATAAAATATACACAAAAAATATAAGCTGTTGAAGCATGCTTAAGTAATGTTAAAATATAGAGATGGGAGGAAAGATCCTGATTGAATAATCCATGCTTACTGCCATTGGTGAAATGAGTCTATATTAAAATGGAAATTAGATTGAAAAGGATTAGATTCAGTACAGTTAATGATAGGTTTTGCTTCTACTGTGGTCTTACGTGTTTCGCCGTCATCTGTGACGCTTAGTCTTCTAACTCTCGACATTAACCCCGGCCCTAGGGATGGGGAACCAATAAAAATATTTTGGACAATATCTTATGATGTTCAAAAGGGTAATATTATTTACTGTGTTAATACTCTAGCGTTGAGTTATAACTCCGCAGAGACTAACAAGTCTCATTGTGTTGATATCAAAGGAGATAATTTTATCAGCTTGGTAATTTTGTACAAGGGCATAAATAACGTCATGTTATTTGGCCTCATAATCCGCTTGGTTAGGTTAAAAATGTCATGCTTTTTTGTGCGATTAATTAATTTTATAAATGTATGGAGTAGGTACACGCTTTGGGTAGATTAGATATGACAGAGGAATCGGACTTTATGACACAAAATTTAGGTTGATAGGGTTGAGTGCTATATTTATATCTGTTTGTATCTATGTAAAGTTTACAGTGTTGTCTATCAAGATAAAGGGATTTAAAT
The DNA here is from genome assembly GCA_017933935.1 of Sesamia nonagrioides. Classification (NCBI taxonomy): domain Eukaryota; kingdom Metazoa; phylum Arthropoda; class Insecta; order Lepidoptera; family Noctuidae; genus Sesamia; species Sesamia nonagrioides. The sequence goes on along the minus strand of JADWQK010001079.1, from coordinate 1,144,561 downwards.
CCGACTTTTTTTTTTGTTTAAATCCTCATATTACTGTTATTATTTTAAGTAAGTATATTCTTTCTTTTTTTATTGATTTTGATATGATTATTAAAGCGTTACTTTTTTAAAATTATTATTATCGTTAATCATACTCTTTATAACTAATTACGCTCATACCGGGTCTCTCAGCATCCTTCTCCCCGTTACGGTGATGGTGTTTGTGCTTCCTATGGGAATGTCTTCGAGCTGGTACGTGAACACCCACGAACACAGTATGGGCGCGGTGACCTGGGAACAAAATAGAACATTGTTGTCAATCGTTTGTAAATCATCATCATCTCAGCGTTAATCCCAGACGCATCGGAAGCTTTTTCAGCTTTGGAGTCTGGGGTCGCTTTACCAGTGTAACTGCTGATTTTGGCTAAACTTCGATATTTTCCGTGAAGCGACTGCCGTCTGACCTTCACAACCCGAAGGCGATATCGAAGTTCTGCAGTTAGACCAATTGTTGAGGGCTCCAACAACCCGCAACGACTGCGAATCAATCGTTGGTAAATAATTGTAATTAAATATATCAATATATTCTTTCAACACCTGACATTTTTCAATTCATTAAACCCACTCTCGCTCCGCAAAACTGGCAACACATTGTATTTAAACGAAACAAAGAAGATTGGAAATACATAAAGTGAAATTATGCGTAAACTCAAGACAGGTTGAGATACATAGTCTCTAGTACCGTTCCACATAGGGGATATAAATATAACAGAAATCGACGAATAGGTAATGATTTATATGAACACATATTAGAGAAGGAAATGTCCTTTGCTTACAGACAAAGGGAAAAATCCTTAAATTAAATTCCTGACAGATGAATATGAATGCTTTTTAGCTTTAGCTTTGTTACTTTATATTTATAATTAATGAAATAAGGCTTTAGAGTTACCAGTACCCTTAATAGTAGTGAATAAGTCAACATTACCCTATTATCAATTTCTTCATTCCAATTGGTTCGAACTTTACCGTTGTTTAATGAAGTTCAATACTTGTTGAAAGTTTAAATTTTGCCTTTCACTGCGAAATGAAATGAGTTGTATCTACCAATTTATTAATCATATTATTAGTGACTTTGTCATCCCACAGGGATAAAAACATATAAAAATTGTCGTTTGTGTAGGATACAGGTCTGACTTTTTGCTTTATTTATTTACATAAATATGCTACCATTGTAGTGTCAGAGTTGGTAGAGTAGTTAATTGGTAATTGACCGTATGTTTTTTTTTTTCTTTTTTTTAAAGCTTTGCCCTACACTAGGAATTTCTCCTGTATCGGGGGTGCGTTTACAAACATATAAACTCACATTACACAAACAGCCAGACCCGGAACAACTACTTGTAGGTCATGTAACAGTAAATAATTGTTCTGTACGCGAATCGAATCCGCGACATCTAGTGCAGCAGTCAATGGGGAAGAAAACTGACAAATCTCGCCACTAGAGGCGCTGATATCGTTTGACCCAAATAAACTGTCAAAACCCATAGTAATTTGTACGAATTTACGTTGTTTATAAAAATTTTAAAAATATGACGCGTTGTGTAGCAATTTCTTTCAATAATAATGGAAATCACTCTTTCCCTAAAGATATGCATTTCAATTTAGAACAGAATATATGTATGTATAAATAGATTTCAGTAAAGGTTATGTTGATGTCTCTATAGCTTTCTGGGGGCGGTAAATCAATTTTTTTCTCTTGAATTTCTTGTTCTCGGTGAACCTCGAAGTTAAAATTTCGGTCATACGATTCAAGTCTGGATAATAATTTTAGGTTATTAGGGTTGAAACTTTCAAAATATGGCAATAATAAGTACATTAATATTTACTTAAATATAACTAAAGAAACATTAAACCTAATACAAAATTAATGTAACTTATAACATTAATAATCTGCATTTAGTTTAAAGTCTGGGCATTGTTATTTGCCTGGTAATTAGATCAGCTTTTCGTCCTTTTACTGAAGCTCCTCTAGACTTTTAACTCCTTTTTTAACTTGAAACAGTCCATGTACAATACATTGCTCTGCTTTACCTAAAAAAAACTCGCCAAACACAATAAAAAACTCAACATAAAACGTGATACGACTGACACCTAATATTGTTATGAGTCAAACGCCATCAGCGACATCTGCAAATGGCTTTGCGTTTTCTTCCCCATTGCTTAGCCACTGCGCCAACAGTGCCGTTGCTACAACAATGTTCGTGTTGTGTTATGTGTGTATGTATTCTGGTTACTGTGTGTGCTTTTGGATAACCTAAAATAAATGATTCTTTATAAATTAGAAGATGTCACCTAATCCATGCTATACAAGAAATGCTATTTACAAATGAAAAACATAACACGTTTAACTTGTTGCCTTTCCGAACTTGCTCAGTGAAGATGAGATGAGATATCTATTTTGTCGGTATCCTGTAGTGTGAGCATTGTTCGCCTTCGCTTGATTGATGTAATCAATTAAGAGTACCTGTGTACGATATAACGATGTGTCAAAACCTATTATATTCTGTTATCAATATCATAGAACGTTAGCTTGTAATAGAGAATAGAGGAGGGCAAACTTATTGTCATTAAATGGATAAATTTATTGTCATTAAATAAAAAATGAAGCGTCCTATTTTTTTATAATTATAAACAAGTGCTTGACCGCAATTCCTCCTGATGGTAAGCAATGATGAGATCGTTGATGGTAAAGTCAAGAAATCTCAATAACATGAGGATTATCGTCGTCGTCCTCCGTGGCGCAGCGGTCAACACGCCTGCCTGCGACGTGGTGGCCCCGGGTTCGATCCCCGGTCAGGTCATGATGGAAAATGAAGCCTAGAATATAAAATATAGTATCGTTGAGTTAGTATCCCATAACACAAGTCTCGAACTTACTTTGGGGCTAGCTCAATCTGTGTGATTTGTCCGTATATATTTATTTATTTATTATCATTATCATCTGCCTAGTCTTTTCATAATTACTTAATCAGCCTACAACGTTCCCACTCTTGGGGCATAGGCCTATTTTTGGTGAAATTGAGTGGTAATCTACCATCTCTTCGAAATTTCCCAAGTAACTTGGCTTTTAGTCTGAAGATGACTTAGTTGGGTCTAAAGCCAACTTACCATTATTTTACACTAGCTTTCCGCCCGCGGCTTCGCCCGCGTGGTATTCGGTTATATCGCGCTTTTTCGATTTCCCTCAGGAATATCAAATATTTCCGGGATAAAAAAGTACCCTATTATTTAATAAGGACTTCTAACTTTAAGTCTGCAAAATTACAAAGCTATCGGTTCAGTAGTTCCGGCGTGAAAGCGGAACAAATAAACAAAAACAAACTCACTTTCCCATTTATAATATAAGTAATGAAGTAAGGATAAGGATGAAGCGACTGCCTATCTGAAATCTACAACCAAGTGACTTGATTATAGATTTGGTTGTCAGATTTTGAACACGACTTTGAACAAGAGAGACAAAATCCACGAATCCTTTTTAGCTCATATAGATGTCACGGGTCGTGACCAACGGTTTAAGGGGCAAGGAGGAGTCTCGGAATGTAAATAAGGTCAGACATCCACAGAATAACCGCGACAAGCATAGCTTAACCCGATTAATGGACCCGTGTGGCTGTTATTACGTACGTGCCGAGAATAAAATCTTATCCTCGATTCAAATTTTCAATTCATTAATAATCATAGTAATGTTGAAGAAAACTATATCACAAAACTAGCTAGATTCTTAAAATGTTAGTGTTTTGGTTTTATATTCCCTCGATACAATATGTAAAGAAAACCCTGTCCGATCCATGAAGGTATTGTTAGGTATCCTCCTAAAAAAATCAATATTATTTCGCAAAAGTGTGCGGTAGGCAATACATGCACAGCGAAGACGGGCAAGGCACGCGGCACGCGGTCGCTTTGCTCATCCGACAAAAACGGTGTTGTCACTTTTTTTAAAAAATACCAAATTTTGGGGAAGTTGGAATTAATAATTGCGGATAAAAATGATTATTTCAAAATTCATTAGTATTATTACTATGATGATTATGAAAAATTTCATATTTTATTTAGTCATGTGTTTACCTAACCTTTAATATCCCTATGGGTCGGACGGGGTTTTCTTTACATATTGTATAGACTGTAGAATAGGCGCACGTTAAGTATATTGAAATACGGAGAGGAACCGCGAGCAAGCACTCCCAAATAATGAAGAGGTTGAACTTACCGGGGCTTCAGTCGATGTACTTCTGTTGTGCTGGAGTGGATGGAGGCCTCCACCAGATGTTTACTTAGCGCTACAGACTTGCCGATAAGCTCACCGGCCAGCGCCCGGTGGCGGTTTTGTATTTCAGTTACTTGATGTTGTTTGTGAACAACATCAAGTAACTGAACCACTGACCAGGGTTACGGAAAGAGAGACCAAAACTATACTGGCAGCTGAATGGAAAAGCTTTTTGAGTTTTGTTCGTTCTCCATTCCTTAATGCTGATTCGATGCACCGCCAGGCAATGAGGTTAAAGGGAAAAAATGCAGATATATTTGAATATACTTGCTTATTGATGTAGGTATTTAATTGTTATGTGCATTAACAGTTACATATTCATAGTTTATCCAGTGAATCTAATATCTATGACTGTTGAAGTAAACTTTGGCGACCGTAAATTTGAACGCAGATCTACGACCCGTCTACACTTGACCAATAGATTCTGGATCGTTAATTGATAGATAGTGACTGGTCACAGTTTACTAGGCACGGCTTTTAGTTTGGGACCGCCGAATGGTCCGGTGTCAGCGGTGTTTGCGGTCTGAAATACTTCAATAGTTTGTTGAATGAGACAACTACTAAGTCACTCTCGAAAAGTTGAGCACAAATAGGAAGAGGTCTGTGATTAACTGTTAAATACAACACAGCCTGAACATCTCAATATCCTTACTAATATATTTGTATGTTTTTTCCACTTCCACGCTGTAACTACTAAAAAAAAAAAATGCAGACGTAAAGTTAGAAGTCCGGATTAAATTATAGGCTACTTTTTATCACGGAAAAATTTTATATTCCCGAGGGAAATGTAAAAAGCGCGTTATAACCAAATTCCACGCGGGCGAAGCCGCGGGCGGAAAGCTAGTAGAAGTATAAAAGCATGGTCTTCGTTAAGCTTTTTGATTTTAATGTCCCGATATCATCACCAGCTTACAATTACAAGCTTTCTAATTGCACGCTATTCAACTCGATTTTCAGTAACAGTCATCGAGCTGCTACCAGCACCCTGCAAAGATCATCACTCATTCCACATAGCCTACCCTGCCTTGCGTTTGCTCAAGATAAAAAAAGCACTGAAGAAATAATAGGAATAATAATAGGGACAAAAAGTTTTTATGTATGAGAAACTGGCCAGTTATAATTTATTTAAAAAATATTATTATTTATGACTAATAGGTACGTTCCAAATTCAAACCTTCCACTTACATTTTTTGCGAGCTAATTAAAATTATTCACGCACTCCCTTACATTCCCTCAATAAATAATACACGTACTCTCAAGAACATTTTTCATTTGATATGAAAGCCAGAAACTACTGAGATTGAACAAAGATTGCGCCAACATAAGGTTAAAAAGTAATGTCAAAAAATACCTACAGTTGAACGTAAATAACGTGACAATGGGATGGGATAAAAGGACCACGTTCCATCCACGGTAAAGAGTTATTCATCCCCCGTCACGTCAACGGAATTCTCAACGACACACGTGTGTTGAGACACAAGTGTGAATATAGCATTACCTTATAAAAGCTTATGTCTTATTGTTATTTGTATATGACTTTGGGGAATACCTAGTGTCGCTTGCTATAAGTGCAAGCATTTTTGAAATCGGAACAGTATCGGAACGCTCTACGGTTGCTCGTGTGGCGGCAGGGATGATTACCTATGAATGTAATTCAATTCAATATAACTAACCTTAGTTGATAAGTTATTGTTATACTAACCGTTGGATCATTATTGTCAAATTAAATAAATAAATAGTTATTTGTTATACAAGAGTGCAAAGTTGCTTTTTAACCGCGTGTTCAATCTCGCTAATCCTCACTCTCTCTAATTTTCGAATCCGTCGCTTGCTCGGTCATCAAAAGGACACGAGGTGAAAAATCTTTGCACTCGAGTGCAACACGTAACTTTTCATTCCACCTCAGCGAGGAAATGACTAAATGCAATAAAAAAATGTTTACAATCACAAGATAGGTACACTTTTATTTCAGTTTAGGTATTAATTACTACATTATGACAGGTAAGTATTACAGAATAATCTTTAAATTATAATAAAATAATACTAAAGTATAATTAAGAAAATTTTAAAGTAACGTTGCAACAGTTATTTAAATTGAGTGTAATATTTTTGTTTGGTACTGTAATATTGGTGTTAGTCACTTGTGTACTGTTTTTCGGTAAACTGTCTGTCATACTTAATAGTTGTACCGATTCATCGGATTCCCTTGGCGTGAATGTTGGAGAGAGAGGGAGATGGTTAGGTGTTTCATAACGGCTTATTTTTGATGTAGAAGGGCCAGTCCAAGTTTCCGATTGAGGCTCTTTCAGTGTAATGGCTCCTACGATGCCTTCACATATTTTAGACTTATTTTGGATGGAATCCTCTATGTATCCCTCTACAACTGCATTGGTCTTCCAGCCTCCGTGGCGCTTAAGGGACAGGAGATCAGCTCCGGAATTAGCCAAAAGTGTGGCTGAAGTTCGTCGGAAAAAATGACCCGTGTACAACAGGGGTTCTGGACGTTCAAGAAATGTTGCTATTTCTCGTGGGATACTGCCAATTTTATTAGTACCCACAGGCTGTCTAACACACTTTCCATTGGGATACTGTAGAAAAAAACGATTGATTGGAGTGTTAAGCGGCCGTAAGGCTTGATATTTCTCAACAATCGTTACGTATTCCTTGCGAATGACAAAGTTGCGGTCTCTTTTTGTCTTTGTATTAGGTAAATTAATTAATAGTAAGTCATCTGAATGTTTCTCAATGTTTTTGACATTAAGTTGTGTTAGTTCATTAGTTCGACATGCTCCGTTTATTCCAATAATAAGAACAACCTGCAATGTAAAGAGTATTGTAGTAGATAAATGAATAAAATTTATATGAACGCATAATTATGCCTATCAACATTTACTAAGTATACTATTTAATTGAGATTAATATATGTACTTAAGTAGATACTGAATGTGCAACTGACTTACTTTTGCCGCCGAATATACGGAATCGGGTGCTTCGTTAAGAAACTTTTCAATATCAGATACTGTGAAAACCTTCGATTTTTTTGGATGATGACCAGATGAGGCTCTTTTTAAAAATGCTACTAATTTAGGATAGGTATCGATATGTATGCCTTTTTTCATCTTTATTGTTGCTTTTAGCATCGAATACGTACTCCATAGAGTGCTTGCTTTCTTGTTCTCGGATAATTCTATAAAATATGCCAGCAAAACGTTTTCTGAGAAAGTTTTGGCTCCTTTTGCTAGTCGCCACGTGTTGAACATATCGTACTGCTTTAAATACTTCTCGCGTGATTGTTGAGGTAGAAAGCTCATTTGCGCATTATTAACAGTTTCAGTCAATTCTGTTGGCGTCAAACAAACTTCCTCGTCGCTAGAATCACTCATTTTAGTTTTTCACTTGTTTTCAAGTTTCTTTTTTTTAATATAAGGTTTAACAATGACGTGAAAAATGCCGCGTAAAGAACCGCGTACAAAGAAAATTGAAAAAAGAACACCAAGAAGGTTCCGAGTCTGAGTTTTTAACAAATTAAAAAAAAGTTGTATGATATATTCGGCACCATAGAGGTAACAGTAAATAGGTTTAATGTTTTTTTTAATTTACAAACTTAGTGCAGACGATGTTCTAAATTCAATTTACTTTATCCTCTAGAGAATAAAAACGGCTTTTCCAGTCAGATATTGAAGATTAAAAATACTCTTTCCGAGATGGTGGGATGAAAAAAATATTATTATATCAGCTATTCACATCCACTCGATATTGCCCTTCGTCAATGTTATTGTAGAAATCAGTTGGATACTGTCCACAAATCCTATAAATTCTGACAGTTTAAATCAAATAGACGAGCGCAATCCTTCTGAAAGCTGTTTACTGTTGGGAGCAAGACAAATTAGGTGGTTGTTTTTTTTTTTTTTAAGTTATAAACTAGCGCTTGACCGCAATCCCGCCTGATGGTAAACAGTGATGCGATCATTGATGGTAAAGCGAGCTAGTTTATTAAGAGCCTATACACTCTAGCCTTGAAGACGCTCAAATTGTAGTGTGACGGAAACACCGCCGCTGGCAAATGTGTTTTCGGTACGATAGCTTTTCGGATGGATGTGAATAGCTATGGCAAAAGCTAATTGTCGTAATTAAAAATATTCAGTATCTCGTATTAGTATTAAAAAAAAGAACTCTAAAAAGTGAAAACTTATTGCGTTTTTTATTCTGAGAAGTAGGTACTGGTATCCATTTGCATCCGGTCAGACTGGGCAGTTATAGAAGTTACTTGGGAAAAGGCTCACATGCAAACGACGTAATCAGGTTTACTTGAATGTTGATAAAATTTCTATGGGATCAAAATGTAAGTATATCCTCCCATATAAGTCGAACTAGCTTTCCGCCCGCGGCTTCGCCCGCGTGAAGTTCGGTTATATCGCGCTTTTTAGATTTCCCTCGGGAACATCAAATTTTTCCGGGATAAAAGGTAGCCTATGTTCTTTCTCAGGGTCTAAAGATTGTCTGTGCCAAATTTCATCAAAATCGGTTCAGAGGTTTAAGCGGGAAAGCGTAACAGACAGACAGACAGACAGAGTTACTTTCGCATTTATAATATTAGTATGGATAGTATGGATCATCGAAATCGGTTGGCAGGATATTGAGTTATTCTTCCATTTGTCATGTACATACATAACCGTAAGAGTCTTATATTTGCATAACATATCGACGCTTGAAAGGCAATCTTATCTAAGCGACAAAAAATCGTAAATTGAGTTATATACACCATTCGAACCGCCAGATTTTTCTGCGTCGTTTGGTGTATATAACTCAATTTACGAATTTTTGTCGCTTAGATATGATTGCCTTTCAAGCGTCGATATAATAAGATTCTTACGGAATTCTTATAGATGCCATTGTCATTGAAATTAGAGATATTTTTGACCGATTGAAACTGAGCGAACTGAGAACGTTCATAAAATTACAGGAATTGTCCTGTTTAGGTATCTGAACTAGTATAGAGATAGACTAGTATAGAGCTAGGATAGTATAGAGCTAGGCTAGTATAGAGCTAAAAGGAAGAAAAATGTCGGCGTGGCTTAATACATAAGCTAATAATATAATGGGGTGTAAGGGGGAGCGCACAACAACCAGACTCCCCAAACGTCAACCTCACCTGCACGCGGTGCACCCTGCTGCTCACTAACGAGGCTCTGACGACCGACAAATGGCGGGATGTCCATTTAACTTCCGCGCGGTGGCGGTAAACCACCAACAAGAGCATTCCCAAGGAGGGTTGGTGTCAGGCTGGCGGCCGACTGTAAAACTTTGCCAAAACCCCAAGCAACATGAAGGGAAATAATAGAATGCGCGATAGAGCTAGGGCGTGCCCCACAGGCGACGCGCAGGGGCAGCACCCGGCTTCTGTGGGAAATGGACAAGGGTTGTCGCACCAGAACGGGCGGGTGCGACGTAAGAGGCAAGCTCGGAATGTGAGAGAAGTAAAATTGAGATGTGCGAGCTGGAATGTAGGTACAATGACTGGAAGAGGAAGGGAACTAGCAGATGTTTTAAAAAGGCGACGGGTGAACATTGCGTGTCTGCAAGAGACGAAGTGGAAAGGTGCGAAGGCAAGAGAGATAGGAGAAGGATATAAGTTCTATTACTGTGGAAGCGATGGTAAGCGAAATGGTGTGGGTATAGTTTTAGATAGTAATTTGAAAGAATGTGTAGTGGACGTTAAAAGAGTGAGTGATAGAGTGATAGCTGTTAAAGTGATTGTGGAAAGTATGGTTGTTAATATAGTTAGTGTGTACGCACCCCAGTCAGGGTGTGAGGAAAGTATAAAAGAGAAGTTCTGGAAGGACTTCGATTGTGTGATGATGGATGTGCAAGATAGTGAAGAAGTGTATGTTGGGGGTGACTTTAACGGGCATGTGGGAAAGCAGAAGGATGGGTATGAAATAGTGCATGGCGGTTGGGGATACGGAGACCGTAACACTGATGGTGAGACACTACTGCAAGCTGCTACGGCCTTTAACCTGGCAATAACAAATACGTGGTTCAAAAACAAAATGAGCATCTCATAAGCTATAAAAGCGGCCGCCACGCGACACAAATCGATTACTTTTTAGTAAGACGAAACAGTCTTAAAAGTGTCAAAAACTGTAAAGTGCTACCAGGTGAAGACTTAGTCTCACAACATAGACTATTGATAATGGACGTAAAAGTCAGTGTCTCATCCAGAAAGAACAAGGAACGGCCCTCGCCCAAAACTAGATGGCGTATGATAGAAAAAGAGGAATATGCTAGTGTGTTTAAGAGCCAAGTGGTAGATAAGATGATTGAAATGGGGGATATGGAAGGAAAATCTGTGAATGAATGTTGGAAAGAGATGGCAGACTATATAAGGAGAGTAGCTAAAGATGTGTTTGGAGAATCCAAAGGGAAAGGTGTGATAGAAAAGGATACATGGTGGTGGAATGAAGATGTGCAAAAGATACTCAAAGAAAAGAAAATAGCTTTTAAAGAATGGCAAGGTGTAGAAAACGGGAATGATAGTTTAAAAGAAGACAAGAAGAAGATTTATAATGAATGGAAGAGGAAGGCAAAAAGGCGGTAGCAGTTTCGAGGGCTAAGGCGCAGGAGAAGTTGTATGACTCACTGGACAGCCCTAGAGGCCAGAAGGAGCTCTACCGGATTACAAAAGCAAGAGAAAGGAGAACGAGAGATATAAGTAATATCAAATGTATGAAAGACGATGCTGGTAAGGTTCTGTCCAGGGATGACGAAATAAAAGAGCGATGGAAGGTTTATTTTGAAAAGCTAATGAACGAAGAGAATAAATGGAGTAGCGTGCTCAAAGAGGTACAAGAGAACATGGGTTTAGTAAGAGAAATTAGCATGGATGAAGTAAGAATAGCAGTTCAAGGTATGAAAAATGGAAAAGCTATGGGCCCAGATGATATACCAGTAGAAGTATGGAAGTGTTTAAAAGGAGATGGATGTATGTGGCTGACTTTATTCTTCAATAAGTTGTTGCATGAAGGAGAGATCCCACAAGAATGGTGCAATAGTTCACTAGTGCCCATCTTTAAGAATAAAGGTGATGTACAGGACTGTAATAGCTATCGAGGGATAAAGCTCATGTCACATAGTATGAAGGTATGGGAGAAAGTGATTGAGAAAAGATTGCGAGAGGAGAGTGAGATTACCCCAAACCAGTTTGGGTTTATGCCAGGTCGAGGAACAATGGACGCCACTTTTGCACTCCGCCAAGTGTGCGAGAAGTACAGACGTGCACACAAGAACTTGCACATGGTGTTCATTGATCTGGAGAAAGCGTATGATAGGGTACCTCGTGATGTGCTGTGGTGGGCCCTGAAAGAGAAAGGTTTGCCTGGGAAGTATGTAGAGTTAATTCGTGCTATGTACAGTCGATCTCGTACCTACGTCCGGTCGGCTGCTGGCAATACCGACGAGTTCAGTGTGGCGGTAGGCTTGCACCAGGGATCGGCTTTAAGTCCGTACCTCTTCCTGTTGATTATGGACGCTCTTACGTCGGACATCCAGGAGGAGGCACCCTGGTGCATGCTGTTCGCCGATGACATTGTTCTCGTCGGTGAAGATGGACCTGAGATCCAGAGCAGATTGGAGAAATGGCAACAGAAGCTGGAGAATGTTGGCTTGAAAATCAGCAGAACCAAAACCGAATATATGTTCTGCGATTTCGGCGGTCTCTCCACTTCTGGAGCCATAGCGCTTGATGGCGCACTCCTACCAATTTGCTCCGACTTTCGGTATCTCGGTTCACTCGTACAAAGCGATGGCGAAATAGATCGGACGGTTAAGCACAGAATTAACACTGGATGGATGAAATGGCGGCAGGTCACGGGAACAATCTGCGACTCCCGCATTCCCCTTAAACTTAAGGGGAAAATATATAAAACCATGATCCGACCTGCTGTCTTGTATGGATCAGAATGTTGGGCTACGAAAGGGATGAATGAAAGGCAATTGCATGCAGCCGAGATGAGAATGCTAAGAGGGATGTGTGGTGTTACACGAATGGATAGAATAAGAAATGAGTACATAAGAGGAAGTCTGAAAGTGGCACCGGTAGCTGAAAAGTTGTGTGGAAATCGGTTGTCCTGGTACGGGCATGTGTTACGGAGAACTGAGGAGAATGTCGTGAGGAGAGTCTTAATTATGAATGTTGATGGCTATAAGAGTAGGGGAAGACCAAAGAAACGATGGATGGAATGTGTGAAGGATGATATGACTAAGAAGGAAGTGACTGCGGAGATGGCTTCTGATAGGGATGCATGGAAGAAAAAGACATGTTGCGCCGACCCCAAATAAATTGGGATAAGGGCAGGAGAATGATGAAGCAATTACACTGCCGGGACACTGACCTCCTCTCACAGAGTGGGAATGGGCCGTAATACAGTACGGCCCAGTAGCCCAGGGCGTGTTGGCGGAATATGTCCCATGTTTTCGATTTTTTGGTTAGAGGACATTAATGACGGTTTCTTTGCGAACTTTACCTACAACGTGTTAGTAAGGGCCAGGCTTCTTTGGATGATACCAACCGATATTGGAAGGGTTTTTGAATCCTATCTCCATAATTATGTTCGGAAGTTATGAGAACCCTTCTTTAATGACGATTTCTTTGCGAACTTTATCTAGGACGTGTAAAGGTATGTTTACAATACTTACCAAGGGCCAGGCTTCTTTAGATGATACCAACCGATATTGGAAGGGTTTTTTAATCCTATCTCCATAATTATGTTCGGAAGTTATGAGAACCCTTCTCCGTTACACGTGGCATAGTTACATTTTCAGTACGCCAACTAACTAAATATACAGAATATGAACAACTTTATGCTATTGTGAATGTGGGTAACTTTGAGGTAGGTATAGCTCAGAGGTACCCAATTACAAAAGCGTGGATGTTATATCCCGTTCTCTCCTGCTTTTCAATGGACGAAGCAGAACTTTTATTTACCTACATGTTGAAGTACGAAGCGGAATTGAAATGTTTTGTGTACCGCAATAGCTGTTACCTACTATGGGTAACATGAATGAAATTTTATGAGATACTGAATGACTCGTCACTTTATGAATACATCATCATCATCATCATCAGCCCCTACTCGTCCACTGCTGGACATAGGCCTCCTTCATGGCACGCCAACAAGCTCGATCCTGAACAGTTCTCCGCCAGCCACTACCAGCCACCTTTTTGATGTCGTCACTCCATCTAGCCCAAGGGCGTCCCACACTACACACACGCTAATACATAGTAGTATTATATTTTTTTTTTACTAATCACTATGTGTTAGTAGCTCGTCAAAAGTGACATAACTATTATATCGGAGGAAGCTTAGTAATACTTAACGCGAAAAATCTGTCTTTTTTATAATTATAAACTACTGGTTGACCGCAATCTCGCCTGATGGTAAGCAATGATGCAATCTTTGACGGTAAAGAGCGCTAGTTTATTAAGAGCCTATTCACATAATAAAACTGAGTGAATAGGAAGGAAGACAGCAGTTAAGCGAGGTGATGCAATGTTAAACCCAACAACACGACCAACTATGCTGCGCCAGAGGGAGATTGATATGGAGATCATCCTCGACCAAACTCCCGGCACAACAACATTTGACGCATCGTACCCGGCACACATCGCAATACAACTGCTCACACTCGACCTCCGTACGGCTTCACCAGACATCATGCGGTCTTCGTGTACCCCGTCACGATGTGCTGACATCTCTTTGAGGCGCGCGTGGAATTAAACGTGCCGTCGAACCGGGCCTGCCCCCTAATCGGCGAACACATTTTTGTCAAATGATTGCGACTAGTTAGACAAAAATGTGTTCGCCAATTAGGGTGCTGGTCCTTACCGGGCGGCGAACTATTCTCTTGACCTTATCCCAATTTATTTAGGTCCGTATTCCAGAAGGAAACTCAAGCATTGATCTCTGTTTAAACATTACTTAAAACTAGTTTCAACCAATCAAATGGCTTGAAACGAGACTTAAGTAGAACTTGAGTGTTGAGTGACGTTCTGTAATACGGACCTTAATGTGTGCGCAACAAGTCTTTTTCTTTCATACTTTTGTATTAGTCGTCATTTTGGTAGTTATGGGGATGAAGACTATATGACTAGAATAGGGATTTCTAGCCATAGACAACGTTATTTTTCTTTATACGAAACCTGAATATAGTTTGTTCAGAATAAGCAACTGAATCGATTACAATCATTTTTACACCATGTTGCATGATGTTGCAGTGTGGTTACCGAGCGCGCAACTCACCTGACGGTAGAACATAGTATTAGGAACACAGTGAGACAGGGCTCCCCGCGCCGCACCGATCCAGGCGGGGGCGGGCGAGTGGTGCGTTGACTTATTTTTCATGGGACAGCCAAGTAAGATAACAAGCTCATAACTTTGTGATTTTTGATGATATCTTTTTGAAATCTTCTACATACGATTCTTTACTTAAAAATATTGGACGCGTGTTTCGGGTTTGGCATAAAAAAATAACTTTGTATACTTATATCTTATATATGTATGTGTCTATGTACATAATATCTTACAAAATCTTTCATACATGGAGAAGGCTCGTTGGTGTATAAAATAATTTAAAACAGTCGAGTAGGTACATAAATGAGTGTAATCCGAACGAAAACTATGGAAGACAGAGATGATCAAAAAAGAAAAAGAAAAAAAATGTGTATGACATATGATTAAAACTTAAAAACTAAAAGTTATTTCATAAGCAATCTAACAACGATAAACGTTGTTGCTGCGATGTTAATGTCAGGAGCTTCGATAATACAGTGCATCCATTTTAAGAGTCTTAGTACCTATAAAGTTTTTATTACGTTAATATTGTTTATCTAGCTATTATGAAGGTTTAAGTCTAGTCTAGACATAATAAACAGAGCATCGTATATCAAGACCTGGCTAGAAGGACCAACGAAGAGTTTATTTTATAAAAAAATGTAAAAAAAACCTTATTTAGCTTTTATTTAAACTCTAAGAAGTTATTGAAATGTTTTGAAAATATCAGTTGGCTCTGTTTTTTTTTTGGCGGGAATGTCAAGCTGAGTGTCACGCTCATTTTACATTGGACTTGGAAAATTATTTATAGTGTTGTTTACTAAATTTATAAAGAACATTGAAATATTGTAGCATAGTGGCCACATCATGACTTTACCCCTAACCCCTACTAGTCAGCTCACGTGGCAAACGAAAGGAGATATATTAAAAAAAGGTTAAGTTAGGATAATTTGGGATTCCGTGTGCAGTTTCTGGCCTGCCATTGGACGCGTACCCAGGTGGCGGATAGGGGAACGGCCCCCAGATATAGGGGTTACCGGTTTACCGGCGCGGACCAAAGACAGACGCGGGGACCGCTTCTGACGTCGCGTGCGACAGGTCGGCCAAACTACAGGTGGCTGACGTGATTCGAATTGCGGGTCACCGTCGGACAACCGGGGCTCCTCACTGAGAGGAGCTCGGGGCCCCGTTTGCATTCGTGCAAACGAGTGGGGCTTAGAGGAAGGATATCTCGCTAAAAAACCCTTGGCTGCTGCGTCTTCTCGCACAAGAAGACGTACCCAGCCCGACCGCGCCCTATGGAGGGACCACTGTGGGCCCACCTGTTAGGCGGGAATCGCCGGCGGGGAATTGGTAGCGCAGGCTCTGCTATTTCCCATGACCCCCCCCCCCCCCCATAACCAAGAAAAATATCTTTGGTTCTAAAGTGTCAATTGAAAACCTATTTTATTGATGACACAGATAAAGCCTAACAATAGCTAAATCACATCTTACACCGACGTAATTCTAATCATATACATAAATATGTAACTGGAGAGCCTTATAATATGTGTAATTTATCAGAGTGTGTCTTGTCAGTTCAGTCATGTCGATTCGACACGGACCATTTAATCCCTAACCGATCGGATAATGTCTTATAGATTGTCCATAATGTGTACAGCACGCTTTGGCAGTTTGAGTTTCAATAAAAGAAAGAGTGGCGCCGACTTCCTTGTAAACTAATTTACACAAACTAAACTTAATTTAAGTTAACTACATCATTTTCTTTCCATTTCATTAAGAAAAGGACAGAAAAAAAAAATTAGTTTAGTCCTACAAAATTAGTTTTCGTCTGACATAAATTGACATATTTTTAATAGTTATGTTTTTAATCGCGTCTAAACTGTGTAACTAATATTTGAGAAATGTTTTTGAAAAAGGCCAAAGTGCCATTGCCAGTCAACGTAGCAATACCGCTAGGTTTCTGGGCAGCGATGCGGATGAGTTCTCCGACACCCATTTATTCCTTTATTTTTGTATTTATTTGAAAAGTTATTAGTTCTATACATAAAAAAAAAATAAAAAGAAGGAGAAGAGATTATAAAGAGGTAAGTATTAATTTTTATCCATACTATCCATACCTACTAATATTATAAATGCGAAAGTAACTCTGTCTGTCTGTCTGTTACGCTTTCCCGTTTAAACCTCTCAACCGAGTTTTGATGAAATTTGCAACAGACAATCTTTAGACCCTGAGAAAGGACATAGGCTACCTTTTATTGAAAATAAAAATTGATGTTCCCGAGGGAAATCTAAAAAGCGCGATGTAACCGAATTCCACGCGGGCGAAGCCGCGGGCGGAAAGCTAGTCCATACTAATATTATGAATGCGAAAGTAACTCTGTCTGTCTGTCTGTCTGTTACGCTTTCCCGCTTAAACCTCTCAACCGATTTTGATGAAATTTGGCACAGAAAATCTTTAGACCCTGAGAAAGTATATATGCTACCTTTTATCCCGGAAAAATCTGATATTCCCGAGGGAAATCTAAAAAGCGCGATATAACCGAACACCACGCGGGCGAAGCCGCGGGCGGAAAGCTAGTAATATTATAAATGCGAAAGTATCTCTGTCTGTCTGTCCGGCTTTCACGCCAAAACAACTGAACCGATTGCAATGAAATTTGGTACACAGAGAGTCTATAGCCTGAGAAAGGACATGGGCTATATAACATCCCGCTATGACCAATAGGAGCGGAGCAGTAACAAAAAATATTGCGAAAACGGGGGCAAACGTGGACGTACATATTGCTCCCATTATTTTAACAGACGCTAATTTTATATCAACACGCGGATGGAGTCGCGGGCAACAGCTAGTGATGTAATAAGTTTGTAGCCAACAGTTTTGTATACCTATAAAGATGATTCTAGACTGTAAAAGTGTTGTAAGATTAGTATCATCATCATCAGCCCCTACTCGTCCACTGCTGGACATAGGCCAAGATTAGTATACTGTTACTTATTTTTGTAAGTACCTCAGTGTAAATGTTTTATGATAATAAAGATTTTTTGTAATCTAAAATAAGTAGGTAATCTAACCAATCTACATCTACACTATCTATATATACACTAATAGGTATTTTATAGAGGAAAGATTTGTATTTTTGTATGTAAGGAATAAATTCAGAAAGTACTGGACCGATTTTAATAATACTTTTTTCATTAGAAAGCTACATTATCCCTGAGTAACATATGCTATATTTAGTACTAGATTACTATAGAAATCTTTAGAAATTCTTATTAAAACCAACCGAGGCTGTAAAAAAATTAGCCATAAAATTTCTTTCATCGTATACGCTGCGAAGAGTATTAATGATAGGACAAAAAAATGTTCGACAATATTATAGAATATAACAATATCTACAAAAATCTTCGCGAAACCATATAATGGCGCCGATTCTGTTGTTTACAAACTAAACTAATTTTAAGTTAACTGCATCTTTTTCTTTCCATTTCGTTAAGAAAAGGATAGAAGATAACATTTTAATTTAATCCTGTCAAATTGAGATACTCCATAGACAGTTTAGACGCGATTATAAACATGGCGACTAAAATACGCCAGTTTACGTCAGGAGCGAACTAATTTGACAGATCTAAACTGAAGTTTTATCTTCTATCCTTTTCTTAACGAAATGGAAAGAAAAAGATGCACATAACTTAAAATTAGTTTAGTTTGTGAACAAGAGAATCGGCGCCAATTGTCTAACTATTAATTTAAGCAATAACCAAGGAACCAAAAATTTGGTCTTAATCTAATTTTATGGAGGTGTTGTATTTGACTTTTTGAGGTGAAACTGCGTATATTGATCCTATACCATAATTTTAAGTTTAATATATGGATTCCATTCCAGTTATCTTAAGGTTTTAAAGATAGCAGTTGATAGAGATTCTGTAACATATTCTATAAACCATTAATGCACACAATAAAAATGCCAAAACGCACAATTAAAACTTATTCCTTAGGGGCAAAGACCAAAATAAAAAGAAAAAATTAAGCTATAAAATAAGTGATGTACAGACGACAGCACGTCAAGCCACTACAATCTGCCAGATTCCTTTATTAGATTTTCAACTTTATCCTTAAAGTATTAAGGCTCAAGGTTGATTGGGAATATTTGAACCTGAACCTTGGACAAAACTATCTTAGCATTGTGTAGATTCAATTTCTTAGTATTGTATAATTGCATGGCAAACGTGTGAGCACAATGTACGAATGTGCTGTAAGGCATTTATTTGTTGGGTTAGTCTTTTTTATTGACTTAATTGTGCTCTGGCTGTTGAGAGTATGTCATGCTCACTCAAATGTCTCGTTGATGGTGGCGTGTGTTTTGGGTCATTGGGTTCCCTTCGTTATGGTTGAGCTGAATGATGCTGATCCATACGTCATGTTCGTGAACGGACGCCGTCGGAGGGGACTGGTCATCTCTTAGCTGCCACGGCGTATTTTAATTTCTGAATTGATTTTTGTATGTTTTCCATAATGACGCTCTCAGCGTACAATATATTTCTGCATCGTTCTCACGCGGTTGATTTCAACATGAATGATGTAATCAAATATTTGTAACAATAGCTTAAAAATTTAAAAGAGTGTTCATGGAGTTTCTTGCCCGTTCTTCTCCATAGGTACCTACTCTTTGGAATGGGCGACTAGCTTCTGACTGACCGACCTTCTGACAATTCAAAAGTGCCTGTAACTGGTTTATTTGAAATAAATGATTTGATTTTGATTTGATTTGGCAGTTTGGGGTAGCTTGACCTGCTGTCGTCCGTACAACTACAAGTAGATGCACCAGGAAAAAGTTATAAATAAATAAATTGCTTAGTTTTCCCTGTAACAACAAAAACAAATATGGAAGCATTAATATTTAGTTTACCTCTAGCATTCCAAGAGTTCGTTTGGTCGGCAATAATTATTATGAAGCCCATAATTTTATCTAATCTGTTTGTGGTGGCGTTGTTAATCTGCTTGACTGTGAAATATGGTGAGTTTTGACAATGTCTCATGTTGTGCTGATAGATCAATTTAATGACCTATCTTCTACAAATACCTAGTCTAGTCTCTGTGAGCACAGATGCATGAGGTAGGTAAACGTCGTCGCGTATTTTAGAATAAGTATTATTAAATGTAAAATAATATATAATAATAATAATTATTAATAATTTCTTTATTTGTCTAGAATGCAGGTGTTACAATATAGGTGTTTTCGTCAGATATAGTCCCAGTACATTCTGCCTTTTGGCATACAAAAATATAGAGGGTCACTTATTATATCATTTACAATCCGAGATAGTCATATTAAAAATGAGATCATGCTAAGTTTAAAGTTATTTACATAGTTAATTAGAATAAAATAAAGCAAACATAAAGTATTTATATTTATTTTGTGAGTTCCTACTGGTCTTATCTCAAACATTTAAACCAAAATGCTACAATATAGCTTCGTAAACTATGGAAATATATGTTGCGATCATGTTGCGTGTTTTTCTTAGGGCATCTGTACTGTGTGAGACTCGATCGTCGGTACCGACCGCGTTTGGCGCTCTCATTGGTTGAGAGTTCTTACAACCTTGAAGCGGGCCAATCGATGAGTTAAACGCAGTCGATATCGACGATCGAGTCTCGTAATGAATAGTCATGGTAGCCACACTGTGGTAACGTAGCTAACGCGATGTCAGACCCACTTTTCACTCATTCACCGTGTACTACGCTTGCGTCGTCGACTCAGTGCGGAATATAAAGATGTGTCCCTACTACGGGCCAAATGGCCTCTAAGCCTTGCGAAACTCGGGTTCATTAGGCTTTTTTATTGATTTCAATGCGTCTCCATTATTTATAAAGATGTTTGTTGTTGTAATTTGAACTATGGATTATAATATATTGTTTTAAAATTTAATTTATATGACATTGCTTTAAAATGTAATTTCATATAACATTGTTTTAAAATTTATTTAGATACAACGTTAATAATTTGTATTCATGCTGTTATATTATTATTTGCATGCTGTGACTTCTTATAAGTGGAGAAGCACAAGGTCATTTCCTGTTATTTATATTTTCTAGCATTTAAGGTGTTTTCTCTGTTAGAAGTCCAAATAAATAAATAATTATGTCTGAAATAAATAAATATTATTTTTATTAAAAGAACTCATGAGGCTCGGGCTAACAGAGGCGTAAGGCGATTTCATTATACAACCTAGTTATAATAAATTTAGTACAAAACTAATAAAAGGATAAAGGATACATTGATATAATTTTTGTAACAAAGACAGTAAAATGAATTCTTGTCAATGTATTCATCATTTTGTAGTTGACTGTTTCGGGTATGGGACATAATATAAAAAAAAATGTTAAATAAAATACAATAATTTTATTTCATATCATAACTGAATACTTTAGTTCACAAAATAGATTCAATTTTAAATTAAATCTCTCTTTCCAGGTTCTTCTCTTAAATGCTACGAGTGCGACAGTTACCGCTTATCCCCTGACGATGCTACAGCATGCATAAAGTTGGACCCCAGCATGATCAAAGAGTGTCCAGTGTCTTCCAAGGTCGTGTGCCGCACTTTGAAGGCAGAAAGTAAGTATACAAACTGTGTATTATCTAGTCAATGAAAAAATGTTAAATTTTATTCATTAATTCACTGCCAGACCCCGCTCAAACAGCTGGATGCACTTGTGCCAGTATCTAATTCACAAGTCTTGCTTTTATAACTAAAGTATTGTTTATCGGGAGAAGAATAGAATAAGAAGATGAAGATTCATTCAGTAGGATAACATTAACTTAGTGAATTGTATTAAATATACTACTAATCGCTTTCCTGCATATTCTCCTCCATTTCGCGCGATCTTAAGCATCCTGTGGTGTTAGATTGTTGGTACATATATCATCTTAAGAGATGATATGCCTCCGCCGGGCCGGAACAAGCGGGGTAGACCAAAGAAATGCTGGCTTGACGTTGCTTACAGCGGGAGGCGCCATGGCAAGACTGTTGTCACCCACGTAACAAGCCGGTTTTCGACTTCGTAAGGCGTGACCGTTTCAGCGTAGGTGTAGGCACTTGCAGGTTTGTCTGCGATGTCACGGAAACGAAGACTGCCATGGTCTTTCCGCGGAAGCGTGGATCACAGACCCCAAACATTTAAACTGGTCTATGCACTCGACCATGTAAACGTCTATGCGCACAGACATGGAATCTGTCGTGTTGCTGGCTATATACACGGTCTTCGCCACATTGAGTTTCAGACTCAGTTCTCGAGCGATTCCTTCCACGCATTCACAAGCCGTACCAACCGTTCCCTGTCCGCGTCCGCCAGCGCGATATCGTCAGCATATGTGAATTCTTGATGCTGTCTGACAAGACGTCTATTATCACGCTGAACAGGAACGGACTAAGGACGGATCCCTGGTGGACTCCGACGTTGATGACGAAGGGTTTAGTGTCGCCAACAGCGGTCCTAACAACGGATCGGAATTGAGGTACATGTCTCGAATTCTGTCAACATAGGCTTCTGGTACCCCTTTAGACCTCAGTGCCTACCAGATCACCCCACGAGGGAGATAACGAATCCTACTAAACCTATTACTTATTATTATAAAATTGATGGTTTGTATGGATAGAAGGATGATTGTATGTATATTACTCTTTCACGCAAAAAATACTGAATCGATTTGTATGAAATTTGGCATACAGACGGTTTTAAAATAAAGTATCGGATATTCCCACAACATTAAACTGAAGACGAATTATCGTAACTTAAAACGTTCAAAAACGTAAATAAGGTGCTGCACATTGCAAAAAAACTTAATGAATTTTGAATTTCACGGATCACCTAGAGTGGGATAGATACTCTATATCTATCTATTGTATAAAATTCTCCTGTCACAGTGTTTGTCCCCGAAATCATTCAAAACGACTGAACCTATTTTAATGAAATTTTGTATATACATTCGTTAGGCCTGAGAATAGGATTTCTATTTTCTATATTACTAAAATATACATGGGTGAAACCGCGGGGTGCAGCTAGTAAATCTCTAAAAAAAAATCAAATAATGTACTCATATGTACAGACGAGAGCACATCAAGCTACTACAATCTTTCATTTTTTTTTATTAGAATGATTGGAAATATTTGACAGTTTCGGGTAGCTTGACCTGCTGTCTGTACACATGTTTTTTTCTTTTACAGATTCTTTTACGGGAATCCCATACATAAAGCGTTCGTGTGGAATATTGTCGGTTGAAAATATCGAAGAATATGTGGACAGAAACAACATTTTGATGCAGTTTCATAAGGATGTGCCTGTGAGCTCTATGGTTTGTAACTCAAATCTGTGCAACGGAGCCGTGGCTTTTGGGAACACTTTTACGGAAATAATTTTAGTCATAAGTGTAATGCTCTCTGTATCTTTTTATATGTATATATACTGAATATAAAATGTAATCAAGTGGTTACGATTTCGGTTTAATGATATATTTAATTACGAACATTTAGAAAAATCTTATGTCGTTCACGACCAACGCACTACCTATGCGTTGATCGCTTACGGCCAACAGTCAGCCTCAGACAATAATTCATTTGGTTGTCAACACTTTTTTTTTTTGGAATGGGACATCATTAGATTACTTCTCCCGCTCTGGGCGGAGCGGGGTGTCAGGCTTTTACTGACTAAACCCATCCATGTTTCTTCAGTCGCCTGTGCGACGGCCAGGGCCACGGTTTCTTTTTTAACCAACCCGCAACCCTGACCCAGGAGCATCGGTCTTCGTGGACCCCGTCACGATGTGCTGACGGCTCTTTGAACCGTGCGTGAAACACAAGCCGCCGTCGATTCGGGTCTGGTTCTTACGGTTTATACCTTGATTAACGTTTAGATTTGAATTCGGTATTTCTAAGGGATAGAAGCTTATATGAGTTAAACCGCGTTGCACAGCTAGTACTAATTACATCCTTACTTAATATTATAAATGGGAAAATGAGTTTGTTTGTTCCGCTTTCATGACGTAACTACAGAACCGATTGCTTTGAAATTTTGCAGACGTAAAGTTAGAAGTCCAGATTAAATAATAGGGTACTTTTTATCCCGGAAAAATTTATATTCCCGAGGGAAATCTAAAAAGCGCGATATAACCGAACTCCACGCAGGCGAAACCGCGGGCGGAAATCTAGAATACAATATGCGTTTACTACGCACAACTACCAATGTCGCATATCAGTGTCAAATTTCGTGATTTTCAATTTTGATTATTAAACTGGAGTTATATTTAAAAAATGTGTTCTGCTAACTTTTTAGAATTAGGTGAATAGTGGATAAAAAGTAAAGTATTTTACTATGTAAAACAACACCTTGCGAGTTTCCAATGCGTCATAAGCACGTAAATAGAACTATAATATTATCTATCTATATTTTGATCTATATTTTTATCATATATCTATATTTTGTTTTGCTCTTTTGGTATTTTGGCGTGGCTAGCTGGCATATATATATATATATATATATATATATATATATATATATATATATATATATATATTTAATATTTTTTTCTCATGTACTACTGTACCTAGTATTGTATAAACTATTGTGTTTTTTTCTAAATGAACAGCCAGCTGTGCTGCTGGGGAGTTTCTTCCGCCACTTCTTCTTCCCAGCCAAAGCACTTAAGAAGTGTCGATGGGTGGGCGTTTTGGGGGACTGTCTTATGTAATATTGACGTTTAAAAAGTGCTGATTCTCGGCCTAGTTTGAATAAATGACTTTTGATTTTGATTTTATAAACGCAATGATTTCTTACCTTTTACACACTTTTCACTTAATTCTAAATAGTTAGTAGAACACATTTTAAAAATATAGCTTCGATTAAATATAATAAAAATTGATAACCACGAAATATGACACTAAACTGCGACGTTACCAGTCGTGCGTACTAAACGGTCTTAAGAGGTGATCTCGGCAACTATGTAGGTATCGATCTGATAGTTACTCTAGTACCGAATGCCATAGGATATCATCATTCGCCTGCCGATATCACAATTTGTTTAAGGTCGACGCAACTTTTCTTTTCTATTCAACCCACCAGACAAAGTCTTGCCGCCAAGCGATTCGTCGCGTTCCGGCATGATGTCTGGTGAAGCTGTACGGAGGACGGGTCTTAGCAGTTGTGTTGCGATGTGTGCTGGGTATGATGCGCCAAATGTTGCAGTATCGGGAGTTTGGTTGTGGAGGGTCTCCAGATCTCTCTGTTGTTGTCTCCGTGTTGTTGGGTTAAACAATGCTTCACCTCGCTCAACTGCCGTTTTCCTTCCTATTCTCACTCAGTTTTTTTTTAGTGAATAGGCATTATAAACTAGTAGGTTTTACCACTAACGATTGGATCACTTATAAGCATCAGGCGGAATTGCGATCAAGCACTAGTTTATAATTATATTTGTGCCTGCAGCACATTTCCTTTTTTAGTGCGATGAGATCACAAGACTCACGTTACTCAATTACAGTTAGGTAGATTTATAGTCAGTCGATCAGTAACCTCCGTACAGATTGTTTATGTCTCAAATATAAATAGTTATGCGTTTACGGAGTTTCATTAAAGAGTCCATGGTATGCAACTTCAACTAATTTAAGAGTACACAACATATTTAGAAAAAAATATTCCGTATCTCGGCAGTCACCTCCTTTCTGACCATATCAACTTTCACACAGCCCATCTATCGAGTATCATAAGATTCATAAGATATGTTTTATAGTATAAACTAGAATCTTCACGCGAATGAAGTGGCAGGTAGTTTCTGAATGTTGTTTGAACTTGACCTTAAGAGGGAACTCTAGTGGTGCTTTCTCTATACAATCGATTTCTATTTTTTTTTATATAATTTACAAACTAGCGCTTGACTGCAATCCCGCCTGATGGTAAGCATTGATGCAATCGTTGATGGTAAAGCGCGCTAGTTTATTAAGCCTACTCACTCAAAAGAACTGAGTAAATAGGAAGGAAGACGGCAGTTGAGCGCGGTGATGCAATGTTAAACCCAACAATACGACCAACGATGCTGCGCCAGAGGGATATTGATCTGGAGGCCCTCCACAACCACACACCACTCCCGACACAACAACATTTCGCGCATCGTACCCGGCACGTACATCGCAACACAACTGCTCAGACCCGTCCTCCGTACGGCTTCACCAGACATCATGCCGGAACACGATGAATCGCTTGGCGGCATGTCTTTGTCTGGTGGGTGGTAACTTACGCCGGCGGCTGATGTTGTGGCCTACCACCGAGAATCATTTCTGCTGTTTTCTTCGTGGATAATGCTTTTAGAGCAATCTTTTTTCTACAATTATACACCGTGATTATACGTATCCCTATCATTGATTTTTTCCGAAACAAAATTAATAAAAGAAATACGATACTTCAACATCGCGAAAAATAACCTATTTTTACCGTGATATTCAGATGACTATTAGACAAAAGTGATAAGTTTTTGACAAAAAAGAAAATAATAGAAGCATAGGTATACTTTTCCTCTAAATTTTGATGTAGAAATAATTGAGATCTGTCGTGTTTTGAAAAGGAAAACGGCGGATTACGAAACGTGTTTTGGTCAACGTTTTTGTAGGTAAAATCAGCCTGAGCTGCAACTGTCCTTTTTGCACTTTACCGGGAGAGGTTGGAAGCGTCGCGACGGCAATAGTTTCTTCAAATATCTATTTTCCAAATTCCTCGGCACTAGAGTCCCCTCTTAACATCTGTTAGTAGGACGGGTACTCCATAATGTGGGTTGAACGTTATTGATATTCCGATCAACACCTGAAATATTCTTTAATGGTTGTGCATGAAACAGGATTGGATTCATACTATATAATGACTTCTCGACGACGATCCAACCTTTGAGCTATTGGAGAATATTTTTTGCAATATAATAATAACAGCGAGGTGCAGCTACTGAATTATATTCTATACAATAGGATATATTGCCAGCCTCCGTGGCGTAGCGGTAGCGGACGCGGCCGCTGCGCAAGGTGGCGCGGGTTCAATCCCCGCACAGTGCAAGTATTTGTATGCATGAATATGAATATTTGTACTGGTCTGGTCGTGCCTCGGAAAGCACGTTAAGCCGTTGGTCCCGGTTGCCCTACGAACATCTAGTGGCAGTCGTTACGGGTTGTTGGAGCCCTCAAAAGTCCTACAATTTGTCTAACTGCAATGCTTCGATGTCGCCTTCGGGTTGTGGAGGTCAGACGGCAGTCGCTTCATAGAAAATGTCGAAGTTTAGCCGTTGGACTGGTAAGACGAACCCCAGACTCTAAAGCTGAAAAGGCTTCGGATGCGACTGGGATTAACGCTGGGATGATGATGATGATGATGACAATAGGATATATTGCAACTATATTGCAAATCCGTACTTCTATACTAATATATAAAGCTGAAGAGTTTGTTTGTTTGTTTGAACGCGCTAATCTCAGGAACTACGGGTCTGATTTGAAAAATCCTTGTTGCGTTAGATAGCCCATTCATCCAAGCAGGCTTTAGGCTGTATAACATCACGCTGTGGCCAATAGGAGCTAGTATATTATAACGGGAACAAAACTTATTCACCCGACTAAATTTTGTTCCCGTTGAAATATCAGGATAATAAGTATCGTAAGCCCTCTGCAGAGCTCGCATGAAGGCTGATAAGACAGTTGCGCATGTACTCTTCGAATGTACAGGCGTCACCCAAATAAGAAGTAAAACCATAGGGGCACCAAGATCTTACACAGATGTTCTGAATAAGCCAGGAGACTTAGTGGACTTCTGGAGGGAGGTGGGCTGGTTGCAATACCCGCTAATGGCCGACATGGCCCACGCACAATGATCAGCGCGGGTGAGGTGTGGGGGAGAACATAGAACATAAGTATCGTTTACGTTAATTCTTTTAATAAACCGTCGGTCTGCCAAATTTTATCCAAATCCGTTCTACAGTTACCACAAATTGAAGACATAAATCTCCAGCCTTGTGTGCCGAGTTTTGCATTTACATAATCTGAATTTAGTGAAGTGTTTGCAATTTTTGAATTCTAAGGAATTCTCAGGAATTTGCTCGCAGGCGATAATTCGTTAAGCTCTGTCTGTTGTAATTAATTTTATTGTCCCGAAATTCAACTCCTTCAAGTTGACGGTAATGTTCTCGAATAGTTACTACATTTACTTTGTTTAATGAAACATAAGACGAAGGATCCTAAACCTACAAACACGTCACAAGCCATCTAATATAACCGTCTACGTGGCGTCACACGTTTTACTAAGCTAACAAAGTTTCCTGATTTGGACGGCGCCTATTTTATACCCTCACTCCAATAACATATCTGGTGTCAGAGATTTAGGAATAATAAAGTGAATTAATGTGATTTAATGGCAGATTGTCCTTTTTTTTTATGAATTACTAGCGGCCGCCAGCGACTTCCTTCGCGTGGAGTTAGTTGTGCTCCGCTCTAGCGCCTTCTTGAATTAATGGACTTTCCAACGCAAAAAGATTTTTTTTTAAATCGGACCAGTACTTCTTGAGATTAGGGCGTTCAAACAAACAAACAATCTCTTCAGCTTTATATATTAGGTAGTATAGATAAACTAGCGCTTGACTGCAATCCCGCCTAGTCGCCGCACTAGTTTATTAAGAGCCTATTCACTCTAGTCTTGAAGACACTCAAATTGTAGTCCGACGGAAACACCGCCGCTGGCAAATTGTTCCAGTCTTTCGATGTACGCGGTATGAAAGAGGAGGCGAAACGTTTCGTGTTATCAACGTAAAGGTGGAAACTTGCCGTGCGACGGGTCGTCCGATGGTGGAACGGAGATGGGGGAACTAAATCATGCAATGCCCTCGCACACTCACCAACATGAATCCTATAGAACACCGAAAGGCTGGCTACTCTACGCCTGTGCTCCAGGCTTTGGAGACCGTTTTGAGTAAAACCTGGGTCGCCAATCAGCCTCTTCGCGCCTCTCCACCGAATCCAAAATGGCCAGTTCTTCATAAATAAAAACCGGCCAAGTGCGTGTCTGACTCACGCACAAAGGGTTCCGTACCATTGATTTATGAAATTAAAGGATTTAAGTTATTTGTATGAAACATTACGCGGTAATAAGCGGTTTACGATTTACGAGTATTTAAAAAAAACTACTTACTAGATCTCGTTCAAAACAATTTTCGTTGGTAGTTTTTATAGTAATGTACATCATATGTTTTTTTGGATTTTTCGTTATCTTATTTTACCAGTTAGAGGGGCGGGGGGGGGGAACCAACTTTTTTGCACTTTGCAAGCGTCTGTCACGCAAACTGTTCGGTTTAGAAAAAAAGTTTAGAAACCTCGATATGATACATCTACCTACCAAGTTTGAACAGTATAGCTCTTATAGTTTCGGAAAAAAATGGCTGTGGCCTACGGACGGACAGACGGACAGACAGACATGACCAATCTATAAGGGTTCCCTTTTTTGCCATTTGGAAACGGAACCCTAAACACAATAAAGTACAATAATATGTGCAGATTTAGAATTGGAAGCTTGTTTGAAATTTGGTTAAAGGTCTTGGCCTAGAGACCAGTTACCGTTGTAGCGGTACCTACAACGCCACATGTGAATATCATACTGAGGCCACACAAATCCTATATCTCGCAAGCAGAAATTACCGTGCAACTAGCATAATAACTTACATCAACCGTTGGGTAAGTGCCCGCCAGATTCAATGCCCGTCTGGTCGGAGGATCCTCCATTTTCTATGGAAGATGAGTGAACTTTACACCCTGTTCCTCATACCTCCATACCGGAATTAAAAACGTTCAAAGTCTAATCACGATCTCGTCTCAGAGACAACCAATGTCAATAATGTAGGAAATTAGAGGAATTTTTCGATTAATGTCAAGGCCTAAATGAATTTTGATTGACCATGACAGCCATGAGACTAACCGTTATCAAAATTACGAGAATTGCCCCTGTGATTGCAGTTTTGAAGTTACCAAATTAATATTTCTCATAACATTTTTTTTAATATTGTTCCGGTTCCATTCCCCGCACGAAACAAATATTTGTATCAAGTACAACTAGTTGTTCTGTGTCTGGTTGTTTGTGTATGCGGGTTTATACCTATGTTATAAACGCACTCATGACACAGGAGAAATTCCAGTGGGGCAAAGTTTTTTTTTTATTAATAAAACTGTTTCATCTAACACGTTTTTCGATATTGTTTCTCCATTTAATTTAACTTTAACGATTATTGGAGTTCTGATGATAAAATCTTTAACATAGACATTCAAAACATAGTAACAGCATCATTTTGCATAAATCGATGAAACCTCGGTCATACGGTGTAATCTGTAAGTGCTGGAAATCTTATCTTCACTGCAATCGGGTCAAGGCGGGAGAATATTAGCAATTTCATGGACGAGTTCACTTTGAATTAGCAACTAACGTCCGGGATTTGAAAGGCTGAATTTCTGATCTGTAACTTGACTGATAAAGAATTTACTGTGGCTAGTTTAGCTTAAGAATAAGAAAGAAAAAAGAAGGAAGGAGAGAAATTGTATTTATTGTGACTAGTACAGGAAAATCATATTATTTATGGTTGTATTTTGTACAAGTCAAATGGTGGATAGGTTTTCCTATTAGCAGACATGGAGACAGCTTTCATCATCTATTCACCCCTTACACGTGATGAATTTTCGAAAATTTCCTTATTATCTGCTCAGTTTTGTTACACAATATGATGATTAGGTTATCACATTAATTGAAACCGTTTATATACTTCGTTGCGTAATTTAAATATACACATATAATAATAATTAATAAGATTTAACAATAATAAGCCTTGGGAATAACCTTCTTTCCGTTTTAAAAATTATTTAACAGCATTATATTTAACTCACAATTATTTGGTAACAATAGCATACATATTTGTGTAGAAATGTTGGAGATTATGAAACTTTTCAAAAATGGATTTATAGTAAAATGTAAAGCATTTCAGGTCTGACCAACTCTGATGCTTTTAGCTTTTTAATATTGATACTAGTAGCTTATATTAAAACTAAAAAAATTAATTAATTAAAAGCCTCATAAATTTAGATGATAAATAGTTCAAATGAGTTGAGTTATATGATGATGATGTTCCGGACCGATTTCGGCCACGGCGACCACTTCGACTCCTAGCCGATGATTTGGCGCTCATGCGCCCGAAGATGGCTTATGTAGCCTATGTTGGCGGCGAAACTTCGTGCACACTGATGGCACGTAAGCACGCCGTCAACGTAGTTGTAAGTGATGGTAGCAGGTGGGCGAGCCTTTAATTGGTGGCACCGAAGTCAGCTTTGCGCTGCTCCTCAAACTCGCGTACTTGGCCGTACACCATTCTGCGCCATTCTGACCGCGTTGCTGCCAAACGCTCCCATTCAGAGGGTTCTATATTGCATCTCCTCATGTGACGTTTTAAGACATCCTTGAACCGGAGGAGTTGTCCGCCATGCTTTCGCTTGCCCTCCAGCTCAGAGAAGAAGATGCGTTTCGCCACTCTTTCGTCCGCCATACGTAATACGTGTCTGCACCACCGAAGCAACTAAACAGTTATATATAACATATAAAGTTATTATATTATTAATATTATAAAAAAAAGTTCTTCTTCAGCCGATAAAGGTCCACTGCTGGACAAAGGTCCCCCCTAAGGCTTTCCACAATGACCGGTCTTGTGGTGTACGCATCCATCGGCTTCCCGCGATGGTCATCGGTCCACCTTGTTGGGGGCCTCCCTGCGCTGCATCTTCCGGTAAGTGGCTGCCACATCGTCCATTGGTTCTACACGCAATTTGCTCCGCCTACTGCCACTTAATTTTAGCGAGTCGAAAAGCTATGTCGGTGACTTTGGTTCTTCTGAGGATCTACTTAGTTCTGATTCGATCGCGTAGAGAAACTGCGAGCATAGCCCTTCCCATCACCCTTTCTTAGACCTTTAGGCTTTTTTGAGGCCCATTGTGAGGGACCATCAACATCAACGGCGATTACGTCACTATCTTCCGTTTTACAAATGAAATGGTGGTCAGACCGTGGAAGACTTGGGCAAAATTCTCAATGACCTCAGCAGAGCTTCCCAACAACTGGGTTTAAAAATGAACATGCGGGCGGCGGCGAGCAGTGGGCAGCTCGCCACCTGGTAAGGACCAGGCCCGGGGCGATGGCCCATTGTGTTTCACGCGCGCTTCAAAGAGATGTCAGCACATCGTGACCCTGACCCACCCTGACCCAGGAGGACCCAGGAGGCATCGGTCCTCGTGGAGTCTACGAGAATCAATGCCTCCTGGGTCAGGGTTGCGGGTTGGTTAAAAAAGAAATCATGGCCCTGGCGCACAGGCAAGTGAACGAACACATGTGGATTTTAGTCAGTAAAAGTCTGACACGCCCTTCCGCTCCGCCCAGAGCGGGAGAGGTCATTTGAAGATATCCCATCCACAAAAAAAGGTCAGTATACGTTTATTAAAGCATAACAAACTGGTTAATTAAAGGCTTCACTGTAATTGACTTTCGTTGCTATAGAAACCCTACGAGCGAAATAATCCCATTGTCTATCTTGAAATAAATCGCTTCATAATTATTTTGAAAAGACCAACGAAAATATTTCTAAGAAAGGCTTTGAAAATTAAGCCGTGGAAATATTTTCTACTAGCAAAAGCCCAAAATTTCGTCCGCGTGGTGATCATTATTGAATTATTGAACATGGGCATGCTGAGAAGAGTATATTTATAAGTGTTAATTATTACATTAAATTGTAACTTAAACACCATACCATCAGCGCCATCTAGTTTATTTAATATGACGATGATAATGAATTACGCTATGTTAGACGCAGTATTTGTAAGGATTTTTTTATCCTATATATTGAGCAAGGATATAAGCTAGCGTCACATAAAATTTTATTTAAATTGGTTCAGTTACTTCGGCGTTTTGCCCGTACAAACAAACAGAGACACAAAAAAAAGTGTGTGTGTCAGCTCCGACGCATGGAGTTTACTCCTTAAGTACGAGTATCTAACTAAACGCAAAAAGAGTTTAATAAATTAAAAATTAATAATAATTATTTATATTAATAAAATAATAATAAAAAAAAAATAATTAATAATAATTTATTATTATTTTTTAATTAATAATTAATATAAAGAAAATTAAATAATTTTAAATTAATAATTAATTTTTAATTTTAATTAATTTTAATAATTATTTTTTAATTAATTATCATTTTTTTTATTATTTTTAATTAATTATGATTGTTTTTTTTTATTTATATATTTTTTTAAATAATAATTTTTGTTTTTTAATTAATATTTTATTATTATTTTTTTAATTTTGTTTTTAATTTATAATTCAATTATTTTCATTAAATCTTTTAATCACTCGGATTTTTCTCATACCGGGCACCTTATATATGAAAATCGATTCTTAAGGAGTAAACTTCAAAAAATTTTAAAAGAATATTTACTTATTTCTATTTACATCCCCTCTCGACTCGGTTCTTTAATTGTTTTTCCATTGTATACAAATTCAACCTTTACAGTTTAATTATACAATATGTACAGATTAAAAATAAAAGGCGCTTTTGAAATTAATTACTTTTGCTGTTTTATTTTTTAAGGATTCTAATTACTTGAAATTTAATTTTTACTTCTTCTAGCTGCAGCGTTTTAATATCTCTCTAATAATTTACCTACTCTATGAAAGTCTATGAAATGTGGAAAAGTTAAAGCGGCGAAAGAAGAAAGCGTGAGGCAACCAGGATGTCTTAGAACCAAATTTCGAAGACATGTCACATTGGCTAAACGCCATGGCGGAGATGGAGTGGCCATCTCACAGAAAAAGGATGCCTGTGTCCCAGCAATAGAAACATTATAGGCCTCTATATTGACTTTGCTACAAGGAAAGGGACTTCTTCATTGCTTAAATACTGAATTGGATAACATGTGTATTATTCAGCGGAATCTATGTTCCCCGTATTGTAACATCTCTGATTATGACTAAGCAACGAATGAATGAATACATTATGCTTCATTTATACCACGACCTACATATATCAACAGTGACTGAACGATTGCTACGGCAAACTTGTCGATTCACTGCTACGCGAGCTACGCCGCCGTAGCACTCGTAGCAAATACGACGCCGTAGCCCGCGTTCATGCATTTGCTAACTGGGTTGTAATGGTCAGATAAGCTGTCGCTCCATGTAAACTACTCATATTCACCTGAATACAGTTAGACTGGATTGAAATCAACATAGTTGCGATAAGACTAGGTAGATGATGTTGCATTACAATGTAGATTGTTCGGATAGGCGCTGTAGACGAGAATTAAAAAAAAATACTTATACTTAAACGAAAACTAATTAAAACTTATCAATTTTTTTTTTTAATAATATAGTTATGAATTAGTGCTTGACCGCAATCCCGCCTGATAGC
Organism: Sesamia nonagrioides; assembly: GCA_017933935.1. NCBI lineage: Eukaryota > Metazoa > Arthropoda > Insecta > Lepidoptera > Noctuidae > Sesamia > Sesamia nonagrioides. Next base: position 1,110,428 of record JADWQK010001079.1, on the reverse strand, counting down.
AAGCAATAATGCAATCGTTGACGGTGAAGCGCGCTAGATTATTAAAAGCCTATTCACTTAAAAAAACTGAGTCAATAGGAAGTAAGACGGCAGTTAAGCGAGGTGATGCAATGTTAAACCCAACAACACGACCAACGATATTGCATCAGATGGAGATTGATCTCGAGACTCTCAACGACCAAACTCCAGACACAACAACATTTGGCGCATCCTACCCGGTACACATCGTAATACAACTGCTCAGACCCATCTTCCGTACGGCTTCACCAGACATCATGCCGGAACACGACAAATCGCTTGGCGGCAAGACTTTGTCTGATAGCACTTTTATAGCATCACTAGCTTTCCGCACGCGGCTTCGCCCGCGTGGAATTCGGTTATATCGCGCTTTTTATATTTCCCTCGGGAATATCAAATTTTTCAATAAAAGGTAGGCTATGTCCTTTCTCAGGGTCTAAAGATTGTGCCAAATTTCATCAAAATCGGTTGAGAGGTTTAAGCGGGAAAGCGTAACAGACAGAGAGACAGACAGACAAACAGAGTTACTTTCGCATTTATAATATTAGTATGGATGTTTTTTAAAAAATCAGGGGGCAATTTTGGTAATTTTAATAAAGTTTTAAGTCTGATCCCAGTTCCAATTTGTAAAAAAAATACTTTTAATTTCCCCTCAAACTGTCCAACTGATTTGTTTTACCAAATCTTGGAATTGGCCTTCCATTAGGTATCTACCTTACCCCAAACTTTCTAGTACCAGGTGAAACGAGCTAGCGATTAGTGCCTTCAATAAAATTGAATGTTTAATTAAATTTCAGAGCAACTGCTATCAATAGCATGATATTCCCAGGGATGTGCTAAAAAAAGTTTATAATTTTACACTAGACTTCTGTTATTAAAACGCGCTCGTCATTAAGGTAGCCTATTCATATCGCGCTCCAAATGTTTGCCAACCCAGAGGCCTTTTAAAACTGTACAATGTATGCCTGACCTTTCCATGTACAGCTTTATAGCTGTTAGGGTTGTCGAACGCTGCTTATTTTTTTTTTATATACGGACAATTCACACAGATTGGGCTAGCCCCAAAGTAAGTTCGAGACTTGTGTTATGGGATATTAACTCAACGACACTATATTTAGAATGGATAAATATTATATAGATAAACATCCAAGACCCAGGCCAATTAGGAAAAGATCGTTTTCCATCATGACCTGGCCGGGGATTGAACCCGGGGCCTCCACGTCGCAATTTTCAGTAGTTTTCCGAGTCTTCTTACTTTAAAATTAAGTTATTAGGTAGATTGTTGTCAGACTTTTGAAATTTTTTCGCTCATTTTGTTTTGAAAGTGCTATTCGCCCAAGTTATCACGTTGCGTTTTTTGAGCCCAGAGATCGATCGAACAGTTTTCTAGAATTTTAATTGCGAATCTTGTAAATAAAACACGTTGGTGAATTTTCTTAAAAACAAATTCTATAGGCTAGTCTAAACACTTGGGCCCGGAATCATAAATTGTTGCCCAAGAGTTCTTTATGTAACGAAAAAGAGGAATAAGGAGGGATTTTTGGACATTAATACACACATCAAAAGTGTCTAGGGATCAAGCATTTTTATGCGGATTTCTTGAGATTGAGATGTGGCTTTGTAATAAATTTATGATTTTATAAATTTATATGGATCCTTTTTGGTGCATTTCATAATTTGAATCAGGAACTGTGAATCAAATTCGAGTAAAAGATGAAAATCAGCTGTCAATATTTTCCCTATAAAAACATACAACGCATTGAAGACATTATTAGTGCTACTGTTTCCCTACTACTGATTAAAACCAACGTTATTATGGAGCGGCGACGTCATTTAAGCAGGGAAGAAATGCTCAGAGCCGTGGGAATGATAGAAGCTGGTTCCCGGCAACGTACTGTGGCTTTAGCTCTGAATACAAGTCAGAGTGTTATCAGTCGACTTTGGACACGTTACCGAAGCACTGGTACCGTGGCTGAGCGCCATGGAGGACGGTATCGCTGCACCACACGGAGACAAGACCGATACATTCAAATCTTAACTCGAAGAGCTCCAACAATAACCGCCATGATGTTAGCCGTGAGGCTTCATCACTCTTCAGGGAACTTAATTAGCGACCAAACAGTCAGAAACCGCTTGCATGAAGTGAACCTTCATTCCCGAAGACCGCTACGGGTACCACCTATAGCAATGCACAATCGTAGGATTCGATATCAATGGGCTCTTGAACACAGAAATTGGGCAGAAGAACAATGGCGTTTCGTGTGCTTTTCTGATGAGTCTCGTTTTGGTATGAGACCGGATACAAGACGTATACGACACTGGAGAACCCCTGGACGCCAACAGCGATTAAAATCCTGCCAGGAAGTCCATCCTTATAGTGGTGGAACCATCATGGTATGGGCGGGTATTTGGATCGGCGGAAGAACTGAGTTGATTTGGATCAGAGGCAACCTCAACGCTCAAATTTATGCTGAAACGATTGTATCAGACGTCATCGTTCCTCTACAAGTGCAAATCGGTCCCTTATTTCAGTTAATGCATGATAATGCACGACCGCACACCGCAAGAGTTGTAAGACAGACTCTCGCCGCAGCTAACATCAATGTCCTGCCCTGGCCTGCTCAGTCGCCAGACTTGAACCCGATTGAGCATGCATGGGATATGCTACAGAGAAGAGCTCTGCCGAATATGGAGGGTATCCAGTCGCAAGAAGACCTTTTTTTGTTGTTGCAACGAACATGGGCGGCCATTCCACAGCGTGATTTGGATGAACTCATTTTGAGTATGCCAAACCGATGTTCTTGTGTTGTTAGTGTTCGCGGTAGAAACACGGATTATTAATTGTTTAAGTTACCCAATAAAATTTTAGAGAAAACTGTTATTTCAGTCTTTTTTTCGAACTTTTGTGTTAGTGGTTCAAATGTCAAATATCCCTTTATTAGGAAAATGGCAAATTTCTTTATTAATGCAAAGGTGACTTGGTTTATCGTTACTGTGACAAACGAAAACACTTTATTTGATGAATCCTTAAAGAAAATTTTAATTAATATCAATCAGGAGAAAAGTTATTGCAAAAATATATGTTGATCCCTAGACACTTTTGATGTGTGTAGATACCCTAAAGGCATTAATTAGGAGGGTTTGTCCGATGACTTTTATTTTATAGCCCGACTCTTCAGCTTTATTCATATATTAGTATTGATAATTGAAATATTATCTTTGAATTTCCGCGTCACATCTGAATTTCGATAAGAAACCAAGATGGCGCGTGACAAAAGTGTGATGATCTTTTTATATAGCAAATAGCTCCCTAATCCCGCGGTTTCACTCGCATAAGTAGTATCAATATAAAAAATTGATAAAAACCTATATATTTTCATGCCTAACGACATTATACGAAATTTCATTGGAATCGGTTCAGCCCTTTTGGAGAAGTTCGAGGCTAAACAGTGTGACAGGAGAATTTTATATTATAAATGTACTGTGCCGTGTTCAGTTTTTTTTAAATAGTTATAAACTAGTACTTCACCGTAATCCCGCCTGATAGTAAACAGAGATGCAATCAACATCATCATCATCACAGCGTATTAATGCTGTGATGATGATGATGATTGCATCTCTGTTTACTACTGGGATAACCCAGTCGCATCAGAAGCCTTTTCAGCTTTGGAGTCTGGGGTCCGCTTTACCAGTCCAACTGCTGCAATAGCTAAACTTCAAAATTTTCCGTGAAGCGACTGCCGTCTGACCTCCACAACCCGAAGGCGACATCGAAGCATTACAGTTAGACCAATTGTAGGACTTTTGAGGGCTCCAACAACCCGTAACGACTGCCACTAGATGTTTGTATGGCAACCGGAACCAACGGCTTAACGTGCTTTCCGAGGTACGACCGGACTAGTGCAAGTATTCATATTCATGCATACAAATACTTGCACTGTGCGGGGATCGAACCCGCGCCACCTTGCGCAGCGGCCGCGTCCGCTACCGCTACGCCACGGAGGCTGTCAACAGTAAACAGAGATGCAATCGTTGATGGTAAAGTGCGCTAGTTATTAAGCCCATTCACTCAATTAAACTGAGTGCATAGAAAGGAAGACGGCAGCTGAGCGAGGTGATGCGATGTTAAACCAAATAACACGATTAACGACGCTGCGCCAGAGGGAGATTGATCTGGAGACCCTCCACTACCAAACTCCCGATACAACAACATTTGAATTTTTTATTTGAAAAATAAATAAGAAAAAATACTAATAAGTATGTATGTATTTACAAAATCATACATTATATCTACTAAACCATCAGACTTTACTGTCATTTAAAACATTGGCTTAGCTAAAGACAGCGATTAAAAGTTACATTGAATTTTCGTGCAGAGAACATAAGAGCGCCACACTTGTTCTTTGGATGAGTTGGGGATTTTAGATTGTTTGAGTTGGACTTATTGCTCATGAAATTTCATTTAGCGCTTTAAATAGTCTGATTACCATTTTCCCGTGGCTTTTTCTACGCGAAGTTAGGAAAGTACCACATGGGAACGTAATTCTGGGCTAAAATACTGTCCTATGGTCTTCCTGAAAACGAATTTCGATGGGAACCCCCATCGAAATCCGTTTTCATTTTATTTAGTCACTAACGCGTAACAGCACGCGAAGCACAGAGTTAATTTTGCATTTATTTATTAATAAAGAACGGATAAAAAATTTAGATATTTTATTCTTTCCTAAATTGCACAACCCTAAAGTTGAAGAAGCTAGAAAGCCGGCAGCTCGCAATAAATCTTTTAAATCTCGGAGACACGCGTTCGAAGCAGTCTTACATAAATCCTCTTTACTGACGTTCGATATAAAGAAAGAAAAAGTATTTAATACCACTTGTAAAAGAAGACCATGTAACTTAAATAAACACAATAAAATAAATATAATAAAAAAACCTGACGTCCTATAAGAGGTAAAGGAGTTTTGGCGGGAAAGTCAAGCTGAGTGTCACGCTCGTTTTTCATTGGACTTTTAAAATTATTTATAGTGTTGTTTACTAAATAAAAGTGTATTATGTAGTAAAAAGTGCATTTAGTAAATAATTCATAAAGAACAGTGAAATATCGCAGCATAGTGGCCACATCATGACGTTGTCCCAAACCTCCCTCGTAAAACGGGTCACGCGGCAGTCTTTTTCGACATGAATAATTCATAATTACGTGACATTGGCTAAATGCACAAACTGTGCGAAGCCAAAAAATAAAGAAAAAAAAAATAAGAGGTAAAAGGCTCCTAACTCAGTATGATTTTTCCATTTTTTTTTGAATAAATTTTGCTTTGGAACTAGCGGGCCCTATCTGGAGTTTTTACAGCAATAAATAAATAATAAAAAAAAGATATAATTATGTAAAATATTGTTATTCAAATAAAATAAATAATTCATTTTTAATCCGCACTAGACGTAACCTAATTACCTACTACTCTATGGCCCGAGTGTCAGAACCACTCTGTAGCATTGTTGTGACAAGGCTACGCGAAAATAATCTAATACATTATACATTCCGGCTGTGTAGTGGAAGAGTGACACACTGAATATATGTATGTAGATGTACAATAAATATGGAAACTGGTTGGTAGTCAGTTAAAGGCGTGGTTGAAATGGAGAAGCAGAAATAAACTAATGATTAGAGCGAGAGAATTTTAAAAAACAAATGATTTAGTGCAAGTGACTTGCAATAGCAATAATTTTTTTTTACAATATTCTATACTAGCTTTCCGCCCGTGGCTTCGCCCGCGTGGAGTTCGGTTATATCGCGCTTTTTAGATTTCCCTCGGGAACATCAAATTTTTCCGGGATAAAAGGTAGCCTATATTCTTTCGCAGGGTCTAAAGATTGTCTGTGCCAAATTTCATCAAAATCGGTTGAGAGCTTTAAGCGGGAAAGCGTAACAGACAGACAGAGTTACTTTCGCATTTATAATATTAGTATGGATTTAAATATTATCTAGAAACATACATAGATACATAATCAGCCTTTATTGTTCAAACTCCTGGGACACAGGCCTCCTCTCGGTGAGAGGGAGTGTGGGCCGTAATATACCACGCGGGTCCTGTACGGGTTAGTAGATGTCACATTTTCTAGAAAAAATCTACTAATACGTGAAAGTTTATATGGATGTGAGTTTGTTACTCTTTTACGCAAAAATGACTGAAACGATTCGAATGGAATTGGCACACAGACGGTTTATAACTAGGACTTACATATAGAACTATTATTCGGATATTCTCACATGACCGAAACTTATGCGGGTGGAATCGCGGAGCACAGCTTGGAAATTAGTTATTATAATTAGTTATGCGAATGGAAATTAGTTAGGGGAAAATTCATAAAAAAGTCCCTGAAATTATTCTTGTGTAACAGAATTTTAACACGGAATACACTCCCAAAAAAGGTTTTGCCGGTTCCCACTTTCCGCGGCTTCAAAAATCGACTGAGAGGAATACATATCTCCAAACTGTTTAATACGCTCGCATCAGACACAAAGCGCCGTCGACTGTATAATACATATCTCCAAGCTGTTTGATACGCTCGCATCAGACACAAAGCGCCGTCGACTGTATAATACATATCTCCAAGTTATTTGATACGCTCGCATCAGACATAAGGCGCCGTCGACTGTATAATACATATCTCCAAGCTGTTTGATACGCTCGCATCAGCCACAAAGCGCCGTCGACTGTATAATACATATCTCCAAGCTATTTGATACGCTCGCATCAGACACAAGGCGCCGTCGACTGTATAATACATATCTCCAAGCTGTTTGATACGCTCGCATCAGACACAAGGCGCCGTCGACTGTATAATACATATCTCCAAGCTGTTTGATAAGTTCGCATTAACTGATTAACATCTAGTGTATGCGACGACACGCTTGGTGAAGCGGCTGAGCGACCGACTGCAGCGCTGCGTGTCACGGGTTCGATTCCCGCACGGAACAAATATTTGTATGGTCTTCAGCTAGTTGTTCCGGGTCTAGCTGTGTGTGTATGTGAGTTTAAAAAGTTCGAAACCAAAAAATAAAATAAAAGAGGAATCTAACTAAATAACAGTTAAAGCAACCAATCATGAAATAACATAAGACGGATTTTTCAAAATTATGTTCCATTCCAGTATACTTTTTAAGCCCAGAGCTTTTGTCCCTTGTAATGCTTCTAAGAGCTTTTGCGTTGAGGAGAAAATAGTCTTTGTAAACGTATAATAGAAAAAGAGTATATTCTACTTTTCAAAGCGAGTAACAATAAATGCTTTTCAAAGCGTTTTATTGACTTCAAAAGTTGTAATAACAATAAAGGTGAAAGAAAAAATGGTATATTATCGATGCTCATTCATCATTTAAATCTTCTATAAGCTCTCTTTGATTGTCCTATGTTTACCTTACGTTGTTTTTCCCCATCTCCGTTCCACCATCGGACGCCCCGTCGTACGGCGACTTTCTACCCTTACGTTGTTAACACCACTACGATCCGGACGAAGCGTTTAGCTTCTTCTTTTATACCGCGTACATCGAGGGACTGGAACAATTTGCCGGCGGCGGTGTTTCCATCACACTACAATTTGAGTGTCTTCAAGGCTAGAGTGAATAGGCTCTTAATAAACTAGCGCGCTTTACCATCAACGATCGCATCACTGCTTACCATCAGGCGGGATTGCGGTCAAGTGCTAGTTTATAATTAAAAAGAAAAAAAAAACAAGAATATAAATTACTTATGAAATTGATACAATAAGTCAACCTGCCTTTATGTTATATATAGGAGCTTAGTATTATTTTAGAAGGCACTTCAGATGTATTAACAAAAAATATAGAAACGAATAAGTGTCTCAAATTCACAAGGGTCTGCGTCGTAAATAAGTCACGACAGGTGATTTGGCATTGACCTTTTTTAATATAGTTAATTAAGATTGTAAGGAGGTAAATATGGTAAGTTAGCCTACAGTAGTTTCATAGAAATTTCGAAGGACGACTGTTGTGATTTGACTAAACCGACATATAAGTAAACTACCAATTTGTTATTTTGTTTTTTTTTTTATTAATTATAAACACTACTTTATAATTGCTTGACCGCTATCCGCCTGATGGTAAGCAGTGATGCAATCATCACAAACCTTTTATCGTCCCACTGCTGGGCACAGGTCTCCTCTCATACAGAGAAGGATTGAGCGTAATCACCTCGCTTGCTCACTGCGGGTTGGCGATTTCAGACTTAAAGTCCAGGTTTCCTCAAGACGTTTTCCTTGGTTCAATCGTTAGTGGTAAAGCGCACACCCTAGCCTTAAAGATACTCAAATTGTAGATCGGACTACAATTTGAGTATCTACAAGGCTAGAGTGAAACACCGCCGCTGGAAAATTATCAGTCTCTCGATGTACGCTGTTTAAAAGAGGAGACGAAACGCTTCGTCTGGTTCCTAGTTTTCTACGGAACCCTGAAAAGCTAGGCAGGTGATGGTTGCCAATCTGACCTCTACAAATCAGTGATTGGAGAATATGATACCTCTTGGTAAGACTGACACAAATCTCAAAGTATCGACAAGAAAAGTTATTATTTATAGCAGGCCTAGCAAAGGGTTTTTCTTACAAGTCTTTACATACTGGAGTTATGTGTGTTTGTTAAAAACAATATGCAATTTTTTAATTTTAAATGTCACTCTAACAGAAATGTTCGTAGACAATATAAATATAATATTAATTTGCCTTGTATAAATAATATGATTTATTATAAAAGTACATACAATATGTAAAGAAAACCCTGTCCGACCCATAAGGATAATAAAGGTTAGGTAAACACTTGACCAAATATAATATAAAATTTTACATAATCATCATAGTAACAATACTAATGAATTTTGAAATAATCCTTTTTTCCCGGGAATTAAATCCAATTTCCCCGAAATTTGGTAATTTTTAAAAAAGTGACAACACCGGTATTATTATAAGCGAATAGCGACGAGAACACGTCACAGGTGCTGCGTGCCCTGCTCCCCGCCGCCCGCATAAGTGTGCGGTAAGCAACATCATTGTTGCTTACCGCACATGTATTAAGTTACCTCTTTTTGCGAAATAATATTTATTTTTCTAGGGGGATTTTTTTTAAAAGTTTAGACTGTCTTTGTGGGCATTAGTAGAGTCAGTTATCGATACCTAACAATACCTTCACGGATCGGACAGGGTTTTATTTACATATTGTATATTACTGCCATTCGTATAAACAACCAACTGCCAATAGCAATTAAATCCATACTAATATTATTAATGCGAAAGTAACTCTGTCTGTCTGTCTGTCTGTCTGTTACGCTTTCCCGCTTAAACCTCTCAACCAATTTTGATGAAATTTGGCACAGATAATCTTTAGACTCTGAGAAAGGACATAGGCTACCTTTTATTGAAAAATTTGATATTCCCGAGGGAAATCTAAAAAGCGCGATATAACCGAATTCCACGCGGGTGAAGCCGCGGGCGGAAAGCTAGTGGAAATATATATAAAACAATGTTAAAGAAATTTTGAATTGATAATATGTTCTATAATTTAAATGAATATTTTGGTAAAAAGTAATAATGGAATTTAGACTTGTTGTAGCCATACTAATATTATAAATGCGAAAGTAACTCTGTCTGTCTGTTACGCTTTCCCGCTTAAACCTCTTAACCGATTTTGATGAAATTTGGCACAGACAATCTTTAGACACTGAGAAAGAACATAGGCTACCTTTTATCCCGAAAAAAATGATGTTCCCGAGGAAAATCTAAAAAGCGCGATATAACCGAACTCCACGCGGGCGAAGCCGCGGGCGGAAAGCTAGTTGTTTATAAATCTTTTATTCCTTTGATATTGCATGTTCGACTTGGATTGACTGTTGAGCCAAAGCATTGTATTTACATAATTAAATAACATAAATATATACACAGTTACACAATAAATGAACCTTTATCTTTATCTTTAAGCTTTGTGACGTCATATATTGCAGTATTTACCTACTCCTTCTAACAAGCAAGCTAGTTTGTGTAAGTTTCCAAATCGATATCCTAGACTAGGCTATGTTTAGACGTAAATTGAACCGTATATCAGTCGGAAACGGTTTGGAAACGACTCGTACTAACTTAATTACGTGTGGCGAAGGAAATTCTGTATTAGTAAGTTGGGTTATTATTGAGAGGAAGTTTTTTACGGCTAAGAGTACCTAATTGAATTTTAAGAAGAAATCGTCACGTAATAAGGGTCATAAGCGACTATTTATTTGTGATAGAAAGAGGCGGATAGAGTAAGAACGAGACAAAGAGTAAGTAAAATTTAAATTCAAAAATGGCGGACTACAAAATGGTTTATTATTTTTCATCACGGGAATCGTTTGCATGATTTTTGAAGTTAAAATGAAAATCCGAATTGGCGGCTGAAAAAAATTTAAATGTTTCCTTATTTTGATCTTTTCGCTGACGCCATCTTGGTCATTTCCATTTGAACTTGGTCCATGCCGGGTCCCACATTTCATTTTTACACGGAAATGATTTTTATTTAGATGCCATTCGCGACAGGGTGTGAATTATTTAAGAGGTTGTAATTACGAATTTAATGGCGGACTGCAAAATGATATACCTACGTATTATTTTTATCTTGGGGTGTAGTTTTTATGATTTGTGTGGATGGCGAAGTTAAATTGAAAATCAAAAATAGCGGCTGCAAAAGAATTCAAATGTTTCCTCATTTTCATATTTTCGCAGTGGCCATCTTGGATTTTCATTTTGGATGTCGTTCGTGCCGTGGACCCCCATACCCCCACTCTATATTTTTACACGGAAATGTTTTTTATCTAGATGCCATTCGCGACAGGGTGTGAATTATTTACGAGGTTGTAATTACGGTAAGTGGTGGATTGACGGGTATAACGTAGCGCCATTATAATTCATCGCAACAATTTTTCCGGGTTGTTGTTATTCCGATTAAGATATTACAGTTAAGTGGCACCATTTTGTAAAAGTTTCCAACAAATGGAATGTTTAGATATCTTGACTAACAAGATGTCTAAATATTCCATTTGTTATCGACAGATAACTTTTAAAAGTGGAATAAAGTAGACGTCTGGCGGTTTTTTTTATGGACGGACTGTCGAAAATTCAAAAAATATTCTTATAATGATATTTTTTTTAATAATCCTTTTCCTGTAGCTATTTTCCTCTATCGTGGGTGTGTTTACAAACTCACACACACAAACATCCAGACGCGGAACACCTACATACTTGTAGGTCATACAAATATTTTTGTTCTGTGTGGGAATCGAACCCGCGACACGCAGCACAGCAGTCAATAGCTTGACCACTGCGCTAACCATGCAGTCGAATTGTTTGGTATAAATTCAAAACGCGCGTGAAACTTGCATTTATTATATGTTTAAATTTCTTACAAAAACCTTGGAGCAGAAAATCACCAATATTGGATCAATCAATCGTGTCTACAGAACGACCAACATTGATCACTGTTCGTGACACCCGATCAATTCAGTTACCTAATACCATGTGTACCACCAATGTTATTTTTTTTTTATACGACACCTGAATATATATAGTATGTTCAGAATAAGCAACTGAATCGATTCCAATCATTTTTACACCCAGTTATATTTTTTCCCAAAAATATTTAAAAATGATTGCAGTGTGGTTACCGAGCACACAACATCATAGTGACCGTTATCATCATTCTAATATCTACCTACACTTGACCGTCACGACAGTCCAAGGCCTGCAAATGTGATGGAAAATTATTATTATTAGTTAATTACAATACAACGAGAAATTATTATCAACTAGCTTTCCGCCCGCGGCTTCACCCGCGTGGAGTTCGGTTATATCGCGCTTTTTAGATTTCCCTCGGGAACATCAAATTTTTCCGGGATAAAAGGTAGCCTATGTTCTTTCTCAGGGTCTAAAGATTGTCTGTGCCAAATTTCATCAAAATCGGTTGAGAGGTTTAAGCGGGAAAGCGTAACAGACAGACAGACAGACAGACAGAGTTAGCTTATCAATAAATGCAAGACGACGCCGCACCGCTGACGTAGCGGGCGGGCGAGCGGCAGTGAATTGACTATATTTTTGTAGGGACAACCAACACACTCCGGGGCCCAAGTCTGCTATTTTTATATATTGTCATTCCAACACCATTCCATTGTCATTATGGGAAATATTTTTGACGAAGATGCGGGCCTGTCCATGAAAACAAGTGACAAACCATTTCACAACTTAACAAGTTCATAACTTTTTGATTTTTCATGATACCTTTTTGAAAATTTGTACATAAATTTTTTACTTAAAAATACAGGTGTTTCGGGTTACGTAAATACAAAACATGGCGTTGTATATGTATAATTATATATTCTTTAGTTTGAACTGTAACAATGAGTTAAAAACTATGTTAGTAAACAAAACAACTAACCACTACCTGGCTCCACACATATTAATTGTTTGTGTATGTGAGTTTATAATCCAGGCTAATATTATAAATGCGAATGTATCTCCTGTTTGTCTGTCTGTCCGGCTTTCACGTCAAAACTACTGAAACGATTGCAATTAAATTTGGTACAGAGATAGTCTAGAGGCTGAGAAAGAACATAGAAAGGACATAGGTTATATAATATCACGCTATAATCAATGGGAGCAGAGCAGGAACAAAAAGAGTTGCGGAAACGGGAGAAAACGCTGACGTACATATTGCTCCCATTATTTTAACAGGGGCTTATTTTATATCAACTGAGCTCTTTCTAAAGTCCACGCGGACGGAGTCACGGGCAACAGCTAGTATGTTTGTAAACGCACCCACGATACAGGGGAAATTCCTAGTGTGGAGCAACGTTTTCTTAACACCTGTCTTCGTGCCAGTGTCTGAAGGGACTGTTTAGTGTTTACTTCATCTGATAATGTTTTTAGGATGCTTTTGGAGCTTCCACATAATGCTGTTCTCTTCCTCATGATGCCATGAATATTGCCAAGATGGGCTTCTGTAGGGACTATGTACGTAGGATTACTATGCTTACTTGTTGAAAGACATTTTTTTTGCAACGGCATCATCAGCATCTACTCGTCAACTGCTGGACATAGGCCTCTTCCATGGCACGCCAACAAGCTCGATCCTGAGCACTTCTCCTCCAGCCACTACCAGCCACCTTTTTGATGTCGTCGCTCCATCTCGCCCAAGGGCGTCCTACGCTACGTTTGCCGAGATGCGGTCTCCACTCGAGGACTCGTTTACCCCAACGGTTGTCGGCCCTGAGGCATATGTGACCAGCTCATTGCCACTTCAGCTTGCTAATCCTCTCAGCTATGTTGGTGACTTTGGTCCTCTGTCGGATCACCTCATTTCTGATGGGGTCCTTCAGAGAGACGCCCAACATAGTCCGCTCCATAGCTTGCTGAGCGGCTTTAAACTTATGGACTAGTCTGACCGTTAGTGTCCACGTCTCGGCTCCGTAAGTCATGACGGGTAGGACGCACTGGTTGAAGATTTTAGTCTTCAAACATTGGGGTATGGGTGATGAAAATACCCGACGAAGTTGCAACGGCATGGTTGCCGTATACAAAGAACCTTAGGGTTTCATTTAAAATAATCCAAGCGAAACACAAAAGAAAAATTACAAGGAAAGAAATTGAGAATATGTACGTAACATAATCTTAATCAGCCTATAATGTTCCCACTCCTGGGAAACAGGCCTCTTCTCGGTGAGAGAGAGTGGGCCGTAATCTACCACGCGGACCCATTGCGGGTTGGTAGATGTCACACGTCTTCGAAGTTTTGGTTCTAGGATATGGTTTCCTCACGGTATTTACTTTCACCGTTTTTCGAACCTACGAATTACAACTTTTGAGTCGCGGTCGATACCAAAGGGCCACCGCAGACCTCTTAAAAAAATAGAGAATGTTGTACGGACGACAGGAGGTCAAGCTACCCCAAACTGTCAGATATTCCCTTTGAACCGTAATGCTTTAGAAAAAAGCCTTAATGCTTTAGAAATAAAGTTGAAAATCTAATAACGAAATCAGCCAGATTGTAGTAGCTTGATGTACTGTCGTCTGTACATTAATTCTGCCCCGTAAGGTCCAAAAACATTACATAGACACACTACTAAAATCGACTCTAAGATTCCTTGGTTCTAAACATAGGTACTTTCTGCATTGCACTATTCTAAAAATAACGTTGTACAGGAAACCTATATCTACTGCCAACCAACCTGTACATGTATATCTGTCCCATTGTTCACCCCCTGACCCAATTCCCACCATGGTTTTCGAAGTCAATCTTCCATCTCTTTCTCTCGCTGTCATTGGAAAAGGAGAATTTTGTAGACATGAAATATTGCTTTGCAGTAAGTTGTTATTTCATTTTATCGTTTCTTCGTTGTAGATTTTTATCGTTCTAGAGTCGTGGAAAATATTGTAGATGCTTGGCGTCTTTTTATTTATTTTTTTACCCGTTAATGTTTACTTGTTTGTTTTGAGACCGTTGATTCTTTAAAAACTAAAAAGTTCTCCGTCACCTTATTGTTACTGCGAGTTTTACAAACAATATTATAATGATTTGAAGAAGTATTATGTTTAAAAATTACGAGTAGTTTTATAAATAAAGTTGTCTTATTATAAAGTTGGATGAAACAGGATAAATGTTCGTCAACTTCGTAAGACTAGTTGTCAGATTTTGGTGTTTCTGATTACCCTTATCGACTGTCGATTCACGAAAGAGAGCCGGGACCAACGGCTTAATGTGCTTTTCTGAGACACACAGGGGATCTTGGTATGTAATAATTTTCACCCATTCACGGATCAACTGTAGCTGTAGCTTAACCTGATTGATTGATTGATTTATTTATATATACTTTATTGTACACCGAAAACATACATTAATAGGCGAGTCCACACAGAGTGAGCAGCCTCGCGAGGCATTTGCTGCGCGAAGCAGCTTAGTTAGCGCCGTTTGCCTCGGCCGAGGCACGTCCACACTTACTGAGCTGTTTCCCGCAGCAAATGCCTCGCCAGGTTGCTCGCTCTGTGTGGACCCGCCTAATTAAAAATACATTGAACACAACAAAATATACCTACAATGGGCGGCCTTATCGCTAATGCAATCTCTTACAGGCAACCAATGAATGTACAGAGATTCTCCTGAACCATAAATGGGACTGTCGTTGGTGCAAAATGTACATACATAATATAAATACAACACACTAAAATAGATACACAGATACATACGTATCCAACATTATACATACATAAATAAATACATACTTACTGAACATAATAGGCAAGCAAAGTAATTAAGCAAAACTTGTTTGTTGAACAAGATCAAAACGACAAAAAGTGTCCCACAAACAAGTCTCTTGAATTTTCGACACGACTGCGCGTGTTTTAATTCAATTTGCAATGAATTTCTATTGTAGCATAGTGGCCACATCATGAATTTACCTCAAACCTCACTCCTATTCGGCTCACACGGAAAACGATAGGAGATAGGTTAGGTTAAGTTAGGATAGACTATGATGAATCCGTGTGCAGTTTCTGGCCTGCCATCGGACGCGTCCCCAGGTGGCGGATAGGGGAACGGCCCCCAGATATGGGGGTTACTGGTTTACCGGCGCGGACCAAAACCAGAAGTGGGGACCGCTTCGGCGGTCACACGTGCGGCGGGTCGGCCACCACTCCAGGTGGCTGACGTGACCCGTACTCCGGGTTACCATCGGGCAACCCGGTCTCCTCACTGAGAGGAGCTGGGGGCCCCGTTTGCTTTCGGGCAAACGAGTGGGGCTAAGAGGAAGGACACCTCGCTAAAAAACCCTTGGCTGCTGCGTCTTCTCGCACTAGAAGACGTACCCAGTCCGGCCCACTGTGGGCCCGCCTTTTGGTGGGAATTGCCGGCGGGGGATTGGTTGTTCAGGCTGTGCCGATTTCCCATGACCCCGCCACTCAGGCGAAGTCGTTGTGCCGCTGTGGGTTTAGTGGGTATTTCCGGCTTCGGTTGTGTCGAGTCCCACACACGCCCTTCGGGGTATGGTGCCTAAATGCATTACCAGCGTCAAAAAAAAAGGCAATGCATTCCACAAACGAGGGCCCTGAACAGTAAAAGATTGATTGGAATGCATTTTGAGCTTTAAGTTGTCTTAGTATGCGATTGACGATTGTTGATTTAGTATCTGAGCTGCAAAGAAATTGAAAGCAATTCTTGAGATACAGAGGGGTGGAAGGAGAAAAAGGGACATTATATAGAAGGGAAAGAATATAATAGCAGAATATAAGAGCATTCCGGCGCAGGCGAATTGGTAACTACTTAAGCTTCACACGAAATTCGGATACATGGTCCTATTTGAGCAGAACGTTATGAAACAAAAAAAATGTCTATCTTGTCTAGTTGACATCAGCATAGTCAAGGATGGGTAGAAGAAGTGATTATGCAAGCGCAATTTTGGTGGCAGTTGGTAGGAAATTACGCAATCTCTTCAATTAATTGATTTATCCTTATCGCAGACATTACTCAGCTACTAGTTCCCTCTAGTATGTTATTACAAAATGTATATTGTTACGAATGGACCTTAAGTCGATGGCATAAGGTTCAATATCGCGTGACATGCAGTGTGTCACTTTTAAGCCCTATTTTTCCTAGATCTAGACATTTTCTAAGCACAATAAAAAAACGCATTGCTAGACTTAGGATGGCCTATCGAATGGTACAGGTCTCAACAGTTTTGTCAACAAAGTGTCGACATCGAAATTTCTAGAAACCCGTTTCCGGGAATTAACGTAGGTACTTCCGAGTGACCTTGAACTTATGTGCTATTATTATTACGTCTAGAGGAATCTGGAATGTTCGATCAGCTGGCCTATATAAAGGGGCGCGACGCCGACGCAGAGTCAGTCTACACTCGACTAGCGATACGAAAACAGCGACAGTTAAGAAGCGATCTTCGAGAATACCTACTGCGACAACTGCAACGAGAACTGTGAGTACTACGTGGAGTAACATCTGTACTGTTATTGTGTGTTTACAACACGGACTTCGTGGACATAAGGGAAGACTTCGGTGAGACATCAGCTACGTTCTACTTGTCATTGCCTTCTACCGTCTGTACCTTCGTTGCTAATAAACTTCGTAACCCTTAACCGGCGTTTAAGTACCCCTAGCCCGTAACAATTGGTGTCAGAAGCGGTATGCCGGTCACGCCAAGGGAAGACGAAAGAGTTCGCACGCGACGACAAGCAGCGATGGATTTGGCGCGTCAAGAGGAAGAACCGCTCAGTGTCCCCGCACCCGTAGAAGATGCGGCTGTCGTAACACCAACAAATGTGAGTGCGCCTAGTACCACCACTATTTCTGGAAGCAGTGGATGCCATTTATCGGCATTGCTGGCTCACTTAACGATGCAAATAAAAGGCATAGAGGCAAAAATAGATAAATCACAGGCAGAAACCCAGGCAAAAATAGATAGATCCCAGGCAGAAACCCAGGCACAAATAAAACAATCCCAGGTAGCAACCCAGTCACAAATAAAGGAATCCCAGCAACTGGTATTACAATTAAATGAAAAGTGGAAAAAGACCAAAGAAGAGGTCAATGAACTTAGAATTAAAACAGCTCAACAAGATGCCCGTCTGGACCAGCAAGACACGCGCATAGACAAACAAGATACGCGTATGGACCAGCAAGATACGCGCATAGACAAACAAGATGCGCGTATGGAGAAATTAAACAGTACCATCATGGAGTTTGGGAAGGAAGTAGAATTTTTGCAGGAGAAGGTACAGAAAGGCGTTATTAAAGGTGTGGTACCGGTACCCAGTGCTTTGCCGACTTTCAAGGTACCTCATTTTGACGGAACAACGTCATGGGTGGCCTTCCGTCTACAGTTTGAAAAGGTCGCAAAAGGCAACAATTGGGACGACGATCAAGCTGTAACCGCCCTTACGCTTGCTCTGCGTGGTGAGGCGGTCCAAATCCTCGAAAATATTTCCGGCGATTGTAATACCCTAGCCTGTCTGTTAGAAGCGTTGGAGTTTAGATATGGAGAGAAACACCTGGAACATGTCTACAGGGCTCAACTCCGCGAACGCACACAGAAGAGCAGCGAGGGTTTGCAACAATGGGCCACGGAAATAGAACGTATGGTTCGGAAGGCGTATGCATCAACACCGGGATTGATTGGCGCTACTACTCTACGATTATTTACCGATGGGATTCGAGATGCAGAAGTCAGGGCTGCAGTACGTCTGGGTCACCATCAGACCCTGAAGGCAGCTTTGACGCATGCTCTGGAGGTGGAAGCTGTACGTCAAGATGGCCCACAACATGACCGTATTCGAGAATTGACCGCACAAATAAAAGCCCGACGAGGACCAACTTGCTACGAGTGCGGCGAAAAGGGGCACATTCGAATTGATTGTCCCAGGAAGGCTAAGGGAAGAAGAACTTCTTGGTCACGTGAAGAGGCCGCGGTGATGGAGTGGCGCAAGCGCGATGCGAAGGTCGAGCCCGAGCGCCCGTGCGAGCGAGTCGAGCGGCGCGAGCGGAGCGATCGGAGCGGGCACCGCGAGCGACCCGCTGAACGAGAGCGGGAACGCGTCAAGGACCGGGAGCGAGACCGAGACCAAGAACGCGAACGTTCCGGCAAGCTAGAACACGAGCGCGAGCGGTCGCGCGGAAGGTCGTGGACTGAGGCAGACGGAAGCCGGGACAAGGAAGTCGAGGACGAGGCCCGTAAGAAGAAGCGCCTCGAGAAAAAGGCAAGGCAAAAGGAACGCCGCCGTCAGCTAACTTTAGGAAGTAAGGGCCGACATTGTGCCAAACAGGAAAAGAAAGAGAACGTAAGGATTATCCAGGTGAACGCTTTGGACGAAGACTGGGATAATCAACCATTGGAAGACGCACAAAAGGAAGATAGTGACTTGAAGACAGTAATCGAATGGAAACAACGTGGCCAGAGGCCCGCTTGGAGTGAAATATCAGCGCTTAGCCCAGCAGCAAAAAGTTACTGGGCCCAATGGGACAGCCTGATAATTGATAATGGAGTTCTCAAAAGGAAATGGGAATCACCCAGTGGACAGGAGGTCACCTTACAGATAGTTGTTCCCTGCGATAAAGTCGCGTCAGTGCTAAGACAGGTGCACGACGGAGTATCCGGAGGACATCTAGGAGTAAAGAAAACCCTGGAGAAGGTGAGAAAAAGATTCTATTGGGTGCATTGTCGCGAGGACATAGAGGACTGGTGTAGAAAATGTGTAGCCTGCTCCTCAGTAAAGGGACCGCAAACGAGAGCCAGAGGTCGACTTAAAGTGTACAATGTTGGTGCACCATGGGAAAGAGTTGCTGTTGATATAGCTGGGCCATTCCCTGTTACTGAAGAAGGGAATAGGTATATCATCGTCATGCAAGACTATTTCAGCAAATGGCCAGAAGCTTTTGCAGTACCTAACCAGGAAGCTCATACAGTCGCCAAAAAGCTAGTTCACGAGGTGTTCTGTCGATTTGGCGTTCCCTTGGAGTTACACTCTGACCAGGGTAGAAACTTCGAGTCTTCACTATTTCAAGAGGTTTGCCAACTACTCGGGATACATAAGACTCGTACAACACCGTACCACCCACAGTCAGATGGAATGGTCGAAAGATTCAATCAGACGTTGGAGAATCACTTGGCCAAAGTAGTGGAAGAACATCAAAGGGATTGGGACCACTACATTCCACTCTTTTTAATGTCATACCGCTCAGCAATACACGATAGCACAAATTGCACACCGGCGAAAATCAACTTCGGCCGAGAAATTAGACTACCAATAGATGCATTAACCGGAACACCCCCCGATACTCCTATCCTAGCCGTCGACTATGTGGCCGACCTGCGGCGTAAGTTAGATGGAATACATGAGCTAGTGAGAGAGAATGGTCTGAAAACCAGTGAGAAGATGAAGATCCGATACGACCGCAAAGCTAACGTGCCCGGATTTGAAGAGGGAACTTTAGTATGGTTACATAACCCCATTAGAAGAAAAGGAAAGAGTCCAAAGTTCCAAGCCAAATGGGAGGGTCCGTACACGATAGTAACCAGAATAAACGATGTCACCTACCGGATTAAGAAAGGACCTAGAGGGAAGCTGAAAATCGTACACGTAGACCGCCTAGCTCGCTATTATGGATCAAATCATGCTCGGGACGAGCATGACTAAGAAGGGGGCAATGTTACGAATGGACCTTAAGTCGATGGCATAAGGTTCAATATCGCGTGACATGCAGTGTGTCACTTTTAAGCCCTATTTTTCCTAGATCTAGACATTTTCTAAGCACAATAAAAAAACGCATTGCTAGACTTAGGATGGCCTATCGAATGGTACAGGTCTCAACAGTTTTGTCAACAAAGTGTCGACATCGAAATTTCTAGAAACCCGTTTCCGGGAATTAACGTAGGTACTTCCGAGTGACCTTGAACTTATGTGCTATTATTATTACGTCTAGAGGAATCTGGAATGTTCGATCAGCTGGCCTATATAAAGGGGCGCGACGCCGACGCAGAGTCAGTCTACACTCGACTAGCGATACGAAAACAGCGACAGTTAAGAAGCGATCTTCGAGAATACCTACTGCGACAACTGCAACGAGAACTGTGAGTACTACGTGGAGTAACATCTGTACTGTTATTGTGTGTTTACAACACGGACTTCGTGGACATAAGGGAAGACTTCGGTGAGACATCAGCTACGTTCTACTTGTCATTGCCTTCTACCGTCTGTACCTTCGTTGCTAATAAACTTCGTAACCCTTAACCGGCGTTTAAGTACCCCTAGCCCGTAACAATATTTTTCTGAAAAACATTAGAAATGTTACCAACAAACAATCAAAATACGACAAAACTCATGAGCTTTCTTTTGTTTATATTTACAAGAAAAACTCAGAGCTGAGTTGAAAAGAAAGTTTTATAATAACAGTCGTTTAACTTTCAATAAACGAATGTCAAATTACATTATTTCTGAATATTTCTCTTGGACGGTTAAACAAATATTTTAGTTCAGAATTCCGAAGTAATTGCTTTGTACTATGAAGGGCTGATAGTCATTCAAGCAAACAATGATACGATTAATTTACGTTTTATTGACGGAACGACTAAAGTCAGCTAAACTAGCATTGTCTTCTTTTTCTAAACAAAAAAATCACAGTCTGTTCTAAAACTCGCGGGAGTCAATTGTGCACCTCGCTTTGTGACGTCATTCGGACGGTACCGTTTGTGAAAAATGAGAATTTTGTAAAAAAAAAACAAATTTTTTTTATGTTAATAAAAGGTCGTTTTGATCATAAAGCGTCTTAATACTAGATCATTTTACTCATGACGTTTTGGCATTCAATTGATACTTATGGACTGAAATATAATGTTGGTGCCACCAACAGGCTCCACTAATGCGTCGAAAATGTAAAAAATAAAAACAAACTTTATAAAAGAAAAAAGCAATAACTCCACAGAAACAGTAATAATAACAGGGGATTTAAACTGTATTTAGACATTCGTAACAAAGATGCTAACGCTACTCATCGCTTATGGCGAATGCGGGGCGCCGTGCCGGGAAGCGGGAGACGGGACGCATACCAGCAAGATGCACAGTTAATTCGCACGAGTTATAAACATTCTAAAACGTTGTCAAAATGTGGAATGTGGTCGCAGAGATCATTGTTGTCGATAGCCGTGACTGATAATGGTTTAATTTCTCGGTGGTAGGCCATAACATCGGCTGCCGGCAGCAGTTACCACCCACCAGACAAAGTCTTGCCGCCAAGCGATTCGTCGTGTTCCGGCATGATGTCTGGTGAAGCTGTACGGAGGACGGCTCTGAGCAGCCGTGTTGCGATGTGTGCCGGGTACGATGCGTCAAATGCTGTTGTATCGGGAGTTTGGTCGTGGAGGGACTCCACATCAATCTCCCTCTGGCGCAGCATCGTTGATCGTGTTGTTGGGTTTAACATTGCACCACCTCGCTCAACTGCCGTCTTCCTTCCTATTCACTAAGTTTTTTTTTAAGTGAATGGGCTTAATAAACTGGCGCGCTTTACCATCAACGATTGCATCACTGTTTACCATCAGGCGGTATTGCAGTCAAGCGCTAGTTTATAGTAAATCATCAGAAAACTGAGGAGGTTATAGTATCCTGAAGACACGGTGGAGCATACGGTGGAGGTCTGCTCGGCTTGGGTAGAGCACCGCAGTGTCCTCGTAGTGGCGATCGGCGGCGATCTCTCGCGTCCGACCCTGGTCCAGTCCATGGTCCGGAGCGAGAGTGCATGGCAGGCCGTCACTTCCTTCTGCGAAGCAGTGATGCTGGCAAAGGAGGAGGCGGAGCGCGTTAGGCAGCGAGTATCCCAGCGCCTTCACGCTACTAGCCGCCGCAGGAGACGCCCTGGTCGGGAGACGAAACCGAACTCCCAGCCCCGTAGGCGCGGGGCTGCGAGTGCAAGTGGGCAGCTCGCCCGGTAAAGACCAGGCCCGAGCGCGTTGTATTTCACGCGGGCCTCCATGAAATGTCAACACATTGTGACGGGGTCCATGAAGACCGATGCCTCTTGGGTCAAGGTTGCGGGTTGGTTAAACAAGAAACCGTAGCCCTGGCCGTCACACAGGTAGGTGAAGAAACACGGGTGGGTTTTAGTTAGTAAAAGTCTGCCCACGAACTTCCGCTCCGCCCAGAGCGGGAGAAGTCATTTGATGATTTCCCATCCCAACAAAAAAAGGAGGTTATAGTATTACAGTTACAGTGTTGCGGAGCTCAGATAGGCGACTGCCGACTGCCCAACATAATTGGAACAAGGCTAGGCAGATGATGATAGCGCCATTATGCTTATTACAAGCCCCTTTATTCATAAACGTTGCTTAAAGTTAACTAGTAAGTAACTACTAAGTTTAAGTGATTAGCGACTGTTTTACCATACATTTTTTATGTTTTAATGCCACTTAACTTTAATCATTTGTTATGATTAAACACCAGAGGGTTTAAGGGGTTTATTCATAAACGATGATTAAAGTTAAGTAAAACGCCTGCCTGCGATGTGGAGGCCCCGAGTTCGATCTCCGGTCAGGTCATGATGGAATACGATCTTGTCCTGATTGGCCTGGGTATTGGATGTTTATCTATACATGTATCTATTTTAAAAGTATAGTATCGGCGAGTTAGTATCCCATAACACAAGTCTCGAACTTACTTTGAGGCTAGCTCAATCGTGTGATTTGTGGAACAGTCGTTCCACTCATTTGAAATGTTATGTTCGGACAAGTTGTTAATTTTCCCTTTATAGCAGGTGACTAAATGGACAATCTGTATTTACTGTGGCTTACCATCTTGCCTACAGTTCCCAGTTCTTGCAAGTTTATTTAGTCAAGTAACTTGACCCTCCGTTCCTAGGATTCAAGCCACAAAGGGGAAACAATAACAAAGTTCGTCTTTCTTGTTTTTGTACTGTTACTGTCAACTGCGCAAAATTGTTTGTTATTCTGTTGTGGTGTTAAATTTCATTGTCTGAAAATGTCGCGATTAATGGCGTGAAACAACTCATAATATATCTTCACGATTGAATTTGTCTATTTATTTTACTATTTATTTATTACAAGATGGAAGAATTACAGCTAAAGAAAACAAATAAAAAAGGAAATATTTGTCGACAGAAAAGCAATTACAAATCTTCACGTTTAGAAATTTTGTATTAATCAGTAACGACGAAGGGTAGGAGTGTAACTACTACAAGATTTTTTCAGTTATATTTTAACTTGGTCTTGCTCCTCGCGAGGTTTGGGTCCAGGGGCGAGGGAAATGGGGAAGTCTCCGTCCCCTATTAGATGGACCATCCAGGCGGAGGCCTGCAGGGGCTGCTAGGCCCGAACAGACCGGGCCAGCATGAGAGTGTGGGGCCGCAGAAGAATCTAGACTCCCTCGGCCCCGCGCGCAGGTGTTTAGAGAGACGGAGTTGGTTTTTAGTCAGCAGAAGTTTGACAGACCCCGCCGCCCACCCCAGGGCGGCGGATATCTATGAGGATTTTCCACCCCGGAACAAACAAAAAGAAAATGGTTCTCGCGAGGTTGTCAAAATGTGGGATGTCTCAGCGATCATTGTGCCAATAGCCGTGACTGATGATGGATTAATAGCCAAGAGACTCGACCAAAACCTGAGGAGGACAACGTTAGGCAGCTGGATCAAGTGTGTCAGTGGGTGTCATTCAGAAGGCGGTAGGTAATTCTCGATATGGTTTGCATTACTAGGAAGTTCTTCTTTCTGCACGCCTGACTGCCGGGAGTTTGAACTCTGTTCCAGATACCATTGGGTTTAATTTCAGGAGAACTTAATAACATGGGGGTATTTGTATTTAACGGTGCTAGACAGGCTGTTCGATTTTACGATGGAAATATTTATTTTACGAGAGTGCTGTACTCGCGAAAATTTACAACTTTTAACTTTTCCTACAAATGACAATACCCGTTCGAAATGTACATATGGCTCAAGCAATTTTCTCTCAGTTTTCCGTCTTCATGAGACATGTCATTCCCGTAATGCAAATAATAATGATTAGAAAGCATTTTATTTTAGTATTATGTATGTATGTACAATTGTCGATGCCCTTGCAGGGTACGGACGACAGCAGGTCAAGCTACCCGAAAACCCTATCAAATATTCCCAATCAACCTTGAGCCTTAATGTTTTAGAGATAAAGTTGAAAATCTGTTATAAAATCGGACATATTGTAGTACCTTGATGTGCTGTCGTGTGTACCTAAATGTTTCCAAACCATGCCATGAAATTTTAATGCATGCCTACATTACCTACTAACCAGTGTTATTCATGTAGCAATTAAATAAATAAATAATGTCCATCGTTTAACTAAAGCCCTTACTATATTCCATTAGTGAGCTTGTATGGAAAATCAACTCATTTACGGTTTAATTGTATCTATTCACGAATTGTATCTATTCTCTATTCTCGAAGTTGTTGACAGTTACGTATGCCTGGGACAAACTATCCAGTTAGGTAGGTCCAACTTTGAGAAAGAGGTCAATCGTCGAATCCAACTCAGCGGGCTGCTTTCTGGAAGCTACGTAGAATATTCCCGTCCGAAACACCGCAGTGTTTAAAGACAAAGGTTTTCGACCAGCGTGTGTTTCCACTGATGACTTATAGAACTAAGACGTGGTCGCTAATAATGGGACTTATAAGAAAGCTCAAGGTCACTCAAAGGGCAATGGAGAGGGCTGTGCTTGGGGTTTCACTGCGTGATCTAATCAGAAATGAGGAGATCCGCAGAATTCCGATTGGATTGGATTCTAAAAGTAACTGACATAGCCCGAAGAATTGCAACACTTTAGTGGAAGTGGGCCGGCCACATTGCCCGTGGGACCGATGTCCGATGGAGCCAACGGGTTCTCGAGAGGTGACCACGCATCGGAGAACACAGCGTGGGTAGGCCTCCGACAAGGTGGACAGTCGACCTGGTGAAAGTCGCGGGAAATCAGCTGGATGCGCTGGACCGGTCGTCGTGGAGATCCTTGGGGAGGTCTATGGCATGCAGCGGAGGTCTTTCGGCTGAAATGATGATGATGATGTAGGACACTGACTGATGTCTTAATTTTTAAATTTTCAAGGCAAGTAATGGCTGCCGCGAGTCATTATTGTGGATTTGTCTATGTTCATCAGTGTCGCCAATAACCAAACGACATAAATATTTTCCTGAAAAAAATCTAGGACATCAGTCAGTGTCCGTCTTAGAACGCGTCTCTACACAAACGAACGGTATCTATACAAAACATTATCTCTCTTTTCATAACTTTTCATAATTATAAGCGATGCTTAAACTTAAAATTGTATGGTTAAACAGTCGCTAATCATTATTTAAGTTTAAATATTATTTAAAAATAAAAGTAACAGATTAACACGTTCGCTGCATTACGAGATCTATCCTTGCAGGACTTTTGTATTGTGCGTTGAACATAATCGTGTTGTTTCACTCCTTGCGGGAGGATCTAACGTGTAAAGTTCTTTAGGTATGAGTACGACAAATATACATATTTGCTTCCTACTTAAAACCGAGTTCAAGGACATTAAAAAAGAAATTAGAGATGGATTAGGTCCCTAACGCACAGTACTGTAATTATTTTCATTCCTTGCGTTAGGAGATATGTCGGTACTTGTGGAATCGTACGCCTCGTAGACGCAAGAGAGGGAAGGTGGGCGGCGCGAGCGCTGCATGACTCGTTTTAGTGTTGTCCTAGCATCGACGTCAAGGGAGGTCGCGCGCACATTTGCGAAATCACACTCGCATATATACCTACGTGTTGATTATCATTTTTATTATACAATGAGTTTTTGAGATTGTCTTAGCTTAGTAGCATTTCTGGTGGGCTTTGCTACTTATCTCTAATGATAGAGTGTTTTAATTATGTAAGCAATATACTACACAGGGGAGGGGGGGTATCACTCTCTGGTAAGTTTCTGGTAGCCTAAATTTCGGTTATTAAAACAAAAACGTTGTTATAGTAAACTTACAAGAGACCTGTGACATCCAGCTTTTATTTAATACTTCCGTATATTTTTTTCAACAACAGCCTAAGAACAAAAATATACATAAGACACTCGAATAACGAAACTAATAAAATTAGATTTCATCGCATTTACTTCACTGACATAGTTGCATTCTGTTTATTTATACAATGCATTTTATTACAAAATTGCCCGAAGGAAGATGTACTGATCATGTTTTCCAACGTGGCGACAAAAAAAGACGTTGTGTGAGTTGTTACGAAAAATTACGACGCACATTAAACAGCACTAACGCTTCTAAAAAAATCTAAACGAATAGTTACCATTTGCGCGCAATGCAAGCAATCAATGTGCTTACCATGTTTTAATGAAAAACACTTTACATAATTAATAAAACTTTTTCAATCGACAACTGAGATATTATTTTATTCCCATCACTACTTACTACACATATTGAACTATCTTCGGTTGCGGTACGAGATACAATCGATATCATTTTTTTTTTTTGGTATTTGTAGTTTATTCAAATGTCATAACTGCGTGCGAACCTAGCAAAATATAAAGCAATAGGCTATCTTTCACCCACAAAAACTACAAAATATATTTGATTGTTTTTTTGAAGATATAAATTATTTTCAAAACTGTATCTTTAGGAGACTGATTAGGTCTCAAACGCACCAAAAGGTAGGTTAGTTTCGAGATCTTTTAGGTCTCCAAAGCACCAGCTGAAAGTTCTTTGAAAGTGATGGCGCAGGGAACGTGTTAAAATCTCTTGCTAAGTCTTTGTATTTAATAGTCCACGAGAGCGATTTAAATCGAAGAAAGATACAGGATCAAATAAAAAAAAAAACAAAATTATAAGTCATTTATTTAAATTAGGCGTTTAAAGTTAAAATTACATAAGACAGTCTCCCAGAATACCCGCTTCGTCACTTCCTAGTGCTTTCGATGGGAAGAAGAAGTGACGGAACAAAGTCCTGAGCAGCACAGCTGTCTGTTCAAGCTATTTGATATCAAAGTCAAAACCTTGGTTCTGCTGTGGATCACTTCATTTCTGATTCGATCACAGAGAACCTCCATGCATAGCTCTCTTCATTGCTCTTTTTGTCATAAATCTTTTAACTATGCCAAGCTGATGAAATTACGAATATAATAAAAATAAATATTGGCTTGTTAGACTTTAGCTAAATAAGTTGGAATAACTTATAATTATTTCAACTGATATTGAATGAGCTTATTTTATAGCTAAAACATAAACTTTAGACAAGCGTCAAAATGATGGCTGAGTAGCTACTCTGTGTAAGTAAGAGGTTTTCACAAAAGTTTTAATTACATTGTTTTACTAATAAATCCAATTAAGCTTTTACTTGGTAAGAGTATGTTTAATCAAATGTTTAACTTTTCAAACAAACTTATTTCTTGGAAAATATTTTTATAGACAGTAAGCCATTCTGTCTAACCTCTTCTTGGTGGTGGAGGCAAACTACGACTACAAGAGTGGTGTGAGCAGATCGCCCTCTAAGTTCGAAACATGGTACATTGAACGAATAACATTTTCTTGAGACTGTCTCGTGTTCTGTATTGTTGATTTGTGTCCACTACAGTGTATGATTCGTTAGTGTGACTAACTTATTCGTAAGTTAATGTTATTTAAAATAGACAGCCTCCGTGTCGTAGCCGTAGCGCAAGGAGGCGCGGGTTCGATCTCTGCGCAGTGCAAATATTTGTATGTATGAATATAAATATTTGCACTGGTCTGGTCGTGCCTCGGAAAGCACGTTAAGCTGTTGGTCTCGGTTGCCATATGAGCGTCTAATGGCAGTCGTTACGGGTTGTTGGAGCCCTCAAAAGTCCAACAATTGGTCTAACTGCAATACTTAGATATCGCCTTTGGGTTGTGGAGGTCGGAGGGCAGTCGCTTTACGGAAAATATCGAGTTTAATCAAAATCAGCAGTTAGACCGGACCTCAGACTCCAGAGCTGAAAAAGCTGCGGATGCGACCGGGATCAACGCTGAGGTGATGATGACAAACATACTCTGACGTATAAAAAGTCATATAATTATGTAAAGTCCAGTACAAAAAAGTACTTTCAGTTTTTCCGAGTTTTAAACTTTTTTAATATTACTTTCCCGAAAAACATAATTCGGCCTATTACGAAAATTTTGCAACAAAAAAATTTGCTTAATCAATCTAGCCGTTCTGAAGTGATGCTAGCGAACATTAATTACATTTAGAGGGTTCCATACGATTAAAGGTAAAAACAAAATCCTTTTACTATGACTCCACAGTTACCGTCCGTCTATCTTTCTGTCACCAGCACCCTAATTGCGAATCAATTTGATTCATTTTGAAGCATATTGAAGCATATTGCCCATTAATCCATTGCTCCCTATATTAGAAAATGTGTTAGCTCAACAACGTAAATAACGCAATGAATGTTGTTGAACTGTCAAAATGAAATCCATAGCTACTGATAGGATGTTACGGAATTACCCTGCAGACTGTATCTCATGAACCGTGACAGGTACACACTTGAAATTTTCACAAACGATGTATTATTATGTATTATTGGCGCTACAACAACAAATACTTAAAACAGTCATTTGTCTAACAGGTAGGGAACCCATTGAGTGTGAGTTGAGCTCGGACTTGACCAGTTTTGTTGTTGTAGGTACTTACCGCAGGATAATAAAATCGTGTAACACACTATCAGCACACACACACTAGGTAACGGACGCGGCCGCTGGGCAAGGTGGCGCGGGTTCGATCCCCGCACAGTGCAAGTATTTGTATGCATGAATATGAATATTTGTACTGGTCTGGTCGTGCCTCGGAAAGCACGTTAAGCCGTTGGTCCCGGTTGCCCTACGAACATCTAGTGGCAGTCGTTACGGGTTGTTGGAGCCCTCAAAAGTCCTACAATTGGTCTAACTGCAGTGCTTCGATGTCGCCTTCGGGTTGTGGAGGTCAGACGGCAGTCGCTTCATGGAAAATGTCGAAGTTTAGCCATATCAGCAGTTGGACTGGTAAAGCGAACCCCAGACTCCAAAGCTGAAAAGGCTTCGGATGCGACTGGGATTAACACTGGGATGATGATGACACTATCAGTAGCAATGGGTTTTATTTTGACAGTTCAGCAACATTCATTGTGTTTCTTACGTTGTTGAGCAGATGCTTCAAAATGATTCCAATTGATAGCAATAGTATGAAAATAATTTGCAGATGTTTTGGGTGTCATCGACCTCAGTGAGTGTAGTCACTTGAAAAATTGGTTTTATTTTTTTCTAATATCTTATCGGATGGAACAAATTTAAACATTTTTTTTAAACTTATTCTTAAGAAATAAAAATATTGTAGGTTTTGGCCTCAAGAAATATGCTTTTGTACTTAGTTACCTTCAAAATCCTGTTCTGTGTAGTCATGGTGTGTGAGCTTCCTCGCTGCTGGGTCTGTTGGAGCCTCATCATCGTCAGCTCTGGTCTCCATCGTCCACGGCCTGGGGACAAGATTAACGTCGTCAATAATGTGAACTGTGTCTATACACAATCTCTATCTATAGTCTATAGTCTGTATCTATATCAGCGCTTTCCATTTGTTGGGTCACGACCAGGTATCGAGCGACGTAAAAAAATATGTACCGGGTCTAAGCATTATTTTATTATTGTTTTCCTTCAGTTTCCAGCAGTGCTGATGAACTAATTTACACATATTGAAATGCCTATCGAATACCTAAGAATTTTTCAAAACGGACCAGCAGTTCTTGAGATTAGCGCGTTCAAACAAACAAACTCTTCAGCTAATAGTTATATTAGTAATAGATTCAACAAACCTCTTTACCTGACCATTATTGACCCGGTAAGTACTAGACTCGGGTCGACGGAGCATTGTGTTTCAAGCGTGCCTCAAAGAGATGTCAGCCAGCTTGGGCCAGCGTAGCGGGTTTGATTAAAGAGAAACCATTGCCCTGGCGCACAGGTAAGTGAAGGAACACGGGTGGGTTTTTGTCAGTAAAACTCTGACACGTGCTTCTACTCCGCCCACAGTGCGATAGGTCATTTAATGATTCCATGATAGACCATAAGTCAGTTAATAATGCTTTGAAGTTACAAAAATATTACGCACACCCACATGGACGTTATTAACACCATCTATCGAAAATCAAGTTATTTATTCTAATGTATCTTACATTAGAATAAATTGACCCAGAATAAGCCTAAAAGCCTGCTGGGTTTTTATAGAAGTAGTTATGTTAAATAGACTCAAATATTTCTGTGATCAAGTAATTCCAAACATCTATTTCAGTATATCACAGTCAATTCTCCTAGGAACTAATCGGTAATCAGCGAACTGAGTACACATTAGCCATTCAACACACACACACACACACATAACATACATAGCCAGTTAAATGCACACATTTCCATGTCATGTCCCTCTAAGGGACTTCAAGCGTGGCAGATTAGTTATATCTGATCTAGATAGCGTGAGCCCGCGACTTTTGTCGCGTGAAAATTCTCCGACCGACCCCGAAGCATCCCATCGCTTGCAAGCGCTATTATTTGGTTTACGCTTGGCATTTTTCCCTTCCAGATATTAGTGCCGTAAAACAAACAAACAAACTCTTCATTATTAATATTACCTACTGCTAAAGACGTTAACCTATCGCTCACAAAACTAATAACAAACTCAAATCAACAATGAGTCACCACAATCTGACGGCCCTATATTCTACGTGACCTAACAATTACAAACTAGTTTATTAACGCGTTAGTAAGTTGCATCGTTCCTTCGTCGTCCATTGTATAATACAATACCCTAATATCTCTTATGTCCATACATGAGTTCTTCAATGTTCCTTTTTATCCACCGAAACCATTTTCGGTAGATAAATAGAAACATAGAAGAACTTAATGCCTTAGGCTTTCTCTACCAGCTTGTGACGAGCTGACTACTGTTCGAAGCCCGGTAAGGACGGGGCTTGGGTCGACGGCGCGTTGTATTGTAAGTATTCTTCAAAGAGATGCTCCGTATAGAGCAGGAGTGGTCATTTGATGATTTCCCATAAGAAAAAGTAATCTAGTCGACTAAGGGTGGTGAAAAGACTAGATGGCAGGGTTTTGGTTGAAGAAAATAATGATAATACAACTAAGCTAAAACTACATAAACTCATCATCATCTCAGCGTATATCCCGGTTGCATCCGCGGCTTTCGCGTTGGAGCCCGGGGTCCGCTTTCCTGCACATTTTCTTCCATTTCGCGCGATCTTTAGCATCCTGTGGTAATAGCTTGTTGACATGCATGTCATCTCTTACAACGTCAAGCCAGCATTTCTATAGCCTACCCCGCTTGGTCCGGCCCGGCGGAGGCGTCATGGCTAGACATTTGTTACCCACGTAACATGCCGGTTTGCATAAGACGTGGCCGTACTAGCGTAGGCGACCCTCCTGCAGTTTGCCTGCAATGTCACTGATACGAAGACTGCCCCGGATGCGGGAGTTCTTGATGCGTTCTTTCCGCGTAACTCCACTTAACCACCGCAGCATATTCATCTCCGTGACACGCAGCTCCTGCTTGTGTCGCTCAAGCACAGGCTACGCCTCACTGCCATACAGGAGAACAGGTCTAATGATGGTTTTATAGAACTGTCCCTAAAGAAAAAGTACATAAACTAATCAACTAAAACTAAAAAGCGATTCGGGTACAGCGTTAAAGCCTCGATATATTATTTAGTTACCCATTATTTCCAGTTAGGTGACTCCTGAAGGATTTTTTTACTATTACTGAAGGGCTGTTTTGGACCCCGACCACGAATGATGCGATGGATGATGTCACGATGGAATGTTTTATAAAAATGCGTAACAAAACATGATGATAGACGGAATGGACGGATGAAAACCATTTGAAACAAAACCGTAGTTATGTAAATATTATTTAATAGTAAACTTTAGTCAAGGGAGACTTTTGTTTTATATCTCACTGAGAGAGAACTTCACGAATACTTGTGTACTGGTCCCTGAATGTCTATACCTGCAAGTTTATCTACATAATTTTTACATAATTTCTTTCGAGTTTGCACCTCATTTTTCCCCTTTCGAAAGTAACACAAACATGACGAAAATGCTCTCTTTCATTGTCCATTTTCAACTTAATTGTTAATCAACTTGTCGTATAATAACGACGCTCAGTTTTAGACTTTATATAGTCCAAAGTTTGGGGTCAACCACATTTTTATACTTTTGAAGCGATTGTTTCCTAAAATATTAGCTATATCAAAAAATAATCATTAGTAACGAATTTATATACATTAATGAATTTATCAAAACCCTTTTTTCCGGGAATTAATTCCAACTTCCCCAAAAATTGGTATTTTTTTAAAAGGTAGCAAGTTTCTACGGAGTTATTATGAGCGACGAGACCGCGTGCCACGTACCTTGCCCCCTTTCGCCCGCGCATGTATTGCCTACCGCACTTTTGCGACATAATATTTATTTTTTAGGAGGATTTTTTTAAAAGTTTAGTCCAGCTTTCTAGGCATTTTTAGAATCAGTTATCGATATCTAATTCTACTACATCGGACAGGGTTTTCTTTACATATTGTATAACACGTTAGGGTGGAAATGAAAAAAAAAATACTCCCCACTTTACATGTGTATGGGTAGGGGTGCCCTAATAAAACATTTCTTTCCACAAAAGAATGTTATTGAACACAAACGACTTTTCCGTTAGTCTTCTAAACGGAACTCTTTATAAAAAAGTCCTCTGGATTAATTATTGTACTATCTATATAAAATTACTTTTGTTTTTTTGTGCCGATGCGGGTTCAAAGCGCCGTGGACTGGTGCTACTCAGGAACTAATTAATACATTGTTGTAAATGTCTGTTGTGGTTTTTGGTACGCTTCTGATGATTTAGGTCTAAATCAGTTAATTCGGCCTTTTCTGTGTTCACTATGTGATATTCTTTAGAACAGTTTTATCATGATACTTTACAGTTATCATTGAGTAAGCTCATTTTGTAAAACACGAGATAATGTTATAAACTTTTCGAACTTACTTATGAAGCAATGCATTGCGAGTATACTGTTTCATAAGTTCGAAAAATTTGTCTGCTTAGCATCGCACTGAATGTTATTGAACTGTCTAAATAAAAACCATTACATAACAGTGTGTTTTTTCAATTACAGCGCAAGACGAAATATCGATTTTTGCTCCGTGACTGCTGTCTACACCTCTGGGAAATTCTGGTGTGATGTTATGTTTTAGGCTGTGAATGCTTTGCCCAAAAATATTTCGCCCATAGCGTATTTCGGTCCATGTCAATAGCAAGTGGTCCCTAAAGTTATTAACTGGGTACAAGAAAGCGTACAATATAGAAATATGTATGTACATATTTCCATTTTTTACTTCACCAAGTTGTTTAGTTCTGTAGTTCCTGGTTTTCTTTTCTAGATCCAACATTATAGTTAGATAATTATAATGACTTACGGAACTGAAACGTGGTCGCTCACAATGGGCCTCATACGAAGGCTCAGAGTCACACAAAGGGCAATGGAAAGAGCTATGCTCGGAGTTTCTCTGCGTGATCGAATCAGAAATGAGGAGATCCGCAGAAGAACCAAAGTCAGCGACATAGCTCTTCGAGTTGTTAAAATTAAGTGGCAGTGGGCGGGGCAGATTGTTCGTAGAACCGATGGCCGATGGGGCAGTAAGGTTCCGGAGTGGCGACCACGTACCGGAAGACGCAGCATAGGGAGGCCCCCAAAAAGGTGGACCGATGACCTGGTGATGGTCGCGGGAAGCCTATGGATGCGGGCAGCACAGGACCGGTCATGGTGGAGACCTGTGGAGGCCTTTGTCCAGCAGTGGACTTCTATAGGCTGAAGAAAGACTATAATGTTGGAATGAAATTGAGCAACCTAGAAAATGAGCACTATTTCATTGGTCACAAAGTGCCAAAGTAGCTTGACAACGAATGGTGTGAACTATGTATACAACGTGTAACAAAAAGGGTATATACATACCAAGGGCATGGCATCTTTAGATGATATCAAACGATATCGGAAGGGTTTCAACTCAAAATAAAATACTCAAAAAATTGGTACCAAATTTTCGGTTTCGTGTGTTTCTTAAAATAAAATCATAATAAACGTGGCAGCACACTACATACGGTAATAACTACTCGTTACCCGTCACGTTACATGCCAAAATCCGATAAATGTCTTCAATATCTCTGTGCGACTAGTATGGTAGTAGTCAGTAGGTAGCAGGCAGTGTTTTTCCTCATAAGTTCCTAACATAAAGAGATAGGATTAAAAAACCCTTCCAATATCGTTTGATATCATGTAAAGATGCGATGCCTTTGTTATGTATATACCCTTTATGTTACACGTTGTATATAAGACTTCAACAAGTGTTGCAAATGTTACTACAGATTGTGGTGTTGATCTGATGGAGAAAGTTTGATATTCTGTAACTCTGTCCAAACACATCCTTAAATATGTTTACACCTTTATTATTTTAGTTGGTAGTTATTTGTTTGATATTGCAGTAGTTTGAGTTTGAGTGAGTTTGCTCTGCCTGACAGAGTGGCCAGAAGGCACAGCTCCCTGTTAATGCCTAGTATGATCACATCTTATAGTTTGCTGTAAAATGACTTTATAAATACGTAACTTTTTCACAAATTGAACTGTTTTCTAACACCTACATTTAAATCCAGTGAAACCTCCCTAGAAACAGATTCATAAAACCCTTTAGATATTTAAGTTATTCAGTATAATAATGTTTTCCCAACTGTGAGCTTAGTAGTCCATTTTTTTTAGTGAGTTTTCTTTTGCGGGTGTTACAGCGATGGCTTTACGCAAAATCTTAGCTAGTTCTAGGGATAAAACTCTCTTTATTGATATGACCTATTAATGGTATCAGTCAAGGTTAAGTTAAAAGAGTAGGTATGTTTAGAAAGTTAAATATTAAGAGTGAAATGAAAGGCGACTAACAAAGGCTGTTTGCAAGGCAGATTTGAGTGGAAACGACTTAGTGCTGTGGTTCTTCAGGAAGGTCAGGCGTACTAGTTTGTCCAGATTAAAAAAAAAAAAAAATCTGTGAAAATTTCGATGAAGTGAGCAGGTCAATAGTGTCAATCCTCTAGTATTAGTTGGAATTAAAACTAGCTTACTCTGTGCTCACATCCCTAAGGTATCACGCTGAGATAGATACAGAGGAGACCAGCAGATGGATAGACCTAGTTTTTTTCTTCTTCTGCGTATATGCATATAAGTTTAGGAAGAAGGCATATATGTAAGTTTAAGTCTTGCCGCCAGGCGATTCGTTGTGTTCCTGCATGATGTCTGGTGAAGCCGTACGGAGGACGGGCCAGAGCAGTTGTGTTGCGATGTGTGCCGGGTACGTTGTGGTAGTTTGGTCGTGGAGGGTTTCCAAATCAATCTCCCTCTGGCGCAGCATTGTTTGTCTTATTGTTGGGTTTAACATTGCATCACCTTTTTTTTTTGTTCCGGGGTGAAAAATCTAATCTACTGACTAAAAACCACCCCGGTGTCTCTCCAGTCACGTGCGCGGGGGGCCGCGGGAGCCCTTGATTCTGCTGCCGCCCCACAATCTCTTGCCGGCCCGGTCTGTCCGGGCCTCGCCTCCTTTGCATCACCTCTCTTAACTGCCGTCTTCTTTCCTATTCTTTCAGTTTTTTCGAGTGAATAGGCTCTTAATAAATTAGCGCGTTTTACCATCAACGATTGCATCACTGCTTACCATCAGGCGGGATTGCCTCAAGCACTAGTTTGTAATTAAAAAAAAATATATGTATGTAAATTAGTTGTTAACTACCTTCCACTCTCCTAAATCACCTTATTCGTATTCAGCTTTCGTTGGCAGGTAAAGTTTTTTAAATACATTTAAAAAAAGGTTCCTTTAAGGGACTAAAGTAAAGCGATGTAATTGCGACACATTCGCGAGAATTAAAAAAAATAGGAATTAATGTGAAAAATAACTTTAATTCAAACACAATAAAGTTCAGTATTCGCTACAACTTTACACATTTTTATAACTTTTTCAATATTGCCAGCCACTCTGAAATCAACATAATTTCTATTGTAATAAACTTGTTTTTTCTTTAACTGGAACTATGGATGCGGGTGGTAGCAGTGCGTAATTTTACTATAGCGTAGTACTTACGCGCTTTATCTCTGGAGGCTTATATTAAGTATCAAGTTCGTATTAACGTTTTTAGTGTCAGCTCTTAAAGTAGAATACTTCTTTATTTCATTACGATACTCGATCGTCGATATCAAGCGCGTTGGGCGCTCTCATTGGTTGAGGGTTCTTACAATCTTGAAGTGGGCCAATTGATGAGTCAAGATCGAGTCTCGTAATAAAAACTCATACTAGGCATACTGCTTGAGTATACAGTGCAAATATTTGTATGCATGAATATGAATATTTGCATTGGTCTGGTCGTGCCTCGGAAAGCACGTTAAGCCGTTGGTCCCGGTTGCCATACGAACATCTAGTGGCAGTCGTTACGGGTTGTTGGAGCCCTCAAAAATCCAACAATTGGTCTAACTGCAATGCTTCTATGTCGTCTTCGGGTTGTGGAGGTCAGACGGCAGTCGCTTCACGGAAAATGTCGAAGTTTAGCCATAATCAGCAGTTGGACTGGTAAAGCGGACCCCAGACTCCAAAGCTGAAAAGGCTTCGGATGCGACTGGGATTAACGCTGGGATGATGATGATGAGTAACAAACATCCAACCATATTCACAAACTTTTATTTACATATTTATAATTTCAGTAGGATAATTTCATTTAATGTTTTGTGTTTCCTAACTTAATGTTGTCAAGTTCTTCTAACAAAACAGACAGCTGTGCGACACAGACAGCTGTTGGGGAGTTTATTGCGCCATTTCTTCTTCCCACTTCCCAGCTAAAGCGATGTGGTAAAAGGTGGTGAGCGTATAGGGGGGACTGACTTGTGTAATATGGACGTTCAAAAAGTTTTTGATTCTCAGCCTTGTTTGAATAAGAAAAGGTATGTATTTTGACATTGAACACTCCAGACTGGGTCGGAAAACATACAGATCAATATTTGTACTTGAAACCAAAGAAAAGTGTTGCAATAGTGAATTTACAGCGTCTGCTTCGTCCATTATTTGTTTGTGTCCTGTGGCATTTCAATATATTGCGTGATATTGAATGTTTTTGATTTTAATGCTAAGTTTGGTTTTATATTTCGATTGATATTCGTCGTTACTGTTATTATTAGCCGATATTATCCGACTGGTGGGCAAAGGATCTCGCGATGACTTTTAGCTATAATATCCGAATCAAAAGAGTTACTTGAAGTATTACTAACGTATACGTCTTTTTGCTTATTAAATTGAATGATGCTTTAAAATGATTGGAAGAGAGTTTTCTATCTGTGAACGTATTGTTACGAATGGACCTTATGTCGATGGCATAAGGTTCAATATCGCGTGAAAAAGTATATTAAATGATACGTACATCTGACAATGGCCTCGATTCTCTTGTTTATAAATTAAATTAAAGGTCAAGGCATCTTTTTTTTTTATTTCATTACGAAAAGGAAAGCAGATAAAATGTTAGTTAAGACCTGAAAAATTAGTCGGAATATGATCTATCAATTTGACGTGTAAGGCTAAGGACTCACGAAGCGGTTTTAACCCGCGCCCGCTGCGCTGGGGAATGGAGTTTTATTTTCAAAACTCACGAGATCGGAGTCTTGTGCGGTTACGCAGCCGTCGCGGTAGCGATTATCGCCCGCAAACTTGGCGGTTGATTATCGCAAGACGGGCGGTTGCAAGATGGGCGGTTAAACGATCAGTTGAGTCCCAGACTACGACCAGTTTCTTGTACTAAAGTAATTAGAAGATCGACTTCAATATCGTTATCCATTTTGTTGACAAACGTACACAAACGCATTACTACCAGTCACTACGCTACGAGTAATAACAAGTCACTGATTGAATGGCGTCGGATTTCTGTAAACCCCCGTCCCCCGCTGCCGACGCGGTCACCCGCCAACCGATCGCAGAACGCGCGAGAGCAAGCCGCCGCGCCGCGGCTGCGGGATCGCGACCCGCACGCGCCGGTACAAGATGACCGCCGGTGCAGCGGGACCCGCAAACAACCGCGCACACCGCGGGCGTAAAACGCGTCGTGAAATGTGCTTTAATTTTTTACATATACATATATCTGCGTTCTACAGAAGCTGCGGGCCCGCAACCGCGGCGGATGCGGGTGAAAACCGCCTCGTCAGTTCTTACCCTTAGATACTACTTTCCTGCGATAGCACAGTCTGTTCACAGTTATTAGTCATCTGCCAGCAGGCACCGAATAGTAACTTTATTGCAATGGAAATAAAGATCATTCTGATTTTGGCAGATTTGGTAATGAGAGCAACTTAATTGCCACGGCAATAAAGATTACTGTAGTTTGGACAGTAATGCAAAACCAGAGATAAAATAAATGTTAACAGACTGGTTGTCGTATAATGACTACTGTCTATTCAATCCATACTAATATTATAATTGCGATAGTGTCTCTGTCTGTCTGTCTGTCTGTCCGGCTTTCACACCAAAACTACTGAACCGATCGTAATGAAATTTGGTACACAGATATTCTAGAGCCTGGGAAAGGACATAGGCTATATTGTTATATAGCCTATAGCGGGATGTTTCGCGCTATGACCAATAGGAGCAGAGCAGTAACAAAAAATGTTGCGAAAACGGGAGCGAATGCGGACGTACATATTGCTGCAATTATTTTAACAAGCGCTTATTTTATATCAACTGAGCTCAAACCGAAGTCCACGAGTTGCGGGCAACAGCTAGTACTATATAATTAAACATCTCCAATGAAGATTAAATCGTGCCGTCCATCACAGGTATATATCGGGTATATGCAGGTATATACATCAATAGTACGGTAGATATCTTATTAAACGCCGCGCCATCCATTTTGTATGTACCTAATCATTGTTCGCACGCAAGGGTCACGTACGCCGTTACAGGGGCAGCAAACAATTTTCAATAAGCGCCGACAGGTATCGTTAACGCGACCAGCGGGCTAATTACTTAACACACTAACAATAGCAATAGATTTTATTTTCAGAGTTCAATGTTATTCATTGTGCTATTTACACTGTTGAGCAGACTTAAATTTCGAGTGTTATAAAGCAGTGGATTAGTAATATCTAACATAATAATTCAGATTTTGATTAGTAGAACACTACTAATCGAAATCTGAATAATTATGATCAATAATCCTAATTCAAGCTAAAGTATGCAGATGTATGGAGGTAAGATGATGATGATGATGATGTATGAACATAAATAAAGCGAAGCAGTCTGTAGTTTCTTCCTACCCCCCATGGGAGGTGGCGTGAGGTTATATTCGTTTTTTTTTTTATTACTTATAAACTAGTGCTTGACTGCAATCCCGCCTGATGGTAAGTAGTGATGCAATCGTTGATGGTAAAACGCACTAGCTTATTAAGCCTATTTACTCAAAAAAACTTAGTGAATAGGAAGGAAGATGGCAGTTGAGCGAGGTGATGCAATGTTTAACCCAACAACACGACCAACGATGCTGCGCCAGAGGATGATCTGGAGACCCTCCACGCACAAACTCCCGACACAACAACATTAGGCACATCGTACCCGGTACACATCGCAACACAACTGCTCAGACCCGTCCTCCGTACGGCTTCATCAGACATCATGCCGGAACACGACGAATCGCTTGGCGGCAAGACTTTGTCTGGTGGGTGGTAACTTATGCCGGCGGCTGATGGTGTTGCCTACCACCGAGTATCTCTATAAAGTTACAACATTTGCTTGGGCTTACTTATTTTGTACGTATCTCCTTTGTCTCTCTAAATACAGAGGTATCTCCTTAGTTAGAGAAAATATAGGTATACTTTGCATAAAATCAAATTAAATTGAAAATGCGCTATAGATATGTGTTACTAAAGAAATTAAAATCGGTTTCTATTTCAAATTCATTTAGTTAGCCTACACAAAATACTTAAAAGTAAGTACAAGTTGCATCTTATGAAGTTCTTACTAACAGAAGATTTTGCCTGATATTCCCAACGCCATATAATTTTATCCATATAAAAACTGTCCGAATTCCATTTTATTCCAAGAACAAAAACAGCCAACAGCCGGGCATAAAATATCAAATCAAACCGAATTTATTAGGGCTCCTTATTAGAGTTAAGCAAATAATGCCTGTGTTAGGAGACCCTTCCACAGCAGTATAATTTTTTTTGAAAACGTTATGTATAATCGGCATGCAAGTGTGTGTGTGCGTGTGTGTATGTGTGTGTGTGTGTGGAGGGGTGTGTGTGTGTGTGTGTACGTGTGTTTCTCTATGTGTATTGTGTATGTATGCGTATGCGTGTGTTTGTGTGTTTGTGGGTATCATTTTGTGTGGTTAAATAGTTCCTCAATGTCTGTGTAATTTAGTGTCTTTGTCCAATTTATTTTCATTTTTTTTACAGTAATATAATTTGTTATTATATATTGATCCTGTTCCTGCCAACCCGCATTGTGCAAGAGTGGTGATTACGCTCAATCCTTCTCTGTATGAGAGGAGACCTGTGCCCTGCAGTGACACGATAGTGTACCATACTGAATCGCAGCAAATTTATTTTTTGTTTGTGGAACTTGAGATCTCTACGCCATCTCTCTCTCTTGTTAATCTATCAGGATCATACGGTATATTCTTATGTTTTTTTAGAACAGTGTTTATGATGTAAACTTTGTACATAATAACAATATTTTGATTTCGTACTTCTTCTTTCGTTTTACTTTTTCTTACTTATTTCAAACTTCATGGTGGCCCGGAAAATGAGGCGAGTCGCGCAGTAACAAATTCACGTGTCGGCGGGTGCGTGAGGGATAGGGTGATAAGCAGCGAACAGCGCACTTCAGAGCCGTCATAAAGTTTGACACATACTAGAAGTTTACCAAAAGTTCGTTACCCCTGCCGTATAGCTACACCATAGTAAGGTGTGTTCAGTTGTTCACTAACTGCCAATCTGTTTGTATTTACATAATTAAATGGTTCTTGTGTTGGTATTGATTTTAATGGGACTTAGGGAAATTATCTTCGCTAGCGCGGTCTGTTTAACGGTGTTTTTCAATTCAATGCTGTTGATAACAAACCCTGATCATCCCACTTTTTTTCATATTATAAACTAGTGCGTGACCGCAATCATGGTAACCAGTGATGCAATTGTTGATGGTAAAGCGCGTTAGTTTATTAAGAGCCTATTCACTCTCCTTGAAGACACTCAAATTGTAGTCCGACAGAAATATCGTCACTGGCAAATTGTTCCAGGCCCTCGATGTACGCGGTGTAAATGACGAGGTGAAACGTTTCGTCCGGATCTTAGTGGTATCAACCAGGGAAGTTACGGAGCTTCGACTCCGACTCCGTTAAGTCGGAACTTCCGATTATTATCATAGCTTCGGTTCCGAATTCGGTTCTGATACTTTTAAATCGGAGGTTTTAATTGGAGGTTAAAGCATACCATAGCGGCGGCGGCCTGCCGACTGTTATGAAAAGCAAGGTAATTGCGTAACGCACTATAAGTAGCCATGGGTTTCATTTTGACAGTTCAACAACGTTCATTGCGTTATTTACGTTGTTGAGCACACACATTTATCGAACATATGGAGCAATGGACTAGCAATATGCTTCAAAATTATTCCAATTGAAAGTAATGGTGCGTTAAGCGATTGTGGTGCAGGTTCATACATATCACGCGGGGAATTCCCTGACTCCTGCTACGTGTACTCTATCGTGCATTTTTCACTAGTTTTGTAGTCAACACATTTGATTTAATTTGTTTCAAATCTTTTGTTCATTTAATGTCAATAATATGCTCCTTTGGGTTTTAATTCACTTCATTTAATTTATTGTTCATTTAGAAATATGCCAATTTGCTTTTCACTGTTTGTGTTTAATTTTACAATAAACTGAATAATGTTTTTT
Organism: Sesamia nonagrioides; assembly: GCA_017933935.1. NCBI lineage: Eukaryota > Metazoa > Arthropoda > Insecta > Lepidoptera > Noctuidae > Sesamia > Sesamia nonagrioides. The sequence continues at coordinate 1,067,825 of JADWQK010001079.1, read as the reverse complement.
GTGTTTAAATAAAAAATCTCTCTCCTACCACCACTTCTGACCCTACCTCCGACTTCGGTTCCGACTCCGATAAATCAAATTTAAAACTCCGACTCCGGTTTCGGTTCCGATATAACTACCTCCGTTACATCCCTAGTATCAACAATATAAGGGTGGATACTCGCCGAAACTGAAACTGGTTTGATTTTCTGAATGAGGCGAGTTTTTTTTTTCTATTCCTATTGTAAGTCAGCCACGGTGGTCTAGTAGTCGAAAGCTCTACTGCTGAGCATAAAGACTGATTTACATAGGGCAATTTAATTGCCTATGGCTTTAATTAACTTGAAGCAACCATATAAGTTGCATTGTCTAAACACCACTTAGAAGATGCAAGTCATTTGTTGCATCAATTTTATGGCATGCCATAAGCAATTAAATTGCACCGTGTAAATCAGTCTCAGGTCCTGAGTTCGATTCCCGAGTCGAGCTAAGTGTTGTTGCGTTTTTTCATCAAGCATTTCTCAGTAGCAGCCCGGAACATGGATTTGTGCCCGATTGATGGCGCTAGCCTCGCTCCACATTACTCAGGTATAAACAGAACTGGCGAGGTGTGGGTGTACCCACGACTACACACCAAGCTATACATAACCAGAATAACTTGCCTTCTCATTGTATGAAAAGCCTATATAATGCGAGGTCAGCTAAAACTAATAATGTAGATAGAGTTTGATGTCTAGCTGTGTGTACAGGTGCACTTCTGCTTAACCATCTGGTATATAGTGGCGTAATGTTTGGTTGAAATTTAGCTGTTTCAATAATTGTTAGCAATAAAAATTTGTCACAATTCATCACACGTGTAAAATTATTACTACTGTAATGTTTTCTCGGTGGTAGGCCATAACATCGGATGCCGGCAGAAGTTACCACCCACCAGACAAAGTCTTGCCGCCAAGGGATTCGTCGTGTTCCGGCATGATGTCTGGTGAAGCCATACGGGTCTGAGCAGTAATTGTGTTGCGATGTGTGCCGGGTACGATGCGCCAAATGTTGTTGTGTCGGAAGTTTGAGTTGTGTAGACGCAGCGTAGGGAGGCCCCTAACAAAGTGGACCGATGACCTGGTGAAGGTAGCGAGAAGCCGATGGATGCCGGCAGCACAAGGCCGGTCATTGTTTAAAGCCTTGGGGGAGGCCTTTGTTCAGTAGTGGACCTTTATAGGCTGAAGAAGAAGATGAAGAATGGTTCATCGCGTTCATCATTCAGCAATGGGGGATTGAAGTTCGATAACAAAGGTCAAAATAAATTTCTTAGCGAAACTCCTCAGGTATTATGGGTTTGCTCTAAAATCATATTTCAAATAACTTCACCACAAGCATGACCCAAAAAAAAAACAATAGTTATTTGTTATACAAGAGTGCAAAGTTGCTTTTTAACCGCGTGTTCAATTTTGATGACCGAGCAAGCGAAGGATGCTAAAATTGAATCACGAGCGCAGCGAGTGATTCAAAATTAGAATCCTGAGCGTTAGCGAGGGAATCAAAAGGACACGAGGTGAAAAATCTTTGCACTCGAGTGCAACGCGTAACTTTTCATTCCACCTCAGCGAGGAAATGACTAAATGCAATAAAAAAATGTTCACAATCACAAGATAGGTACACTTTTATTTCAGTTTAGGTATTAATTACTACATTATGACAGGTAAGTATTACAGAATAATCTTTAAATTATAATAAAATAATACTAAAGTATAATTAAGAAAATTTTAAAGTAACGTTGCAACAGTTATTTAAATTGAGTGTAATATTTTTGTTTGGTACTGTAATATTGGTGTTAGTCACTTGTGTACTGTTTTTCGGTAAACTGTCTGTCATACTTAATAGTTGTACCGATTCATCGGATTCCCTTGGCGTGAATGTTGGAGAGAGAGGGAGATGGTTAGGTGTTTCATAACGGCTTATTTTTGATGTAGAAGGGCCAGTCCAAGTTTCCGATTGAGGCTCTTTCAGTGTAATGGCTCCTACGATGCCTTCACATATTTTAGACTTATTTTGGATGGAATCCTCTATGTATCCCTCTACAACTGCATTGGTCTTCCAGCCTCCGTGGCGCTTAAGGGACAGGAGATCAGCTCCGGAATCAACCAAAAGTGTGGCTGAAGTTCGTCGGAAACAATGACCCGTGTACAACAGGGGTTCTGGAATTTCAAGAAATGTTGCTATTTCTCGTGGGATACTGCCAATTTTATTAGTACCCATAGGCTGTCTAACACACTTTCCATTGCGATACTGTAGAAAAAAACGATTGATTGGAGTGTTAGGCGGCCGTAAGGCTTGATATTTCTCAACAATCGTTACGTATTCCTTGCGAATGACAAAGTTGCGGTCTCTTTTTGTCTTTGTATTAGGTAAATTAATTAATAGTAAGTCATCTGAATGTTTCTCAATGTTTTTGACATTAAGTTGTGTTAGTTCATTAGTTCGACATGCTCCGTTTATTCCAATAATAAGAACAACCTGCAATGTAAAGAGTATTGTAGTAGATAAATGAATAAAATTTATATGAACGCATAATTATGCCTATCAACATTTACTAAGTATACTATTTAATTGAGATTAATATATGTACTTAAGTAGATACTGAATGTGCAACTGACTTACTTTTGCCGCCAAATATACGGAATCGGGTGCTTCGTTAAGAAACTTTTCAATATCAGATACTGTGAAAACCTTCGATTTTTTTGGACGATGACCAGATGAGGCTCTTTTTAAAAATGCTACTAATTTAGGATAGGTATCGATATGTATGCCTTTTTTCATCTTTATTGTTGCTTTTAGCATCGAATACGTACTCCATAGAGTGCTTGCTTTCTTGTTCTCGGATAATTCTATAAAATATGCCAGCAAAACGTTTTCTGAGAAAGTTTTGGCTCCTTTTGCTAGTCGCCACGTGTTGAATATATCGTACTGTTTTAAATACTTCTCGCGTGATTGTTGAGGTAGAAAGCTCATTTGCGCATTATTAACAGTTTCAGTCAATTCTGTTGGCGTCAAACAAACTTCCTGGTCGCTAGAATCACTCATTTTAGTTTTTCACTTGTTTTCAAGTTTCTTTTTTTTAATATAAGGTTTAACAATGACGTGAAAAAATGCCGCGCAAAGAATCGCGTACAAAGAAAATTGAAAAAAGAACACCAAGAAGGTTCCGAATCTGAGTTTTTAACAAATTAAAAAAAAGTTGTATGATATATTCGGCACCATAGAGGTAACAGTAAATAGGTTTAATGTTTTTTTTAAATTTACAAACTTAGTGCACACGACGTTCTAAATTCAATTTACTTTATCCTCTAGAGAATAAAAACGGCTTTTCCAGTCACATATTGAAGATTAAAAATACTCTTTCCGAGATGGTGGGATGAAAATAATTTTTATTGTTGTATCATATATACATAATTCATATTTGACCTGTCAGGTCTGTAGGGCTTAGATAATTATTTTCATTTAACTCGTAGACACTGGTTTGGATCAATTATGTTGAATACTAAAACTGTAATTATAATTATAATTCGCAAAATACTAAAGAGCAAAATCAAATTAGGCGCTTGGAAACTAATTTCCACGGCTGCGAATTTCAAGTGAAATGAGCACTAAACTGTCTGAAAGCATTTTAGTTTATAATCAAATTCAATTCACCGGAGTATCACATTTAAATGCTGCTTAATAGCTATTCACCTTGTGTGTATAACATTATTATTCCAGCGGGGTAATTACGTAATATACTATCAGTAGCAATGGGTGTCATTTTGACAGTTCAACAACATTCATTGCGTTATTTACGTTGTAGAGAAGACGCTTTTTTAGCATATACAACGTGTCACATAAAGGGTATATACATAACAAAGGCATGGCATCTTTACATGATATCAAACGATATTGGAAGGGTTTTTTAATTCTATCTCTTTATGTTAGGAAGTTATGAGGAAAAACACTGCCTGTGATAGGCTACTATCATACTAGTCGCACAGAGATATTGAAGACATTTATCGAATTTTGGCAAGTAACGTGACGGGTAACGAGTAGTTATTAACGTATGTAGTGTGCTGCCACGTTTGTTATGATTTGATTTTAAGAAACACACGAAACCAAAAATTTGGTACCAATTTTTTGAGTATTTTATTTTGAGTTGAAACCCTTCCGATATCGTTTGATATCATCTAAAGATGCCATGCCCTTGGTATATATATACCCTTTTTGTTACACGTTGTATAAAGAACATGGAGCAATGGATTAGGAATGTCCTTCAAAATGATTCAGATCCCGATTGATAGTGTGTTATGAAATCAGGGTGTAGCCTAAAGACGTTGTAGCATAGCAAATTTAGCGGTGTCTACAACGCAACATGCGAACAACGCGTCATACTGATGTGACGCGAATCCTGCATCTCGCAATCAGAGTTTTCTGTACAACTCGTCGTACACGTATACAAGCTCGCGACATCCACCGGCGGGCAAAGTGGCGGCCAGACAATCCCAGTCTGGTCGAAGAATCCTCCCTTTTCAATGGAGGATGAGTGAGCTTTACACGCTGCTCCACATACCTCCACAACGTTCACTGCTGTACAAAAGTCTCCACCAAGCGTCATCTCAGCCTTTCTCGATTCCTATATTCCTTCATAAGGTAAAAATGTTTTTTTGGCTCTCCTGAAAAGTCTTGTTTTGTCCCTTATGTTAATTGATACTTCTGGTGTCGTTTGTTCGGTGAACCCATGGCCTATGGGGCAGTAAGGTATAGGAGTAACGGCCACGTACCGGAACATGCAGCGTAGGGAGGCCCCCAACCTGATCGATTCACCCGTCCAAATAATCACTAACCATATGTAGTTACATGTTGCTAATATTGCATGTCTAGACTATGATGATAATAAATTACTATTAACTGTCCATGAATAATTAAGCACACATCTACATTGTCTATAGATAAATGATCATTAGCCTGTTTGTAAACCATTACGGTGACGTGACTTGTCGTTGCGTGGTTCCTACTTTATTCTTCTTGGGAACAATCATAAGATTGTGTTTTGTAAACGTACTAACTGCGCCTGTCGGTTTCACACGCATAAGTTTTGATCCCGTAGGAATATGCTAATGAAAGTTTTCTATGCCGTAATTCTAGTTATTTTATTTGCTCTCGTATAATATTTATTAATTAGATGTATAAATTTATTTAAACTAGTATGATACACTTAACGTATATATTTACTGTATAATCTATGTAAATAGTACACTGTAGACTACCTACATGATTTCTCTATCTTTCCCCTTATCTCTATCTTTCCCCATGCAAAGATTGTCTGTAAAAGATCGCTCTTAGTGATAAGACCGCCAATTGTGTCACCCTTTGTAAAATCTTTTTATTTATGTTCTGTAATCTATATGATGTATATAATAAAGAGTATTCTATTCTAGTTATAAACCATATGAGTGCCAAATTTCATCCAAATCCGTTCAGTAGGTTTTGCGTGAAAGAGTCCAAACATACCTCCGTACAAATTTTCACGTTTATAATATTAGAGTTGTCTGTGCCCTAAATTAGTGTGGGTGTCCAAACAAATTATGAGGTATGAGCCTACGTGTTAACTTGATCATCATTATTCATTATATGTATTAGACATTGTTGTCCCACTGCTGGGCAGAAGTCTTCCTAGTTTCGGGTTGTTTCCATTTCGACAAATTTTTGGTTTTTGTGTTTCACAATGATCGAACTACCTACCTTTCTCTGCTAAGAGCTCAATTACCAATAAAATATAAAAGGTGCCAATTAAGTATCTACTCAAAAGGTCAACTGTTTTCGTGGGTAGTAAATTATATACCGCTTTAGGTCCCTATAGGCGAGCCACCATAATTGAAGACTGAACTGTGTCCGTTTCTTTTTAATTAATTATTGTATTGTTCTGAGTCCGATTCTTTATCTCTTCGTAATGAAATCCCAGTAATTTAACTCAGATTTTGATGAAATACTGGATAATTGTAATTAAAATTGAAACCGAGACTAGAGTTTGGCGCGTTTTAAACAAAGAAACTCCTCAAGTTTATTATTACCTAGTATACGAAATATATTTTTTTACATAAAATAAAGTAGTGCCTGACTGTAATCCCGCCTGATGGTAAGCAGTGATGCAATCGTTGATGGTGAAGCGCGCTATTGTAAGAGCCCTTAGCAGTGTAACCTTGAGGACACCGCCGCTGACAAATTGGTCCAGTCCCTCGATGTACGCGGTATAAAAGACGAGACGAAACGCTTCGTCCGGATAGTAGTGGTGTTAACAACGTAAGGGTGGAAACTCGCCGTACGACGGGTCGTCCGATGGTGGAACGGAGATGGAGGAATTAAATCATGCAATTCCCTTGCACACTCACCAAAATGTATTCTATAGAACACCGAAAGGCTGGTTACTCTACGCCAGAGCTCTAGGCTTTGGATACCGTTTTAAGTTAAATAGGTCGCCAATCAGCCTCGTCGCACGCCTCTCCACTGAATCCAAAGTAGCCAGGTGACCTTTCGCACCGCCAGCCGAAATGTGGCTGCAGTGCTCCACACACGAGCGGACCTGTGCTTTGTACAACATTAGAAGCTGCCCTGGTGTGAAGATTGGTATGAATTGTGTGTGTTATCCAATTAGGGTCTGCTTCAAACATTTAATTGAGTCGCGGGACGAAAAGTTGTTTATCACCTAGTTATTTACAACCTTCATTTATTTGTCGATAGGACACTAATCCCATCCCTACGTTTTACTATACATACGTTATACATTTGTAGTGTGGCGCAGGAGGACACATCGCGTATTATATAGATGGGCGTTCAAAAGGTTAACCTTTTATACATATAAAATAATGTTTATTCACCAATTTACGAAGCTAAATAAAAACTGTAATCGTAATTTCATATTTTATTTTATTTCATAAAAAATAACAATATGAAAACCTATATATTCCCCACAATAAAGAAAAGAATTTTAAATTTATTAGACGTGTGTTCTACAAGGCACATCCCTATTTGTCTCCAAATGTAATCCTTCTACTTCATATCAAGTAGTTGGCGCTCCAGGCACGTCAAAATCCTTTTTGTTATAAGGATGTCTAGATTTCTATGGTATATATTTTAAATTCACTGTGGTCGAGTTACACGTGCATAAACTCAACCGATTCCTGCATAATTTATTTCGTTTACTTACAACAAATACAATTAATAGAAGCTAAATACGTGGTTTTCTACGTTTTAAAAAATAAAATAAAATGGAGGGTAAGTGTCTGTTTTACACAAGACCTTTTTTTTAATGGTGTCGCTAAATACTCGCAATTATTTTTCTGGTTTGTAGAAACTAATAGAAAACTGAAGAAAATTCCTGACACGGAAGTTAACGACTTAACGGAATGTCAAGACGACGAACTATTTCAAAATTCCGATTCAGACTTGAACAACTCGCAATAATTGGTCATATTCACAGTCACAATTTTTTTTATAAGGACACGTGCGCCAACTCAAGATGTAAACATTGCACTACACTAAAATGCACAAGGTCACTATGACATTGAAACCCGTCCGCTTATGACGTCACAGATTTCCTTCCATACACGTCGGTGGCGCGTACGGACCGCTAACTAACTAACTTTGTAGGGATGGGTTTTTCAAACGGGGTTTCACTATCGACAATGATTAGAAAACCTATTAATTCTTGATTAAGGTGAATAAAACCTAGTTTAAAGTGTACAATATTTATAAAATATTATATATTTACGTCATTTTCTTGCAATAATAGTATTTATGATCATTTCGACGAGATGAAATATAGCGAGGTCTTCGTCGTGTCCCATCACTGGCTTACTTGATATCAAGTAATTGGCGCTGGGGGCATTAAAATATTTTCTGGCGTTTTTGTTTCTATTGAAAATTAAACAAATAAGAACTTATTATGCGTGAAAAAGTTAAAAATATGGTTGATAACAGGGCAAATTTCCATAAAAACAAAATAAAAGGTCTTGTAAAAGTCGTAAATTTATTTTAGACTGTGATTACTTCTAATCAAGTAGTGGCGCTGAGGGCACGAAAATCTCGAACTTTTATAGAAGTGATTGGCGTTCAAAAGGTTAAAAGTTATTTGGAAGTTCGTGTTTGGACAATTTATTGCCACTTTATCACATTGGAGCAGTGATGGCCTAGAACAAAAAGTTACTAACTTACGTTTTAAATCAGAACTTTGAACACGAACAGACACTTGACTTTGTGTAAATTACTTCATAAGAATTGCTCTCAAAATAAAACAAAAACAAACGTTGAAGAATGAAAGAAAATACATTTATTACTACTTCTTCTTCAGCTTATAGAGGTAACACTGTTGGACAAAGGCCTCCCCCAAATGTTTCCACAATGACCGGTCATCTGCTGCCCGTATCCATCGGTTTCCCATGACCTTCACCAGGTTATCGGATCGAATCTGGAGTGCACGTACAGGAAGACGCAGTGTAGGGAGGGACCCATCATTTATCACACAATCGCAAAAAAAAATAGGGTAAACATGCGTCACATGCATGCAAAACGGACGTCGCTCAGCATTATGCTAATAACATTATGAAGAATCCGTCACATCCTAGAACTAAGAATTCGAAGACATGTTTCAGAACAAAATCAAAAATCAATTATTCAAATTAGACTAAGAATTAGCACTTTCTGAACGTCAATATGACATAAGACAGTCTCCGAAAAGGCTTGCCTTTCGCCATTTCCAAGTGCTTTAGCTGGGAAGAAGAATTGGGTTGTATCTTAAAAAATAATTTAATTTTCCATCAGATAGATTTATAAAAAACATTGAACATGTTTTTTTTTTATTCTCTCATTCAAATACTTAGGAAGATATATTGATTTGAAATGTCGCATGACGTCACGCCGTGGTATGTTTTGTACCACGTACGTAATTAGCCCCCACTCCCTAACTTTAATACGCTATATCTCGGTAGTTTTTGGTGATTTCGACAAAATAAAAAACACAGGTCCAAATTTTTTTTATTATCTATATGACGGACTAATATTTTTTTTGATTTTAATACCTTGGATACATCCCTATTGCCGGAAAAAGCACTCCAGCAGCACAGCTGTCTGTTGTGTCATTCACTAATCCTCAACGGGGACGCGTAGTAAACAGCGATCTGCTTCCTTTCTCATTGTTCCGGGACCGTAGCCTGATTATGTTTATTATATTGTGATCAAATTCTTGTTGTTAAGTATGACAAGTATAGTAGTAAGTAGACGTGGTCGCTAACAATGGGCCTTGTAAGAAAGCTCAAGGACTTCTCTGCCTGATCAATTCAGAAATGAGGAGATTCGCAGAAGAACGAGAGTAGGTAACTGATATAGCCCGAAGAATTGCAACATTTAAGTGGCAGTGGGCCGTGCACATTGCCCGTAGGAGCGATACCCGATGGGGCCTGTAGTGTATGCGTTTTATCATTGACCATAGACAACACTGTCACTGTCAAACAGATAACACTGTCTCGAGCGCACCACGTCAGTCAGTCTTACGAGAGCCACGAGCGAGAGTAGACGTGTCGGTAGTCTGTCCGTTAAGTGCGTGTGCGAGCCTGTGATATTCAACGAAGTAAAGGTTTTACAAGTGGCGACGAGCAAAAAGGTATTTTGTTGAACAACAATAAAAAAAATAAAAGGGAAAAGGATACAAAACAGTGAGTAGTTTCACATTCCTTAAGTATTGGTACAAAATTTCTTTCTGTATACATAATTATATTAAATCATGGAGTAATTTATTATGGAACGCATAATGTAAACACATTAAAATGAACAGTCAGTTATTCTGTGAGGTTTTATATTCCGCGGAAGGCAAACATTGATAGTACGTATACTTCTGGCAGCCTCGAAACCCGGGTAGATAAATAGGTATTGGAGGTACCTAATACTTACTGGCTAACTATATACAATAAGATTAATTAGGTACTTATTTGATACTATTTTAACCAAATTGTGAAAGTTGGATAAATCGAATTGTGGGTACTTAACCTGTATGATACATACTGGTGTATAACGTCGAGCGCAACGTTTTTGTTCTTTAATAATTTTGGGAGTAGGTAGTTATCCGTGTTATCTGCTACGGGCCAGTGTTATTTGCAGAAGTACGTGTTTTTTACGCGTGTAAACCCGAGGTGCCTTGTACCTATGTATTTGTTATGATATGGAAGTATTCGTGGTACAAACTTGCGAAGGTGCCCAGCGAAGGTTATATCGACGTCCGAGATGTCGTTGCTGCTGTTTTGCGTAGTCCTTTGACCCTCCATTGGAAGTATATCCACCGTTCTTGCAATTTGCAATAAGTAGCTAGGTTTGAAGTTAAACTTTTGAACAATAGTTAAATTGAGATTAAATGTTGTACATATGTAGAACTATGCCCAACTACAAACTTAGCATATACCCCACGTAAAATATACAGCTATCAAATAAATACATATTTTAATTTACGCGTGATGTTTGAACTTGGCCAACCAGGTATACAATCCACTCACTTGCGTAGTTTGCACAGTTTCACAGAATTTGAATTAATTGACGGCACGGTTGGTGTAGTCGTTGAGCGATGGACTGCTGCGCTGCGTGTCGCGGGTTCGGTTCCCGCGTGGATCGGTTAGTTGGGAGGTGGTTCTGGCTCTGGCTGTTTGTGAGTGTGAGTTTGGGTGTTTTTGAGCGCGCCCGTGATACGGGAGTGGTTCCTGGTGTGGGAGCAAGGAAAAGAAAAAAAATATTCGCAACACGGGCGTGTTAAGTTCGATTACAAATGAACTCGCAATATACTTTGGTCAATGTTCTACATCGAACTGTGAATTTGAACAATCCGCACATCACATCTTATGGGAGTGTTTTCTTTGGCAGAATGAACGCAATATTATGTTGGATAGTGTACAGGTTACATCCGGAGTTGTTTATTATACGGACCTTGTAGAAACTAGAACTAATTTCTGTGCGTTCAGGCGCTTTTGCCATACCTATTATTGGAATCAATTGTAACAAAATATACCTACTTAGGACCCATTAACTTAATCAAATTTTATTCCATGGTGCTTGGCAATCTGGGCTTCTCCCAGTTGCAATAATGTCCCTTTGTGCCGATTGGCCTAGTTCTGTTCTGTCTCCTGCTTGTTATGGAGGGAAGTGGAAAAAATATCTTTTTTCTTACTCCTCCGCTATTCTTTTCTGATTAATTTCGTTGCGGGACCCAAGACAGTTGAATCGTTTCTCCGGGACTCGTCGAGCTTCATTGCTCGGCGTTTTTCTGGCGGTCTCCACTGTTGATTCTGGCTTTCAGGAGTTGCAGTGGGTTGGGAACAGTGTGGCGGGTTTTGTCCCATTAAAAATATACTTTGAAAGAAAGAAAGAAAGAAAGAAAGAAGAAAGAAATATATTTATTCCGCACAAACAAAACGCACGTTACAATTAGATACCATAAAATATACATTAATAATAAACGTAAAAAGAAAAAAAGTACATAGAAAATAAAAATATATATATAACCAAAAGTCTCGTACTCGAACATGCAAACTACTAAAACTACAGTTTGCTGTCAAAGCCTGGGCCATAGATAGCTCAAATTATTTGACATTTGACATTACATCTTTGGTAACTAGGTACTAACTCTGTATTAGCCATTGACTATTGCGGTGCACTATACAATATACACATACCTAATTATGGTATATTTGTACCCATAGCTATGTATAGGCTATCCCCATGGAGCAATTATTTGCTCCATGGCTATCCCCCTATATACACATTTATCTGTATATTTTTGAAGGTTATTTTATATTTTTTGAAGGGTATTTTAAAGAAAATGGTTGAATGTGATGGATGTCTTTCTCCAAGTCCCAGGACACACTAATGTGATAATTCCTAAAGATTTTTAGAAAGATAACTCTAAATATTAGACACCCTATGTAACTGCGCCCGGAAACGTATTGTATGTTTTGCTTATTTACTTACTTTTAACTTCATTGTAATTTATAGTTTTGTGCCAAGTTTGTTCTCCTCGGTAAATGAGTCACCACCGTAGATTGACTGGTACACGGTGCCCAGGATATTAAGCCGGCCTGTTCCTCTTTGAGTAAGTAGATAAATTACAATATTTATTAATAAACAATACCGAAATGAGTATTGATGTTAGTTCAAAAATATGGGAAGTTGTAGGAAAAACTGACACCATAGCAAAGGGCTTTGCTTGTCTTAATATAGTCAGCCAGACAAGCAGACGCCAACCTTCCAGGGTAAACGCGAGAAGGCTTTAAAAAAACAAAACAGTATGTGTAGTTAGCTCCTATTTAGTTCTAGCACAAGAACGTAGGCTCAGATGACTTCAGTATTCAACAGTATTATACCGTTTATCTTAGACAGATAAATATAGTATTTTCATTTAAATACTTCCGTGGATCATCGTCGATCTTCACAGTGACCTGTCGTTTTCCACCCTTTATTCCAGCACAATGTCGTATGATTGAAATGACGATGGTTTCATTACTGCAAAAGAGACTAAAGGGCGGCAGCAACCAGGTTAATTCATGTATTGGCTGGGCGAGTTTGGCATTAACATGTAAATTTAATTAAACTGGAAGTTAAGTATTATTAGTTCATGAACAGATTCGTTCATAACAAACGAGTGTATTGGTATTAGAATAATTTGCTGTTATACACTATTTGTGTTCTTTCTGGAACACGGTGATAATGTTGTGTGATCTTATGGCAGATTTCTATGTGAGACTTCCTTTACTATTAAAAGGCTTCTTTCCTGTTCACCCACAATACCTCCCCACAGTATAGCACAGTTACAATGGTAAAATATTGTGTTGTTTTGAGGATTGACTTTATTATCAGTGGTACGTGTCTGGTATTCTAATTTTAGTGTATTGTCCATATTTACGTGTGTACTAGTAGAGGGAGACTATTTCTTTCTTCATAACTGGATTTAAAAAGGATGAAAATTATTCGTAACTCCGTAACAGGTTTCGGAACTGACGGATAATCTGGTGTAATTTCATATCCATATCCGGTGTCTGTGGTTGTCTACGTTATACGACTGCGAAGCATTGACTCTGAAAGAGGTCACACGACGCTTGCAGGCTTTTGAAATGTGGTCAGCGCGTTCAAATGCCTCGAAAGTTGTTGCCCACCATAAAGAAACGCAAAATAGATTATCTCGGCCACGTGCTCCGACACGGTAGATATACGCTACCCTAACTCATTATGATGGGCAAGGTAGAAGGAAAAAGGCGCGCTGGATGAAACAGAAAGTCGTGGCTGCGTAACATCAGGGAGTGGACTGGCATTACTTCCGTCGAAGAACTGTTCCAACTCGCCGTTGACAATATCGAGTACAAGAAGCTGATGGCCAACCTTCAGGATTGAAGAGGCACAGGAAGAAGAAGAAGAAGTGGTTGTCTGCGTGACTAGTGACATTTTGCGAAAGAGGGACCTGGTCACCTGGCCACTTTGGATTCGGAGGGGCGTGCGAGGGTACTGATTGGCGACCCTGATCCGTCGTCCCTGACCCGTCGTGCGGTGGGTTTTCGCCTTGCGTTGTTGACGCCGCTGCGGTCCGGACGAGGCGTTGCGCCTCCTCTTTTGTGCCGCGTGCATCGAGGGACTGGAGCGGTTTGCCGGCGGCGGTGTTTCCGTCGGACTGCTATTTGGGTTTCTTCGGGGCTGAAAAGGCCATGTTTAATCATCATCAACCTTTTATGGTCCCACTGCTGGGCAAAGGTTTCCTCTCATACAGAGAAGGATTGAGCGTAATCACCACGCTTGCTCAATGCGGGTTGGCGATTTCAGACTTATAAAGTCCAGGTTTCCTCAAGATGTTTTCCTTGACCTTTAGTCATTTGTGTCCAAGATATATTTAGAAAGTACATATAACTTTGGAAAAGTTACATTGGTACTTGCCTAACCTGGAATCGAACCCGTATACTCATACTTGAGAACATACTTGCCGTGTTGAATGCTACCATAGAATTGGTAGATCGTGTCGAATGCTGCCATTAAATTGGTAGGTCATGCTAAATGCTGCCATTAAATTGGTAGGTCGTGTCAAATGCTGCCATTAAATTGGTAGGTCGTATCGAATGCTGCCATTAAGTTTAATCAGTTATAATAAATATGTTTCAAGAGATATAGTATTTATAGATTAAATTTTGTTAATTTGCTACCAAGTTGATATAATAAAATAAATAAATATAATAGGAAAGGGATGTAGTGTATGCGTTTTATCATTGACCATAGACAACACTGTCACTGTCACTGTCAAACAGATAACACTGTCTCGAGCGCACCACGTCAGTCAGTCTTACGAGAGCCACGAGCGAGAGTAGACGTGTCGGTAGTCTGTCCGTTAAGTGCGTGTGCGAGCCTGTGATATTCAACGAAGTAAAGGTTTTACAGGGCCGACGGGTTCTCGAGTGGCAACCACGCACCAGAAGACGCACCGTTGGTAGGGCCCCGACATAATGGACTGACGACCTGGTGAAGGTCGTGGGAAACCGCTGGATGCGGGAGGCGCAGGACCAGTCTTCGTGGAGTTCCCGGGGAAGGCCCATGTCCAGCAGTGGACGTCTTTCGGAAGAAATGATGATGATGACAAGCATTGTTCAATTTATATTCGACATTCCAAATACTGTGTTTAAATTATGTAGAAAATAATATCACAAAAGCTGGCATTTTGTTGCCTCAGGCTCATATTATATCGAGTTTGTGTCACGAATATCATGTTTGCATAAATTTCATTACCTACATACGAGTTTAATTTTGTATACAGATTGGCAGGAAATAGGCATAAAATGTCGGTCGATTCTATAAAATATTCACCGTGAAAAGTAAGGCAAAGTGAGCTTGGACTGAGCTGTCAATAGTGTCAATCTCTAGTTGAAATGACAGCTCTTCATTGTATCTGTGGTTTTGATGGGAAAGCTAAGATGAGTGTTATCTCCGTTCCACCACCGGACGAATCGTCGTACGGCGAGTTTCCACCCTACCGTTGTAGACACCACTGCGATCCGGACGAAGCGTTTCGCTTCCTCTTTTATATCGCGTACATCGAGGGACTGGAACAATTTTCCAGCGACGGTGTTTCCGTCACACTACAATTTGAGTGTCTTCAAGGCTAGAGTGAATAGGCTCTTAATAAACTAGCGCGCTTTACCATCAACGATTGCATCACTGCTTACCATCAGGCGGGATTGCGGTCAAGCGCTAGTTTATAACTTATAAAAAAAACGCGCATTTTTCATTGGACTTTTAAATTATTTATAGTGTCGTTTACTAAATAAAAGCGCGTGATTTATGTAGTAAAAAGTGCATTTAGTAAATAATTCATAAATAATATTAAAATATCGCAACATAGTGGCCACATCATGACTGCCTCAAACCTCCCTCATAGACGGCTCACGCGGCCGTCTTTTTCAACAGTCATTGGCGATATCCGCCATTATTGTGAAATACAATTTTCAAAGAATTTCTATAATTTGTTACACGTGTTACTGGCAAAATTGTGGTATCTATTCCAAAGAGGCCATTAATCAAGAGTTGAGGTTGCATCACACCTTGAAAAAAGAAGAAGAAGAATTTATGCTTATATTTGCGGTTTACAGTTTTTCAATAATTGATGAAAAATGTCAACGCATGAAAGGGTACAGCACCCTTATTCCGAAACACTTTATTACAATTTGAATCATTTTGAATCACATTGTTTATCCATTGCTTCATATGTTGGATAAATGTGTTTGCTCAGCAACGTAAATGAGGCAATGAATGTTACTAAACTATCAAAATGAAACCCATTGCTACTGGTAGTGTATTATGCAATTTGACTGTCGTGTACCTCTTACCCTGTATGTTTTCGCAAACACTCTGCACTTATTCTAATAAATTAACAAAGAAAGTATGTAATTTGACATTGAACATTCCAGACGGAAAACCTACAGACCTTCTCGGTGGTAGGTCATAACATCGGCTGCCGGCAGAAGTTACCACCCACCAGACAAAGTCTTGCCGCCAAGCGATTCGTCGTGTCGTGTCGTCGGACGGATCTGAGCAGTTCTGTTGCGATGTGTGCCGGGTACGATGCGCCAAATGTTATTGTCCAGATTAATCTCCCTCTGGCGCAGCATCGTTGGTCGTGTTGTTGGGTTTAACATTGCATCACCTCGCTCAACTGCCGTCTTCCTTCCTCCTCAGTAATATTTTTAAATGAATAGGCTTAATAAACTTGCGCGCTTTACCATCAACGATTGCATCACTGCTTACCGTCAGGCGGGATTGCAGTCAAGCACTAGTTTATAACTATTAAAAAATAAATAATGCTTGTAGTTGAAACAAAAGAAAAGCATGGTAATAATGAGTTTACAGCGTCTGCATTGTCCATTGTACTGCGGCATTTCATTATATTACAGAGCGTAGCTTTTGTTTTGAACTCGTAGAGTGAACGAATGCCGTGCTACTCGGTTATATTATCTCTTCATTTCCGGCATTAGCGTTTCATCATGGGACGACCCGTCGCACGGCGAGTTTCGAGCGAGGGACTGGAACAATTTGGCAGTGGCGGTGTTTCCGTCGGACTACAATTTGAGTGTCTTCAAGGCTAGAGTTAATAATCTAACGTACTTTATCATCAACGATTGCATTACTGCTTACCATCAGGTGGGATTGCGGTCAAGCAGTAATTTTTGATTTAGAAAAAAAAAGCACATGCTAGTAGCTAGCGTGGTAGTACGCTTTTGTGCTTATCAATCTTGTTTGCAACGGTTTGCAATTGTATTTTATACTGTTGATACTAGAATATAATTGCAAACCATTGAATTTCATACTGTTAAGAGTATGGAATACACTTGCAAACCATTATGCATGTTGTATGCTTAGGTATTAGGTTTCCAGATGGGAACACCAACATCTCTGGAGAAAAAAAAATGTAAAAAAAAGGTTTAAGTTTTAAATAAAAAATTGCTTAAATATTGTTAAATCACAAACTTGTTGCCCCATGTTGGTACAAGTGTGGGCTTGACTCTTTGCTAAGTTTACTAATTTGGATCCTTTAGGAGTACTTAGAAAAGATTTAAATCCATACAATTTTCTTCGAAGTTAAGTCTAGTTATAACTAACTCGGCTTTTATAAAATTAAAGGCTTTTAGTATAGAAATTATTTTTATAAGCACTCAATCAGAAGTTGATTGTCTGGAGTATATTGAGTTTTGTCAAAGGTCTAGATGGAGACTTAAAAATGTCGGGACAACCCAGACGAATCCCGACCGCCTATCTGGCAACCCTACGCATATCATCATCATCATCATTTCAGCGTTAATCCCAGTCGCATCCGAAGCTTTTTCAGCTTTGGAGTCTGGGGTCCGCTTTACCAGTCTAACTCTTGATTTTGGCTAAACTTCGATATTTTCCGTGAAGCGACTGCCGTCTGACCTCCACAACCCAAAGGCGATATCGAAGCATTGCGATTGTTAGACCAATTGTTGGATTTTTGAGGGCTACAACAACCGGTAACGACTGCCACTAGATGTTCGTATGGCAACCGGGACCAACGGCTTAACGTGCTTTCCGAGGCACGATCAGACCAATGCAAATATTCATAATATATTCATGCATACCTTACGCAGCGGCTGCGCTCGCTACCGCTACCCCTCGGAGGCTAAATTAAAATTATGGTATAAGATAACTTTAGAAAAGTTACATTGGTACTTGCCTGACCTGCCATTAAATGTTAGAATGGCAACCGAGATCAACGGCTTAACGTACTTTCCGAGGCACGATCAGACCCGTGCAAATATTCATATTCATGCATACAAATATTTGCACTGCGAGGGGATCAAACCCGCGCCTCCTTGCGCAGCGGCCGCGTTCACTACCGCTATGCCACGGAGGCTGTCAAACCCTACGCATATGGTATGTGTATATCTGGCCGTAGGATTTATTACATTAATACTATTGGGTCATACCTACGCATAAACCTTCCGAAATAAATAATCTACATTGAAAGCTGTGCTGCTGCTTTGGTTATATGTAAGGTAAGACCTAGTGAAAGAGACCTGGTTGGTGCTCAACACCCCCATCCCATTTCAAATTAAACAAATATATACATTATTTCAATGTCAATTAAGTTGATTTCAGAATGACTAGTAACATTGAAAAGTTATATAAATTAAGTTGTAGCATTAATTACCACCGGTAGAAGTTATCACCCACCAGACAAACTCTCGCCGCCAAGCGAGTCGTCGTGTTCGCGGGCATGATGTCTGGTGATGCCGTACTTAGGACGGGTCTGAGCAGTTGTGTTGCGACGTGTGCCGGGTACCACGGAACAGTTATAACTTCATCTGTTCTGTGCCGGGTACGATGCTCCAAATGTTGTTGTGTCAGGAGTTTGGTCGTGGAGGACCTCCAGATCAATCTCCCTCTGGCGCAACATAGTTAGTCGTGTTGTTGCGTTTAACATTGCATCATCTCGCTCAACTGCCGTCATCCTACCTATTCACTCAGTTTCTTTTTTGCGCGCTTTACCATCAACGATTGCATCATTGATTACAGGCGGGGTGGCGGTGAAGCACTGTTTATAATTATAAAATAAATATAATAAATTGAATTTTATTGTCTAGGTATTAAATATATTTTTCCACTAATTCATATTTGACGAATATGTTGCATTTTTTCTGTAGGTCGCTAATATAGGAATGATATGATGGTAGGTATAAAGTTAATTAATTTTATAAAGGCTGCCTGCAGCTCTCTATATATCATTTTATATTGTAGACTTCAGTAAACTCAAACGCCAATCAAATATTTAACGACCTTCCCAACCAAGTACATAGAGCTCGGCTCCGGATCCGATTGCCTTTTTAATAGACTTCAAAAAAGAAGGAAGTAATTCTTATTAATTTCGAAACTTCATTAAGAATTTACAAGCCAATTTGCAAATTTTTTGACATATTTATTTTTATTAACATGGTTGATGTAGCTTTTTTGAGTTACTTTAAAAATAATGATACCTATATACAAGTGTATAAAGTAGGAAAGGAAATAATTAGAGGATATCAAAAAATTCAACCGCATCGCTGTCAACAGGAAATGTGCCCATAAAGCTGGCAGCATTGCCACGTTGTATGGCGATGCTGCCTCTTTAGCCAAAAAATAGTCCGGCCCTCTGGTTATGTAAAGAGTTGACTAAACGCTTGGCGATGTCTCGAAATAGTAAGTGTAAACTCTGACCCAATGGCCCTAATGTTTCAACCCCAAACGCCTCAAACATATAAATTCCAATGAGATTGGAATATTTGCGCCGTTTGAGGTTTTCCGTACTTACAGCAGCCGTCGCAGCATAGCTCACAGTATTTGGAAGATGGGATGGCGAAAGGGTGTCGACACACTTTGCATCCCACACCAAAGGCCTACCTACCTTCCAAGGCATTACGGTCAGAGTTTAGAACGTACGTTCTAAAGAACGTTCTAAAGTCGCTTTTGGTGTGTATCTGTGTACTCAAACTCATTTATTGCGAAAATGGGTATTATAAACATCGATACATTAAAATAGTTTGGCATCTCCATAATCCGCCTGACGGCACCTACATGATATTGATGATATTTTAATAACTTGTATAAGTTGGCATTTGTGTGGGTTAGATAAAGTCAGCTACAACAGTCGATTCGGTAATGTACTTTTACCATTTTATGATAGAAGCTAGTAGTTAAAAAAGAGAGGAAAAGAACCAGAGTGCTATTCTTTAATTAAATGCCATTTCGGGTTCAATTTTAGTAAAATAGAAACTCTGTTGCTCAGTAGTTGAGGATTTCAACAAAAAAGTGTTAATCTAAGGTACCTGGGTGGAATATGGCCAGCCGAAAAATATGGCCACATACCTACCATTATTCCAAACACGAAATATTGTGATAACCTAAACGCGCCCATAAGTTGTCGCTAGTTTCGCGTGTATCCCAACGGCGTACCTGTTACCCTTCCCGCGCGCCCACTAGTCGCCCAGTGTCAATTAAAGTAAAACACGCTGTTGAAGGTATAAAAACATTTGGTAAGTATTGTCCTCTACTTCGTTATTTTTTAAATAAGATTCTTTGTAAATCACATTACGATGTTGTGTGACGATTGTAATTTAATATTTCTTTATCTAATTATCAAATTAATAGTGTGTTTTTCATTCGTGAATATAAAAACGAAAAAAATGCATGATTGCAAATATGGCCACCGGATGGCCATATTTCCAGTACGAAATTATAAACTTTTTTAAGCTAAGACGTACTTTAAGGCGTTATTTACAAGAGAAAAGGAGACACAATCTAGTTTGAGCCGGAAACCACTTCCTGACCCTGAACCAGAGAAGATTTTAGCATTCGCCTGTGCAATGTGGGATACCCATTGACACAACGTGTACCTACTACGTAGATGCGTAAAGACATTCTGTGATCAAAATAACATTTCGGCGTCAGGTGACGACTTGATGGTGGGACGAGATTGGCTGAGAGGATTTTTAAAACATCATAGGAATGTCAGCAGACGAAAGGCCCAAAACCTAAATCCCGTTAGGACGCAAAAGTTGAATAAGGCAGTCGTTTCTGATTATTTTGCTAAATAAAAAAAGTCTTGGAAGATTTTATGAATGAAGAAGCCATTATGCATAAACCAGAACGCCTTTTCAATATTGACGGAAAGGGTTGCCAACTTAATTTGTACTGATTTACTTGTAGTTCTTTATTTGTATCTAGTCAATGTCGCCCAAAGAATATCTTTTAAATAAATAATCTATTAAAACATAATATCCATTTAATTTCGTTTTATTTAGAATATTTTTAAACAAGTCAATTCATACAGTAAATATGTATGGGCATATTTACCTCCCCCGTTGGAAATATGGCCAATTCCTATTTTTCTTTAAATGTTGAATTACTTTTTTATCGTTTAAAGTCTTTGTATTTTTTTTGCCTTCGATGTATAGATTAATAGCCACTCTTGATGAATGAGTGCTGAAACTTGATTTTTTTAGCGCTATTATTATTAAAAAAGGATGACAAACGACGACGACGACGACCTCCGTGGCGCAGCGATCAACACGCCTGCCTGCGATGTGGAGGCCCCGGGTTCGATCCCCGGTCAGGTCATGATGGAAAACGATCTTTTCCTGATTGGCTTGGGTCTTGGATGTTTATCTATATATGTATCTATTATAAATATAGTATCGTTGAGTTAGTATCCCATAACACAAGTCTCGAACTTACTTTGGGGCTAGCTCAATCTGTGTGATTTGTCCGTATATATTTATTTATTTATTTAAATCTTAAGGTGGCCATATTCGATCCAGGTACCTTAATATTGTAGCTGACTGTAAAACTAAAACTGAAAAATAAAACCGTTTTTTAAAAAATCCGTATTTTCGTTTTTAACAAGACTTTTGAAGATAAAATTATTTTTCTATGTTATTGATATGCGTTTTTTTTAACCTGTGGTACAAAGATTTTCACTTATATTTTCACAACTCATGATTCATTGAAGCTTTATTAGGTATGTAGGTATCATCATCATCACCTTCATCATCAACCTTTTTTTTTATCGTCCCACTGCTGGGCACAGGTCTCCTCTCACACAGAGAAGGATTGAGCGTAATCACCACGCTTGCTTAATGTGGGTTGGCGATTTCAGACAAAGTCCACGTTTTCTCAAGATGTTTTCCTTCACCTTCAGTCGTTGGTGTCCAAGATATACTTAGAAAGTACATATAACTTTATACATAATGAAGTTTATTTATTTACCTAAACACGTGATGATTAGCACGTTTAATTAAACAACAACAACATACCTGACACGTACACGTTGTTGTTCTGATGTTGTTTATTTTGTTACCGGAACGCCGTGGTTCCAGTAACACGAGAGCAAACCCATTTATGTTAAGTAAGAGAAGTTATTTACATACATATTGCCTGGTTACCTGGTATATTATTAGAAGGTGTTTATGGCTAGGGATTGGTCAGAAGCCGTGTAATGTGTCAAAGTATTGTCTGCTAATATAACGGGTGGATGCTTTGATTGGCAGTTATTTTGGGCCTTGCTTTGTTTTACAAGGGACTCAGGGCAGTACGGGACAGTACCTTACTATAATATTCGCAATATGTGAGGAACTTCATCGAGCTCTGTGAGAGACGGTATATTCCATTGGCAAAAAGTCGAACTATCATATATAGGGGGTGGAGACGGACAGCCTCCGTGACGTAGCGGTAGCGAACGCTGCCGCTTCGCAAGGAGGCGCGGCTTCGATCCCCGCGCACTGCAAATATTTGTATGCATGAATATGAATATTTGCACTGGTCTGGTCGTGCCTCGGAAAACACGTTAAGCCCCGGTCCCGGTCCCGGTTGCCATACGAACATCTAGTGGCAGTCTTTACGAGTTGTTGGAGCCCTCAAAAGTCCAAAAATTGGTCTAGCTGCAATGCTTCGATATTGCCTTCGGGTTGTGGAGGTCAGACGGCAGTCGCTTCACGGAAAATGTCGAAGTTTCGCCAAAATCAGCAGTTAGACTTGTAAAGCGGACCCCTGACTCCAAAGCTGGAAAAGGCTTCGGATGCGACTGGGATTAACGCTGAGATGATGATGATGATGAAAAATAGAATAGAATAGAAACACTCCACGACGATCTAATGAGCATTGCAATAAGTTTGACTGATTCTAGTTTGATTTGATTTTGCATATTAATTATTTCTTTGGAATACCGATAATTTCATAAATAAAGAATGAAATAAAAAAGAAGAAACTTAAATAGAGAAAATCAACATCAAAGGACCATTTTAAAACGATAATCACATTTCATATGTATGATACAAATCAAACTAGAATCTAGAACGTTAAAAAAATATATGTGAATAATATTTACTAAATTGTCTATTTTTTCTGCGATCTATAGGTATTGTAGATGCCAGGGGCAGAGTGGACGGGAACAGACCTTGTGGAAGGTCACCGATGAGGTGGACCAACCAAATCAAGTCGGAAGTGGGGGGACCTGTTAATAAATTCTCCAGACTGTCGTCCAATAGGGATAGATGAAGAGAGATCGTGCGGCGTGTGACATCAGCGTCTCGGATTCAGTCATAGTGACCACGACCATTCTGTCAAGAGCGAAACGAAGAAGAATAGATTGTAAATAAAACAAACAGTTAGTACAGTAACTGAACTTGGCGCATTTATTAAATTTCATCCTGTAGAGGCATGTAGTGGGTAGATAGATAAAAGCAGTAACATAAAAGGGAAAAGCTACCCACTAGTTATGTCAAATGTCAGATTAACGATTAGGTACTCCTACGTCGTCTCGGGGGATTCGTTCTCTCCAATAAAAACTTTGCACAATTTATTATTTTCCTGTTACAATACAGTATTTTTAGTAGTAGGTAAATAAAGGCCACTTTATTTGGGATGATTGGTGTTTAGAAACCGATATCTCAACACGTGGTTATTATATTTTTCCAAAGAAACGTTTTTTTTTTTAAATGAACAGTTCATTACTAACCGGGGCAGGTCCCCGGTTAGTAATGAACTGTTTTCCCTTGAAATACAAGATATGGTAGGTACACTATAAAACTTAATATTAATTAAAGTTTAATATTAATTTATTAAACATAATATAACGTTCCTGAATACCGCAGAAACTTCAGTTACGGAGTTGAGTAGAACAGTGCTATTACACAGATACACACCAAAAGCGACTTTAGAACGTTCTATGTCCCATGAATCATAAATACATGATTCAAGTTTATTGTTTAGCTAAGGTTCTTTCTACATTATGGACAGTTAACGTGATAGTTTATAATAGGTCTAGACCAGGGAGGTATACAATTTGTAACGGAAACAAGCTGTGCCTTTGCTATGTATAGTATATACCACATAGCTAGGCACTCTTCTTATTTATTAGTATATACAAAACACAGCCTCTTGGCGTAGCAGTAGCGGAAGCGGCCACTGCGCAAGGAGGCGAGGGTTCGATCCCCGCGCAGTTCAAATATTTGTATGCATGAATATGAATATTTGCACTGGTCTGGTCCTGCCTCGGAAAGCACGTTAAGCCGTTGGTCCCGGTTGCCATACGAACATCTAGTGGCAGTAGGGTTGCCAGATGGTCGGGAATCGTCTGGATTCTCCCGACTTTTTCAGTGATCTCCAGACTCCCGACAAATCTCAAAATCTCCCGAAAAACGAATATTTCTAAAATTTTCTACGAAAAGCATTCAAAAATTGAAAGATACTAACGACCATCCAATTAAGGCAAAGTTATAAACAATTGCGTCAAGTAGGTATGCCCTAAAAGCTTTGTCAGTAGACATTGGAAGCATCGTCATTTAGATATACAATGAATTTAGCTTCCTCTACGAGAACTGAAAAATTAAAAGAATGTTTCGTATCTGGCTATCTCATATGCCCGCTATAGATCATTTACTGCGTTGCTGCAAGTATTTTTTGTTGAAAGGTGAAGTTGAATGTCGAAAAGAGTTACGGGAGTGTACTTATAACCAAAAGTCTTAGCCTTTTTGATAATAGTGATAAGGCTGACAAATGCAAACATGAAGGTATTTCCGAAGTGTATTTATACTTCATACACAATATAATGTTGGAGTTCCAAACAGCAATTTTAGCATTGGAAAGTGATGCATGTACTGTCTTAGAAATAAACAGTGTAATGAGAAAACTAATGAGTCATCTCAAAAATAGGTTGGATGATAAATTCTTTGGTAGTAGAAACAGAATTGAATAACTGTATTAAATAACGTTTCCGATAGGGAAAAAACATTTTTATAGCGAAGCTGAGCAGTTCCTAAAAAGAGCTATTCAGTACATGCAAGAACGCTGTGATTTTTCTGAGACCTCCTTATTCAAAAAAATATCTGCTCCGTCTATATAAGGCGAAAATTTATTTACATGGAAACAGCTATCCGTATTGCCCGACATCTTTAATATTTCAGACGATATTGACCAAGATTCCTTATATACAGATTATTTATTTATTTAAACTTTATGCACAAACATTGCACAATGGCGGACTTAATGTCTTAGGCATTTTCCACGAGTCTACCTTGAGGTGATGCAGAGAAAAAACATGGTAGGTGCAAATAAATTAAAGTTAAAAGAAAAAAAAAATATTAAAAATATTATAATAAATACATACATACAAAATATAAACAGTAGAGAGAGATAAAAGTTATAGATAGAGAAAAAGAACAAATTATATGTAGGATGAATTTGCCAATTTCGTGTGTAGATATTCCCGAGCTTTAACTTTAAATGTGTACCGACTTGTCAACGTCCTGATATTCTGAGGGAGATCGTTCCAAAGGAAAACCGGCTGGACAAGAAATGAAGACTTAAGAAAACCAGTGCAGTGAGAAGGACATTGTAGAAGACAATTATTGGAAGTACAAAGATTCTTATTATGCGCCGAAAATAAATATTGAAAATGAGAAGTAAGATAAGGAGAAGAACAGGGTTTGTGTAGGAGTGAAAACAAGGTCATTAAGGCTTTTAGAGCTCTGCGCTGCCTGATGGGTAGCCATTTCAAGATGGACCGGTGAGAAGATACATGATCGTACTTACGAAGATTAAATACGAATCGAATGCAGTTATTTAGAAGTCGGTCAAGTTTATTGAGTAGATCTGTATTCAGGTCGTAATAGCACACATCACCATAGTTAATAATGGAGAAGATAAGGGATTGAACAAGCATTGCCTTTATATGTGATGGAAGAACATTTTTAGCCTACAAAGCGACCGCAACGTCCCGGCGACTTTTTGCTCACACTTGCAACCTACTTACGCTAGTCCCAGTCAAGTGTCAACATACAGACAAAGCTCCTTGACGTCGGAGCTGAACGGAATGACTTTGTCATCATAGATAACCGGTGCCACCACTAAGCCACTCAGCCTACGTTGACTAAAAGTACTCCCCATAATAATGGCCTGGCATTTTGTAGGGTTAGCCGTTACCCCGCAACGATTAGACCAATCCCTCGCCGCTTTCAAATACCGGTTCAGCTCCTAAATCGCATCCGATAAGTTGTCAACACTTGCCTGAGTGTAGAGCTGTAAGTCATCAGCGTAAATATGATACGCACACTGAAATTCAGTAGTAATGAGATCAATAAAAATTGAGAACAAAAGTGGGGATAATATACCGTCTTGAGGGACGCCAGAAACAAGCTCACACCAGTTGAAGACGAATTTCTCGCAAGAAATGCTTGCTGACGCCCCCGAAGATACGAGGAGAACCAATCCAAAACTTCGGAAGAGACCGTAACATGGGAAAGGATGGATAAAAAGACGTGATTGACGGTATTGAAAGCGTTCGAAAAATCGATCAAAACCAAAACGGCGACTTAAGTGTCTTCCATTCCCCGCATTATATCGTCAATCACTTCAAGCATAGCAGAAACAGTGCTGTGGCCGGGCCTGAACCCAGATTGGAAAGGACTAATGAGGGAGTTTAGCTGAATGAAGTGGGAGAATTCCTTATGGACACAGGCCTCAAACACTTTAGATAAAAAGGGGAGGATAGAGATAGTAGAGGGGAGGGTAGAGATATTATTGTTGCATTACAGAAAAATTTGAACATCTTCCAAAAGAAAAACACATGTCTTATGAAAAGGTTTGGGCATATATTTTTAAAGAATGAACTCAAATATTTAAAAAAATATTGTTTCGTTTGTGTTGTCAATTCCTGTAAGCAATACTTACTGTGAAAGGGTGTTCAGTTTGCTAAATAATTTGTATACCAAAGAT
Source organism: Sesamia nonagrioides (assembly GCA_017933935.1). NCBI lineage: Eukaryota > Metazoa > Arthropoda > Insecta > Lepidoptera > Noctuidae > Sesamia > Sesamia nonagrioides. Next base: position 1,041,002 of record JADWQK010001079.1, on the reverse strand, counting down.
CGAAATCGAATGGCTTTAGATTTAATTAAAGCTTAGTTAGTTATTAAATAAATTTTGAAGTTAACTATTTCACATTCAAGTCAGTTTTAAACTAAATTACTGGAATCAGTGGAATCAGTCTAAGTAAGTAAGTATATGTGGCAAGATAGACAATAAGCATGCGTGCTTATAGTCTTGGTGCATGGTTAATTATTTTTTAATTAAATGTCATGATTCATTAATAAAATTGTCATTAATATTTAGATCATTATTAGTCCTTGTTCAATAAGTAGAGACAAACACCAACCAAAATTGCATGCTGCCAGCCGGATTATGGAGATGCCAAACTATTTTATATATCGATGTTTATAATACCCATTTTTATTATAAATGAGTTTGAGTTTCTTAATAATATTTTATTTCACCCGACAAAAATCACAAAATCCCGACTTTTTTAATCTTTTTCCAGATATTTTGATATTCTGATCTGGCAACCCTAAGTGGCAGTCGTTACGGGTCGTTCGAGCCCTCAAAAGTCCAACAATTGGTCTAACTGCAATGCTTTGATGTCGCCTTCGGGTTGTGGAGGTCAGACGGCAGTCGCATCACGGAAAATGTAAATATTAAATCACACGGTAAATATTATGTCTGATCTCTAATTTGTTGTTTTTTCTTGAATAGGGTTTGCTCATGTAATATGTTTAATTTTATCTTTATAAGTTTTATGTTTGTATACCTTAATTACTGTCATTGGCGCAAGCCGTTGTAATTATTTTAAATCTGAATGTGGTTACGCGTAGAAATCCCGGCCATCCTGTACCTACATACATACATACACTAATTACTCGATTGAATACAACCCACGTGGAGCTTAAATTAGATATCTACGGCTCAATGTCACCACTTGCCCAGATCAAGTCTGTATTGAAATCGCTCGGTCAAGCAGAAGGGCCACAAGCTTACAACTTAATGAGATGACGGGCTCATTTGCGATAACAGATCTGGAATCTAATATGTGGACTGGAGGTTGACAATATGCTTTCTTAGATAGTCATATAAATTGCCTACAAAGTCTTAATAAAATAACTTTAGACAGTAATATGTCTCTTCACCACCTGGGGTTGACTGGTAGAGAATGCCTAAGGCATTAAGTCCGCCCATGTACATGTCATGTGTGCGAAAGAATAAATAAATAAATAAATAAATGGTACAATATAGGCAAAAACTAAATTTTCAAAAGCTTTTACTGTAACGTTTAATGTAACGTTCTTACGAATGCTACAATACAGGTTTTTTAATGACTGCATTTACATGCACCTGCGAATGCTCGACGTTGCGTTCGACTTAAAGTGCTCACGGCGAGTAAACGATTACCTAAACCATTTCTTTCAATTTTCCGTTCATTGTTGAAATGTCTGACCAATGAATGCCGCGCGTACCTACACTTCAAAAAACACAAATATATTCGTTGGTTTTTAACATCAGCCCCCTAATCGGCGAACACATTTTTGTCAAATGATTGCGACTAGTTGGCATCAGTTGGTATCGTTCGGGCCGCCCATTGGTCCGTTCGGTCCAAACGATCCCAACTAGTCGCAATCATTTGTCAAAAACGTGTTCGTCGATTAGGGGGCTGGTTGCAAAGAAACAAGACGAGGATCGTGTACAAATTATTATCACGCTCGGCATTACCTTACTGACCTGGGAGCAATTCCGCTAAAATAATTCAACGAAAACAGAATTGCATCGCAACCAAACCAAAACTTTAGTTATGTTTTGTATCGCGCTAACTTTTTGACAGATACTTTAATCATACTTTAGATCACAGTTGAAATGTAACAGCTGTCAGATGAAAAAGTTGAAGCAAAGCTAACTTTTTCTGTGCCATTTCTCAAACTTACGTCTAAACGATTGGATTTACTTATAATTTATTTAGTATTAATTAAAATGTATCACTCAGGCCGCTGCCTCGAATCTTGCGGGCGGCGGGGCGGCGGTGGCGGCGGCGAGTGAGCGGCAGGATCTTATGCGTAAAATCAAACGGACCGGTTCTCGAAAACAGCGGCGCGGGAGCGGGGCGGTGGCGGGCAGCGAGCGGTGTACTTCTCGCGCTCGAATCTTGCGGACAGCGGGCGGGCAGCGAGCGGTGATCGAGCGTTAGGAATAAATTTGAATCAAAAAGATGTTGTCGCCATTGTTCAGACATTTCTTTCGCGAATAAAAACAAATATCTCGTCGACACAATCGTGAACACAACACTACGCGGCTATAGTGACGCGCGATCTGCCCGCTAGTTTCGAGAACGGGTCTTCGATGCCCGCCTGGCTCCCGCGCCGCTACCGCCGCCGCCCCGCTGCCCGCAAAATTCGAGGCAGCGACCGATACGAAACGGGATCGAGAGTAAACCACAACTATAACTGGATTAGATACGAACAAGAGTTGAACTTCAACTGTTTTATTTGGCGCGATGGCCCCCCAGTGCTTTTGTTCGTGACTAGCTTCTATGCTCGAATGCTCTCCGCTCAGTTTCTCTTAATGGTCTATTCTGTACTCATCTTTAAACTCTGGTTTCCAAATGCGGATACACCCACATTTGAACCACATTCCTCACCAACTATGGCGAGGTCTTATAAACCCAAAAGGGTTTAGACGTGATGGTATGATATACTGTGCGGTTATTTATGTATATGTAGTTATTTATGGAACTCAAATATTAGAATTAAGTAGGTGTACTAAACAACCATATATGATTTATAACCCAACTTGATATAATAAAGCACATATACCACCTATACTCTTTAAGAGGTATCTCAATTTGCAGGGCTTCAGTACGTATTACTAGGAGTATTATGCTTAATACCTACGGGGTCTAACCGCGTTTCTTTGTCATGAATATGTAACGAGAAGGTCAGGCGAGTTCAGTCAGGATTTTCATAGGTAAACAAAGCATTTAATTCATTGAATCAGAATTGGGGCTGGCCGCAAATGATTGGACATTTTGGAAGGTTTTGTCATGTTTTCTGGGTAGATATTTACATAAAAGGTCATCACATATAGATATTGTAAAAGTGGTGTAATGTCACTTTGGCATGTTGACTAAATGTCTGTAAAAGATCGCTCTTAGCGATAAGACCGCCCATTGTGTCGACATTACTTTATTTTCATATGTATTGAGCACAGCGGGCTTCCCTTATTATAAAATAAGAATAAAATCTGAATAGTAATGAAAAACAGGCGGATACTACTATCAGATTTATTATCGGTATTTCCACAGGTATAAAAGTATACAATCCTTGGATTCGGGCAAGTATAGACACGGTGTAGTCTTACAATCTAAAACACGATTACATTTTACGAGACTAACTAACACACCCGCACTCTACGGCGTCTCGGGGCAGAAAGGGACCACAGTATGTGGGCGGAAGAAACCGATATTTTAATTCAACTTCCGGATCTGAGAGTTTCTAGAACATTCGAAACGTGTCTACCTTACCGCCCCTAGTGTCGAGAGGCGGGCAACTACAATTTTCATTGACAAATAATCGTGATTCATTCATAGAAGCAGCACCTCTGGCGTCCAAAAGCGGTACTACAGTTCTCAAGGTCAATAAAATGACCGTTTCATTCATAATACAGCGCCTCTAGTGTCGAAAAGTGAGCACTACTAATATTATGCGTAACTCGTCCATTGATGCTGTCGCCTCCCTTCGACAACAGAGGTCGCTAGCTGCCTATGTCAGCCACAATTTTTTTTTTTTTTCAATATATATCAGTCACACTATGGTTTTGTAATTTTTATGGTGTACATAACAAAGAGTATTATTCTATTCTATTCATTATCTGCTTAGCTTTTTCCAGCTATGTTGGGGTCGTCTTGTAATAGTAGTAGAGTTTCATAAAATTTTAAGTTAGTCAATGGCGCCGATTCTGTTGTTCACAATCTAAACTAATTTTAAGTTATGTGCATCTTTTTCTTTCCATTTCGTTAAGAAAAGGATAGAAGATAACATTTTTATTTAATCCTGTCAAATTAAGATACTTCATAGACAGTTTAGAAGCGATTATAAACATCTTCTTCTTCAGCCTATAGATGTCTACTGCTGGACAAAGGCGTCCCCCAAGCCTTTCTACGCTGACCGGTATTGTGCTGCCCGCATCCATTGGCTTCCCGCGACCTTCACCAGGTCATCGGTCCACCTTGTTGGGGGCCTCCCTACGCTGCGTCTTCCAGTACGTGGCCGCCACTCCAGAACCTTACTACCCCATCGGCCATCGGTTCTACGAGCAATGTGCCCTGCCCACTGCCACTTAAGTTTAGCGACTCGCAGAGCTATGTCGGTGACTTTAGTTCTTCTACGGATCTCCTCATTTTTAATTCGATCACGCAGAGAAACTCCGAGCATAGCTCTATCCATTGCCCTTTGTGTGACTCTGAGCCTTCGTATGAGGCCCATTGTGAGCGACCACGTTTCAGCTAGACAGGTTTCGATTATAAAAATGGCGACTAAAAATACGCCAGTTTACGTCAGGAGTGCACTAATTTGACAGGTCTAAACTGACATTTTATCTTCTGTCCTTTTCTTAACGAAATGGAAGGAAGAAGATGCATATAACTTAAAGTTAGTTTAGTTTGTGAATAACAGAATTGGCGCCAATGGGTGGATTAAATGAATTATTACAGAATTTAAATCAATGTTCGAATTGAACATCGATGGCCTGTCGGATGGTTATCCGACTCCCTTAGCTCTACACAACCTTTTTTTTTTGCTGGGATGGGAAAAAGTCAAATGACGTCTCCCGCTCTGGGCGGAGCGGAATGGCGTGTCAGACTTTTACTGACTAAAACCCACCCGTGTTTCTTCACTTGCCTGTACGACGGCCAGGGCCACGGTTTCTTTTTTAGCCCACCCGCAACCCTGACCCAGGAGGCATTGGTCTTCGTGGACCCCGTCGTGACGGGATGCCGACGCCGCCCGAGATGTCAGCACATCGTGATGTGCTGACATCTCGGGCGGCGAGTTGCCCAATGCTCACCGTATGCTCCACAGTGTCCTCAGTGCGATCCACACAATGGTCATCATCATCATCCCAGCGTTAATCCCAGTCGCATCCGAAGCCTTTTCAGCTTTGGAGTCTGGGGTCCGCTTTACCAGTCCAACTGCTGATATGGCTAAACTGCGACATTTTCCGTGAAGCGACTGCCGTCTGACCTCCACAACCCGAAGGCGACATCGAAGCATTGCAGTTAGACCAATTGTTGGACTTTGAGGGCTCCAACAACCCGTAACGACTGCCACTAGATGTTCGTATGGCAACCGGGACCAACGGCTTACGTGCTTTCCGAGGCACGACCAGACCAGTGCAAATATTCATATTCATGCATACAAATACTTGCACTGTGCGGGGATCGAACCCGCGCCACCTTGCGCAGCGGCCGCGTCCGCTACCACTACGCCACGGAGGCTGTCTGGATGGCGATCCACACAATGGTGACACCCTTTTTTTTTGTTTGTTGGGATGGGAAATCATCAAATGACATCTCCCAGTCTGGGCGGAGCGGAAGGGCATGTCAGACTTTTACTGACTAAAACCCACCCGTATTTCTTCACTTACCTGTTTGGCGGTCAGGGCCACGGTTTCTTTTTTAAGCAGCCCGCAACCCTGACCCGGAGGCATCGGTCATCGTGGACCCCGTCACGATGTGATGACATCTCGGGCGGCGAGCTGCCCAATGCTCACCGTATGCTCCACAGTGTCCTCAGGGCAATCCACACAATGGTGACACCCTGGCGTTTCCTCCTGCCTTACATGGAACAGGAACCTCCAGAAACAACCGTGTCCGCTGAGGACCTGCGTCAGGCGGAAGGTGAGAGCGCCGTGGCGCCTCTATAGCCAGTCCTCAAAGAGGGGACCTACCGTCGCTATTGTGGCGTGCCCAATCTATTCACAACCTTGAATCATCATCATCATCTCAGCGTTAATCCCAGTCGTATCCGCAGCTTTTTCAGCTTTGGAGTCAGGGGTCCGCTGTACCAGTCTAACTGCTGAATTTGGCTAAACTTCGATATTTTCCGTGAAGCGACTGCCGTCTGACCTCCACAACCCGAAGGCGATATCTAAGCATTGCAGTTAGACCAATTGTTAGACTTTTGAGGACTCCAACAACCCGTAACGACCGCCACTAGATGTTCGTATGGCAGCCGGGACCAACGGCTTAACGTGCTTTCCGAGGCACGACCAGACCAGTGCAAATATTTATATTCATGTATACAAATACTTGCACTGTGCGGGGATCGAACCCACGCCTCCTTACGCAACGGCCGCGTTCGCTACCGCTACGCCACGGAGGCTGTCGGAGGCTGATTCACAACCTTGAATAGCTAAGGTAATCAGCGAATTGGTCAACCCTCTGACCCCTAAACTTATTTACTGCCTCTTACACCTAATTGTCTCTCCATTTACTAAAGTAAGATGAACGCCCTAAAGGGTAACGTTAATGTAAGCGTTTACGTTACCTTATCTGCGCACGAGTTCATATGGGGGAATATTAAGTGGGGTGAACGACATTGGCAATAGATGGAGATTAATTGTACTACAAATTACTAGTGATAAAACTGAATGGGCGGGTCGAGAAGGTTCACATAATGTGATAAGTCTGTAATGCCTGATAAGTCTGTGTATCAACAGTGGTCTCCACTGTTGATTCTGGCTTTTAGGAGTTGCAGGGTGGGAAAAGAGTGGCGTATTTTGTCCCAAAAAAAAAAAAATAGCGTGATAAGCCTGTCACGTACCCAATTTCTTAAACACCTAAGGATCTTCCTTAGGTGTTTAAGAAAGTGGGTACGGGTTTCACTGAATTATAGTTCATAGATTAAGGTTGACTATTGAACATTTTGTGTTTTTAAAACGTTATAAACTAATGCTTGACCGCGATCCCGCCTGATGGTAAGCCGTGATGCAATCGTTGATGGTAAAGCACACTAATATATTAAGAGACTTCACTATAGCCTAATAAGTAAGCAGAAGTAGCCTTATAAGAAAGCTGAGTGTCACTCAAAAGGCTATGCTTAGGGTTTTACTGCGTGATCAAACCAGACAAGGGGAGATCCGCAGAAGAATGGGAGTAACCGACATAGCCCAAAGAATTGCAACACTTAAGTGGCAGTGAGCTGGGCACATTGCCCGTAGCACCGATGCCCGATGGGTGGAGAGGCCCCCCACTAGGTGGACCGATGACCTGAAGGTCAAAGGAAACCGCTGGATGCGGGAGGCGTAGGACTTGTCGTCGTGGAGATCCGTGGGGAGGCCTTTTTTGTAATATGTCCAGCAGTAGACCTCTTTTGGCTGAAATGAGATGTTAGGAAGATGGCTAAATGATACTGCTGCTTTAATGATAAATTAAATATTTAACTAAATATAAAATATAATGTTCGGACCAAAGGTGTAGTGTTATAAAGGAGCGAGGGAGCACACGCGATGACCGCTAATCGTGTACTGAATGGTCGACTAATATTAATTAGCGAAATGAGGTAAAATTGCACGAATAAGCATTCGTGCATTATTAGTGTATGGTTTCACCGTACAATGATGAATGATGAGGAATCATGTTTACACATGCGTTATGATTGCCTTCCATACTTCATTTTAACCATGTCCTTTCTTTTCTAACATACATTTTCTTCTCATTTTCTTCTTTTTTTTTTCTCGGTGTTAGGCCATAACATCGGCTGCCGGCGGAAGTTACCACCCACCAGACAAAGTCTTGCCGCCAAGCGATTCGTCGTGTTCCGGCATGATGTCTGGTGAAGCCGTACGGAGGACGGGTTTGAGCAGTTGTGTTGCGATGTGTGGCGGGTACGATGCGCCAAATGTTGTTGTCTCGGGAATTTGGTCGTGGAGAGTCTCCAGATCAATCTCCCTCTAGAGCAGCATCGTTTGGTCGTGTTGGTCTTGGGTTTAACATTGCATCACCTCGTTCAACTGCCGTCATCCTTCCTATTCCTAAGTTTTTTAAGTGAATTGGCTTAATAAACTAGTGCGCTTTACACTCAACGATTGCATCACTGCTTACCATCAGGCGGGATTGCAGTCAAGCACTAGATTATAATTATTAAAAAAAAAAAAAAAAAAATACATGCGGACGGAGTCGCGGGTACCTACAACTAGGGTTGTAACGGAGGCTTGTTAACGGAGGCGGAGGCGGATGCGGAGGCGACAAGTCTCACCTCCGCGGATGCGGAGGTTAACGGAGGCGGAGGCGGAGGTGAAAGTATATATAGAAAAAATTGAAATTTATAGTTAATTAAAACATATTTTTATTTTAAATACGTACATTAATAGTAATATACTTGGTAAAAAAAAACATTACCTTCTTGTAATGAAAATTGAGGAGAAACAAATGGTGTTTGGCGCATTCCCGCCGCGCACTAGTTGATTCTTGACCATTTCGCGCTTAAACGCGGCCGGACGGTTGTCGAGCGTCGCAGCTTGCGCGTTATTTATTTTATAATTAATACGTAAACAAATCTCCGTTATAACTCCGCAACAATTGTGCGGAGGCGGAGGCGGAAGCGAAGATACGATTTCTTGCGGAACTTCCGCAGTAACGGAAGCGGAGGCGAAACTCCGTTACAACCCTACCTACAACTAGTTGTTGGCTTAATATGACACCTCCAAGTAAACCTACACAGAATTAAATTCTAGATATTAATTACGTGTTATTATTTTAGGTACATGTCTACGTAGTTTATTAATATGTATTTCGTACTTAAGACTTAATCATTTATTTCTAAGGCAGAATTAGTTTACTAAGAACCGAATAATTACAAATATGAGCGAAATTAAACTCGATACGAAATGTGCCTACACTAATAAATTAATTAATTTTCACTCGAGATTACAGTTAATTAAAACACAAAGACGGCCTCCGTGGCGTAGCGGTAGCGGACGCGGCCACTGCGCAAGGTGGAGTGGGTTAGAACCCCGCACAGTGCAAATATTTGTATGCATGAATACGAATATTTGCACTGGTCTGGTCGTGCCTCGGGAAGCACGTTAAGCCGTTGGTCCCGGTTGCCATACGAACATCTAGTGGCAGTCGTTACGGGTTGTTGGAGCCCTCAAAAGTCCAACAATTGGTCTAACTGCAATGCTTCGATGTCGCCTTCGGGTTGTGGAGGTCAGACGGCAGTCGCTTCACGGAAAACTTCGAAGTTTAGCCATATCAGCAGTTGGGCTAGTAAAGCGGACCCCAGACTCCAAAGTTGAAAAGGCTTCGGATGCGACTGGGATTAACAGCGTTAATCCCAGTCGCATCCGAAGCCTTTTCCTTTTCTGGATGATGATGATGATGATTACAGTTAATTAAAATTGTATCTTATTTATATATTATTAAAATCGATTATTGAGAATGTTTTCCGTAATTTGTAGGTACCTAACTGACTAATATTGAAATGAATTTTTTTTTTGGCGGCGTTTTACTTATCCCAAAAGAGGTCATATTTTGGGATAAGTAAAAATTTTAAACTCGGGTCAGGAGTTCAGGACACATGACCTGGTCGAAAATTCGTAATACGAGCAATATGTTCTGTGATTAGATATTGTTACGGGCTAGGGGTACTTAAACGCCGGTTAAGGGTTACGAAGTTTATTGGCAACGAAGGTACAGTCGATTGTAGGCAATGACAAGTAGAATGTCGCTGACGTTGCACCGAAGTCTTCCCTTATGTCCACGAAGTCCGTGTTGTAAACACACAATAACAGTACAGATGTTACTCCACGTAGTACTCAGAGTTCTCGTTACAGTTGTTGCGACAACTGTTAAGAAGCGATCTTAAAGAAGACCTACTGCGGTAGGTCTTCTTTAAGATCGCTTCTTAACTGTCGCTGTTTTCGTATCGCTAGTCGAATGTAGACTGACTCTGCGCCGGCGTGACGGCGCTATTTATAGGCCAGCTGATCGAACATTCCAGATTCCTCTAGACGTAATAATAATAGCACATAACTTCGAGGTCATTCGGAAGTACCTACGGTAATTCCCGGAAACGGGTTTCTAGAAATTTCGATGTCGACACTTTGTTGACAAAACTGTTGAGACCTGTACCATTCGATAGGCCGTCCTAAGTCTAGGAATGCGTTTTATTATTGTACCTAGAAAATGTCTAGATCTGAGGAAATAGGGCTTGAAAGTGGCACACTGCATGTCACGCGATATTGAACCTTATGCCATCGACATAAGGTCCATTCGTAACAATATCCTAGTAATTGCTTTAGGTACATTTCAAAAATGTCCAGTAAATTGAGACGCTTCCAAATTTTTGTAACTGTTCCCCGCAATGATGCAATAACGGCTGTTGCAAAACGATGGTAGCGAAGATTTTAAAGGTGTCCAAAAATTCTTTTTATGGGTTTCCATTAACAGCATTTTTAGGCACCTCATGTCATACCTACCCATCTCATCATACACATAAATAATCAAGTTATTCATTATTTCAAATTAGTCATTATTTCAAAGCGATATCATACAACGGTAAAGGCAGACGTTATATGGCGGCCATCGTAGTCTTAAAAACCCAAACTTGAGGCAGTACCTATCTTACTGTCACATATATAAATAGACCTTGGCTCTAATTCAATATGAGCATTTGAGGACGTCTCTTGACGAGATTTGACGTAGCTTCAAAGTAAGTCGAGATTGGCAGGATTAGTTAAGACTAATCCTGGCTCTCGCGTTGAGATCGTGTGGTTTCGCTGATTGGGTCATAGAGAATTACGGCCTTTGTCGTTCTAAGACGTGAAAGTGAGATTGAACCTTAGGGTAATAAAGCAATTCCTTTTAAAAAGTTTCCCCGCATTAGTTTTTACGCATTATTTTCTCGGTGGTAGGCCATAGCATCGGCTGCCGGCAGAAGTTACCACCTTTTTTTTTTACCACACTAAAACCACCATCTGCGCCTAGGGGTGGTCCCGGTTCCTCTTAAAAGACCAATTCCGGAACCCTCCCTGCGCAACGCCTGTAAGGCACATCCCAGGGGAGACTAAGAGGGCCTCTCCTAAACGTCCTATGCACGGCAGCACGTGACCACTATGCCACCGTCTTCCCTGGGGTTACTTAGTGGACAGGCAGAGTCCCCGCTCTGTGCGCCCGCGACCCCAAATGTCCACCTACCTCAATATGTAGGCGGGTTTCGGCGTTTTAAGCGAAGAAGTTACCACCTACCAGACAAAGTCTTGCCGCCAAGCGATTCGTCATGTTCCTACATGATGTCTGGTGAAGCCGTACGGAGGACGGGTCTGAGCAGTTGTGTTGCAATGTGTGCCGGATACAATGCGCCAAAGGTTGTTGTATCGGGAGTTGGTCGTGAAGGGTCTCCAGATCAAGCTCCGTCTGGCGTAGCATCGTTGTTCGTGTTGTTTAAACTCACATACACAAACAGCCAGATCCGGAAAAAACTACCTGTTGGCTATATAAATATTTGTTCCGTCATTCCGTGTGGAACACAACACGCAACGCAGTAATCGATCACTCAGCCACCAGAACGCCCGTCCTTCGCCACTACATAATGCTGTCGCTAGAAAGAAGTGGGTCCACAAACTCCCTAGCAACACAGAAAAAAAAAAACTAGCCTCCACAATAGTATGTATTGTAGCGAAATAAAAGAGGAAATACCTACACTTCGCTAATAAACGTTTATTAATTTTGTATAAAAAAACACGGTAATCAAATACAAATCAAATGGCGATTAAAATGTCTTTGGTCCTAAAAGAAAAAGTCTTTGGTGTTTTAATGTTTAAAATAAAGTATACAATTTAGTTGGATAAGCGTCGAGTAGAATCCGTTTGCAAACGTATTGCGACAAATATTATGAGAACAGCTTTCGGGCATCTGAAGACGTAAAAGATCTTTCAAAGGACTTTGAATGATCGTCGGGACCAATAGTGTTATGTTCTTTTTGTAGGTTGTAGGTACGGAAGGGTCTGTAAAGATAGTCGATCTACGAACCAATCCCGGCAAGAGTAACTGAACCTGCACCCTAATTGAGTAAAACACTATTACTATCACTTGGAATCATTTAGAAAACAAATTGCCAATCTATTGCTTCATATTATGTTCGAAAATGTGTCTGCTCAAAATGTAAATAATGCAATGAATGTTGTTGAACTGTCAAAATGAAAGCCATTGCTATTGATAGTGTATTACGCAATTACCCTACTGGTCAACCAAACAAAATGATCATAATTGGTGAAGATTATTAATGGGAAAGTTTCGAACTTTTGGCATAAAAACTTTTAATGAAGCCCTTTAGCCCTTTGAAAACTTACATTGTGTTCTATAGCCACATAGTTATTAATCAAACTTTAGGTATGATTTTACATAATTTGCTTTACATTGCTTATCGAGTCTCGGAGCTATAGAAATGCCTGTAATTGAAGGTTTCCCTTACATTATAAATAGGCAAGCAACAAAAAGAGAGAAATGAAAGAAAAAATAAACAAAATGCGAAGAGTGCGTCAGAGTGTGTGTGGTGCGCGTGCGTGTGTGTGTGTATATGCGAGAGTATGAGTGTGTGTTTGTTTGTGTATGATATAATTTTGAGAGAAAATGATTTTGTATCAATAAATCTGTCTAATAATATCGATCTTCGAGTTTTTTGTTCTGTAATTTAATGTATTTACTTACACGTAATTATTTGCATTCATTCCTGCAGCACTTGAGAGCAATGGAGATGAAATTTTTTACACAACATAAAGCAGCTGTCAGGGTTAGAACCTACGACCTATATCTTGTAGCGGTATCTATAAACGCCACAGGGGAACTACGCAACATAGTGACGTCACACAAATCCTGCATCTCGCTAGCAGAGTTTGCCGTGCAACTGGCATATACATAATTATTTTTTTGCTTATGCCAAACCCGAAACACGTGTCCAGTACTTTTAATTATAGAATCTTTGTACAAAATTTCAAAAAGATATCATGAAAAACCACAAAGTTATGAGCTTGCTATTACACTTGGTTGTTCCAACAACAATATGGTCAAAGCTCCGCACGGTCGGGCGAGCGCGGTGCGTTGACCTCTGGCGTCAGCTGTGGCGCGCGGCGCAAGTTCTATGATCTATCGTAAGCGCTCGGTAATCCCTTTCCAAGAATTTCTAAATGTATTTGGGAAAAATACAACATGGTGTAAAAATGATTGGAATCGATTCAGTTGCTTCACCATCAACCTTTTTATCGTCCCACTGGGCACAGGTCTCCTCTCATACAGAGAAGGATTGAGCGTAATCACCACGCTTGCTCAATGCGGGTTGGCGATTTCAGACTTAAAGTCTAGGTTTCCTCAAGATATTTTCCTTCACCTTCAGTCATTGGTGTCCAAGAAATACTTAGAAAGTACATATAACTTTAGAAAAGTTACATTGGTACTTGTCTGACCTGGAATCGAACCCGCGCACTCATACTTGAGAGGCTGGTGTTTTAACCACTAGGCCACCACGACAGTTGCTTATTCTGAACTAACTATATTCAGATTTCCCATAAACAAAAAAAAACGTTGTATACAACTTCCAACATCAACAGCCTACTGGTCGGAGGATTCCCTCTTTTCTATGGAGGATGAGTAAATTTTAAGTACATGCTCTTCCTCATTCCTCCAAAATCTAGTAATTTGCAGCCGTTACCCTGGGCTGCTAGAGCAAAGCTACTCTGAAACCGTCTGAGACATGTACAGAATCGAGCGACTGATCTCCATTAGGTTTATTTTACCACGAAATCCGGCCTTCCACACAACCACATTCGTAATCAAAAAGTGCCAAACTTTCCACATTTAATCAAAGCACTTTCAGACATTTCTGCCAAACTCCAGTACAGTTAGAGAAACTGTAATTTCCAGTATAAATCAACGATAATGTGGTACGAAGCTGACCCATTTATCTAGCTTAGTGCTAATGGAATTAGTATTTGGAGATTAGCACGTTTTGATCATAAAATGGATTATAGTCAGATATCCCTTTTCCTGCGTTTCCTACCTAAAACTATTTAGGTTCGGAACCCAGAAAATACCTTAATAAAAGGGTTTTTATAAATGTTTTATATTTACTTCCATCCGTCCGTTTATCATCCATACTAATATTATAAATGCGAAAGTAATTCTGTCTGTCTGTCTGTCTGTTACGCTTTTCCGCTTAAACCTGTCAACCGATTTTGATGAAATTTGGCACAGACAATCTTTAGACCCTCAGAATGGACATCAGCTACCTTTTATTGAAAAAATTGATATTCCCGAGAGAAATCTAAAAAGAGCGAAGTAACCAAATTCCACGCGGGCGAAGCCGCGGGCGGAAAGCTAGTAGTAAATATTTTTCTTTCTTTCTTTCTTAAATGGATAATTTTACATTTGAAGTAGTGCATGTAGTAACTGCGCATGGGTAACTATGTAAACGCATGCAGCTGTTCGGTAAGTTTACAACTACAATGTACTTCTAAAGGCTAATGCAAATTGGGGTGGTCCGAGCCTCACGGATTTCTCGAGTCGATAAATCATGGCAATTTTTCTATAACCTAATATGTTAGTTTGATGGTACTTATTACAAATTTAAATAAATGTTATAAATAGCGGTGTAGGTTTAATACAGATAAAAAAAATAGATTCAACAATAAGTCAAATCAAGTCATCTTTATTGTCATAAGTACATAGTTAAAATAAGTTCATCTATGTTCCGCTGTTGAGGCATACAATAATAAATACAAAACAGAATTCAGAACACATTAGTGTAGATACATTTTTAAATATTCCAAATTATAAATACACACACATTCAGTGTCAAGTCCTATTTAGTGGTCATAATTTATTATAAAAATGTTGCAAATTATATTCTTACATACATATTTAAAAAAAATCAAATTATTTTTCCTTTCCTTTTTTATTTTTTTTAGCTGTTTAGTTGGACTGTTCTCTTGTAATTTAATGGCATTCACATTCTCAAGGCCAAAGGCCAAGGTAGGTAAGAGGTGACTACGGGCATTGCTCGTAGACCCGATGGCTGATGGGGCAGTTAAGTTCTGGGGTGGCTGCCACGTACCAGAAGACGCAGCGTAGGGAGGCCCCCAATAAGGTGGACCGATGACCTGGTGAAGGTCGCGGGAAGCCGATGGATGCACAAGCACAAGACCGGTCATCGAGTCATGGGAGAGGCCTTTATCGAGCAGTGGACCTCTTTAGGCTGAAGAAGAAGAAGAAGATACTTCCACTCAAAGCATAATAGCAAAAATCATGTTCGAGTCCATAGCTGTAGTCTACGCTTACCTTATAGTCACATCGTTTACAATAAAAGTTCATGACCACATATAATCTACTCCTTAAGAGGTTCGTAAAACGTTAGGAGTCATTTCCACGAGTATCCGTGATGTTATTGACAACCTACGCTCATCTCAGGGCGATTCCATATTGCTTTCATTAGGATAGTAGGATACTTTCATCATCGTATCTCAATATTCATTGCGTTATTTACATTGATGAGCAGACACATTTTTATAACTTACGGAGTAATGGATTGGCAACATTCTTAAAAAACATTCACATAATATTTGATAGGGTGTTTCGCAATTGAGATAAAGGCAGTTATGGATCTGTGAACTGCTTGGGTCGGGTTTTGGGCGGGAATAAGTGGTAATTGAAATAAGATAACGAATGTATCCATATCTATAGGTACTACTAAAAATAAATCGACGAGTTTGTTTATTTGAACGCATTAATGTCTGAGAGTATCAGCAGGATATGAAAAAAAAAAAAATGTGAAGGTTACACCTTAAAAATGCAAAAAGATTTCTAACATCACGCTAGATGACTTAGGAGCCGAGCAAAAAAAAAAGACAGAAAGAAAACGTAACAAAACTGCGGTCAACGCGATGCGATGCGGCGAAAAGGGTCGGAGAAATAAGTCATTTTACCCAAATAGATTTCTGTCGTCTATATCTATTTTTTACATCCATACTAATATTATAAATGCGAAAGTAACTCTGTCTGTCTGTCTGTTACGCTTTCCCGCTTAAACCTCTCAACCGATTTTGATGAAATTTGGTACAGACAATCTACGCCTATAGGGTCTTTAGACCCTGAGAAAGAACATAGGCTACCTTTTATCCCGGAAAAATTTGATGTTCCCGAGGGAAATCTAAAAAGCGCGATATAACCGAACTCCACGCGGGCGAAGCCGCGGGCGGAAAGCTAGTATTTATATATTTTAGTATTATGTATTTATTTAAGTATACTTATGTAATTATTTTTGGATTATTTGTTTAGGTACATTTAATTTTTGTACTTTTATAATTATCATATTCATATTTTATTTCCTCCTCGTTCTTTTTTTTTTTAATCAATATAAACTAGTTCTTGACTGCAATCCCGCCTGATGGTAAGCAGTGATGCAATCGTTGATGGTAAAGCGCACTAGTTTCTTAAGCCTATTCACTTAAAAAAACTAAGGAATAGGAAGGATGACGGCAGTTGAGCGAGGTGATGCAATGTTAAACCCAAGACCAACACGACCAAACGAAGCTGCGCTAAAGGGAGATTGATCTGGAGACTCTCCACGACCAAACTCCCGACACAACAAAATTTGGCGCATCGTACCCGCCACACATCGCAACACAACTGCTCAGACCCGTCATCCGTACGGCTTCACCAGACATCATGCCGGAACACGACGAATCGCTTGGCGGCAAGACTTTGTCTGGTGGGTGGTAACTTCTGCCGGCAGGCGATGTTATGGCCTACGCGTTAATCGTTACTTACTACTGCCGGTAGGTTTATTTCATTAGTAGCATTTTATTTCATTTAGACAACTCAATTTCCCTGCTCAATAACCGAAATAATACTACAAACGTGAACTGTCAAAATGAAAGGTATTGTCATTAGAGTTACCATGAATAGTGATTTGGCCGAATACCGAATATTCGGCGGCCAAATATAAAATAAAATGGCCGAATATCGAATATTCTTGGCATCTCTAATTGTCCTTTTATGTGTAATAGGCAATTTTTGTTCCGCCGATGTTATAGATTTCAGCCGCCTCGTAATAAGTAGGTACCTTAATGTCTGCGTGATTAATATTAACGAGTTACGGATCGAAAAACCAAAACATAGGAAATGTCCAGATTTCATAATCTTTGAATAAAATATTTATAAGAAGAACACGCGCGAACAATCTTTTTGTCTTTTTTTCCTTTTGCTCTGCCCCTAAAAGCAAAAGAAAAAAAGTTAGAAAAGAATGCTAAGTGAAATCGAAGTAAAAGCGCAGGCGGACAGAAATATACATAATATGTATATTGGCGCCGATTCTCTAGTTCACAAACGAAAAAGACGCACTTAACTTAAATTTAGTTAAGTTCGTGAACAATGGAATTGGTACCGACTACACTGGCTGCCAAATTGGGATGCGTTTTTTAAGGTTTTGTCATATATTAAATTCAATCCAGTTTTAATCGAGAGACGGTAACTCCGTCTGGTTACAATTTCAGTTTCTTTAAGGCTAGAGTAAATAGGCTCTTAATAAACTAGCGCACTTTACCATCATCGATTGCATCACTGCTTATCATCAGGCGGGATTCCGGTTAAGCACTTGTTCATAATATTAAAAAAAAATGTTATTCAACAATTTTCGACTTGACCATATGCAGAAACAATTGGGTATTTTTATTGTTGCAATTCTTTTTGTTTAACCTATTTGGTTGCCACAGTATTAATGTCTCTATTAGGTAATTATTTTATTTATTAATCGACTACTAATAGTAGATTAGTAGTCAAGGGCTGTAAGGCATCAATTGCAGCCCGAGATATTTATAGCGAGGGTGGAATTAATGCTTACACCCGAACTAACTACTCTGCTGGCCTGGCTTTCGATTGTGAGACAAGTAGAAAAAAACCGGCAATACAAGAATAAACAATATTTAAAGTCATCATCCTCAACCTTTTTATCGTCCCACTGCTGGGCACAGGTCTCCTCTCTTATAGAGAAGCATTGAGCGTAATCACCACGATTGCTCAATGAGGGTTGGCGATTTCAGACTTATAAAGTCCAGGTTTCCTCAAGATGTTTTCCTTCACCTTCAGTTATTGGTGTCCAAGATATACTTAGAAAGCACATATAACTTTAGAAAAGTTACATTGGTACTTGCCTGACCTGGAATCGAACCCGCGCACTCATACTTGAGAGGCTGGTGTTTTAACCACTAGGCGGACCACTAGGAGGTAGGTGGACCTTTGGGGTCGCGGGCACACAGAGCGGGTACTCTGCCTGCCCACTAAGTAACCCCACGGAAGACGGTGGCATAGTGGTCACGTGCTGCCGTGCATAGGAAGTTTAGGAGAGGCCCTCTTAGAGTCTCCCCTGGGATGTGCCTTACAGGCGTTGCGCAGGGCGGGTTCCGGAATTGGTCTTTTAAGAGGAACCGGGACCACCCCTAGGCGCAGATGGTGATCACCGGGGTGGTTTTAGTATGGTAAAAATCTCACTCTACCCGACCTCATTCCTCGGGGGTCGGGTGCCTTTTGAAGGCTTCCCCCCGAAAACAAAAAAAAAAAGGCACTTTGATGACTACTATACTCATACGAAACAAGGCTGACTAACGAAGCGACCTCTTTTGTCATTGGGCTGTATGCCAGATGTCTGATATGAAGGTTAGATGTACGCAAACTTTTTGAAAGAATGAAGAGTTTTTTTAATTACTTACCACCCTAGAGCTCTTCCAGCTACATTATTACCCTAGGGCGCTAATTGGTCACTTACAAGCCCCATTTGGGGTTAATAAGGACCTACTTTCCGAATATGAGAGATGACCTATAAATTGTAA
Organism: Sesamia nonagrioides; assembly: GCA_017933935.1. Classification (NCBI taxonomy): domain Eukaryota; kingdom Metazoa; phylum Arthropoda; class Insecta; order Lepidoptera; family Noctuidae; genus Sesamia; species Sesamia nonagrioides. The sequence continues at coordinate 1,022,177 of JADWQK010001079.1, read as the reverse complement.
ACTCTTTGTCCGAGGTTTGGATTTTTTTAGTTACACTTCCGAATTCAAATCAAAATATTCCACCAGCGGGTCATAATGAATTTCAGTATAATATTACTGCCCGGCTAGAGCGTAGGGTTTTGATGACTCGCTTTAATGAGATATAATTTGTAATTTTCCACTTGTATGAATTTAATCTTCAATAGACAAATTTGTTACGTTGGGAATAGATTATTCAATTCAATAACACTTTTTTATGTTCTAGAATTGATTTCAACGTGTTAAGTTGTAGGTACATAAACAGGTTACAAGTACTAAAAGTTACAGAAATCCGATATCAAACCGAATCTTCTTGAGACTCGATTTCATTTTGTCTTCTAAGCTTTGTAATTAAACTTTGCAAAATATTTCAATCACACAACCCTTGCGAAGGGCGCGTGAGTAACTCGCGACTATCGGCATATTACTCGAATACAATACATAGGTAATGTGCCAATCACTTACTATTAACTGCTCCGCGTAACTTATTCAATTAACGAGAAATACCTGTTTTTTTAAAATACGTTGCCCTCACTAGAAATTACTCCTGTATTGTGGGTCCGTTTACAAACATCATCATCAACCTTTTTATCGTCCCAATGGTGGGCACAGGTCTCCTCTCATACAGAGAAGGATTGAGGGTAATTACCACGCTTGCTCAATGCGGGTTGGCAATTTCAGACTTAAAGTCCAGGTTTCTTCAAGAAGTTTTCCTTCACCTACAGTCATTAAAAAAAAAAACACGCAAACATACCCCCTCATTCATAAACATTGCTTAAAGTTAATTAGTGATTAGTGACTTTTAACTACATATTTTTGACATTTTTACATAATTTAACTTTGAACATCGTTTATGAATAAACGCCATAGTATTTAAGGGGTTTATTCATAAACGATGATTAAAGTTAAGTGAAGTGTCACTAATCACTAGTTAACTTTAAGCGTTTATGAATAAGAGGGGTTAGTATCACATACAAAAACAGCCAGACCCATAACAACTAGCTGTAGGCCATGTAAATATTTGTTCTGTGCGGGGATCGAACCTGCGATACGCAGCGCAATAGTCAGTCACTCAACCACTGCACCAACGGCGTCGTCATCTTATGCTGCTGCTATTGTTGTAGTTTATCTTGTGCTACTAGATGATAGATTAGTGATTAAGTGAAAGATGAAGGACGAGTCTTCTATAAATAGAATAGAGTACTCCTTAAAAATCTACAACCATTTGAATTACAGAAAGAGCAATGTATAAATTTTACAAAGGGCGACACAATGGGCGCACAAAATCCTGGGACCACGAGAAAACAGTGTGTTTTATCGCTAAGAGCAATCTTCCTTTGGATAGATTGACAAAGGAAAGGAGAGATGGTGGTGGTTGTAGGTGGTCTGTGGTGTACTGTTTATATATATTATACAATAAATATATATCGGCGCTGAGCACCGTCTGATAGCGATATAGTTTTAAGATATCCGATTAATCGATTTTCTAATTTCTGAACGAAATCTAATGTAATTGTGTAGCGATTCCTAAACGTACTTAACACTCGACACTGGCACAAAAGAAGAAATAACAGGGCTGGTGACAGCTGGTCAACGGTTAACTTGGATGTGCGACTCGTGTCAAGTGGAACGTTATTTCTTATGAAAATTATTGTAAATTGGCGTGATCAATGTTTGATTTAAAGTTTATCGTTATAATTGATTATCTCCTTGCCCGATAACCTACGCCTACAATGGATCCTTCGCTATATAAAGACGGAGCATCCCCAGATGATGCTTTTGTACCGCTAACTTCTTCTGATGATGGCCATGTGCCGTTATATATGATGGGTAAAAGGTCAGGAAGGCGGGGCCGAAGTTCCGGATAGTTGAGGTGTCTTTTCATCCGCATGAGCATTCATCGTGTTATGTTCGATTCTTATTATTTTAACAGTACAGACACTTCGATCACTTTAATATTAAGGGATTACATTGATAATCATAATATAATTATTATTTATTATCATATAATTGCATTTCGGGGAGTGTGCGAGGGAATTGCATGATTTAATTCCCCCATCCCCGTTCCACCAGCGGACGACCCGTCGTACGGCTGGTTTCCACCCTTACGTTGTTAACACCACTACGATCCGGACGAAGCGTTTCGCCTCCTCCTTTATACCGCGTACATCGAGGGACTGGAACAATTCGCCAGCGGCGGTGTTTCCGTCGGACTACAATTTGAGTGTCTTCAAGGGCTATTAATAAACTAGTGCGCTTTACCATCAACGATTGCGTCACTGCTTACGATCAGGCAGGATTGCGGTCAAGCGCTGGTTTATAATATGTAAAAAAAAAAAAAAATCTCAGAATAAAATAGATAAGAGCCACTGGGTTTGAGTATGACCAACCCACTCGATCGAAGCTTGAGCAACGAAGTGCCCGCGCTAACGGTCACTCGCTATGTCAAACGCAACTCCAGCCGGTGTTAACACTCGCTCCATGGTATTACCCGCTTATGATTTATCCGAATACCGACCGAATAATCGACTTCAAAAAATAGTAGAGTAATTTACGGACAATTGAAACTGACACAAAACAGATCACAATATTCAAAATATAGTTTAAAAAACTAAGAAAACATGCTTTTAAAAAATATGAAACTAAAAAGTTAAAAATAATAAAAAAAAGCGTGAGGCGCTTTGTGCCATGATTTTTATATATTAAGAGCCTCACGCTTTTTTAAAAATTATTTTTAACTTTTTAGTTCCATGTTCTTTAAAAGCATGTTTTCTAAGTTTTTTAAACTATATTTATTTCCAACTTTTTAGTTCAATATTCTTAAAAAAACAAAACGGACGAACGAACGTATTGAAAACGGTGGGACATTTTACAGTAATCAGCCGCTCACTCGTAGTCCAAAGAGTTAGGGACAAACAAGCAAACAAGCAAACAAGCAAACAAGCAAGCAAGCAAACAAACAAGCAAGCAAGCAAACATACAAGTGAAGCTAATAAAAAGCATGTAAAAATTAACCAGTCACACACCGTTATATACAGTATATAATATAAATAAAAATAATACAATAATCAATACATAGTATAAAACAAAGTCGCTTTCGCTGTATGTCCGTATGTATGCTTAGATCTTTAAAACTACGCAACGGATTTTGACGCGGTTTTTTTTTTAATAGATAGAGTGATTCTTAAGGAAGGTTTAGACTACCTTTTATCCCGGAAAAAATTGATATTCCCGAGGGAAATCCAAAAAGCGCGATATAACCGAACTCTACGCGGGCGAAGCCGCGGGCGGAAAGCTAGTAAAGTATATAATATAAATAAAAATAATACAATAATATATTAACAATAATATAAATCTTTTTTAAAAAAACGTTGGCCCAAACTAGGAATTTCTCCTGTATCGTGAGTGCGTTTACAAACATATAACTCACATACTCTTACTCGGTGGTAGGCAACAACATCAGCCGCTGGCATAAGTTACCACCCACCAGACAAAGTCTTGCCGCCAAGCGATTCGTCGTGTTCCGGCATGATGTCTGGTGAAGCCGTACGGAGGACGGGTCTGAGCAGTTGTGTTGCGATGTGTACTGGGTACGATGTGCCTAATGTTGTTGTGTCGGGAGTTTGGTCGTGGAGGGTCTCCAGATCATCCTCTGGCGCAGCATCGTTGGTCGTGTTGTTGGGTTAAACATTGCATCACCTCGCTCAACTGCCGTCTTCCTTCCTATTCACTCAGTTTTTTTGAGTGAATAGGCTTAATAAGCTAGTGCGTTTTACCATCAACGATTGCATCACTGCTTACCATCAGGCGGGCTTGCAGTCAAGCATTAGTTTATAACTAATAAAAAAAAAAACATAAACATCCGGACACAAACATCTAGACCCGTAACAACTACTTGTAGGTCATATAGATATTTTTTCCGTGCGGGAATCGAACCCGCGACACGCAGCGCGGCAGTCAATAGCTTAACCACAGTGCTAACCGATATTATACTAGTTTATATGACTGTGTATAAAAAGAAAAAAGAAGTTGAAATGTCGCGATTACCCATTAACAGTATAAGACCAAAGACACAATGTATGGATTGTGTGCGTTAAAAGACTCATAGAGAATTACTAGCTGTGCCCTGTGGTTTCATCCACGTAAGTAGTAGTGATATCAAAGAAGTCGGCTAAAACGGATAAAAACATATTCTCATGCCTAACGAATGTATATGTTATGGGCCAAGTGACTAAAGTGGGCAGTATTCATAATGCCCGGGCAGTGTGAATAATGCCCAGCCATATCGGGCCAAGTGATTAATTACAATCTAAACTCACCTATTTGTCACATTGCCCGGGCATTATCAATATAGCTACATGATGATCGGGCAATATGATTAGTAAATTTAATTTTGACTCTACGACTGATCCTACTGATGACGTCATCTCGTCATCCTTGATGCTTGCATCTACCATGATTCCGGGAAGTTTAACTGTATAAAATAATACAAACACAGATAAAGAATGGCCATAATCAATCTGTTAAGTTTATATACGCACCTGCTCTATAGGGTGTTTGCGTAATAATAGCTTAAATCAATCTGTTGAGGTATAAAACCTCAACAGATTGATTTAAGTTATTATTACGCCTGCTCTGATTGTGATTACGTAATATCTCACACACTATCAATATTCCTTGTGTTATTTTCGTCGTTGAGCGGACACATGTTTGGAACATATAAAGCAATGAATTAGCATTATCCTTCAAAATAAGTCAGATTGATAGTGTGTTCGCAATTAGGATGCTGGACTTCCTATGTAAAGAACTCATGGGATGGCATACAAGTTCAGTACAATAACATGTATCTCATTCAGTACAATCATTTATCATCTAATAGGGTTGAAGCGCTATTATAGTGCCCTTGGTATATATGTGCCGAGGCTGAAGGTGTTCAATGCTATTCTAAGAAACAGAATTGCATCATAAATGTCCAGGGTTGGTACGTTTAGTAATACATAGTATAGTTACGCTAAGTTTAGTTGTTATTTTCTGCTCTTTCTTTCTTCCTAGTCGTTTTTGTGCAGAGGTTGTAGCATTGACGGATACGTGTCTAGTAAGTTGAAGAGGGTAAGAATTCTTATATATTTTGAAAAATAGAAAGAGGAAATAAAATAAAGTTAGTTATGCTGAAATAGTAACGTAGCATCAGCACGTATGTTTATAGAGAAGGGTAATGCATAAATGTGGGTGAACTAAAAGTATCCCTCTACGAACTGATGAAATCACCAGTTATGCTTTAGATTTTTTTTTTATATATTAAACTAGTTCTTGACTGCAATCCCACCTGATGGTAAGCAGTGACGCAATCGTTGATGGTAAAGCGCACTAGTTTATTAAGCCTATTCACTTTAAAAAACTTAGGAAATGAAGGATGACGGCAGTTGAGACAGGTGTTGCAATGTTAAACCCAAAACCAACACGACCAACGATGCTGCGCCAGAGAGAGATTGATCTGGAGACTCTCCATGACTAAACTCCCGACACAACAAAATTTGGTGCATCGTACTCGCCACACATCGAAACATAATTACTGCTCAGACCCGTACGGCTTCACCAGAGATCATGCCGGAACACGATGAACCGCTTGGCAGCAAGACTTTGTCTGGTGGGTGGTAACTTCTGCCGGTAGCCGATGTCATGGCCTACTACCGAGAAAAGTTCCCATGTAATAGATTAGATTCTTATTGAGATATAATTTGTAATTTCCCACTAGTATGACTTTTATCTTCAATAGATAAATTTGTTACGCAGCGTAGGACCAGGGCAGGTCCACCTTGTTGGGGGCCTTAGAACAAGGTGGACCGATGACATGGTGAAGGTAACAGGAAGCCAATGGATGCAGGCAGCATAAATCCGGTCATTGCGGATAGCCTTAGGGGAGGCCTTTGTCCAGCAGTGGACCTCTATAGGCTGAAAAAGAAGAAGAATAGAGGATGAACCTAGAGCTGCTACTGAAAAATTCCAGTTGAAAAAACCCAATAATAATTAGCCAGACCTTTGCATCGAACTTGATCTCGTGCTCAGTCGTATCGCTAACGACCACTATACCAATTAGCCAATTGAAGCAAGTAATAATGAAACAAAATAATCTTAATAAAACTACCATTTCGTAAACAAAATAAGGATAAAAGTTTAGTATTTGCAGGTTAGTTCTCTTTATTGCGAAATCTTTATAAAACGTAGGTACTATATAGATTGCAATTTCGCTATTTTTTTTTATCCATTTATTACAGGAATCAAGGCTCATATAAACATATACAATATTATATTTACCGCATTAACATTAAAAACTTAAAATACATATAACATAATTAACAACAGCTAAATTGTTAGCAGTAGTTAATTATGTTACCTATAAGTCTGAGTCTACATTGATAGACGCAGTGGGCAAAATGACATATCGTGTCCGAAATAATAGTTTTTCTACGTAATTACAAGATGTTTTCTAAGGAGTTTTAAATTGGCCCAAGAAAAGCAGTTTCTTCGTTTGATACTTTCGAATGTAAATACCATTAATACTAGATATATGCTTGAGCTGTTGGTTTTTGCCGTCATTTGGGATCTTTGATAGTCATTACAGATAGTCAGAAAAGCTGATAACCTGTCTTCTTCTTCTCTTGACAAATGGCCCATGTGGAGGAAACACCATAATTTTACCAATAACACGTGTAAAAAATTATAGAATTTTTTTGATAATTTTAATTCACAATAATGGCGGATATCGCCAATGACAGTCGGACACAGATAACCGTGATCGATCGTGATTTGAAAAAGAAAACAGCGGAATACGAAACATCTTTTTGTCAACGTTTTTGTAGGTAAAATCAGCCTGAGCAATTGTCCCTTTTGCATTTTACGGGGAAAGGTTGAAAGCGGCGCGACGGCAATAGTGACTTCAAATAGCTATTTCTTAAATTCCGTGGCACTAGAGTCCACTCTTAAGCTTATTTTATCTCCCTACTGAATGACCTACTATTCGAAACTCATAAAATTGGGGAATATAAGGGAATTAAATAATGGCAATTATAATCTCACACACGTCCTACCAGTCCTATAAAGTTTCAGTTAATTATTCTATTGTATAATTGTATAATCAAATAATTAGATATAAAAGGTATAAGTTAAATAATAAATTACAAACCTTTATGTTCCCTACGTGGCACTCTAATTAATGACACAGCCTCTGGTTGTGACGTGGTTGAGATATATTATGGATCAAACATTAATTATAGCGTTGTCGCCGCAAGCAATTAATTTATATGCTAATGCTTACTCCAGGTTAATAATTGTAGCGGTAGGTATCTAAAGACGCCACAAACAAACAACGCGTCATACTGACATCACACGGATTCTACATCTCACAAGCAAAGTTTACCGTGCAATTAGCATACTATACAACTTCCCAATTTCAACATCTACTGTTGGGCAAGTGCCCACCAGACATAACACCCGTCTGCTGGGTAATGGGGAAGAAAACTGACAAATCTCGTCACTAGAGGCGCTGATATCGTTTGATCCAAATAAACTGTCAAAACCCATTGTAATTTGTTCGAGTTTACGTTGTTTATAAAAATGTAAAAAATATGCCGCGTTTTGTAGCAATTTGTTGCAATAATAATGGAAAACAATCTTTCCCTAATGATATGCATTTCAATTCTCAAAAGAAAGTCGAAAATCTTCGAAATTCGGAATTCGAAAGTCTTTGACCAGTGTGTGTTGCCAGTGATGACTTACGGAACTGAAACGTGGTCGCTCACAATGGGCCTCATACGAAGGCTCAGAGTCACACAAAGGGCAATGGAAAGAGCTATGCTAGGAGTTTCTCTGCGTGATCGAATCAGAAATGAGGAGATCCGCAGAAGAACCAAAGTCACCGACATAGCTCTGCGAGTCGCTAAACTCAAGTGGCAGTGGGCAGGGCACATTGCTCGTAGAACTGATGGCCGATGGGGCAGCAAGGTTCTGGAGTGGCGGCCACGTACTGGAAGACGCAGCGTAGGGAGACTTCCAGCAAGGTGGACCGATGACCTGGTGAAGGTCGCGGGAAGCCGATGGATGCGGGCAGCACAAGAACGGTCATCGTGGAAAGCCTTGGGGGAGGCCTTTGTCCAGCAGTGGACATCTATAGGCTGAGGAGATGCATTTCAATTTAGAACAAAATATATAAATAGATTTCAATAAAGATTATGTTGATGTGTCTATAGCTTTCTGGAGGTAGTAAACCAATTTTTTCTCTTGAATTTCTTATTCTTGAGGAACCTCGAAGTTAAAATTCCGGTCATACGATTCAAGTCTGGATACCTAATAATTTTAGGTTAATAGAGTTGAAACTTTCAAAATATGGCAATAATAAGTAAGTACATTAATATTTACTTAAATATAACTAAAGAAACATTAAACCTAATACAGAATTAATGTAACTTAAAGCACTAACAAGTCTGCATTCAGTTTAAAGTCTGGGCATAGTTATTTGTCTGGTAATTAGGTTAGCTTTTCGTCCTTTTACTGAAGCTCCTCTAGACTTTTAACTCCTTTTATAACTTGAAACAGTCCATGTACAATATATTGCTCTGCTTTACCTAAAAAAAAACTCGTCAAACACAAAAAAAAAAACTTAACATAAAACGTGATACGACTGACAGCTAATTGTTATGGGTCAAACGCTATCAGCGACATCTGCAAATAGCTTTGCGTTTTCTTCCCCATTGCATAACATAGGTACTATCAGTAGCAATGGGTTTCATTTTGACAGTTCAACGACATTCATTTTTGCGCTGTTTACGTTGTTGAGCAGCCAAATTTTCCAACATATTAAGAAATGGACTAGCAATATGCTTCAAAATGATTCCAATTGATAGTAAAAGTGTGTTACGCAATCAGGGTGCTGGTTGGGGTGGGTGGCTCCTCTTTCTATGGAGGATCCATGACTGAGGTATGGAGGATGAGTGAACTTCATTCCCTGTTCTCCATCTCTCGTCAATAATAGTCATTTAATCGCACTTATATTTTACTAGCTTTCCGCCCGCGGCTTCGCACGCGTGGAGATCGGTTATATCGCGCTTTTTTGATTACCCTCGGGAATATCATTTTTTTCCGGGATAAAAAGTATCCTATTATTTAATCCGGAATTTTTACTTTACGTTTGAAAAATTTCAAAGCAATCGGTTGAACAAACTCATTTTCCGGTTTATAATATTACTAGCTTTCCGCCCGCGGCTTCGCCCGCGTGGAGTTCGGTTATATCGCGCTTTTTAGATTTCCCTCGGGAATTTCAAAATTTTCCGGGGTAAAGGTAGCCTATGTTCTTTCTCAGAGTCTAACGATTGTCTGTGCCAAATTTCATCAAAATCGGTTGAGAGGTTTAAGCGGGAAAGCGTAACAGACAGACAGACAGACAGACAGACCGACAGACAGAGCTACTTTCGCATTTATAATATTAGTATGGACTAGTATATTAGTAAGGATGTACACGAAAAAGAACATATAAATAAACATCTTCAAGTGAAAGTAAACTACATTTTTTTATTTTGCCATTTATGTACACTCATTGTATATAAACAGAACAGATAAATGTACAGAGGTCATGCTAGTAAGGAAACCAAAATAATACATAAAGTAAAATACAATTCTCAAAACCAAAACAAAAATTATGAAAGAAACTAAGAAAAAGGATTTATTCTGACTCGTACAGGAAGATCATAAAACTTAACTGAATTAAACACAATTAAAAATAAAAACAAATTATATACAAAAAGTAACAAAAGATCAGAAAGTCCTATCAAGAGGCCACAAGGCTCCTATCTCAGCGATATAATAGAATACTCTTTATTATGTACACCATTTATAGATTACAGAACATATTATATAAAACGATTTTACAAAGGGTGACACAATGGGCGGTCTTATCGGTAAGAGCGATCTTTTACAGACAACCTTTGCGACCAGCGATAACGCTGAAGCATAAGCTTCGACGTTTAAAAAAGTACATTTCGCAGCGATGAGCGATGAGAATATAATAAAAATACATACAACATACATACTTAATACATATTATATTTTGCAAACGCATTAACCGTCGTTTGCTTAAAAAGGCTTTTTAGTTGTTGAAAACCTCTAGCATTGAACTGGTTGAGGCTGATAGTGAGATCTGTATTCAAAAATCCTCTACGAGTAAACTTCACTATTAGGAACAAGGTCTCGTTTCGAAAACCTCTAGCATTGAACTGGTATAAGCTGATAGTGAGATCTGTATTCAAAAATCCTCTACGAGTAAACTTCACTATTAGGAACAAGGTCTCGTTTCTTGCAAAGAAAAAGGCATGCTTGTGCTTTGTAAGTCAGGCTACGAATACTAAATGACACTGGAAAACTTAAGGTAAAGATAGACGTAAAAACGCTTAATCATCAATGATTTCCGCGTGTTCCGTACCTATATGTATTGTTCCATTTCAAGACTCGTACCAATTACATGTCTTACCACCACCACGGACTAGTATCAGTTACATGTCTTATGTATTTATGCATACTTATGAATTAAGTATGTAAATTCACATCAAAACTTACAATGAGCCCCGTTATTTTATGCTATTCACCACATGCTGGTGGCAAGAGTATAAGTGGAAGAATCAGCATAATCAGTTTCGAAAGCTAGCGCTCACACGTAACACATTATTAATTTCAATTTTAATCATTTTGAAGGACATTGTTATTCCATTGCTTTGTATGTCGTAAAAAAATGTTTTCTCAACGGCGTAAATAACGCAATGAATGTTGTTGAATTGTCAAAATGAAAGCCATTCTTGTTGTTATTGTGTTAGGTATGCAATTATTCCGCAGGCTACGGCCATATTTTATTTACTAGGCATTTTGTAACTTTGTAATGCAACACAGTAACGAAATACCGCGACTATAACTCTGTCAACTAAATTGCACTCGTTTTTTGTATTTGTATTTTTGTTTCCGTGCAACTGTGGCAGCTATTTGTGCCGGAATTGTTGGAATTAATTGATTTATTTGTTAACGGTCGGAATCGAATTTTTCCTGAATGGGATTTGGTCGGATGTTGAACGCGGGAACTATTTAAAATGGTACGGTTCTCTTGCTGATTTTTTTTTTTTTATTTGTTTATATTTCACCATGGAAGTCTTACAGATAATAAAAAAAAATATTTTATTTAATCCTTATACAATATGTAAAGAAAACCCTGTCCGACCCATAAGGATAATAAAGGTTAGGTAAACACTTGACCAAATATAATATAAAATTTTACGTAATCATCATAGTAACAATACTAATGAATTTTGAAATAAGGTAAACGGCCCAGTAACCGTTAAGTTATGAACTTCGCCGAATTTGCATGAGCACTAGGTTAAAACTAGAAGACTTACAAAAATAATTTTTACTTGACTGTTTAGATAATTTAATATACTTTTAGTATATTATGATTCTATTAAACTAGTGTAAAATTTAATTAACTATAAAACAATAAAACTACAAAAAGGGCCAATTGTACCAGTACCCGGTAGAGTTGTACTAGTTAACGTTAAATTGTCCCGGTAACCGGTAATTTTTGCCGCGAAATTGTACTCTATTGCTTTACGTTAAAGTTCATAGAAATACAATATATTCAAATAAAATATTACTGAAAAACATTAGGGTCCGTATTTAACCAACAAATAAACACGATTTGTTTTAACTTTTTATAATGTATGTTTTATAAAGTACCTATATAAAACGAACAAACTTTGTCCGTCGTGGATTGTCATTCCTTCTTCGAGATGTGCCAACAGTCCATCACTTCTTTAAACCACGCCCTTAAACTGCTTTCCTGAACTATAAAGCACGGGTGTGCATCAGATTTTGAGACACTTGCTGGCCTACTACAGGCGGCAGCTTCAACCAAACGACCGAGTTTGCCATTATTAAAAGCATTTTCTCGCTTAATTTTTATAATAAATAAACTAACACTATCCAGTAAATGCTCCTTAGTGACATCTGAAATTATTTATTTATTTATTTTACCATTTAATATATTAACAAAAAGAAAAAACAGAACAGATAAAAGGTACAGAGATGATTATATCATAAAAAAATCTCTTTCGGCATACCTGCAATAAGAAAGCGTGTAAAAAGTAAAGGACAGAAGACGTGCACTCTGAAGGAGTAGGAGTAGAAATCGGTAGAGTGGGGAGGCGACTTGAGAAGGTTTTTAAGATGCGACCTTTTGCTTTTTATCGTGGATAAATCCGATAAAAAAAAGTTTCCCCCTTATTTCGTCTGGGAATAAGGGAGGGTTATGTCGGCCTCCTACCATCTAAACGTCCACTATTCCTTCCAGTACCATGAGTCGGGGACCCGGCAGATACTTGTACATCCACCCCACATACGTAGGGACCAAGTGCGGCCGATCCCTCGACCACACATCCTTCCACTAAGCTGCGCATACTGCATGTCACGCTCGAGCGACGATACTGTCCCAATTTCGTCGCCCGCATGGTCCATCTTATGGTGGCCAAAGATCGTGAAGCGCCCTTCGACGCCTGGCTACCCTTCTCATGCGAGTGGAGTGAGAGTCATGCTCTTTTTCCCTTTCTGCAGCCTGCATTGCATGCACTACCTTCTCGCAAAAAGAGGCCATAGCATCCCCCAGCTCCTTCCTTCTTCGCTTTCGACCATGTACTGTACTACGGCCGGGAGTGAGATATCACCGGCATCAAGTGTCGCGACTATGGCACAGCGCTGTTGGGTCCAAGCTGAGCTTTCCTCCAGCCTAGGTGGCGCCTTGTGCTCAATTATTAAAAAAAAAAGTCATATGATGTATTCTCATCCAAAAAAAGTCCACATTGAGCGGAGCGGAAGGGTGAGGGTCTGTTTTAACCCACCCGTGTCCCTTCATTTGCCTGTGCTCCAGGGTATCTCTTATTATGGCGGCACACTCAAGCAAGCAAGTCAGCTCGAAGGTTTTTAAGGCACCAGAAGTTTGAAAACATGGAATGAGTTAGATCTTTCGAAAAATAATTGAAGGTAGATAAATATGCAAAATAATTTACCTTTAAATAATAATAATCTCTAGAAATATTCAATTATGGCAAATCAATCAATCAATCAATTATTAATGATTTTTTAACACCTGTTCTTACTGAGACTTGCTCCCAAATCAAAACTCACGTGAGTGACTTAATGAGTACAAATGAAAGCCGTGCTGGAAATATGGCAAAGTACGGGCGTAAGAATATGTAGACGAGAGTTCCAACTAATGAGGCATAGTCATCAAAAAATAAATAAAAGAAAGACATAGATATGTTAGGACTCGAACTGCATTATGTAAATGAAATAGCCAGCTTTTCACCCTTACTTTCAGCTAGGAACTACCATTTTCTCCATGGTACTCCAAACAGTACGGTATACTACCATATGTCGTACTGATTGGAGTACCGTATGGTATATCGTACCAATACTACCATATACCGTACTGTTTGGAGTACGATGGAGCAAATGGTAGTACATGGTAGGTATACCACGGTGTACGTTGCATGACAAAATACTTGGCCACTATGCTGTTAAATCCCAAAACCATGTTTAAATAATTAAATTACCATCTGCTAAGAAATAAACGTGTTTAATTTTTTTAATTTTCCAAAACTGTTTGGCTTTCCAAGGCTTTTTTATATACTTCATAGCTGATTCAAGAAAAGCTTGTAACGCAACCAGTACAAAAAGTGGTAAACCATACAAAAAAAAAAACGCAACCAAATTCACGTGGTACCAAAACAAACTAAATGTCTAGTAACTAAATCCTTTTGATGCAAAGGAAAATAATGCTTAATTCAAGACAATAAGGACTATAAACGGATTTAAATGCAGCTGTTAAGGCATGCCCCAGTATCCGGCTGAAAATATTTAATATAATCTACAGTTTCAAAGGAAAATGAGATCTATTCCAAAGCAATAAGAATAGAATAACGGGTTTTGGTGCAACGTACGTAACTGGTTTGATAGTGTACCAATATGCGGTAAAAATCGCACATTTTTACCGGGTACTAGGTCAAGTAGGGGTTTGAGTGTACCGATAGATGTAACGTGTAAAATTATTTACTTTTCGATGAGATTTACCCCAATTTATAGATTAAATTGTTAAATAATATACACAATTTATTGAAAAAATTAACACTTTTACCTTAATTTTATCCGTCGAAGTATGGCTAGATAATTTCTGCGACCGGGTGGGTTCGTAGTTCACTGACAGAACTTTGTACTTATAGATAATTTTACTATACCATACTTTTATTTTCTCACAGTTTTTAGATTATTAAACTTTTTGGTGAGTGTCGCCATCAGAATTGTATAAAATAGTACCAAGAATAAATTGCTACTTGCAAATTTTAATTTGGTTTTGCTAGAAAGACGCTGATATTAAAAAACTGACTAGTTAACGGCTACCGGGACATTAACGGAAATAGGTACTCTTACCTTAATCCTTTTTTCCGGGCAATTCATTCCAATTTCCCCGAACTTTGGTAATTTTTAAAAAACTGACAACACCGGTATTATTATAAGCGAATAGCGATGCGACCACGTCACAGGTGCCGCGTGCCCTGCCCCCCGCCGCCCGCGGAATGGGGTTGATTACCGCACATGTGTTAAGTTACCTCTTTTTGCGAAATAATATTTTTTTTTTAGGGGGATTTTTTTTAGGTTTTGCCTGTCTTTGTGGGCATTATTAGAATCAGTTATCGATACCTAACAACACCTTCACGGATCGGACAGGGTTTTCTTTACATATTGTATTCTCTGCACGTAAATTCGATGTAACTTTTTAACACCGTCTTTAGCTAAGTCAATGTTTTAAGTGACAATAAAGTCTGGTGGTTTAGTAGATATAATGTATGACTTTGTAAATATCTTATATACTATCCTTAATAAAATTCTGAATCGGAAAGTGAGATTGTTTGTTTGTTTGTTCCGCTTTCACGCCGTCACTACTCAACCGATTGCTTTGAAATTTTGCAGACGTAAAGTTAAAAGTCCGGATTAAATAATAGGGTAATTTTCTTCCGAAAAAATTTGATGTCTCCGAGGGAAATCTAAAAAGCGCGATATAACCGAATACCACGCGGTCGAAGCCGCGGGCGGAAAGCTAGTTCAATAATAATATAATTATGTAAGTTGAGCACTGGTAGCCTAGTGGTATCGGCCGCAACTTACAAATTGCAGATCGTAGGTTCGAACCCTATCAGGCGCTTTAGTTTGTGTAAATCTAGGCCACCATGACTACAGTCTTAACATGGGTTATTGTTTTACCCAATTAACTTAACAATTTCAAATTAAAAAAACCACGAACTCGAATTTAAGTCACAGCTGTGGTTATTACACTTAAAATAAACTCTAAAATTTTAACGTAGTAATGAAATCAGTCTCATTATCTGGATTTCCGATTCATATCGTTTATTTTTGTGACATCCATGATTCTCTGATTGGTTAGCGCTTGTCATGTATTTGTTACCGGTCCCGCACCGCAGCGCACCACGTAAAAATTAACCTATTAATCACATTGCCCGATCATCATGTAGCCATATTCATAATGCCCGGGCAATATTGTTAGAAATTAATGAATACAGCATTAAGCGCATTCCCCGATTAGGTACATTATTTACTAAAATATTGATCGTATCAACTTCACATCATTTATTTTTCACAGTTATGTTATGTCGACAGACAGCTGCATCATGTGTTAGTTGCCAAGGTAGGTATACAACCTCCAACAAATATGATAGATAGGTAGGTTTAGAACTTTACTTTGTAATTAATCACATGGTCCGATATGGCTGGGCATTATTCATACTGCCCGGGCATTATGAATACTGCCCGGGCATTATGAATACTGCCCGGGCATTATGAATACTGCCCGGGCATTATGAATACTGCCCGGGCATTATGAATACTGCCCGCATTAATCACTTGTCCCATAACATATATGCTAGACGCATGGTAAATTTTGCTTGCGAGATGCAAGGTCTGCTTGACGTCAGTATGATACGTTGTTCGCATGTAGCGTTGTAGGTCCGTTACAATTTCAATCGGATCAGCTTTAATGGTTACAAATTGGTAAATGTCTATACAAATTGCCTGTGTGGGTGCCTACCCTGATACAGGTGATTACTCGATTAGGCAAACGAATCAAGTGCTGACTCGATTTGCGATTGCTGGTCAGTGGTTTCTATATTAATTAAGGATTTCTAAGATTGAGTCAGGGTTGTTTAAAAAAGATGCCGTGGCACCTGGCGCACAGGCAAGTGAAGAAACACGGGTGGCGTTTAGTCAGTAAAAGTCTAATAATAATAATAAAAATTTGATCATAACAGGAGTTTAAACGTTTTCGTGTATATATTTATAGAATAATTAAATTTTGAAACCAATCAATTTGTCAAAATTAAATTAATTAACCGTAGGTATTACAACAAAACCAAATGATTTCAGACGCAGAATTTCAATTAATTAATATTTTTGTTTTCACGTCCCATTTTGATATGAAACGTAAATTGTTTCACTGTCAAAATCAATACAATACTCCATAAAAAATATACTTTCTATTGTGAGTCATCATCATCATCATCATTTCAGCCGAAAGACGTCCACTGCTGGACATAGGCCTCCCCCAGGATCTCCACGACGACCGGTCCTGCGCCTCCCGCATCCAGCGGTTTCCCGCGACCTTCACCAGGTCGTCGGTCCACCTTGTCGGGAGCCTATCCACGCTGCGTCTTACGGTGCGAATGTTATTGTGTATTGAGTATAAGGTACTAAAATTGACTATTAAAATTGCAAAAGAACCTTTTTGTTCATCTGATACCTGTTTCATAAAAGCAAAACGGTAGATAAAAAATAACGGTTTGTCTTTATTTCCCCGAATACGGTGCTTATAGCATCACAGGTGTACGATTGGGAATAGATTATAGGGAGCGAACGAGTTTCCATTATGTATGTATCGCTTCCACGTGGAAGGTTATATTGACTTTCATTCTACTAGCAAAGTACCTCTGTACCTTGTACAGCATTACCTTAAGAGGGAACTCGTGCTTTCTCTATACAAACTTATTCCGCTGTTTTCTTCGTGGCTAATGCTTTTAGAGCAATTTTTTTTTTACAATTTCACACCGTGATTATATGTGCCTCTATTTTTACCGAAACTCAATTAGTAAAAGAAATAAGATACTTTAAATATTGCGAGAAATAACCTATTTTTACCGTTACGTTCAGATGACTATTAGACAAACGTGATAAGATTTTGACCAAAAAAGAAAATAATTAAAGCATAGGTATACTTTTTCTCTAAATTTTAATATAAAAATAATTGAGACCTGTCGTGTTTTGAAAAGAAAACAGCGGAATACAAAACGTCTTTTGGTCAACGTTTTTGGAGGTATAATCACCCTGAGCTGCAACTGTTATTTTCGTACTTTATCGGGAGAGGTTGGAAGCAGCGCGACGGCAATAGTTTCTTTAAATACCTAAGTATTTTCCAAATTCTTTGGCATTAGAGTCCCCTCTTAACGAGAGCTCATTGTAAAACGTAGTAACATCCAAGATAGTAATGTCTAGACATTACTATACACACACACACACTCACACTACTCACACTACTACTCACTCACATTACTCTAGAGTCTATTCAAATTCTTGCGATTAATGTTATTTTCGCTGAACTTAAACAATTATTATCATCATTATATCCTATTGGTCGCAGCGTGTTGTTATATAGCCTAAAGCCTTCCTGGATTATTAGGCTATCCAACGCAAACAGAATTTTCAAAATTGGCCCCGTCGCTAGCGCGTTCAAACAAACAAACTCATCAACTGTATATATTAGTGTAGATGTGTATCATGATAAAATATCGATGTTTAGCCAAAATCAGCAATTAGAATGGTAAAGCGGACCCCAGTGAAAATAGTTGAAAATAAATAAATAGTTTCTAACAATTCCAACACGTGGCATTGGATAAATGCACAAACGGCGCGAAGCGAAAAAAAAAAATCGGCTGGCTGCCATCTTGATTTGAACTGGAGGAATGTATTCCACACCTACACTGAACGAAGCGGGAAGAGTACTTCAATGAAGTTTGTGCGGTAAGTGGGACATTACAGATTTTATTGTGATTAGCGCAAATGTATTGTAAGTGGAAGGCTAGATAATTAGGGGGAGAGGGATAATCAAGAAATGACAATTATGTGCTCAAAGCCCTTAGCTGGCGTGTGGCAACCACTTTACGTTAGTATTTTGAGAAATTATTATTTTCATTTTGCAAATGTCAACTTTATTCTTCGAAAACAATAAGCAATTTCGTACTGTGGGTGGAGAAGGTAATTATTCGAGCTCGTTGTGAACAAAACACCTTAATGATGATTGATTTTACAGAAAACCTTCCATTGTTGCCAATGTTTTGTACATTCATAACATGCGCCAATAGGCAAATAATAACGGCAAATAAATACAGGAAATAAAGTTGCCAATCAATCTTTGGGCGGTTCATTGAGTCCAAAGCCAAGGGGGCTACCAGGAAAGGGGCTCAAGTCCGTTCGTGTGTAGAGTACTGCTGCCACATTTGGGCTGGTGCTGCAAAATTTCACCTGACTACTTTAGAGGTGTGCAAAGAGGCTAATTGGCGACCCAGATTCGATTCAAAATGGTCGCCAAAGCCTGGAGCACAAGCGAAGAGTAGCCAGCCTGTTGGTGTTCTAGAGGATGAATTTTGGAGAGTGTGCGCGGGAACTGCTTGACTTAATTTCCGGCCATCTCCGATCTGTTATCGGACGACCCATCGTAAGGCGAGTAATCTCTCATACATTGTTGACACCACTACGATACGGGAAAAGTGGTTCACCATGTCTTTTATACCGGGCACATCGACGGAACACGACGGACTGGAACAATTTGCCCGGTGCGGTGTTTCCGTTTGACTACAATTTAAGTGTCTTCAAAGCTTTAGTGCAGGGTGGGCGAACCTTTATGCATCAACGTGCCATTTTTTCTAAAAAAAAAGTTTAATGGGGTCATTCGTGTGCCATCAAATAATTTTGACTTTCTGATTATTGGCAAAATAATAATTATAAATACTATCAAAACTCTTTATTAAATAAAGTAAGCAAAAGAGGTACATTTTGGTATGTTTATATTAAATTTCAGTAAAATTAGTGTGACTTCTGTTGCTGCAGGTTAGATGACAAATAATTTATGTTAGGGTTGTAAGATGTTACTTTTAGCAAAATGCATGCTGAACTAGATTCATCTGTCAAACGGTTTCTAACCGAGTTTTTAATGTTATTCATCTCTGAAAATAATGACTCGCAGGCATATGTAGAGAGCCTATACACTATAGTATAGTATAGTGTATAGGCTCTTAATAAAGTAGCGCGCTTTACTATCAGTCGGGATTGCGGTCAAGCAGTAGATTATAATTATAAAAAAAAAAATTACAACGTCTCAAAGTCACAATAAAGCAAAAATGTCAACGTTTTTTAAGCTCAAGGTACAAATTCTTCTAGCTTTCAAATAAAACTTAATTTTATACGCTCTCTCAAATAAAAATGTTCAGGCTGGGAACCGCCATCAGACCTTCTTTACAATTTCAAGTGATAAAGTTAACAAGATTTAAAAAGTTGTTCTATTTTTTTTCCTGAGATATTTTTTTTTATGATTGGCAAGAAAGGTCAGCGATGGGGTACATTCCAATTTACAATTACAGCTCGAGATTGGGTGAACTTGAATAATATGATTTCAATTTTGGAGTAGCGTTCATAATAGCGTTACGGATTACTTATGGGTTTCACCTTGGTTCGTGATTAAGGCGGTGTGTGGACAAACTTAAGGCGGATCACACACTATAATGTAGTAGCTGCGCACTGCGATTTCACCCGCGTAGGTTTCGATATGTTTTTTTAATATGCTGCGCTCCTATTGGTCGAAGCGTGTTGGTATATAGTCTAAAGCCTTTCTAAATTAATGGGCTATCCAACGCAAAAATATTTTTTCAAATCGGACCAGTAGTTCCTGAGATTAGCGCGTTCAAACAAACAAACTCTGCAGCTTTATACAACGTGTAACATAAAGGGTATATACATAACAAAGGCATGGCATCGTTTCATGATATCAAACGATATTGGAAGGGTTTTTTAATCCTATCTCTTTATGTTAGGAAGTTATGAGGAAAAACACCGCCTGTGATAGGCTACTATCATACTAGTGGCACAGAGATATTGAAGACATTTATTGGATTTTGGCAAGTAACGTGACGGGTAATGAGTAGTTATTAACGTATGGAGTGTGCTGCCACGTTTGTTATGATTTGATTTTAAGAAACACACGAAACCGAAAATTTGGTACCAATTTTTTGAGTATTTTATTTTGAGTTGAAACCCTTCCGATATCGTTTGATATCATCTAAAGATGCCACGCCCTTGATATGTATATACACTCTATGTTACACGTTGTATATTAGTACTAGCTGTTGCTCGCGACTCCGTCCGCGTGAACTTCAGTTTATAAGCGCCTTTTAAAATAATGGGAGCAATAAGTACGTCCGCGTTCGCTCTTATTTTCGCAACATTTTTTGTTACTGCTTTGCTCCTATTGGTCAAGCCCATGTCCTTTCTCAGGCTCTAGAATATCTGTGTACCAAATTTCATTACAATCGATTTAGTAGTTTTGGCGTGAAAGCCGGACAGACAGACAGACAGACAGAGCGAGGTACTTTCACATTTGTAGTATTAGTATGGATTGAAGTTTAAATTCGCCGGTATGCATGGAAGTATCACATTATAATGCGCGCCACCTAATCTACAATAAAAATATTTAACTTTAGTATTAATTGAATGAACAATATCCACAAAATTTTAGTACTAAGTTGACTGTTTTCCTAAAGTTAAAGTTATGGTTTACTTAATTGATCACATTTCGTATCGCGCCTAAGTTTTAACTTCGATTGCAGTAAAATCAATGTATGAGTGATACATTTCGTCAGATTTAACAATTAAAACTAAATAAATTATAACTAAACTTAATCGTTTAGATGTAAGTTTGACAAATGGCACAGAAAAAGTTAGTTTCGTTTCACCTTTTTCAAAAGGTTAGCGCGATAAGAAACATAACAAAATTTATGGTTTGGTTGCGATCCAATTCTGTTTTGGTTGAATTATTTTTGCACGCTTGCTCCCCTAGGACGCAACTGATGTCGATACACTTGCACCATCCTATGGTTCTGGCTTGGCGTACTGTGCTGGCGTTGCTGGCGCGGCTGGAAAACCTCAAGTGGCAAAAAAAAATAGCAATCTTATCCGAAATTGTATTTTCGAGACGTTTCGGGTTGAAAAGCCTTGCCGGTCTGAGTGCTCATTACCTTTTCAATTAACTCTCGCAACGGCTTGTTGACACTTCCTGTGACCCAAAGACCGGGAGTGTTTTATCATGGCCAGAAGCTAACCATTGCCATCAGATCATCTGAGTACATTACCAGTCGACAGCGATGCCGAGGAATTTTTTGACGCTGTATTTTAATTTGTTAATTGTTTTAGTTGGGATAGTTTATTATTGTTATTTAATAATTTGTAGTTTTGAAATTAGTGAAATTTGTAAATAATATCTGTAATTATACTGAATATTTATTTATTGAAATTTTCGCACAAAGAAATGTACAGAGGCGGACTTAGTGCCTTAGGCTTTCTCTACCAGTCAACCACGGGTGGTGAAGAGATTAGATGGCAGGTGGTTTAGTTAAAAACAATGACAAGGAAAAGAAAAATACTCATAATACTATTTAATCATCATCATCATTTCAGCCGAAAGACCTTCACCCCCCCAAGATTCTCCACGACGACTGGTCCTGCGCCTCCCGCATCCAGCGGTAAACAAACACTTAAATAAGCTATATACATATGCATAGTATTACAACAATATATACATATTATAATATATACAAAACTAAAACTTATGAAAGAGTTGAGATGGGTCATCTCAACACCTCTCTCATAAGTTTTAGTTTACCCTAATTGTTTACAAAATAACTCACAAATATGTTCGAAGTTGTAGCGTTTACTGGACGTTTTATGTAGGAGTTGAAAGTTATTTTATATGCCAGCGGAAGGCTAAGTTAAACCTAAAAGAAGCGTGAGGCGCTTTGTGCCATAATTTTTGTATATTAAGCGCCTCACGCTTTTTTAAAAAATATTTTTAACTTTTTAGTTTGATATTTTTTAAAAGCATGTTTTTTTAGTTTTTTAAACTATATTTATTTTCAACTTTTTAGTTCGATATTCTTTAAAAAAAAAAAACGAACGTACGAACGTATTTAAAACGGTGGGACATTTTACAGTAATGAGCCGCTCACCCGTAGTCCAAAGAGTTAGAGACGGACAAACAAACAAACAAGCAAGCAAGCAAGCAAGCAAGCAAACAAGCAAGCAAGCAAACATACAAGTGAAGCTAATAAAAAGCATGTAATTAACCTTAAGTTCAGACTTCACAGTTAATATGACTCATCATCATCATCATCATCATCCCAGCGTTAATCCCAGTCGCATCCGAAGCCTTTTCAGCTTTGGAGTCTGGGGTCCGCTTTACCAGTCCAACTGCCACTAGATGTTCGTATGGCAACCGGGATCAACGGCTTAACGTGCTTTCCGAGGCACGACCAGACCAGTACAAATATTCATATTCATGCATACAAATATTTGCACTGTGCGGGGATCGAACCCGCGCCACCTTGCGCAACGGCCGCTTTCGCTACCGCTACGCCACGGAGGCTGTTCACAGTTAATATGACTGGCTAGCAGTAAATTGGTTTAGATTTATTTGTTGTTGTCAGTTTATTCCTTTTCAATGTAGAAATTCAGGTTACGATTTCCGGTTGCTTTGATAGCAACCCATAATTTAGGGTTTATCCAAACTGAGTTCTAAGAAAATAGTTATCTATAGTTAATTCATTTCAGGATTAATAAGCGACGTGCGTATTCTAAAGCATGTCGCTGGATGGATTTGGATTAATATTTGTTTAATAGAAATAGACTCTTGATAAAACGGAAAGCATGGCGCATGTTTTAAATAAATGATTAAACGTGTTAAGCAATGAATAATTAATTCTATGTTAAAATCGAGCGTTAGAAATAGTAAAACGAGTTAGCAAATTATAGTTTGCAACTCTAATTACTGCTACCAGCAAATTGTAATAAAATAAGTGTAACGACTTTTATCAACGACGCCATGACGTTTTTCATAAAGGAAAAGCCTAGCGGCTGTGAACACAGATTGTCAACGAGAATTTTGATGAACATGTTGTTTTTTACTAGAATATCTTGTAAGTACGATTGATGTAATTAATTGAGATGTTCGGGTTTATTTTATTGTGTTTGTGATCGCTGTTAAGCGAGAACAATAAAAATGTACGTAAAACAATTAGTTGTATTCATTTTTGCTACATCTGAGCCTAGTGTTGGAGACAATGGTTTTTCTTTTTTATAAATTACAAACTAGCGCTTGACTACAATCCCGCCTGATGGTAAGCAGTGATGTAATCGTTGATGGTAAGGCGTGCTAGTTTATTAAGCCTACTCACTCAAAAGAACTGAGTAAATAGGAAGGAAGACGGCAGTTGAGCGCGGTGATGCAATGTTAAACCCAACAACACGACCAACGATGCTGAGCCAGAGGGAGATTGATCTGGAGGCCCTCCACAACCAAACTCCCGACACAACAACATTTCGCGCATCGTACCCGGCACGTACATCGCAACACAACTGCTCAGACCCGTCCTCCGTACGGCTTCACCAGACATCATGCCGGAACACGACGAATCGCTTGGCGGCATGACTTTGTCTAGTGGGTGGTAACTTATGCCGGTGGCTGATGTTGTGGCCTACCACCGAGAAACGTTTCTACGAATTCCAATGACCATGGTACTCCGTTATATATATTTCATTTTGTTTACAGTTTTTACAAAAAGCTGCGATTGTAGATTAGTCCAACCATTCTGTAGTGCTGCTGCCACAGCTCGTCGCCCCTCCCCGTTTCCTGCATGTCATTGGCCTTTTAACGTCTGCTGGCTGGAGTAGACGGCAACGTACGTGTACAGAAATGTAAATAAAAAGCAGAGAACTTTTCCTAACGTTCGTTAACCTTCAGTGACCGAAGTACAATGTTTTTAGAAAAATACTTAATTGAAGAGTATTCCTTGAAGAGTAGAGCGCAAGACTACACATTTTTTTTTATGTATGGAAAGAAAACTCCGTCCGACCCATAAGGATAATAACGGTTAGGTAAACACATGATCAAATAAAATATGAAATTTTACATAATCATCATAACAATACTAATGAATTTTGGAAATAACCTTTTTTTTTTCCAACTTCCCCAAAATGAGGTATTTCAAAGGTAAAGTGACAACATCATTTTTGACGGTACGATGTATTATGGAATGAGCGATGCGATCGCGTGCCGTGTGCCTGCCCCCTTTGCCCGTACATGTCTTGCCTACCTGTCATGTATTAAGTTACCTCGTTTTGCGAAATTTATTACAATAATATTTATTTTTAAGGGGTTTTTTTTTGTAAGTTTAGCCCTGCTTTGTATGCATTAGTAGAATCTATTATCGACACCTACCAATACCTTCACGGATCGGACAGGGTTTTCTTTACATATTGTATAGAGAATGACTTATTAAAGGATATCATTCAAGTTTCAAACATTTTATTAAAAATATTAGTTTTGCCATTGTCAATCTCAAATAATTATGCTCATTTCCAATTGGAGCAGATTTTAAAGGTAATCAGATTATTTTTTCTGGCCAGTACTTTTATTTTTAGGTGCGAAATGAACGACAAAGGAACGAAGAAAGATAGAAGGTCGACCTCGTGATTTGATTGCTTTACTAAAACTCCTAGTAACTTAACAACTATATCATCACATTTTTATTAAAGCTTATTTATATAAATAGCTTGACGTTTTATGACGTGTAAAGTAAAAAAGACTTACGTATGTGCCACCCTAGTTGCGTATTAGATATTTAAAATTCATTGCTGCATAAGTTTGGAAAATTAGTCTATTTAACAACGTATATATAGCAATGAATGTGACTGAACTCTTGTCATGAATGCAATCAATTATCATTTTATGTGCGTGAGCGCAATAACCCTGGTCGACACACCAGGAAAGCATGGCACATAATGATGATGTACTACCGTCTGGATTAGGGTTGCCAACTTTTATTAGAAGAAACAGAGTACATCTGATTTCAAAGAAGGTAAATAAAGAGTACGGACTTACAAAAAAGAGGACCTATAATATAAAAAACAGGTATTTTTTCGCAAAACATAACCGTATATCATCTTTTTCTTTATTTTGTACATGTCCAAACATGAAAACTGATAATTCATACAAAATTTTTGCACATGCAAAACCCAAAATACGTGTCCAGTACTTTTATGTAAAGAATTTATGTACAAATTTTCAAAAGGCTATCATGAAAAATCACGAACTTATGATTCTACAAAAATATGGTCAACGCGCCGTCCGCCCGCCCGCGCTACCAGCGGCGCGGCGCGGCTGTAGGACACTGCTCCGCTGTTGTCTGTGTTGTTGCACTCGGTAACCACATAGCAATATTTTTAAAAAACATGTATTGGAATAATTATAACATGGTGTAATAATTATTGGAATCGATTCAGTTGCTTATTCTGAAAACTATATATTATTCAGGTTTCGAATAAAGAAAAAGTAACGTTGTATAAATCAAGAGCTAATTTTAAATCAATTTCAACGAAGCTCTGTTTCTCTCTTCCCGCTGCCCGATCTATAGGTATCAAATAAACTCTATGCTTTACATAATATTACATGACTGACACGAGTATAGCATCTACCTAAACATAGTGTGAAAAAGAGTATTATTAGCATAATCTATTTTAGTGTTATCTATATTAATTACTAGCTGTGTGTACGATATGTTTTTTTTTTTTCAATATGATCCGCTCCTATTGGTTGCAGCGTGTTGTTAAATAGCCTAAAGCCTTCCTGGATTAATGGGCTATTTAAAGCAAAAAGATTTTTTCAAATCGGACCAGTAGTTCCTGAGATTAGCGCGTTCAAACAAAAAACTCTTCAGCTTTATATATTAGTATAGATTTCGTTAAGGGGTACGGTAGGTAGACTCGATCAAACCTGAGCCGAAAGATTTCAAGTCGACAACACATACCTATCTGCAAAATTCGGCTTGTCGAATATTATTCTAATGGCACTAACAATAAACGCAGTCGCCATATCCACTATAGCGCAACGTCACTAGGTACCACAGATTACAGAATACGGTCACTACTCACTGACACCGGATGACATCTTGAGTCGTTAATCAACGTTCCGCTCCATGCTAACGCTAGGCTATGTGAATCTATGCCTTGATTTACCTTCAATATTCGTCTTCGTGGTGATTACGCTCAATCCTTCACTGTATGAGAGGAGACCGGTGCCCAGCAGTGGAACGATAAAAGGTTGATGATGATGGTGATGATGATTCTTTGAGAACCGATAACTACAGAAATACCTAATAACAATTATATATAAATATATACGGACAAATCACACAGATTGAGCTAGCCCCAAAGTAAGTTCGAGACTTGTGTTATGGGATACTAACTCAACGATACTATATTTATAATAGATACATATTCAGATAAACATCCAGACCCAGGCCAATGAGGAAAATATCGTTTTCCACCATGACTTGGCCATGGATCGAACCCGGGGTCTCCACGACGCAGGGAGGCGTGTTGATCACTGCGCCACGGAGGACGTCAATTATGAGTCTCATTTCACTCCAGCGAAGCCGGTTTCTCATCTATATGATATAGAGTACAATCCTCTATTTCAGAGTACGAATGGCAATCCTAGTCTGGACCTACACCACTCATCATCATCATCTCAGCGTTAATCCCAGTCGCATCCGTAGCTTTTTCAGCTTTGGAGTCTGGGGTCCGCTTTACCAGTCTAACTGCTGATTTTGGCTAAACTTCGATATTTTTCGTGAAGCGACTGCCGTCTGACCTCCACAACCCGAAGGCGATGTCTAAGCATTGCAGTTAGTCCTAGCCTAGAGTACAGACTTAGGTAGCCAGTTTTTCGATTCACTTTAGGATGTATTTTGAATAGTGTGCTGGAATTACAATACATGATCAATATTCCATCATCAGACGGCCTGAATCTACCCTTATGAAGTTGACACCTCTCTTTGATGCGGACGAAATGATTCGCCTAGACTTTTATACCGCATACATTGAGGGACTGGAACAATTTGCTTGCAGCCGTCTTCCCATCAGAGTATTTTTAATGTCTTCAAGGCTAGAGATAATAAACTAGTGGATTTGATCACTGCTTACAGTCATTACAGTCAAGCATTAGTCTATAAAATTAAGGAAGGAATCTGCTAATCTCAACACACGCCCTTCCTTATTTTGGCCGCAATTATATTGTATATCCGACCAAAATATAATATTAATGTCCTCTCATGAATAATACATAACCTTTGGCCTTCGAGAGTTTGCCGTATTATTTGGGCACTGTGTGTTCTATTATTGGTTGATCAATATTGATCCAAGATTGTTGGCTTCATTTAAATTAGTGAAAGAGAGACAGCAAGCATTATATTTTGTAGATATATGCGTTTGCTTCGTGTCGTAGGTTGTACGTAATAATTGTATGTTGCAATTTCTGCTATCGATGAGTCCCGGAATGTGCAATGAAGAAGAATCAACAAGAGAGAAAATCTATGTAACAAAACAATAAATCCTGCCTCCTAAACTAGGGCATACCTGTATCTTAGGGGACAGTAATTCGATCCGATTGAGTTGAACTGTACACAAATGTTGGGCCCTTGCTTTAGAGTAGGTATCGATTCCAATCCTATCTTAACAAATAAATAATCATAATCATATCATAGAGAAATGAAAATATAAATTAAAGTTATTTAAGTTATTATAAATTTAATTACAAAATAAATAGGTATAAACATTCAATTCCAATTTATTTGAGTATGGAATTGAGAGAGTATGTGTGTTCGTAAGTGTAATGTAACTTTTGTTGGATAGTGTATGTTTCGTGTGTTATGAGTTCTTTTTTTTATATGTAGAGTTTGTTTCAAATTGAAATGTTTTGTTATTTAGTAATTGTTAAGCGATGTATGCCAATAGAGATTTAGTGTTATTGTAGAATGAGCTGAATGAGCCAGTCATTTAAGTTTAGATTTCAAATCGAATTTATTTAGGTTTATAATATTTAGTTTTTTTTTTTTGTACAATTTTGTATACGTGACACGTAACACGTGACAACTTCACGTTTTGCAAAAGAGATTTTGTGTTATACTCCCGGGGGAACATATGCACGCAAAAATGATGCCTTATTTATGTATATTGATAAAGTATGAAGGAATGACAGCCTCCGTTGCGTAGCGGTAGCGACACGGCCGTCGCGCAAGGAGGCGCGGTTTCGATCCCCGCACAGTGCAAATATTTGTATGCATGAATATGAATATTTGCACTGGTCTGGTCGTGCCTCGGAAAGAACGTTAAGCCGTTGGTCCCGGTTGCCATACGAACATCTAGTGGTAGTCGTTACGAGTTGGTGGAGCCCTCAAAAGTCTAACAATTGGTCTAACTGCAATGCTTAGATATCGCCTTCGGGATGTGGAGGTCAGACGGCATTCGCTTCACGGAAAATATCGAAGTTTAGTCAAAATCAGCAGTTAGACTGGTAAAGGACTCCAGACTCCAAAGCTGAAAAAGCTGCGGATGCGACTGGGATTAACGCTGAGATGATGATGATGATGATAAAGTATGAAGGAAATTATGACACAACGACAAAAAAAGCCCTTGAGAAATAAGAAATGAAGGTGAAAAGTAGGTAAGTGATAATTATTTTAACCGCTATTTGTGAAGAGTCTAAGATAGCCACTAAACAAGTATAAATAATTATTTAGCTAACTTTATTAATTACGTCTAGGTATTAAATTGCGTTACATTTTTAAATAATTATCTAATTAATTTAATAAATCTATACTAATATATAAAGCTGAAGAGTTTATTTCTTTGAACGCGCTAATCTCAAGAACTACTGGACCGATTTGAAAATTTCTTTTTGCTTTGGATAGCCCATTAATCCAGGCAAGCTTTAGACCAATAGGAGCGGAGCATAACTAACTCCACGCGAACAAAGTCGCTGGCGGCAACTAGTTTTTTTACTAGTTCTACCGCTAGTACTAAATATGATGAACGAATAAAGACCTAAAGTAAAGTGTTTAATAAAAACCAAAAAAAAAAAAAAATGATACCGGTAGGTATCTTAAAAGATAAACATCACTTCATTTAAATATTACGGGAATAAATTTAGGAAAGCAAACCAACAAAAAGAGCTTGCTCACACTGCTACGAATACCTAAGTAAGTACCTCTCGGTATGAGTGCACTTGAGTGTGCCGCTCGTTGTGTCGGCACGTCTTCTGTTATGAGATTTCCTTTTACAAGAAATAAGTAGTTTTGCTTTGTCATTATACAAAGTTATTTCTTCTTTACACGAACCTGAAAATAGTAGTTTGTTCAGAATAAGTAACTGAATCGATTCCAATCATTTTTACACCATAATTTTTTTTTCCTAAATATACCTATTTAAAAATTGTTGCAGTGTGGTTACCGAGCACACAACCACAGTAAGTAGTTCACGGTAAAATATAGTGGTGACAGCGGAACGGGGCCCCCGTCTCGTTGTGCAGGAGACAATACGTTCTAAGAAATATTAACATGTTTTAAGTAAATGAAACTACATTTTATTTTATGACTTACGGCTGCATTTACGAATAAAGTACAAAATCAAAATGAAAAATCAAAATCAAAAGTCATTTATTCAAATTAAGCTGAGAATCTGCACTTTTTGAACGTCAATATTAAGTACATAAGACAGTCCCCCAAAACGCCCACCCATCGACACTTCCTAGTGCTTTCGTTGGTAAGAAGTGGCGGAACAAACTCCCCAACAGCACAGCTGTCTGTTCATTAAAAAAAAAAAACACGTGACTTTATACAATACAATCTATAGTGATGAAAACAAGAAAATACAACAACAATGAAATTATTAATCATATGCCAGCTAGCCACGCCAAAATACCAGAAAAGCAAAAACAAAAAATAAAACATCATTAAAATGGAAATGTAAATAAGTAAAAACTTATTACCTAAGTAAAATCCCCAGATATAAAGGGTGTGACAGCTCACATATTTATGCATTGTAAAAAAAGCAAATTATATGAACTCATATAATGTGTTAGTAAGCTAATTCTGAAGAAGGAACACAAACATTGTCTTGAGTTAATCAGAGCGACCAGCTATTCTTATCATTTAAGCAGTCATTTACAGAATAATTTGCTTTGAACAAAGCTTGGATTTGATATGTGCTTTAAATGCATTGTAAGGCAAGTCTAGCAAAGGAGAGGGTATCTTGTTATAAAAAGTTATACCAGGCCTAACAAAAGAGTTATGAGCCTCTTGAAGTCGGTGAAAAGGACATGAATACAAGTACATAAAAATATCCACCTACACTTGAGTATTACGACAGTCTAAAGCCTGCAATTGTGATGGAAAATGTTATCACTAGTTATTTACAATACAAACAAATTATTATCAACTAGCTTTCCTTGTCTCCATGTCCTTTCTCAGGGTCTAAAGATTGTCTGTGCCAAATTTCATCAAAATCGGTTGAGAGGTTTAAGCGGGAAAGCGTAACAGACAGACAGACAGAGTTACTTTCGCATTTATAGGATAAATGAGTAAGGATAAATGTAAGACGACGCTGCGCCGCTGCAGGGGCGTGCGGACGAGCGGTGCGTTGATCATATTTTTGTAGGGACAATCAGGTAACGTAACAAGCTATTTGAAACTAACTTTCCGCCCGCGGCTTCGCCCGTGTGGAGTTCGGTTATATTGCGCTTTTTAGATTTCCCTCGAGAATATCAAATTTATCCGGGATAAAAGGTAGCCTATGTTCTTTCTCAGGGTCTAAAGGTTGTCTGTGCCAAATTTTATCAAAATTGGTTGACAGGTTTAAGCGGGAAAGCGTAGCAGGCAGACAGACAGACAGACAGAGTTATTTTCGCATTTATAATATTAGTATGCATAATATAGCTTCTTGAAATTTTGTACATAAATTGTTTACATAGTGTTCCACCGATGACGGGAGCAGGGTCCAAGCTACAGGTGCTTTGGGCTCCAGAGACAGGAACCTCCTCACGATGCGGGCCGTATCAAGGAGTATTGCCTTTTGAATCAGGCCTTTGATCCAACTATCTAACGAGAGCCTCAATAGATGTTGGTCCAGGCTCTTAGTTATCAAAACATTGGCATTTACGACAATTGGTACAATGACAGCCGTGTTCACATTCCGTATGTCAACAATCTTTTTCAACTTCTTCAATCTTTTTCAACGAGATTCCTTTCATGTGGAATGCCACATGAAGGGAATCTCGTGAAAGCTGAGAAAGAGAAACAAATTGTTGTTGGTTGATTGATTGTCGCAATAATTGTCGATGTTACAATGGTAACATTGACAATTATTGCGAGGCGCGCTAATCGATCTATCAGTATTAACGCTGTATAAAGGGTTGAAGTTTTATAGAAGCTGAAGGTTAGGGTAGGCATTAAATACCAATTTATACTTAACTAGCGGCCGCCAGCGGCTTCGTTCGCGTGGTTTAGTTATGCTCCGCTCCTATTGGTCGCAGCGTGATGTTATATAGCCTAAAGCCTTCCTGGATTAATGGGCTATCCAACGCAAAAAGAATTTTTCAAATCGGATCAGTACTTCCCGAGATTAGCGCGCACAAACAAACAAACAAACAAACTCTTCAGCTTTATATATTAGTATAGATTTGCTATTTTCAAATTTGGATACTCCATAGACAGTTTAGACGCGATTAAAAACATGGTGACTAAAATTACGTTGATTTACGTCGGGTGCGGACTAATTTGACAGGACTGAACTAATATTTATATTCTGTCCTTTTGTTAATGAATAAGAAAGAAAAAAATAAACTTAAATTAACTTTAGTATGTGAACAAGGGAATCTTGGCCATTGTTGACTATGTATAGATGACAGCTCATCAAGCTACTACGGCCTGTCATTTTCAACTTTATCTTTAAAGCAGCAAGGCTTAAGGTTGATTGGGAATCTCTGACAGTTTGGGGTGGCTTGACCTGCTGTCGTCCGTACCCTACCCAAATTTTAATCTTCTTTAATTTACTCATTTTCTGCGTCAAATTGTGTCACAATCTGTTTATTTTTGTTTTGTTTTGTCTTTATTTCTGTTACTGACATACTTTGTAGGTATGGATGTCAAGTTAGGTACCCGAAACTGACGAAATATTTTCACCCAACTTTGACCCTTAATGGTCATCATCATCATCATCATCAGCCTTTACTCGTTCACTGCTGGACATAGGCCTCCTTCATGGCACGACAACAAGCTCGATCCTGAGCAGTTCTCCGCCAGCCACTACCAGCCACCTTTTTGATGTCGTCGCTCCATCTCGCCCAAGGGCGTCCTACGCTACGTTTGCCGAGACGCGGTCTCCACTCATGGACTCGTTTATCCCAACGGTTATCGGTCCTGCGGCATATGTGACCAGCCCATTGCCACTTCAGCTTGCTAATCCTCTCAGCTATGTCGGTAAATCTGGTCCTCTGTCGGATCACCTCATTTCTGATGCGGTCCTTCAGAGAGACGCCCAACATAGCCCTCTCCATAGCTCGCTGAGCGGCTTTAAACTTATGGACTAGTCTGACCGTTAGTGTCCACGTCTCGGCTCCGTAAGTCATGACGGGTAGGACGCACTGGTTGAAGATTTTGGTCTTCAAACATTGGGGTATGGGCGACGAAAATACCCGACGAAGTTTACCAAATGCTGCCCATCCCAGCTGGATCCTTCTATTTGCCTCCTTCTCGAAGTTGTTTTTCCCTAATTGCAACGTTTGCCCGACGTATACATACTCTGAAACAACTTCGAGCGGCATTCCATTTACGGCAACCGGTCCCGGAGTGACCCGTTCATTGAACATAATTTTGGTCTTGTCTAAGTTCATCCGGAGACCGATGCGTTGGGAGGAGTCAGCTAAGTTGGCCAGCATTTGTTTCAGCTCTTGCTGCGTTTCCGCCATGATGACGATATCGTCCGCAAATCGCAAGTGTGAGATGTACTCGCCATTGATGTTAATGCCCCGACCCTGCCAATCCAGCGTCTTAAACATATCCTCGAGGGCATTGGAGAACAAATCAAATCAAATAGTTTATTTGTGATACACAGGTACAATATCATAGGTCTTACAAAGTGAGTTCCTGCTGTGATCTGCCTCACAGGCATACAAATTCATTAAACAATTAAAATATACAGAAAAAAAAACCTACGCGGGTGAAACCGTGCGGAATATCGGGATAAAATGTACGTGTAACTACGTGTTTAATTCCTGGTTATAAACCATTTCTACCTATGCCAAATTTCGACCAGATCCGTCCAGTCATTTTTACGTGAAAGAGTAACAAACATACATTCAAAAGAGGAACCGTGGCTATGGCGCACAAGCAAGTGAAAGAACACGGGTGGGTATTAGTCAGTAAAAGTCTGACACGCCCTTCCGTACTGCCCAGAGCGGGAGAGATCATTTGATGATTTCCCACCCACACCAAACACAAAGTGGTGAATCTTAGATCGGTATATAGAAACGTGTATTTGTGTATGAGTATTGTGTAGGTGTCTTAACTTGCAATTAACGCGTCATAAACTAGTCAAGCGGAACACGGTAATCCCATATCTGGAAATGCGTCCACGAGCAAGTGTATTAATTGTCATCGCAAGAGACCTTATGTATGATTATGATTAGGTTTCGAATGATTGATAGAGAACATTGAAATATCGAAGCATAGTGGCCACATCATGGCTGCCTCAAACCTCCCTCATAGACGGCTCACGCGGCCGCCTTTTTAACTGTCATTGGAGATATCCGCCATTATTGTGAAATAAAATTTTCAAAGAATTTCTATAATTTGTTACACGTGTTATTGGCAAAAGTGTGGCTATTCCACAGAGGTCATTGATCAAGAGTTGAGGTTGAATCTCACCTTGAAAAAAGAAGAAGAGTACGTACGTAGAGGATCGATCGGCTGCGATATTTCAGGTCTGGAAAAAGCAGATTGCAATAAAAGGTAATATTTTGATTTAAGTACAATAAAAAAAAATATAACTGTGACCTCTGAGTTTGCCAGTGTTCAGCCTTTCTTCTTAGAATAATCATATAAGAAACGCCGGTCTCATCTAGTTTTAGAAAACATGATTGACATGTGAAATAAATGGTACATATAATATCTGCTTAAAAACATCAAATCATTTAAACTGTGGCACTGAACAACTTCATGTAACTATGTGAACCAGGGAAGAGAACACGCTAATCGTTGCGAAACAACACTCGTGTCTTTGTTAGTTCACGACTTCACGAGGGAGCGACTTTGATCATTAAAGCCGCCCGTTCAGTCTTAGATATGAAAACAGTATTATACATTATCTACTAATTTGAAACTAGTACATGAATACATTATGAGAATAAAAGCCTGAAGTCTAAAGAAATATCTACGTAATTTCAGTAGATAATTTGACCCAGAGTTACATTTTAAGATGATGAATAATTAGCTAATAGTGACGAGTCTAATCTCTTTCTAAAAAGAAACTGAAAAGCACAGCCGATAAACTAAAGTCGCAATGTAAAAATTAGCTTAGTACAGATACAGATTTCATCCTCATCATTTCAGCCGAAAGACGTCCACTGCTGGGCATAGGCCTCCCCCAAGGATCTCCACGACGACCGGTCCTGCGCTTCCCGCATCCAGCGGTTTCCCGCGACCTTCAGTATGTTGTCTGTCCGCCTTGTCGGGGGCCTGCCCACGCTGCGTCTTCCAGTGCGCAGTCTCCACTCGAGAACCCAGATACAGATTTACATCTTAAAATTCTCGTGTCGCGGTGTTTATGGTTAAACTCCTCCGAAACGGCTTTCCCGATTCTCATGAAATTTTGTGTGCATTGTTTAAGCCTGAGAATCGGACAACATCTATTTTTTATCCCCCTAAATGTTAAGGGTAATCCACCCCAAATTTTTTCAAATATAGATCTATATCCCCTTTTACAGCACATGATTTAAAATAGTTTCGAAGATATTACAAATTTAAAAATTGTGGGGCGTCGCATTTGCGGCGGTTCGGCGGCGGGCCGCTATGTTTTTTATACATCGTTAACAGTTTTTTTTAAATGTATTTAGTATCAGCATTGCATCCGTGCGAAGTCGGGCGGGTCGCTAGTAAAGTATAATACACATCTCACGTCTACACTACACCACTAAGGCGGAGGACATCGTGGAGTACGTACGCCAGAAGACAAGATACTCACCGAGGGTACAGTTACTGAAGTTGCGCCGCAACGTCAACTTCAAGGCGTTCGTGGTGCGCATACCGAATTATTTCCTGCCCATCGTCATGGAAGAGGACCTCTGGTCGCAAGACGTGGTTTAAGGTAGAACGTGCTAGTAGTAGCGAAGCACTATTTTATAATATAAATATATGTATCTTCAGGTTAAGGTATTTATGTAAGGGCTTGCGTCGCCTGAAATAAATAAATAAAAACTAAATAATAGGACGGGAAGACAGCTGCTGGCAAATTGTCCTTTGATGTACGATATAAACGATGAGACGAAACGCTTCATCCTAATCTTAGCGCCCAACCACGGGTGTATTCGCCGTATGACGGGTTGTCCGATGATGGCGGAATTAATTCCCGTGCACACGCTCCAAAAAGCATCCTATAGAATACCGCAAGGCTGGCTACCCTACGCCTGTGATCCAGGCTTGGAAGATTAGCCTTAATCAAATCTTGTTTACCAATTAGCCTCTTTGCACGCCTCAGCTGCTAAATGGCATCTCACAGTACCGGCCCATATGTGGTTACCGTACTCCACACGCCAGCGGAATTTAATATTTTGCATTCAAATGCTAGCTAGTATTGCATACAATCATAGCTCAGTCACTTTAGGCAAAAAAAGGGCCAACCTCGGAATTTGAGATAATAAGCTGGAAACTCGTATACAGCTTCATTTTAGCGTTCTAAAAGTTGTCTGAAAAGTCTCATATTATCTCATGTCTGCGTCGTAAGTTATTCGAGGTCAAAGGTCACGAAAAGCGTTTTTTTTTGCAATTATCTACGTTTCTATTGCTCCAATGATGTTAGCAACTATTATCAAAATTGTAGAGCATAAAGTTTACGACAAATTTTGTTCTAAACATTTTTTATAAAGTCAACCGTTTTTGAGATAGAGAGCTGAGAGCACCCAGCGCCCAGGCATATATACTGTAATACAAGGTCAACCATGAATCTCGGTGAATAATACCTTGTATATAGTTACTAAATCATTACAATAGTAACAGCAGTAAATAAATTGTATTTACCTTACCTTTGTATTACAGTATATGTGCCTGAGCGCTGGGTGCTCTCCGCTTTCTATCTCAATAACAGTTGACTTTATAAAAAAATGTTTAGAACAAAATTTGTTGCAAATTTTATGCTGCTCTACAATTTTGTTAATAGGTGCTAACATCATTGGAGCAATAGAAACGGAGATAATTGGAAAAAACCGATTTTCGTGACCTGTAACCTCAGATAACTTACGACGCAGATACGAGATAATATGAGACTTTTCAGACAACTTTTAGAACGCCAAAATGAAGCTGTATGGGAATTTCCATTTTATTATCTCAAATTCCGAGGTGAAACCCTAAAGTGACTGGACTATCACGTATTTGCCACTTTTTCCGAGCTGTAGCTCTAGGGAGTGTGTCTTAAGTAATTTTCTCCGCCTGATTTGAATGTCTCATTCATCAGAAATGTTAGAAATATTTGTAGCTTTCATGAAATTAAAATAAATTAAAACTTTGCTAAGGAGAAAAGACCAATCTCAAATCTATCTATTAAAGATAGATTTAAAATTTACTTTAACACAAATCGACATGTTTTTGTATTCTGAGGTATATTGCTTTTCTTTTTCTAAAAAATAAAAAAAATATTTTCATGAATAATATTTTAATCCTCTTCTTTTACTCATTAAGTGTGTATATAATTTAACCTCTGACCATAATTATGGTCGGTATATTTACAGCTACCGAATGTAGGCGATCAGGGGCCTGACCTTTCATCGATCAATTATGCAGTATTCGAGCAAACCAAAATAAATCAGCGCGGCGTCCCTGACTCAGTGAGGCCTAGTCTATGGACCTTGCTAAATTTTAATACATTCCCTGACTAGCGACACGCCCTCTCTATGTAGGTACAATTTTACAATTTTCAAAAAACATCGTTTGTTCATCTATACTAATCTATACTGTTTTATGAAGCTGAACAGTTTGTTTGTGTTTTGACCGCGCTAATCTCAGGAACTGGTCCGATTTAAAAAAATATTTTTGCGTTGGATAGCCCATTTATCCAGAAAGGCTTTAGGCTATATATAACATCACGCTGCCACCAATAGGACCGGAGCATATAAAAAAACAAATATTAATCCATATCCAAATAAATGAAAAGTAATTAATTTTGAACAAAATTACAGTTGATTAAACTTTATTTCGATTAACATTTTATAAGTTACAATATTAAAGTAACTCTTTTGGGGTTAAAATAAAATGTGAAATAACTAACTCCACGGAACGAAGTCGCGGGCGGTCGCTAGTTCAATATAATTTTAATGTCTGACTGCAATGACTGCACGGGTAGCGCAATGGTTAAGGCATTGACTGCTGCACTGCTTGTCGCGGGTTCCATTCCAGCAAGGAACAAATATTTGCATGACCTACAAGTACTTGTTTCGGGTCTGGATGTTTGTGTATGTGGGTTATATGTTTGTAAACCCACACACGATACAGGAGAAATTCCTAGTTTGGGGCAACATTTTTTTTAAAGAAAAAGGAAATGAAATGAAATCGAAATACACATCACTCACCTAGTAACATATTGGCACATTTTCAAAAAATATGAAACAGAGTTTATTGCATATCCTTAATATTTATTAGCGTCTATACTAGTACCACAAAGTGACACAAAGGGCGATGGAAATAGTTCGAAGTTTCTCTGCGCGATCAAATCAGAAATGAGGAGATCCGCAGAAGAACCAAAGTCACCGACATAGCTCTTCGAGTCGCTAATATTAAGTGGCAGTGGGCAGGGCACATTGCTCGTAGAACCGATGACAGATGGGCTAGTAAGGTTCTGGAGTGGCGGCCGCGGAAAACGCAGAGTAGGTAGGCCCCCAACAAGATGTACCGATGGATGACCTGGTGAAGGTTGCGGGAAGCCGATGGATGCGGGCAGCACAAGACCGGTCATCATGGAAAGCCTTAGGGGAGGACTTTGTCCAGCAGTGGACCTCTATTGGCTGAGAAGAAGAAGAAGAAGATACTAGTACCTCGAACCTGTTAAACACTGCATTTGGATAAGAAAACGAGAGATAAGTAAACGTAAATGGCGTGACTTGAACGGCGTTTTTTTTTTTTTTTTTTTTATAGCCGAAAGTCCTAACCCCATTGGGGCGTTATAGAGCTAGCCGAGATTGTAAGCCTGGACGAGATTTTCTGTGATAGGTAATATGAAAGGCTGCAAGATCGAGGGGAAGTAGGAATGTATAATATAGGTAAACCGGTTGTGCCGCTTGATTCACTCACACAATCATAGTGCACTTATGTACTTTATAGTTTTATGGGCGCCCAGTCACTCCCTGCAGTGGCTTTGCTTACTTTTTAACCGACTTAAAAATAGTAGTTTATGATACTAATACATAATACCTAATTATGTACAGTTTCATACACTACTTTATCTAATCTCAGTGCGTCTAACGCCAACGCAATACAATTCCATTTATTCAGTTTCATAATTGTAATATACAAAATGTTAACACTTATGCATACTGCGTCACAGCGCATGCGCCTCACGCGGGAAATGAAAGGAGATAGTTTAGTTTAAGTTATGCTAGTATATGTTAGGATAAATTAGAATAAGTTAGGATATAAAACTCAAGAAAAACATACTGAAGACTACGCTGTATGGCGTACTATGCCTTTGCCTTTTCCGTTCAATTGAACAGAAAGAATGAAGTTTCATAATTGTAATATACAAAATGTTAACACTTATGCATACTGCGTCACAGCGCATGCGCCTCACGCGGGAAATGAAAGGAGATAGTTTAGTTTAAGTTATGCTAGCATATGTTAGGATAAATTAGGATAAGTTAGGATATAAAACTCAAGAAAAACACACTGAAGACTACGCTGTATGGCGTACTATGCCTTTGCCTTTTCCGTTCAATTGAACGGAAAGAATGAAACAAAAAAAAACATTGATATAATATTAAACAGATATGATATTTTTTACGATTCAAGTTCAATGCGCTAGTCACTTATCTACCTTAGTTTAATTTTATATCAATGGCTGTCT
Organism: Sesamia nonagrioides; assembly: GCA_017933935.1. Lineage (NCBI taxonomy): Eukaryota > Metazoa > Arthropoda > Insecta > Lepidoptera > Noctuidae > Sesamia > Sesamia nonagrioides. The sequence goes on along the minus strand of JADWQK010001079.1, from coordinate 982,535 downwards.
ATGGTTTGTACCGTAATGAAAAAAAAAATATTATAACATTGTTTTGTTGTGTGAGAAATAATGTAATAATTTAATTTTTTAATTTCCTTTCGATATACTATTGGTAAAGTATGTCAAAATAAACTCCTTTTTGGTTTTATATTTTTAATTTTTTGATATGAGAGTAGATAAAAGGAGGTTGTCAATTCGACCCGTATGTTGCAGGCCAAATTTCAAGTGTATGTTTTTATGTTTGTACGCGCATATTTCCCAAACTACAAGTCCAATTTAAGTAATTATTTTTTTGTCGTACCATGTATTGTTCAACTTAGGGAATACTATAAGTGTCATCAAAATCGGTTGAGTACTTTTTGAGATAGGGATTTTTTTAAATATAGAAGGAAATAAAAACTTTTACAAAAAAAAAAAAAAAAAAAAAATTGAAGCCGACTTCAAAAAAACACTTTATTAAAAGGAAATAATAATTTTACTTTTATCATGGCTCTAGAAGTCGGTGGTGAGCTAAACAACAGAAACCTCGAGACACCGACTTTCACTCAGTTTTTTTGAGTCAATAGGCTTAATAAACTAGCGCGCTTTACCACCGATTGCATCACTGTTTACCATCAGGCGGGATACCGGTCAAGCAATCCATACTATTATTATAAATGCGAAAGTAACTCTGTCTGTCTGCTGTCTGTCTGTCTGCCTGTTACGCTTTCCAGCTTAAACCTCTCAACTGATTTTGAAGAAATTTGGCACAGACAATCTTTAGACCCTGAGAAAGAACATAGGCTACCTTTTATCTCGGAAAAATTTGATGTTCCCGAGGGAAATCTAAAAAGCGCGATATAATCGAACTCCACGCGGGCAAAGCCACGGGCGGAAAGCTAGAAGTTTATAATTATAAAAAAAAATCTTTGACACGATAAATCATTTTAAAAGTCCAATGAAAAATGCGTGTGACACACAGCTTTCCCGTTAAAAAAAAAAACCATTCTTAATATCATTCCTACATTCACTGACAGATTGTGGAGTTTGTCCTTAGTGTTTAGACTTTATATTAAGTGTCATTACTTAATATAAAGTCTAAACACTAAGGCTAAACCTGAACGACTTAGGACAGTGACAACTTTCAAGGTAATCTCGTCAGCATTTTAAATTCACCCAAGATACAATTAAATTCTCCAGGATCATTTTTCAAATCGTAAATTACCCGTCTTCGTGATATTTCCGACGAAAACGTTTACGAACCGAGATTGATTACAAATTAATGAGTAATTTGTAGATACTGTATTTAGGGAGTATAATAAGTTTATTACGGATTATTAAGCCGGGAACTCATCTTGGTGATATGCCAGTAAGTGCTTAACAGTTAGTTGAGTTTAATAACTTAGAATGTATTAATAATGGACATGTAGTAAAGGTTCAGGTTTCACGTACATGTTACTAAGTTATACTGCATCTGGAATTAGATTGATATTCAAATAAACGAATCCTTTTTACAGTTAATTCAACAGACTTTGAACTTATAATCAAAAAGTCCGCAATCCTGCCTGATGGTAAGCAGTGACGCAATCGTTGATGGTGAAGCGCACTAGTTTATTAAGAGCCTATTCACTCTAGCCTTGAAGACACTCAAATTGTAGTCCGACAGAAACACCGCCGCTGGCAAATTGTTCCAGTCCCTCGATGTACGCGGTATAAAGGAGGAGGCGAAACGCTTCGTCCGGATCGTAGTGGTGTTAACAACGTAAGGGTGAAAACCAGCCGTACGAGGGGTCGTCCGCTGGTGGAACGGAGATGGGGGAATTAAATCATGCAATTCCCTCGCACACTCCCCGAAATGTATCCTTTAGAACACCGAAAGGCTGGCTACTCTACGCCTGAACAACTCAACTTAATGAGACGTATGTAAAAAAATATTGTCACTTTTTCATTTCTTCGACTTTTAAATCATATACACGCTGGAATTTTAATGGTTGTTTTCCTGCGGTAAAACGATTTGCTTTAAGGAGTACTTTCGATGAATAGAGAAAAAACAAAAAATGTTTGTATTAAAAAAAAATAAAAAAGTAAATAAAAAAAATCATCAACTCGAAAAAGTGAGAAAAGTTAATTACACTAGATACAACTTGTAGGTACTATCCGTACTACTCAGAATGTACATGAAACCGCCTCAAAGAAAAGCAATGTATTTAATGTTCAAACCATAATAAGCTCCCGTGGGTTTTTTTATCACTATGCTAAATCTGCCATTTCAAGTTTCTAATATTTAATTTCATGATGAAACGATTGTATTACTAAGACAAAACCGTTTCGCTGCGGGAAAACAACCATTAAAATTCCACGCTGTAGATGCTTCAGTTTGCACCTCACATTTTCACTATAAGTCAAAGTTTTCACTTAAATAAATACAAACTTATATGTAGGTATATATTATTATCCTAACTTAGTTACAAATACTTGAATACTTGAGTCTTTCGATCACATAGTCAGGAAAGAGGGACATAACCTTTTTTTTTTTTTTTTTTGGAAATCCTCATAGGATGTCCGCCGCCCTAGGGTGGGCGACGGGGTCTGTCAGACTTTTACTGACTAAAACCACCCCGGTGTCTCTTCTATCACGAGCGCGCGTGGGGCCGCGGGAGTCTAAATTCTTCCGCAGCCCCACACTCTCGTGCTGGCCCGGTCTGTCCGGGCCTCGTCTCCGGCACGGGGTAGTGGGGTGTTAAGCTACCCCGTGCATCGCCTCAGAGGCGCGCGCTGACACTCATGCGCGCCTCCGCCTCGGGGTCCATCGAATAGGGGGCGGGGACTTCCCCATGTCCCTCGCCCCTGGACCCATTCATGGGGGGCGGAAGAGGGCGTTATCCGCCCTTCTTCGGCGCCCGGTGCGTCTTCTGCGGCCCGGGAAGGGAGTTGAGATCTCCCTCTCCCGTTCCGCAGCTTCCTTCTGCGACATCACGTCCTCGCAGAAGGACACCACCGCGTCCCACGACTCTGCGCTGCCGGCCATCCTCCGCACTACTGCCGGCAGCGTCAGGTCGCCTCCTACTTCATTTGTGAGGACACGGCGCTGCTCCTCCCAAGCTACACACTCGGAGAGCGTGTGCTGCGCCGTGTCCTCCCCGCATTGGACGCAGTGGTGGCACCGAGCGTCCGGCTCCCTGCCTAGGCGACACAGGTACTTGCCGAAGCAGCCGTGCCCCGACAGCACCTGCGTCACCCTGAACGACAGGGAGCCGTGGCTTCTCCCGAGCCAGTCGTCGAGTACTGGCCGGATCGCCTCGACGGTAGCGAGGCCGGCGGTAGGGCGCATAAGCCTCTGCCGCCAGTCCGCCACCAGGACCTGACGGAGCTCCCCTCGGCGCAGCTCGATCTGCCGCTGCGCCGGACTGGAGCCCCGTGTCCGCTCTTCCTCGCGCCATCGGTACAATGACGCGAGTACTTTCGCCTCTAGGTCCCAGGGCGGGGATCCGGCCAGAACGCAAGCCGCCCTCGTAGGAAATCGTGCGATACCCGCGGACGACCCTGACGGCCATCGCCCTCTGCGGCTTGCGCAGAACGGCGAGTGTTCCGGCCGTCAGGTCCATCGCCCACACAGGGGCCCCATACAGGGCCATGGACCGCACGATTCCCACGTATAACCGCCTACAGGCGGCGCTCGGGCTCCCCATGTTGGGAAGCAACGATGACAGCGCGCCCGCTGCACCCATCAGCTTGGGCGCCAGCCGCCGGAAGTGGGGTCCGAATTCCCATCGGCTGTCGAGCACCAATCCCAGATACTTCATGGTGGACTCGACAGCTATCCGGGCACCACTGACCACGATATGTGATCCCGGCGCCGGCGCACGCTGGGGGCCATGGAATACCATGGCCTCCGACTTGTCAAGGGCCACCTCCAGGCCCAGGCGCCGGATGCGGGTCACCACCTGTGACACCGCAGCCGTGGCTATCAACGTCGCTTCCCTGTGCGAGCTCCCTCGGGCAGTGATAAGCGTGTCGTCCGCATAACACGTCAAGTCGGCGCCCGACGGAAGCTCGCCTCTCAGCACCCAGTCGTAGCCGATGTTCCACAGGAGAGGTCCCAAGACCGATCCCTGTGGAACACCGCACGACATTTGGTGCCGACTGGCACCGTCACGTCCCCGATAGATGACGCATCTATCCTCAAGATAAGCCCCTACTATGCGGCGGAGGTAGGGAGGCACCCGATGGTATTTCAGGGCCTCCCTCATACAGCTCCAGGGTAGGGTGTTGAAGGCGTTGGAAATGTCTAAAGACACCGCCAACACCACCCCACCCCGGGATACCGTATCCTCCGCCAGGGCTCTCACGCGCATGATTGCGTCTATGGTGGAGCGCCCCCGACGAAAACCGAACTGGTTGTCGTCCAGGTTCGGCCCGTCTCCGCACAAGTGGCCGACGAGGCGATCCGCGATTATACGCTCAAAAAGTTTGCCCGCCTCGTCGAGCAGCACTATGGGCCGATACGCGGACGGCGAGTCCGCGGGGCGCCCCTCCTTCCTGAGCAGGACCAGCTTCCCCTCCTTCCACACACTGGGAAACTGACCCTGCTCGAAGCATGCCGTGAAGAGCCCCCTCAGCTGGGGCTCTAGCTCCTTCAGAGCCAGGACGAGAGCTCGGCCAGGAACTCCGTCGGGTCCGGGCGCTTTATTCTTGGCCCGGAGCCGCGACACGGCCGCTCCCGTCTCTGCCTGCGTCACCTCGGGGACATCGGTGCCCTCCTCTTCTGGAGAGTCTGTGGCTGAGGGTGAGACCATCGCCGGGGGAACATGTCCCGCCCGCTCAGGGAAGAGGGTGGATACCACCGCCTCTAGCAGCTGGGGTTGCATACTTTGCACCAGTGGGGGCACCCAGGGACGCAACTTGCCCCGTAACCAACGGTAGGGGCGCCCCCACGGGTCCCGATCTAGGGACCCAGCAGCTCTTCCCTGGCCCGCGACTTAGAGTCGCCGATGGCCAGCCACAGAGTCTCCTGGGCCGCGCGGTACACCCCATACCGCGCGGCTTCCTTGACGGGATCCCGTCGAGGTCGTCTCCGGTAGCGCGTGTACTGGCGGCGAGCTGCGACGCACTCGACGTGCAACCGCGCAAGGTGGTCGCTCCACCAGTACACGTTGCGCCTTGCGGACTGTTGGCGGACGCGGGGCATGGACGCGTCACAGATCTGCGTCATCGCCCCGCGAAACCGCAGCGCCTCCGCGTCGACGTCGACGGGGCCGTCCGTCGCCGACTCCCAAATCCAGGACTGGACTATGGCAGCTTCCTCGAGGAGCTCCCTGTCGATGCGCTTAAGCGCCCAGCGCGGGCCGTCGTTAATCGGGTCTCTTGGATGGCGGCCGCTCGCGGTCTGGGCGGAGACGTCGAACCGGATATACCGGTGGTCCGACAGCGTCTCCACCTCCACGGCGACACGCCAATCATGGACACGGCTGGCGACAGAGGGGCTAGCGAAAGTAACGTCCACTATCGACCCGCCCCTCTGCCGCACGCACGTGTATACAGAGTCCCGATTCAGGACGACCAGACCGGTCGTCACCACCCACTCCGCAAGCACCTCACCCCGAGGGTCCGTGACCGGAGATCCCCACACCGATGACTTGGCGTTGAGATCCCCGAGCACTAGAACGGGACGAGGGTGATAGCGGCCTACGACGGCGCCCAACTCGACAAGGAACCCCTCGAAGTCAGCGAGACTCTTGTTGGGGGAGAAATACGCCCCCACAATGACGATGCCGCCCGAGACCGCAGCAACCCAGCCGCGGCCCCGGGATGGGTCGATCAGAGTCCCGCCAATAATGGCTACCGAGCCGTCAATGCATCCGAGCCAGTCGCCACAGGCGGGGATGAAATACGGCTCGGCGACCACAGCCACTTGGATCGACCACTGCGCCATGCTCTGGAATAAAAGATCCTGAGCTCTGGCGCAGTGATTGATGTTGCCCTGGAGGAAACGGAGGTGTGCCATTATTGACACTCCATTCCCTCGGAAACGGTCCTGGGCCGGGAGTCGGCCGCGGAGCTGTTAGCCTGCGGGGGAGGCGAGATTTCCCCGGCAGGCTTAGAGCTCCTCTTCTTCTTTTTGGTGGCCTTCTTGCTGGCAGGCGTGCCACAGGCCCCTCCACCCACTCTGTGTCCCGCTGGCTTCCCCGCAGCCGAACATAAGCTGCAGTTGAGCGCCGCGGAACACTGGGCCGCCTTGTGGCCGGGCTGACCGCAGCGATAGCAAAGATCGCTACGGTCCACCTCAGCGGTGCATTTGGCCCGGACGTGCCCCTTCTCCAGGCACCGGAAGCACCGCAAAGCCCGGGGCTGCAGGAGTTTAACCCTCGCTGCAACCCAGCCTACCAGCAGTTTGCCACTTGCGGCGATTTTATTCGCCGACGCCACAGGGCACCGAACCCAGACCGCACCGAGTCCGGTGGCGTCGGTGCGAATATCACCGGCCCGCACCTTGCCCGGCGGACACTCTCCGCTTCGAGCAACGGCCGCCACCACCTCCTCAGGAGTCACGGACTCGTCCAGACCGGCAATCCGCACCTCTGCGGTTTTTACCGGCCTGGAGATCCGGACGTCCTCAGGGTTGAGGACCTCCCTCAGCTTGGCAGCCAGAGCGTCCGCCTTCTCGGCATTGCCGCTCGCAGCACCAGCCACCTCAAACAGCTGCGCACCCGTGGCAGCATGCCTGATGGTGACGGACTGGAGGCCAAGATCCGACAACTTGATCTTGGCCTTGGCTTCGGTAAGGACCGAGCGGTACGTTACGCCGCGCCCCGCAGCGCCACGCTGAAGCGTGAGCGTCACGGCCTCGGAACGCGGGGCACGCACAGCCGGTCCCTTGCGACCGCTTTTGCGGCCGCCTTTGCCAGTCCGCCGCGCAGCATCCGGAGCCGCCTTTGCAGTTTGACCGGAGGCGCGCGCTGGTGCTGCTGAGGCCGCCTTGGCGGCCTTAGCGGCTTTGCGGGCCTTCTTGCGGCCCACGACTGTCGCCCAGGTCTCACCCTTAGACCCGGCCGTCGTGGGCTGATCGCTCGCTGGAGCTCGCTGAGGAGCAGTTCCCGGCGTCTCCTCTGCCCTTCGCCGTTTGTCGGCGGCTAGGGGCGGGCGCAGGTTTTCCTCAGGGAGGCGCCGAGAAAGCGCCTCAAGTTGGGCTTTAACCATGCTCCCGCACTCGAGCACGCATATATGGACGATGCGCTCAAGGCAGGATGCGCTCAACTCATCGCCCGTACGTGCCGGTCTTGGTGCGGGAGCCGGGGCCACTTCGGAAGCGGCATCGGCGGGCGTGTGCCGCTGCTGCTGCTCGCCCAGCGCAGCGACTTGTCGCCGGAGGTCCTCCAGATCATCACGGAGGCGGCTGTTCTCCTCTTGCAACTTCACGACCTCGTCTGAGGCCGTCGTGTTGAGGAGGGTGCCAACCGCCTCCCTGATGTCCGCGGCAGCCTCCTTGAGACCGCGAATGAACGTGCTCTTCAGGATGCCAGATTTTGTGGCAACCTTAAGGACCAGGTCCACCCCGTCCAAGGCCAGCTGACTAAGGGCCACCGCCGACGGTTGCCCCCCTTCCGCCGATAGAGCAGCGCGCCGCTCTCGAGCGCGTCGGGCCATTTCCGACACTTCGTCGGCCGCGACGGCTTTGCGCTGCTCCCTCCTGGCGGCGTTGAGCTCCGCCTTCGAGCTCCCTAGCGAGACGCAACTCTCGCCACCAGGGTCCTCCGAAGTGACCCCCATGTCACTTTCTGCTTCGCTGACCGCCGGGGTACGGACGAATCTACCCTGTGCGTTCCTCCGCGGCCGCGAAGCAGTCACTCCTCTGGAGTTTTGCCGACCTCTCCTCATGGTCGGCACCTTCGGGGCCGGCAGGCCTTCCTCTTCTGAGGTCAGCTCCGCCGACCCACCTCCCTTCTGAGCAAGGTCGCGTGGACGCTTCCTAACGGAAGACAGTCCACGCGGCCCTTCGTCCACATCCACCCTGCCATCATCGCTGCCAGTAATATTAACGACAGCAGGGGCCTGGTTGCCTACCCCTGCGCGTTCTTCGGAAGCCAATTTTTCATTCGCAGGCCCGGACACCTGCGAACGCCGGGCGTCAGCCGGATCGCAAGACAAAACATTATTCGCATTTTCGGACATTTCATTTACGATATTGGGTGGTACGCACATCGCTTCCCCAAGGCGATGCGGCCGCTCTTTTTGGGAGGGTATTAATCCTCCCGAGGGCAGCGGATGCCTCCGGTGCAGGTTATACCGCCCGCTGCTCGGTATCTAGGGACTAACTTACTACTAATTTTTCTTTTTATTTTCATTTTAAGAATTTTTAATTATTTTTTTTTTGGTTTTATATTTTATGTCTTTTCTCTTTGATTTTTTAAATTTTTTATATTTTTTCTTTGATTTTTTTTTTATTTTTTATTCCCTTAACTACCTACACCTAACCTATCCTACCCACCGAAACTAACCTAACCTAAATCTACCCACCACCCGACACCTTGGCTGTAAAATCGCCACGGGTGCCCATAGACCGCAGGTTGAGGAGAAACCTACGGTCTTCTCCCTCTCGGTCACGCGACGTGACCCCTAGACCGCGGGCTGTCGCAACGGCCCACGGTCTACACCAACTCGCTGCCTATTCGTGCGCTCTGCTGCAGAGCTACAGAGCGCAGATAGGGTGCCCTCGGGAGCGACTCCTCCGCTCCGGCAGAAATTCGCCGTGGACAACAATCTCCTCCTGCACAATAGTCACGAAGAGATTGCTGTCCACGCCCAGGGTGCACCGGCCCAGCGTCTGCTCGCCCTCAAGGAAACAACAAGAGGACCAGCAGCCACTGAGCACTCGGGGAGGTTTTCTGCCACGCACCCCAGAGGGACATAACCTTGATCAACTATTCGTTAGTGGAAAGGTAGATAGATGGCAAACGATCTAGAGGTAGTCCAACAAGATGACCTGACCAGATTCGCTGTACACTAAATACCCTACTACACGCCGTGCTACATGGCACCAAGAACAGACACAGCAAATAGGAATACGACGCGAGGATGAGCTACAAATAAACAAAATAAACGACCTGCCCCTAACTGTTTTTGGCGCAAAGGTGCTCATAACGCTTGCTGCATGGCAATAACTAACCTGAGTACCAAAAGCAAGCTGGATGAGTTACCAGTTTTCTTATAATTCGTATGCCCTATCTCACTAATGAGCGTCAAGGCCTCAGTGTCCGAACTATCTATGATCTTGTAGCGGTACATATAACGCTACATTCGAACAACACGTCACACTGACGTCACGCAAATCCTGCATCTCGCAAGCAGAGTTTACTGTGCAACTAGCACGCATACAAGTTCAAAACATCAGCCGGTGAGAAAAGTGACCGCTAGACAATCCCAATTTGTCCGGAGAATCCTCCTTTTTCTATGGAAGATGATGATATCAGTTTTACACACTGCTCCTCATAACTCCACAATCTCAACGGCACTGCATACAAAAAATAATTAATGCAATAAAAAATTAATTATTGTTTAACTAAAACTATTAATATGGCGTCCTTGATTCTCCGAATCGCTGCCTATTGGTAATGTACCCAAGAGATTGGCGGCGGCGTTTTCATGATGTATGTCAATGGTTAGCCTTTTGCCAAGGTCAAAACTCTTGACGAACATACCATGAAGACTTGGACCTCACTTCGTGGTCCCCGGGAAGTGATTGAGACATTAATATAATACCTCTGTCTATAAAATTTTCAGTATCATGAAGTGGCTTGTATTATAAATTCAGATTAGGCTGGGGAATTTAATACGTGGTTCCTTTTGAGGCCTCAGGTCTTGAATATTAATCAGAAAATGTCTACAAGAAGATGCTCGTTATTCTAATAATGGATTATTCACTAAAAGGATAGAGCAGTTTTGAAACCCTAACGCAAAGATGGATTATAATATAAGGGCGTTACTAATTAAGGAATAACTTGTAGGAATGTTATATTTTATTATTAACATTAATAATAATTAAAACTAAATTATGAATGAATAAAGAACATTAAAAAAAGGGAATTAAAATTAATTCTCATTGAGAAGAGATTTCGTTTTAATTCTTTCTTTGTTTTGTATTAGAACCTAGATGATGAATTTCAGGTTAAATTAAAAAAAAACACTGCCTAATTTTTACATCAAACGCTGAGAGACCTATATAAATAAATCTATTAGTCTGATTTCAAGATTGAAATTTACCTTTTAAACATTCACTGAAAATGTAACATAGTCGAAAATATTTTTTGCTTGTAATTAGATTCTGCGCTAAAATGCTTTGAAACGTTAAAACGTAGTACTTCTTTGAAAAGGTGTGAATTTTTTTTAACGCTTTACCGAGGCTGACCTTCGTCCTCGGTTATAAAATTTTAACGTTAGGATTAAAATTTAAATGGTAGTGCTTCATTGTTCTTTGATCTTGCTTCGGGGTTTCTCATATTATAAAGGTCACTGCTGATGGAAAATGAACAGTGGTGCTTTTATAAAAAAACGCACTTCGATGAGATGTCAGTACAATCTGATGGGGTTTTCTAGAACCGTTGCCTGCCAGTCCTACGGGAAGTTTGAAAGACATAGCCCCTTGCAGAGTATACTTTGTGTATATTATTTCATCACCACTGCTCTCAAAACGGCGAAGGAAAAATTCGTGAGGATACCGGCATATCCTTAAGGCAAAACTTCGAAGACATATGACATCTCCCAACCCGCACTTTTTTCACCGATTTCGACCCACTCCCTCCCAGGAGTGGGAAGTTAATATTAGCAAGTAAAACTTTGCAAGCAGCGGACAATTAATTGAATTCTGAATCAAATCTTCTAATCTTTTTAGATACATATGCATGAAGTTGAATATAAGTTTCCCTACATGATCGAATTAGGTCCTTATTTCAGATTTCTGAACTAATATATCAGTAAATACAAAAATACATTAAAACATTGTATCCTTAAAATTGTTCTTTTAAAAATATAATCAAAGGTTTACCTTTTGCGCGTAGGCGGCCCGTTACACCTGAAAAGGAAAAAAAGATCTTTACTAGGCCATTTTAGTTTTTAATTGGATCTGTAAATAAAAAGTAAACTTATGGCTTTCTTATAATTATGGAAATTAGGGCTCGTAGTTAAATCGAACAAGGTACAATAATGACGTTGGAGACGGGTAAGGTTAGAAACTAGTGGTCCTAAACACACACTAAAATGGGTGCATCGGTTGGAACCTTTTTTTATATCAGGGTGGAAATCCTCATAGACTTGCTCCATCATGGCCCTAAAGGTGACTAAGGCGCATGCTCTTAGAAACCGTGGCTCTGGCCTACAGGCAAGTGAAGAAACAAGGGTAGGTTTTAGTCAGTTAAAGTCTGACACCCCCTTCCGCTCCGCCCAGAGCGGGAGAAGTCATCATCATCATTACAGCGTTAATCCCAGTCGCATCCGAAGCCTTTTCAGCTTTGGAGTCTGGGATCCGCTTTACCAGTCCAACTGCTGAAATGGCTAAACTTCGACATTTCCCGTGAAGCGACTGCCGTCTGACCTCCCCAACCGAACCCGAAGGCGACATCGAGGTATTGCAATTAGACCAATTGTTGGACTTTTGAGGGCTCCAACAACCCGTAACGACTGCCACTAGATGTTCGTAGCGTAGCGGGAGAAGTCATTTGATGATTTCCTATCCCAAACAAAAAAAAGGTGTATACTCTTAGCAACTGAAACCACTGCGTTGTTTCATAACAACTTACTACAACTCGTTAGTTGGATTCCTGTGGTATGCATATATTGATGGTATATATCCTAAATCGAGTTTTCGTTTACGTATAAAGCAATAACGAACAAATACACCCAAATATATAAAACCACTAGCCGCTTTCGGTATCAAAACTTATTCGGATGAAACCGCGACCCGCATAAGTTTCGATCCCGAACAAATAATGAGATAAAAATTGCCACTTTTTTTTTTTTTTTGTTTGATATGGCATCTCGTAGGTGGCTACTAGGAGACCGTAACTACTTAATCGGACTTTCCTGTGGATGCCTTAATTAAAATTAAAGCTTCCAGCCAGGGGCACTTAAAACTAAATTAAAATTAGGCGACTACGCACTAAGGGCACCCCCTGTGGGGTACGAACCTCGGCTTAGGGCGTCACTAGAGAGGACAGCAGGGGACGGCTGGATCGAATGTGAAAACTGTCCCATGTGTTAATAATTCAGCGGGGTATTTGAGTATCACTTTCAGTAATAATCGTTTTTATTTTGACAGTTCAACAATATGCATTGCGTAATTTATAAAATGATTCAGATTGATATCCATAATGTGTTAGCATGCAATTAGGGCGCTAGTTGTAAGTTGTCAAGTTGTCAAGGTGCTACGGTAGGTAGGTATATGTAACGTGTGACTACGCCTTTCCAAACTAGAAAATTTATCTCTACATAGTGAATATTGCATACTTCAGAATAGTATTGTATGACATTATTGACAATTTGCAACGAAGGCATCTTGGCAGAGTCTACTGTGTCCATTTACTTGCAACTACATTAGCAACTTTGTTCGGTTCAGTATTCTGAAAATCTTGTTTTATACTTTTCAGCGTCGTTTTTTGTCGTAGTTGGGTTTTAGTTTTTACTTTTTATTGCGAAACTATCAATCATCTCGCCACCAAACTTTCATATTTATCAGATTACTAGTCGAATTTTATAGTCAATAGTCACCATATAACACACGGCGATGTGTGTGCATATAGTTGTTATAATACTGCAATTGGAAAAATGGAAAAGAAAAGAAAAAAGGAAAAGATCAGAAAAGGAAAGAAAAACAAAGAAAAGAAAAGAAAAGAAAAGACGGCTGTCGCTCAGCAAGCATCAGCATAAGGATTTGCAGTTAATAGGACTACCTATACATGAACTAACACCACTGAAAGGTAGTTAGTTTAAACTCCACTGTGCTAAAAACGAATTGAACAGCTATTTCGACTCTTCCATTTAATAGAATACCCAAAAAGACGGCAGTTCACGAAAATTGTTGACCCAAATACAACCTCAAGACTGATTTATTTTGTGTACCCACAAAATAAATCAGATTATGTAAGTATTTTCAGGTAATAAAGATAAATATTTATTTATTAGAAAGTAGACAAGTGGGTAAATATGTATTTCTGTATCAATCTTATTTCCCTACACCAAAGGGAACTGGACTGGAACTATTTGCCAGCGGCGGTGTCTTCAAGGCTAGAGTGAATAGGCTATTAATAAACTAGCGCGCTTTACCAGCAACGATTGGATCACTGCTAACCATTTTTTTTTATTCTGGATGGGTAATCATCAAATGACCTTTCCCGCTGTGGGCGGAGCGTAAGGGCGTGTCAAACTTTACGGACTAAAACCCGGCCGTTCCCCCCCGAACGGCCGAACCCCGTTCTTCTTCAATTGCCTGTGCGTCAGGGCCACGGTTTCTTTTTTAACCAACTCACAACCCTGACTTACTGCTTACCATCAGGCGGGATTGCGGTCAAGCACTAGATTATAATTATAAAAAAACTAGCTTTCCGCCCGCGGCTTCGCCCGCGTGGAGTTCGGTTATATCGCGCTTTTTAGGTTTCCCTCGGGAATATCAATTTTTTCCGGGATAAAAGGTAGCCTATGTTCTTTCTCGGGGTCTAAAGATTGTCTGTGCCAAATTTCATTAAAATCGGTTGAGAGGTTCAAGCGAGAAAGCTTAACAGACAGACAGACGGAGTTACTTTCGCATTTATAATATTAGTATGGATTAGATATGTCATCCATGAAGTTTGCACTTTGATCAAAATCTATTTAGAATAGAAATACAAAAACTTTCTTCTAATGTCTTATAATTTGTATATATACTTCAATTTAAAATAAGTATTTTAATGTCAATAAAAAATAAACTTTAACGTAATGTGATATAGATGAAATCACTTAGAATTAATTTAGCAATTTTTTGACTGGGACTACTAGTGTAGTGTAGGATGGGGTACCTACCCTACACTACACTAGTATTCCTACTACACACCCTTAATGTAGTGTAGTGTAATGAAGTATAGTGTAGTGTAGTGTAGGGTAGCGTAGTGTAGTGCAGTGCAGTGTAGTGTTGTAAAGTATAGTATACATAGCATAGTATACATCCTTCTCTATATGAGAGGTAACCTGTGCCCAGCAGTGGGATGCAAACAAAGGGTTGATGATGATGATACATCCATAATTTTCGCATTTATGATAAATATTTGTAGCATATTAATATTTGTAGGGTAAGATAATAGTATTGTTTTAAGCAATACTTACAAAATTATGGTTAATGTACCTGAAGCAAACATAAATAAATATAATATAATGTGAATTATTGGAGGTTCAATACCATTTTTTAACCTGAATGAGTTTGTTTTACCAATGTATACGCTTGACATACTCGTAAATAATAAAAGGAGTTATTATACTAAAGCGTATAATACCATATTAAGGACACGTCAATCACAAAGATAAAACCTTTACAATGCCACATCTTTCTTGGGAAAAGAAAAGAAAAAGGAAATTCAATATATTTTAACGTTCTATTAAAATTTCGTCTAAAAAGGAGTAAGTACCTTTAAGTACTTTCGACTGAGGTTATTAATTTTTTATTACGCTCGTACCCAACTTCTGAAACAGCAAAACTCCTCTAAGATATCGGGTTTGTTTTTCTGTTTCGCTATTCCCTCAAAAGATCTTTAGAATTTGGAAACCCATTGTATGTCGTACTAATAAGCCATAGTTTTATTACCTGTCTTCTTTTTCTTCTTCTTCAGCGTATAGATGTCCACGGCTGGACAAAGGTCTCCGCCTAGGCTTTCCACGATGACCGGTCTTGTGCTGCCCGCATCCATCGGCTTCCCGCGACTTTCACCAGGTCATTGGTCCACCTTGTTGGAGGCCTCCCTACGCTGCGTCGTCCAGTACGTGGCCGCTACTCCAGAACCTTACTGCCCCATCGGCCATCGGTTCTACGAGCAATGTGCCCTGCCCACTGCCACTTAAGTTTAGTGACTCGAAGAGCTATGTCGGTGACTTTGGTTCTTCTGCGGATCTCCTCATTTCTGATTCGATCACGCAGAGAAACTCTGAGCATAGCTCTTTCAATTGCATTACCTGTCTAAATACAGGGAATAAAACCCTAGCCCTTCATACATATTCAATTTATAATGATCCCATCACTGGGACCCAGGCCTCCTCTCGGTGAGAGGGAGTGGGCCGTAATCTAACACGCGGGCCCAGTACGGTCTGGTTTACCCTTGAAGCCCTTCATAATAGAGGCTTTTAGGAATTGTTTCAAAAGTCGTATTTACATTCTTCGTATAATATTTCATAAGAATTTTTCAAATCGGACCAGTAGTTCCTGAGATCAGCGCGTTCAAACAAACAAACTTTTCAGCTTTATATATTAGTACTAGCTGCGCCGCGCTGTTTCACCGGCGTAGGTTTCGATACGTTTTTTTTAAATATTTTCCGCTCCTATTGGTCGCAGCGTGATGTTGTATAGCCAAAGGCTTCCTGGATTAATGGGCTAACCAACGCAAAAAGAATTTTTCAAATCGGACCAGTAGTTCTTGAGATTAGCGCGTTCAAACAAACAAACGTACAAACTCTTCAGCTTTATATATTAGTATAGAGTATAGATGTCGCAGCGCCGCATAATACAACTGAATAGTTCGTTAGAAGACACTAATTACTGGAACTTTCAGACGGATTTAACAAATAATTAATTACGCCTTTGAGAGCAAACTTCTCGAGGAATGCTATAGGCTATTTAACAACACGCCTGGGACACCTAGTAGCTATGCAAAACGAAAACTAAGTACGCGGAAATTAACTAAATGTGGTGGTTCGCACCGTGATAGAAACGAACGACCGCGACGGGAGACCTAGATCGCAGACCGTGATAAGTGTCTCGGTCTCTTTTGCATGTACTGTTACTGTTAGGTTGAGATCATGACCGGGGACGCTATAAACAGACGACGCTGGAAAGCGATTTTGTCGTATCTCGAAAAAAGGCATTTTTTTATTACATACTAGCTGACCCGGCGAACTTTGTTCCGCCTTAAAGGCAATATATCACATGATCTTATTTTTTACTTTTTAAATTACGATAATTAGGGTAGCACAAAAGTAAGGAGAAGGATTGAGCGTAATCACCACGCTTGCTCAATGCGGGTTGGCGATTTCAGACTTAAAGTCCAGGTTTCCCTAAGATGTGTTCCTTCACCTTGTAAAATTTCATCATTAAATCAATCACATAATAAATACATAGAAGAAATTTAATTTTTCTACTTTGTGGAGGTGCAAGGTACCAGGGTAGCATAAAACTGTAGGAGAAGTCGAAACAATGAAGCTCATTCATTCCCATGGGAACGACAGGAATGGGATAAAGGATATCCCTATGTAATTCTCCCAGTTCTGAGCTACCTCTCCCTACCAATTTTCAACAAAATCGGTTCAGCCGTTCTTGAAAAATAATGTTGTATAATAATTATTTATAGATAACTAGCTTTCCGCCCGCGGCTTTGCCCGCGTGGAGTTCGGTCATATCGCGCTTTAGATTTCCCTCGGGAAGATCATATTTTTCCGGGATAAAATGTAGCCTATGTTCTTTCTCAGGGTCCAAAGATTGTCTGTGCCAAATTTCATCAAAATCGGTTGAGAGGTTTAAGCGGGAAAGTGTAACAGACAGACAGACAGACAGACAGACAGACAGACAGACCGACAGACAGACAGACAGACAGACCGACAGACAGACAGACAGAGTTACTTTCGCATTTATAATATTAGTATGGATACATGGAAGAAGGTTTATTTAGCCTACTGTGTGGAGGTGCAAGGTACCAGGGTAGCACAAAAGTGTAGCAGAACCCTAAAACAATGAAGCTCATTCATCATTAAACTATAATAATTACGTGGAAGAACTTTTATTGTGCCTAGTTTGTAGAGGTGCAAGTTACCAGGGTAGCACAAAACTGTTTGAGAAGTCGAAACAACGATTCCGAGATCGCATGCTTTTTCAAGCAAACAGCGCCATCAGCCGGGCTGATTTGTAAATCTAAACCATCCACGGTACCACTCAAACACATACAGAAAAATTCATTTAAATCGGTCAAGCCGTTGAGGAGGAGTTCAATGATATACACACGTACAGCAGAATTATATATATAAAGATATGAATTCAGAAAAAAATACTGCGTCGGACGGTCTGATCAACGTATTCCTACGATGTTTCTTTTATGATACAACGCTGACGTTTTATAAAAAAAAAATCTGAATTCAATTACGTGTGAAAAAATTGCCTTTTTTGGTACGACGATACGACAACATTTCCACGCTTTCCAGCGTCGATAAATAATTTGATACTTTTTAGGGGATCTACGACCGCTGTTTGTGTATTCACTTGAAATATCAGTGAAGAAAAATAGTTTTTCCTAGGTAAATTCACAGACTTGGTTGGTAACCATATCTAAAATCGGTGGGTAAAACAAATTTTCTTAATTTATAATTCAAGTAAGAACAGCAGTTAAAGTGGTCGTTGACCTCTATGAATAAAAACTTTTTTTATTATGTTCAGATATTGACATATCACGTCTGCAGTTTGGGTATCACATTTCATTTGGTCGTATGTTTTCATAGTAGGGTTATCGCCATCGACACGCTAAGAGGAAGAAAGCAATAGTTTCAAATCAAATCTCCCTTTCTTGCGTGACTTTCCATAACTATCAACTGGAATCATCTTAAAGCATATTGCTAATCCATTGCTCTATATGTTCGCCAAATTTGTCTTCTCAAAAACTAACCTATATGACGAAAACGCAATTCATTTCATTTCATTTATTTTTAAGATAACTGAGAGCCACTGTTTTAGTAACAATAATCTTAACCTATGTTAGTACCTTATACCTAATTAATACAAACTTACACACAATTAACACACTCCACCCCTGCTCAGTATGCTCACTGGTCTCGCAACACATGGAGTTCAGTGAACCTACTGAGCAGAACGGTGTCGGTTCTGTCGCCAATCATCCTCAGAACGCTATTCGGGCTCCCCGAATAGCGTTCTGAGGATATACCCAGACATCATGACGGAACCCGGCGAATCGCTTGGTGGCAAGACTTTATCTGGCGTCGTCTTTGAATTATCCTGCAGATATGCGCAAAACTTACTTTTTGTGGATGACTTTTATTAACTAAAGCCCACCCGTCTTCCTTCACTTGCCTGTGTGCCAGTGGTCACTGATTCTCTTTCGAACAAGGCGCGGTATCTGCGCACAATTTTACACGAAATTTAACTAAATACTACTAAAGTGAAATTACTTATTTTGATTAGAGCCTTGCGTCTCTAGGTAATGAGTTTGCGACTGCCTCTTATGAGCTATTAGTTCAGTTAATGTGCTATTAACTTCTCACATTAAGGTCATGTTACTGCCGATTGATACTAGGACAATATCACTGTCAAAACTTAGGTAAGGTGAGCCTGGGATGAGTTGTCATTCCATCTCATTATCATCATTTCAGCGTTAATCCCAGTCATATGTGTAGCTTTTTTCAGTTTTGGAGCCTAGGGTTCGCTTTACCAGTCTAACTGCTCATTTGGATAAACTTCGATGTTTTCCGTGAAGCGACTGCCGTCTGACCTCCACAACCCGAAGGCGATTTCGAAGCATTGCAGTTAGACCAATTGTTAGACTTTTGAGGGCTCTAACAACCCGTAACGACTGCCAATAGATGTTCGTATGGCAACCGAGATCAACGGCTTAACGTGCTTTTCGAGGCACGACCAGACCAGTGCAAAATTCATATTCATTCATACAAATATTAAGGGCATGCGGGGATCGAACCCGCGCCTTCCTCACAACGGCCGCGTTCGCAACTGCTACGCCACGGAGGCTGTCAATTCGAAAAAAATGAGCTGTCAGTACATCTAGTTCCAGAAATTGACACTATTGACACCGCGCTCTAACCTCACTTCACCTGACTTCTGATGGTTTTCATAGAATCGATCGGCTGTTAAGAGCGTTTACTACGCAACGTCGCAATTTAGTGTCATATTTCGTGGTTTTCAATTATTATTATTTAATCAGAACTATATTTCAAGCTCGGAGTCGTGGTGGCCTAGTGGTTAAACACCAGCCTCTCATGCATGAGTGAGCGGGTTCGATTCCAGGTCAGGCAAGTACCAATGTAACTTTTCTAAGTTATATGTACTTTTTATGTATATCTTGGACTCCAATGACTGAAGGTGAAGGAAAGCATCTTGAGGAAACCTGGACTTTAAGTCTGAAATCGCCAACCCGCATTGAGCAAGCGTGGTGATTACGCTCAATCCTTCTCTATATGAGAGGAGACCTGTGCCCAACAGTGGGACGATAAAAAGGTTGATAATGATGAAAGATCAAATTGAACAACGTACGGACGACAGCAGATCAAGCTACTCGAAACTGTCAAATATTCCCAATCAAATTTGAGCCTAAATGCTTTAAAGATATTGTTGAAAATATAATAAAGAAATTTGACAAATTCTAACAGCTTGATAAGCTACCGTCTGTACCTCTAAGATAAGTTTTCAACACCTGGCTACATGATACGTTTTGAAAGTAGAATTTCAAAATTGTGTTTGTTATCTTTAATCTTTATTAAGCCGTCAACTTAATGAAACTCAATTTGGCTCAAAGTTATTCTAGGTAACAATAGCTTAAGTTTACTATATTTTAGGGTAAATTAGAATGATGAAACCTTTTAGAAAAGACAACATAACAGTGAACAATTTTCTCGCTTCCTAATTAACACGGTTTTCAAGAGAAACGTAAGTAGTAAGTAACCGTAAACACCGAAAAATGTCTGTGTTTGCCGAAATCAAAAGGTCGATGTTCCTGCCACCTGTATATTCAATCCATACTAATATTATAAATGCGAAAGTATCTCTGTCTGTCTGTCCGGCTTTCAAGCCAATACTACTGAACCGATTGTAATGAAATTTGGTACATAGAAAGTCAAGAACATGAGAAAGGACATAGGCTATAAAACATTCCGCTATGACAAATAGGAGCTGAGCAGTAACAAAAAATGTTCCGGCTTTCACGCCAAAACTACTGAACCGATTGTAATGAAATTTGGTTCACCGAAAGTCAAGACCCTGAGAAAGGACATATGCTATAAAACATCCCGCTATGACCAATAGGAGCAGAGCAGTAACAAAAAATGTTCCGGCTTTCACGCCAAAACTACTGAACCGATTGTAATGAAATTTGGTACACCGAAAGTCAAGAGCCTGAGATAGGACATAGGCTATAAAACATCCCGCTATGACCAATAGGAGCAGAGCAGTAACAAAAAATGTTGCGAAAATGGGGGCGAACGCGGACGTACCATATTGTTCCCATTATTTTAACAGGCGCTTATAAACTGAATTTCACGCGGACGGAAGTCAAGGAGGAGAGTCGTGGGCAACAGCTAGTTACGAACATAATTATACAAAATTGTAGTAAGAAATTAGAATCAAACGTTTTGTTGTTTTACAAATGAGTGCGTTAACCTTTCTTTGAGGAAATCGAAACCAGTTTAGGAAAGTCTTTTACTTAGAAGTTAAAATAATACGAAAAGTTATTTTCGTCATTAAGTTCGTTAACCTTAATTAGCGAATATCAGTTATATCGTTAACGAAAATGACTCATCATCAACCTTTTTTATCGTCCCACTGCAGGGTACAGTTCTCCTCTTATACAGAGAAGGATTGAGCGTAATCACCACACTTGCTCAATGCGGGTTGGCGATTTCAGACTTAAAGTCCAGGTTTCCTCAAGATGTTTTCCTTCACCTTCAGTGATTGTTGTCCAAGATATACTTAGAAAGTACATATAATTTTAGAAAAGGACTCAAATTGAAGAAAATATGATAAACTAGCTGCGCCCTGTAGTTACACCCGAGTTGGTTTCGATCTTGTGAGAATATTGAAATAAAAAGTATCCTATTTGTTATTCCTGGTTAGAAACCATCTGAGAACCAAAGGAAAATGAATAGCCACGGCCCATAGAAACAACCCAAGCCCAGCGTAAAAGTTTTATATATCAGACTAGCGGCCGCCAGCGACTTCGTTCGCGTGGAGTTAGTTATGCTCCGCTCCTAGTGGTCGCAGCGTGATGTTATATAGCCTAAAGCTTTCCTGAATTAATGGGCTATCCAACGCAAAAAGAATTTTTCAAATCGAAGTATCATTAGTTCCCGAGATTAGCGCGCACAAACAAACAAACTCTTCAGCTTTATATATTAGTATAGATATAGATATGTGAGTTTAAATGTTTGTAAACGGACTCATGATGCAGGAGCAATTGGTAGTGAGGGGCAACGTTTTCCATGCACGCCTCCAAGAGATAGATGTCAACACATCGTGTCGGAGTCCACGAAGAAAACCACGTCCACGTCCACGTTTTTTGATGCCTGCAAGGCTACGAGTTGTTCGAAAGTAATATCGTAGCCCTGGCGCACAGGCCAGTAAAGAAACACGGATGGGGTTTTAGTCAGTAATAATTTGACGCGTGGTGCCGACAATGTGGTATCGGGCTTAGAATAGTACCAGCCCATATCCTCCCGTAGGTGTCGTAACGGAACTTACGTAAGGGAACTCTCACCAGGCTTCTCCTGTGGAACATAAAATTACTGCGATCGTCAACCCAACTGGAGATTACGGCAAACCCCCCCAATGCCGAGAACGCCTTGGAGGAGGCCTTTGTCCAGCAGTGGACCTCTACAGGCTGAAGAAGAAGAAGAATTTGACATACCACTCTGCTCCACTCAGAGCACTCAATTGATAATTTACCATCCGCAAAAAACGTTAAAAAACATGCAGTTCT
Source organism: Sesamia nonagrioides (assembly GCA_017933935.1). Lineage (NCBI taxonomy): Eukaryota > Metazoa > Arthropoda > Insecta > Lepidoptera > Noctuidae > Sesamia > Sesamia nonagrioides. The sequence goes on along the minus strand of JADWQK010001079.1, from coordinate 960,639 downwards.
TTGGTTCTTTCGGACTTTATATTAGACTAGCTGCGCCTCGCGGTTCCACCTGCGTAGATTTCGATATGTTTTTTTAAAATATTATCCGCTCCTATTAGTCGCAGCGTGATGTTATATAGCCCAAAGCCTTCCTGAATTAATGAGCAATCCAACGCAAAAATATTTTTTCAAATCGGGCCTGTAGTTTCTGAGATTAGCGCATTCAAACAAACAAACTCTTCAGCTTTATATATTAGTTTAAATTCAGCTTCGGATAAAATAAAATATAAACAAGTACACACTAAGTATCAATTCAAAGGATTCTTCCCAATCTTTGTCCACAGTTCAGTCGAGTGCAAAGCAAGTTTGTTTAGCTCCATTGTGTGCACACACACACTGTTTGCGTAGACGTCGTTACTCGCGACCCGCTACGAAGAGCTTCACTACGACATAGATTCTGCTTTATAGAACCGTAAGCCGTTGAACTCTGTTGTTGTTAAAAGCCGCAGGATAGCGATATTCTGAACACATGTGCATATAAATGTACGAAAATAATGATAAGATACTTTGTTTTATGACGCTAATGACACGACCCGGCTTCTTTATGACGTGTAAAAGTGATCAGGGGGGCAATCGCGCTAAAATAATTCAACCAAAACAGAATTGGATCGCAACCAAACCATAACTTTTGTTATGTTTCGTATTGCGCTAACGGTTTAACCATAACTGGATCGCTATTGGAACGTAACCGCTGTCAAACGAAAAAGTTGAAACAAAGCTAACTTTTTCTATGTCATGTCAAACTTACGTCTAAACGATTGGATTTACTTATAATTGTTTTAGTTTACCTACATTGTTTTTACTTCAACCGAAGTTAATACTTTAGCGCGATACGAAATGTGATCGAAACTAAACCATAACTTTAAGTGGATTTGATACGAACCAGAGTTGAACTTCGACTGTTTTATTTAGCGCGATCACCCTCTGTGATCCTACTGCATAATAAACAATTTCATTTCATTTCGCACGACGGGTCGTCCGATGGTAGAACGGAGACGGGGGAATTAAATCATGCGATTCCCTCGCACACTCCCCAAAATGCATCCTATAGAACACCGAAAGGCTGGCTACTCTACGCCTATGCTCTAGGCTTTGGAGACCATCTCGAGTTAAATCAGGGTCACCAATCAGCCTCTTCGCACGCCTCTCCACCGAATCCAGAGTGGCCAGGTGACACTTAGCAGCACCAGCCCAAATGTGGCTGCAGTACTCCACACACGAACGGACCTGTGCTTTGTACAACATTAGAAGCTGCCCAGGTGTGAAGTACTGCCGGACCTTTGCGATATATACGTATCGTATTACTATATGAATACGTATCGTCGTAGGTTAGTATATGAATACGTATCGTGTTATCCAGTAAACGTTAAGCCGTTGGTCCCGGTAGCACTTGCTAAGACTGGTTGTTAGATTTTAAGGCTTCTCCTCCGTAACGACTGCCAATGATTCGGGATTGACTGCCGAGACCAACGGCTTTACGTGGTTTATGTGGTTGGTTTCCGAGGTACGGAGAGGTCTTAATACGTAAATAAGGTCACCTATTCACGAATTGTCGGCATAGATCGATCGACCCGTGCGGGTTTTATAAGCCATTATACCTATTAGGTTATATATGTATTATACCTATTAGGTAGTATACCTATTAGGTAGTATACCTATTAGGTTTTATTATTACTAAATACTCTAGGTAGGTCTTTCTCTCAGGTATCTGCTCTTGTAGAATTTGCGTGCGGAGTAAAGTTAAACAAATCTTTGTTTTTCAATAAGGGCTAGAATGTTCAGTAAAAATAGCATAAACAATGAAAAAGTCGGAAAGAAAAAGTATTTTTAATTTTTTATGAGCAGGCGTCAGCAGTTCAAGCTACTACAATCTGTTTTTCTTCAATCAATTTTCAACTTTATTATTAACTAGCGACCCGCCCCGACTTGGCACGAGTGCAATGCTGATACTACACTACAGAAAAACTGTAAATACTGTATATAAAAAGATGGCGGCCCGCCGCTCTCGCCGTCCCAGCTGACCGGTACCGCCGCAAACACTACGTCCCACAATTTTTAAAGCTGCAATATGTTCGAAAATAGTCATTTAAATCATGTGCTGTTAAGGACCAAACTTAAGCTATTGACGTATTGACTGCTGCACTGCGTGCCGCGGGTTCGATTCCCGCACGGAACAAATATTTGTATGACCTGTAATTCATTGTTCCGGGTCTGGGTGTTTGTGTATGTGACTTTATATGTTTGTAAACGCACCCACGTTACAGGAAAAAAAAAAATTAAAAAAAATTCGGTTCTAGGATATGCCGGTGTCCTCAAGATGTTGTCCTTCACCATTTTGAAGAGCAGTGGTGGCCCAGTAGTGACGGATGCGCCTTCAAAGTTGTAAGTTCGAACTCAGTCAGGCGGCTTATTTTGTGTAGATTAATTTTAATAGTTAGGTACTACTCTCAAAATGGTGAAGGAAAACATCGCGAGGCAAATGTCATAGAATAAAGAGAGGGAAGTACGTTATCTTCATACAAACGGACCGCGCGCGGCTTGTATGTTTGCGCCATAGTATCTATGCGTCGCCGCACGCACCCCTAAACACAATATTAGAGTGCCTATGACTGCGCTAGTCGCGGCTAGCACGGAACGAGGTTCGCGCGTCACGGCTTTTCGGCACATTAGCTTTTAAAAAATGATCACATAAACTGCAAAGTTGGTATGTCTATTTATGAACAAATAAAGGACTTATATTTTTCAAATTATATTTCTAAAAGTTATTTACAAGGATACGGATATATTACACATTAAAGTTGAATAACAACGCGTTTCGTAATAGTCGAAACCGAAGAAAGTAGGTATTTTTCTGTAGCTAATTTGTAATTTTGTATTAAATGTGTGATTCAATAGATGTTATGTTTGTATTATTTATATTTGTATTAATTAAAAATAAAAATAAATATGGTTCTTTATGTGTACAAAACTAAAAATAAAAATTACAAAAAAAAAACTGTCTAGTATATGTAAACTAAATACTAAGCAAATAATTTAAACATAAGCTCTTAGTCTATAAATATTTGTTAGCGGTTTGGGCGACAACCGTAACCGACGAAGCGCGGACAGTCGTCAACCCTAAGACAGTAGGCAATTAAATCGCGGATTGGGTCGCAGATAACCTACTTCCCCTCTTTATTCTATGCAAATGTTGCAAATGCTACGTTACAGATGCAATGTTGCAGATGCAATAGTGCAGAGGTAATTAATGGAACAAGCTTCGTGCAACGGTTCACACGCAGTTCCTAATGTCAGTATCTATATTGGTTATTTTATATCACTGAAACACATCAGTTCGTCTCAGACTTTTATTCCGAAAAAAAAAAAAAAAATTAAATATCGTCATATTTTGAATATGACAATCAAGTCACTATGTGACAGATCATACGCATAACGGCCAGTAGCGTTCTACAGGAACCAACCTCCTACAGTAATGTTGGTTTGCAGATGCAATGTTGGGCAGATTACTTTATCTCTTATTCAAATCAAACAAACACATCAAAGCTTACCACTCAGTCTTCGAAATACATTTAATAAACAATCTTTACCAGATACCTATATATTTGTCCTCATTCTCGTGTAACGATATCAAGCCACATGTAATCGCATTTCCGTTCAGAAAGCCTCTGACGGGAATTTACCACAGATAAAAACAAAATACAAGCGAAAGTCTGTTAAGCGTGTTGGCCCATAACCTTTTTTGGGAGGGTTTTTAGTGCGAAAACACAGGAAAATACTGTTAAGCATTTATTAGGAAGCTTTGTAGGTTTTTCTAAGAACAAAGTGGAAAGATATTATATCGTACAAAAAATAACTCCCTTATTCATAAACGTTGTCTAAAGTTAACTAGTGATTAGCGATTCTTTAACCATACATTTTTGACCTTTTAACTTCACTTAACTTTAATCGTCTTTTATGAATAAACACCACAGCGTTTAAGGTGTTTATTCATAAACGATGATTAAAGTTAAGTGATGCGCAAACGTCTAAAAATTTATGGTTACACAATCACTAGTTAACTTTAAGCAACGTTTATGAATAAGGGGAGTATATGTCTACATTTATGTAGATAGTTTCAGTCTATACAGTGGATGTGATAATAATCTTTCTAACCGTTTTAGGTTACGTTGACTAATCTCTACGGAGAATAGCCAGGTTCGCAAGAGATATTGTAGTGCACAAATGTGTGCGTTAACATAAGTGCAACCTCTGTTCCACTGCTCTTCTCAACGACAAACACTAGCCATCTTTTTCTTCTCTATGCTTTAGATTGCGCCCCATGTCACTCACACTGTGCCAACGTGTGAAATGTACGCAGAATAAAAAAATTGCATGTCTGTGCTGCTGCTCCGATCGGCACATTTATTTTGGTTAATTTGTTAGAGCATATCATATCTGTTTAATATTATATCAATGGAATTAAGGATATTCTATACCTACACAGCTTAGGGTAAATTTAAAATATGGCTACCAAAACTAAATTTACGTCAGATGCGAAATAATTTGACAGAACTAAACTAACATTTATCTCTTGTCAATTTCTTAATGTGTAATGTGTGTTAAATAGATGCACTAATTAAGATGCGATCTATAGAATCGAGGTCATTATCTCATAGAACGGATACATCAGAGTGACCACTGCAAGAGGCGGGATTGTCAATACTTTGCATTTTATATAAATCAAGCTTATCACCGTTTACTCGCACTACAGATATTGTACCACTGATTTTGCATGTCCTTGTTGATGTTACTGTCCAAATCACAGTCATCTTTATGTTTATCCCAATAAGGTTCCTGTTGAGTTGCTGCCACTGACAAGGCTGTCAAACTCAATATGATCTTTATTCTCGATACAGTAAGGTTGTTATTATTCTGCTAATGTCAGAAGTAAAATGACTGTGGATGGATGGTAGAATGCAAATGTTCTTCAAAATACAGTCATTTCCCCTTTGAGCTAAGATTGTAAAGTGGGCAGCTAAGGACCAGGCCCTAGTCGACGGCGCGTTGTGTTTCATGCGCGCCTCATCAGAGATGTCAGCACATCGTGACGGGGTCTACGAACACCAATGCCTCCTTGGTTGCGGGTTGGTTAAAAAAGAAACCGTAGCCGTGGCGCACAGGCAAGTGAAGAAACATGGGTGGGTTTTAGTGAGTAAAAGTCTTACATACCGTTCCGCTCCACACAGAGCGGGAGAGGTCATTTGATGATTTTCCATCCCAAATACAAAAAAAGGGTGTAAATGCCTTGCATAACATAATAACAATTTCAAGCCAACTTGCAGGAATCCCGGCAAAACCAAGTTAAATAAAACAGGCTTTGGTAACTGTGCCGTGCTTATTATCAAGTACAAGTTGGACCCAAAACTCAACAAACTTTATAGGGAATCCTCTATAAACATCAACATCCCTTCCTTCAGCAAACTTTTATAAGCTATGCCCAGATAACGGGAACAGGGAGCTGGCAAGATAAAGAGCCGGACCTCACAATAAAGTTGAAGAGTTTGTTTGTTGAACGCATCAATCTCTGTAAAGGATTTTTAAAGACCAACAGAAAAATTATCACCGTAATAACTTGGTGAAATGAGTTTCTTGTGAGATGTTTTTTAATGTTATAAAATGTTGCTTGACTGCGATCCCGCTTGGTGTTAAGCAGATACGGAATTGTTGATGGTAAAGCGCACTAGGTTATTATGAGCCTATTCACGTTGGGTTTGAAGACACTTAAATTACAAACTGATGGGAAGACCGCTGCAGGTAAATTGATACTAAATTACTACCCTACCAATTACCATTGATAATATTCCAATTTTCTCGGTGATAGACCATAACATCGGCTGCCGGCAGAAGTTACCACCCACCAGACAAAGTCTTGCCGCCAAGCGATTCGTCGCGTTCCGACACGATGTCTGGTGAAGCCGTACGGAAGACGGGTCTGAGCAGTTGTGTTGCGATGTGTGCCGGGTACGATGCGCCAAATGTTGTCGTGTCGGGAGTTTGGTCGTGGAGGGTCTCCAGATCAATCTCCCTCTGGCGTAGTAACGTTGGTCGTGTTGTTGGGTTGCATCACCTTTTTTTTTTTTTTGACGCTGTGGTAATGCATTTACGCACCATACCCCGAAGGGCGTGTGTGGGACTCGCCCAGCCGAAGCCGGGAATACCCACTAAACCCACAGCGGCACAACGACATCGCCTGAGTGGCGGGGTCATGGGAAAATGGCACAGCCTAACTACCAATCCCCCGCCGGCGGTTCCCGCCTAGGGCGGGCCCACAGTGGTCCCTCCACTCCACAGGGAGGGGCCGGGCTGGGTACGTCTTTTTGTGCGAGAAGACGCAGCAGCCAAGGGTTTTTAGCGAGGTGTCCTTCCTCTTAGCCCCACTCGTTTGCCCGGAGGCAAACGGGGCCCCCAGCTCCTCTCAATGAGGAGACCGGGTTGCCCGACGGTGACTCGGAGTTCGGGTCACGTCAGCCACCTCGAGTGGTGGCCGACCCGCCGCACGTGTGACCGCCGAAGCGGTCCCCGCATCTGGTTTTGGTCCGCGCCGGTAAACCGGTAACCCCCATATCTGGGGGCCGTTCCCCTATCCGCCACCTGGGGATGCGTCCGATGGCAGGCCAGAAACTGCATTGCATCACCTAACTCAACTGCCGTTTTCCTGCCTATTCACTCAGTTTTTTGAGTGAAGAGGCTTTTAATAAACTAGCGCGCTTAACCATCAACGATTACATCACTGCTTACCACCGGCGGGATTGCAGTCAAGCACTAGTTCACTATTAAAAAAAACTGATACTAGGGAATGATGATATTACCAAAATCAAGTCAAACATCTATTTGCAGTTAAATATGGTTATCAAAATTCTCACAATATCAGAAATAGGTTAAAATATCCAATCATATTACAATGACATGCAAAATTTGGTATTAATAGGTACAATAAAATTAGATATTTGAATTGCAAACGCCACAGTTTTTCTTGACAGTGACAGTGCTTCCTTACCTAAACCATTTTTGTTCCATTATCTCCCTGGAACTCCCTTACCTTGGGTAACATAAAAAACTTTAATAGACTTCGGACCTAGATTGACTGAAGCAAGAAAACCTGTTCAGATGGAAATTTATAGACGTTTCCACCATGGAGTGTAAATGTGGTGCTGTTCCAAAAACGATGGGACACTTAATAATTCTATCAGCAGCATTGTACAGAAACTGAAGGACGCTGGTGATGGCGCCAAACAAGTGTCTAAGTTATGGGCCGAATCCATTTACATTGCTAACGATACGCTAAAAAGAAGCTTTAATAAACTTAAGGAATTATTTTTAGTATAGAAGGGATTCTCAATTAACAATCTTACAAGGCCTTTTGAAGCGGTCCATTGAATTTCTTTCATTTTTTTAGGAATCTGTTAATAAAACTGAATACAAATGCGGTAGAATTTCGTCTATATAGTTCCATTTTCGTACTAGAAATAATTAATACATTAGGTTATCTGGTTTTGAACTTACATTAGTTTGCCTGTTTTTCTGGGTGAGATTTGGTACATTTATAACATGTTTTCTCAATATAAATACCAGTTCAAAGTATTCTAAATTCTTTAAACTTCGTCCAAGCTTATACGGTAAGATTTTTACATGATAGATCTGCTGCTGTTGTAATTCTGGAGGCAGTAAATAATTTGGAGAATAGATCTGCTGTAATACTGGAGGTACTGAAACATTAATCTATCCTATTGTGTCTCGTTCAGTGTCCTCGGGTTTATTATGTCCTCCAATGGGTTAATAAAAACTAAAAAGGTAGCTACAAAACATTGACAATGTTCTCTCCATCCAATTATAGTGATTGAACGAGGTTAATGTTAGCTCAAGAGTGAACGATTGAGGTATTAGGTATTCACTCTTTCGTTCATTATTTCTATGAGGACTTTTTGTGTTTGTTAGCTCTTTCACTAGGATAAGTAGTTTACGTACTATGTTTATACGTGTTTAAGATTTTTTTATCGATGTTTTTTTAACCGAAATAATTACCCATATGAATTATCTTACTTACATTGACTGTGTACACTTATCATCAATATTCTAGACCCAGTATTTTTGAGATTCGACAGCCTCCGTGGCCTAGCGGTAGCGAACGCGGCGGCTGCGCAAGGATTATGATCTATCGTAACATTCGTAACCGCTCGGTAACCACTCTACAACAATTTCTAAATGTATTTCGTGTAAAAATGATTAGAATCGATTCAGTTGCTTATTCTGAACAAACTATATTAAGATTTGGCATAAACAAAAAATAACATTGTATATGAGGGAATTCTGACGATTAGTATTGATATTTAAAGCGCATATACACTGTTCAGCATATTAAAGACTCATCGGGGTCTATAAAGTTCCCTTTGCTGAGACTCAAACCTCCTTTTTGTGAGAAGGGGTGCGCTGTAATCACGGGGTTCACGTGTCTTAAATTTTTGAAAGGAAAACTCCTTTAGTGGCGTTGTGTACTTTTTTGGCATGGGTAAAAACATTAAACTTACATCAGGACACGTGACTCAGATCGAAAATTCGTAAGACTGAAGGAGAGTTGGCCGCTTAACATTTTTGAACATAGCACCATCTATCGAAAATTTAAGGAATTATTAAGGCTGTTCGTCGAAACAAAATTGAAGTAAGGACACAAAGACACTCGGTGGTAGGCCATAACATTGGCTGCCGGCAGAAGTTACCACCCACCAGACAAAGTCTTGCCGCCAAGCGATTCGTCGTGTTCCGGTATGATGTATGGTGAAGCCGTACGGAGGACGGGTCTGAGCAGTTGTGTTGCGATGTGTGCCGGGTACGATTCGCCAAATGTTGTTGTGTCGGGACTTTGGTCGTGGAGAGTCTCCAGATCAATCACCCTCTGGCGGGGCATCATTGGTCTTGTTGATCTTGACTCTTGGCACTTAACATGGCATCACCTCGCTCAACTGCCGTCATCCTTCCTATTACTAAGTTTTTTAAGTGAATAGGCTTAATAGACTAGTGCGCTTTACCATCAACGATTGCATCACTGCTTACCATCAGGCGGGATTGAAGTCAAGCACTAGTTTATAATTATTAAAAAAAAGTAAGAAGCTATAACAAAAAATAAAATAAATATTTATCAACTTACAAATGTATCCTAAAAATATATCTAAGTCATATAAACTAGGTCGTTTTAAACTAAATTAAGTCAAAATGTTAATTCACAATCATTGAGGTTGAGGTTAAGCGTTATATTAATTATTTTAACCTAAATTAGGGTCGAATTACTAAATCTAGTCACGAATCTGCTAACGAGTGCTTAATGATCTGAAATTCAGGCTAATATACTTAGCCTAAAGACTGGTAATCATCAGGCCGTTTCATAAATAAAGTTAATACAGGTATTCTTTTTTACGTGTAATCATCAAAGTGCGCAAGGATTATGATCTATCGTAACCGCTCGGTAACCACTCTGGAACAATTTCTAAATGTATTTGGTGTAAAAATAATTAGAACCGATTCAGTTGCTTATTCTGAACAAACTGTATTAAGGTTTGGAAAAATTGTATATGAGGGAATTCTGACGATAAGTATTGATGTTGAAAGCGTATATACATTGTTCAGCATATTAAAGACTCATCTGGGTCTAAAACAAGGGATAAAATTGTTATTTAATTTTGTTATCTCCCTCTGACGCAGCATCGTTGGTCGTGTTGTTGGGTTAACATTGCATCACCTCGTTCGACTGTCGTCTTCCTTCCTATTCACTTAGTTTTTTTATTGAGTGAATAGGCTCTTAATATACTAGCGCGCTTTACCATCAACGATTGCATCACTGCTTACCACCAGGCGGGATTGTGGTCAAACAGTAGTTTATATAAAAAAAAACTTTCAACTATGTATGTGTGAGTGCGTGTGTGTGTGTTTGTGTGTGTGTAACTGTGTGTGTGTATGTGTGTCTTAATGACACAATTTAATGACCATTTGTTTTGGTGTAAAACACACAATAAAACAGTCATTGCTACCGCATTCCAGCCAAGATACTAGGAGCGACAAGTATTGTATTATGCTATTACAATAGGCACACAAGTCTAGTCTGTCCGTAATGCTGCCCACAATAGCCACCAATACCATCATCATCTCAGCGTTAATCCCAGTCGCATCCGAATCTTTTTCAGCTTTGGAGTCTGGGGTCCGCTTTACCAGTCTAACTGCTGATTTTTGGCTAACTTCGATATTTTCCGTGAAGCAACTGCCCTCTGACCTCCATAACCCGGAGGCGATATCGAAGCATTGCAGTTCAGTTATTTAATATAATTGTATTAGCGTACTTGCTGCAACTATGCTATGTATTGTCGGCAGAATGGCTCCCAGGATGGACAGCTATTTACATATATTTATATTGTTCTCGAATTATTGGATCAGTTGTCACAGGGTTGTTACAACCGACCCCTTTTTTAACCGACTTCAAAAAGGAGGAGGTTACTCAATTCGACCGTATATATGCTTTTTTTATGTTTGTTCGCGCATAACTTCGTCGTTTATGAACCGATTTTGATAATTCTTTTTATGTTGGAAAGAAGACGTTCTCAAGGTAGGCCCATGATACGGATATCAGGGTTTGATGGTAGAAGACCAGAGAAACTTTCAAAAATTGCAGGGGCGACTAGTGCATTTCTTAGCATTTTCATTCAGTATTTTATAGCTCTATAATTTAATAAAGGTCTGGAGTAGATCTGATGATGGAGCCGGGAGACAGTCGAAGGAACTCCTCAACAATTCGCAGCAGCTACCTTGTGTTTGTGCTTGAATAATTTGTATTGACAAGAACCTTACACCTAGATGGGCAGTGACTGTCATTAGGGAGCTGATGATGATGACAAAGGTCAGTTCAGGGAACTCCTAAACGATTTACAGTAGCTACCTTGTATTTGGACTCAATTCATTTATATTTATGAGATCTTTGCACCCATTGGGTTAAAATAATGGTCTGCAGTAAATTTAATTTAATTTATTTTTTTATTTTTCCTAAGTAAGGGAATACTTACGGGTAAAAAATAAAGTTAACAAAATTACGTCGTTTCCCAACTATATTTGCGTCAGCTTCCAGTCTGACCGGATGCAACTGAATACATAGTATTTTTAACAACTTTTTAGTTGTTGTTGTTGTGTTGTTGTTGTTTTTAGTTCTTGTTGTGTTGTTGTTGTTGTTTAGTTGTTGGTATGTTGTTGTTGTGTGTTTTAGGTGTTTAAAGTTTTTATTTTACACTTTTTTAGTGTAAAATAAAAACTTTTTTACAAAAAAAAAAACAGACTTCCAAAAACCACTACAAAGTGAAAAATAACTAATTTCGGAAGTCGGTGTCAAAAATGAATATATAAAACCAAAGACACCGATTTCCGAAATTAGTTATTTTTCACTTTGTAGTGGTTTTTGGAAGTCGGTTGTTTTTTTTTTTGTAAAAAAGTTTTTATTATCTGTTTTATTTAAGTATAGACGTTTTCATCACAATTTGATTATGCCACCCCCATCGGTACAAACGTATTACTTATGATCTAAATCCTATTTTTGCTAACTTATATACCTAATAATTTAATAATTCCTTTAATATATTTCGTATATTTCGTAATTTCGCATCCTTTGACAATGGGGACGCAAGAATACTATTACACCTTCCAACGACCGACCCCTTTTCATAAATTGTTTAGAAGTCGCCAAGTCTTTATGTTACAGATAACTTTAAGGAGCTTGGTTTATCGTAACACAATATTGATCTATAAACTTTCAATACCCCTCAATTTTATTCTATTATCGTTTTCAGAAAATAGTAATTACGTAAGCTTCGATCTTAGGATCATAGCCTATAATGTTCCCACTGTTGGGACGGAGTGGGCCGTAATCTACCACGCTGGCCCAGTGCGGATTGGTAGATGTCCCATGTCTTCGAAGTTTTTGGCTCACTATGTTTTCCTTCACCATTTTGAGAGCAGCGGTAATGAAATAATTTACACAAAGTAAAATGCCAGACGGTCTTACACCGCGGGATACCAGATATCGTTCGAAATGGAGGCGTATATGTAGGAAAGCGGACCCCGGGCTCCAACCCAAAAGCCGCGGATGCAACCTGGATTATACGCCGAGATGATGGAGAGTAAAGCGCCTGACTGGGTTCAAACCTACGACTTACAACTTGTAAGTCACGGCCGATACTACGAGGCCATCGCTAATACCATTTTGGGATGAAAGTGTGTGAAAGACGCCTTCTCCCTTTCGCGCCGTGGATGGCCTAGGCTAAGGCAGATGATGTCATCTCCCGGTGTAGGTGTCAGATGAAACACCGGGGTGATTTTTAGTCAGTAACATTCTGACAGACCCCGTCGTCTGCCCCAGGGTGGTGGACATCCATGAGGATTTTCCAACCAGAAAAAAAAAGAAAAGATGATGTCATCTGAGTAGCCATTTCTCAACTACGTATTGGGGTTGGCTTACAGTCTAATTGGGTGCAGGATATCCATATTTCATTTTTTTTTTGCGGTCATCATCAACCTTTTTTTTATCGTCCCACTGCTGGTCACAGGTCTCCTCTCATACAGAGAAGGATTGAGCGTAATCACCACTCTTGCTCAATGCGGGTTGGCGATTTCAGACTTAAAGTGCAGGTTTCCTCAAGATGTTTTCCTTTACCTTTTAATCAGTCTTTGGTGTCCAAGATATACTTAGAAAGTACATATAACTTAGAAACTTATAGTACTTGCCGGACCTGGAATCGAAGCCGCCCACTCATACTTGAGAGGCTGGTGTTTTAACCACTAGGCCACCACGAATCGGCGAATTGGCGCCGACGTCACGTTAGAAAATATAAAAGAACTCAATCTCACAGTAATACCATTAAAGCTAAAAACCTTATCAGTATGTTGAACGAACATTATCATAAAACCTAAAGTACTCTCTGTGAGAATAACGCCCAAGCGGTGAACCATTATTATTAGGCTTTGTAGGCAACAGGATTACGAATTGGCAATAAAAGTGAAGATTCCTTAGCTCCGCTTAGTTGTCGGGTAATCAAGAAACAGAAATTTTTGTACTTCTTTTTGAATAATTAAATTAACCATATGTTTGAAAACCCACGATACAGAAATTCCTAGTGTGGGTTAAAATTTTTTAAAGAACAAAATATTCAACGTTATCTTTTGTTTATGTGGAACGTAAATATAGTTTGTTCAGAATAAGTAACTGAATCGATTCCAATAATTTTAACACCATGTTATATTTCTTCCCAAATACATTTAGAAATTGTTGCAGTGTGTTTACCGAGCGCGAAACGTATCTTACGGTAGAACATCGCCCGGGCGACAGCTGACGCCAGTGGTCAATGCACCGTTCGCCCGCTCGACCGGAGCGTGGACCATATTTTTGTTGGGACAGTCAAGTAGGATATCAAGCTCATAACTTTGTGGTTTTTCATGATATCGTCTTCGTCATTTTCGTGAAATCGGCAGAAGTTACCACTCACCAAAATGTTGCCGACAAGCGATTTATTGTGTTCCGGCATTATGTCTGGTGAAGCCGTACGTAGGACGGGTATGAGCAGTTGTACTGCGTTGTATGCCCATTGTAAGTACGATGCGCCAAATGTTGTTGTATCGGGAATTTGGTCATGGGGGGTCTCAAGATCAATTTCCCTCTGGTGCAGCATTGTTGATCGTGTTGTTGGGCTTAACACTGCATCACCTTGCTCAAATGCCGTATTCCTTCCTATTCACTCAGTTTTTTTGAGTGAATAGGCTTTTAATCAACTAGGGCGGTTTACTATTAACTATTGCATCACTGCTTACCTAAAGGCGGTATAACAGTCAAGCACTAGTTTATAATTATGTACGTTTTTGGTAAAAAATACTATAATTATTGCTTATTATCTGAATTCACAATGATGGCAAAATATTTGGTGTGATTAATTTTCTTTCACAATTCTAATTACCTTTGCTAAAAGCATAATGTTTCTTTAGAGAGACGATTATTTGGTACAATTCACTTGGAATATTTTGAAGTTGGCAGCAATTAATTTGGAATAATTTTATCAGGCATATTGTCATTTCTATAAAATAGTATTTTAACACTAAATAAAACTATAGTTTCAACAAGTTAATTATTAAGTTGTGCCATAAAACACATCCAAGTAGTCTTGTCTATTCCACCCCTTTAGCTCGCGCTCCGTGTGGAACGGAAGGGCGTGTTCTACACGCCCTAAGACAGGTGGGTTTTAGTCAGTAAAAGTCTGCTTTTACTGACGAAAACCCGTATTTAACTTGCTTGTGCGCCAGGGCCACGGTTTGTTGCCCCACCCCTAGAGTGTAATTTCAGCCCAGTTAGGAGGTGAGGGCGAGGCAGCTAGCGGGTGACTATAAGCTCGCCTAGGACCGAACTGTGACAGTAATTATGCCAGCTGCATATTACGCATACTTGCCGCTTACATTCTGCATGCTTGCGGCATGAATGTTTGCAGGTTTCTGACAGGGAAATATCATTATTAGGACGATTTTCTGCGAAATTAAATTTATGTTATTCGCTGTTATGTAAAACAATGTTATGACAAAAAGTTCTGCTATAAGGAGTCATCGACGACCGATCATGCGCCTCCTCCATCCAGCGGTTTCTCGCGACCTTCACTAGGTCGTCGGTCCACCTTATCGGGGGCCTACCCACGCTGCGTCTTCCGGTGCGTGGTCGCCACTCGAGAACCCGTCAGACCCATCAGGCATCGGTCCTACGGGCAATGTGCCCGGCCCACTGCCTTTTTGTATAGCAATTCTTCGGGCTATATCGATTACTCTTGTTCTTCTGCGGATTACTTAGAATATCCTTAGATTCAGCATAAACACGTTATAATGTTCCCACAGTTGAGACATCGGCTTCCTCTCTATCCGCGTGGAAGACCACAATCCTCCATATCCGGTGTCACATTATATCCTCCAAATGATCCTTATTCGTCATTCTCCTGCCCTTATCCCAATTTATTTGGGGTCGGCGCAACATGTCTTTTTCTTCCATACATCCCTATCAGAAGCCATCTCGGCAGTCACCCCCTTCTTAGCCATATCATCCTTCACACATTCCATCCATCGTTTTTTTGGTCTTCCCCTACTCTTATAGCCATCAACATTCATAATTAAAACTCTCCTCACGAAATGATCCTTATTCTGCTTTAATATTTTAAATACGAAGTGGCAAGTATAATGTTGCACATAGTTTAAAACAAATGGAAGATAAATTGGAGTGTGATTTACTTATATGCTGAATAAGACGTATATTGATTGCACTCAACAGGTCGGTACGGTCGGTAGTTTTCTTTTCTATTTCATTAAGGGAAGAAGGACATAACACACTGATATTAGTTTATTCCTGTCCGTCCCTGAACTTGGTAAAGAGGCCTCAATGACGAAATGAGAGTAGGGTGTGTTTATTGAGCTATGTTGTAAGTAAATGAAGCTTCACCTCATATGGCACAGAGGGAGGGCAAACCTTTATGTACCAAAACATACATATAGTTAAAGTGATATCTGTGCTGCTATGACAACGCCGTAGAAATTTTTATTTTTAAGGTAAACAAATGTTGGCAACACCAAGTGAAGTTACTTGGAGTGCTGGCAAGAAAGTTCTCGAAGAAACGCACTTCCATAGAGTAGAAAAACGCCCCACCATAATTTGTTTGATTTTTTTTTTGTTAATAGTTTCGGTTTGATAATGCTTTTATTTAAACATAAATAAATAATACGTGTTTTGAACATTCTTCGTATAGAAATAGCTAATACAAAATAAAGGTGTGCCAAAGTCACGCAAAAAGAAAAAAGAAAACGTGACGATATTATCGTGGCCGTCGGCGTTTTTGTCACGGCATCACGATTACATAGGGACGTAAAATGTACAGAAATATATGAAGATGCTTTTTACCTCCACGATAACGTGCATATTTTTTTGACGTGGACGTCCACGATAATATCGTCACGTCAGAAATTATAGAAGCCCACATTACTTACCAACTGATTACTACAGAGTAGACTTTTACTGATAGGGAGTGACAGATACTTAATCAACTAATTACAGTAATTGTAATCTACCTTTGCGCTTTGGTTGCCAAAAATGTAAAAAATGAGTATTTTTTTAATAATTACTAAAATTACTTCATAATAAAGTTCAGTTAGACCTAGGATGCAGGAGTAATTTTAGTTTAAAAAAATATTTTATATTGAATAAAAAATAAATCAACCTAATTTTCACTGTTGATATTTGCTTAAATGGAATAAATATAAAGTGGAATGTCATGTTGACTTTGACAAGACCTAGTTAGGTACACTGGTTAGGCAATTTTCTGAATAGCTCAGAATTACCGAAATTCACATCTAGGTAAAACTTCTTAAGTGCCTCACCCGCAATAGGACAACTTGGTTTGAGTAAGAGGCAGGTGTGTACTGTGTAAACTTCATCAATTTCTACTTCTATTTTATTCACAGAAAAGGTAATGGTTTAGGTAAACTTGATTTTAGGTTTTAAAATAAAACAGGACAAAATACGGTGTAAATTCAGTTAAACTGAAGGTCCTCTCTTGTCAACAGACATCGGGGAGAACTCTCAAATTTCAAGCCGATAAGCGAGACAAGTCGACTTTTTGCTTGAGAAAAAATTTCTTCCTTGAAATTCGTTTGAAGCACCATTTCGCAGCTTTTACGGTTTCGTTACATAAAATATATGATAGAAATCCTTTTTGAGAATATTACCCACCCATTTGTAAGGAACGGCTTATTTTATGAGCCGTTTATGATATTTAATGGAAATAAGCCTCCCTAAAGTTACAGCCACGTCGAGCAGGAGCGAATTACATAACAATATCAAAAATGTGATGTGGCTCGATTGATGTGTGATGCTTCGTATAAAATATTGGCGGCCGCCCGCGACTTCGTTCACGTTTTTTTTATATGCTCCGCTCATATTGGTCGCAGCGATGTTATATAGCCTAAACTTTAGGCTATATAACTTCGCTGCGATAGCCCATTGCTTGGATAGCCCATTAATCCAGGAAAGCTTTAGGCCCTAAAGCCTTCCTGGATTAATGGGCTATCCAACGCAAAAAGAATTTTTCAAATCGGACCAGTAGTTCCTGAGATTAGCGCGTTCAAACAAACAAATTCTTCAGCTTTATATAATAGTACCTATAGATAGATACGAAACTGAGTTTTACAAAGCGACGTCTGCGCCCGAATTTCCGTGACCCTCGCCACAAGGCTCACGAAAATTTGGGCCTAGGTATACAGTATGTTAAATAACAGAGGGCGTTCCCTTAAACTCGTTAATATATATCATTAATAGATTAAAATAAAAATATCAGCATAGAAAAATAAGCATAAAAAATCCGAATAAAAAAAATTCTAATTGGAAATAAATTTGAAACCTCCTGTTTTAAATCAAAATAGTAGTCGTCATGTATAAATAAATTGCGACGTTGCCGTCTTTCATGTTCGCGTGTACAGTGTGTTTCTTTTACATGTCAATTTAAAATTTTTATTGAATATTTTCCTATTGGAAAAAATTTTAAAACATTTTGTTTTCGAATGGAAATATTTTTTTTAGCATGTATGTATGCTGTACTATTTCGGGTTAACGGGAACGCCCTCTGTTAGTTAACATACTGTATACCGTCGTATTTATCTACGGTCAACTGGATAAAATTAGCCGTTTAATTATCCAGTGCGCGGGCTCTGTGTGGGTTGGTAGATGTTATCTCATCGATTTTTTGGGGACCGATTTTCTAGGACACACTGGTTTCATCATAATGTTTTCCTTCACAGTCTTGAGAGAAATTATTTACACAAAGTTAAGTGTCTGCCTTATATACTCCTGGACCACCACCATCTCTCTCTACTAAAACTACTTTCACTTAGAACAGTAGATATTTATAAAAGTAATTGAAAGACTTCATCTATGTGAGGATAATATAATAGACTAGTTTTTTTTTTTTTTTATAAATTATAAACCAGCTCTTGACAGCAATCCCGCCTGATGGTAACCAGTGACGCAATCGATGATGGTAAAGCGCACCAGTTTATTAAGAACCTATTCACTCTAGCCTTGAAGACACTCAAATTGTAGTCCGTCGGAAACATCACCGCTGGCAAATTGTTCCAGTCCCTCGATGGACGCAGTATGAAAGAGGGGCGAAACGCTTCGTCCGAATCGTAGTGGTGTTAACAACGTAAGGGTGGAAACTCGCCGTGCGACGGGTCGTCCAATGGTGGAACGGAGATGGGTGAACTAAATCATGCAATTCCTTCGCACACTCACCAAAATGAATTCTATAGAACACCGAAAGGCTAGCTACTCTCATTTTATTAAACCTTAAATTAATTTTGCCTTGGTAAGCTTACAAAAGTTTATTCCTCACCGACTCGTAGGATTAACTAATTTCTCCACCTCATCGGCTATCTGCCCACATTTCTAATAAATAATGCATACTTTCAAATAGTTGAACTCTGATCCAACTTTCATGATTAATATCTATTTTTGTACTGTGGCTTGCGATTGAGGTTAGTTCAAAGGTCTAAAGCCTCAGAGAACTCCAAGTGAAGAAACCTTTAAGATAAAAAGGATGAACGGCTAGCCCACTTTCTAGGCCCAATTATAATGAAAGATAAAAGGTTTGCCTTTGAAAAGGCGGTCCGAGTAACGAGGTGTTTTAGTCTAATTTCGTTTTATTTTAGCGCTTTTATATAAAGACTTTAGTGGGTTTTTATATTATACATAATTAATTTATTCATTCTGTTTTGTAAAAAGTTGGCAATAGTAAATTGAAGTAGGAAGGTAAAGTTGGTAAACGTTAGTTAGAATATAAGTGGCAATTCCGTATCGAAGGAAGACGCACTGGAAGGCCCTCCAAAAGGTCGACCAACAAGCGTGCTGGCCGTAGGGACCGTTGGATGCTAGAAGCACAGAATCAGTCAACGTGGAGGTACTTGAGGAAAGCCTTTGTCCAGCTGTGGAAATTTTTCGGCTTATATGATGATAATGATTATGGCAGATAGACGATTGATATTGTTATTGAATTCCGTTAATAAGAGAATGCTATTAAAATTGCCTGATTCAGAAACAGACAAAGCTGAAAAAATTAAAATAAAACTCTGTTCGTTTTCGTTGTCTGCTGATAAAACGAACAGAGTTAATAAAAATGAAACTAGAGAAATAAAAACTGAATTAAATGTACTATTTAAAACAACAAATAAAGCCATCATAACAGACTATCAGAATTATAGAAATGATAATTATAATAGAAGAAAATCTGGAAAAGCTCCAAAAGCGCCTACAAACAGTTGACAATACACAAAAAACTGGATAATAAAAAGAATGAGATAAAAACCAGAGACGACGTGATAAATAGTGCAACGGAATTTTACAAAAAGAAAACTGGCATATCATCTCATATAAGTAAGAATACTTTACATAGTGAAGTAACCAGTCAAGATATAGATACACCACCAATAGATGATTTGGAAACTATTAAACATATCAAAAAGATGGAAAATGATAAAAGCCCTGAACCAGATGATATACATAAAGAAGCTTTAAAAACAGATTTTCTGCTTTAAAAACACGTCCTCTCAGGACGTGCTAAAAACAGCCTTAGCTATTTAAGAAAGTTCTAGACACTGGTCAGGTGCCAGATCAATGGAATAGATGCGATATAACCTTATTGTACAAAAAAGGAGACCCTAAAGACGTAGGTAATTACAGATCGATAAGTCTTCTTTCAAGCGTATACAAACTATTTATGTACGTCAATTCTGCAATACAGATTGTCACCAAAAATTTATGAACACCAACCGCTAGAACAAGCCAGCTTTCGTTCGGGTTTTTCCACAACGTACCATATACACCTTTTCAATAAGTTATAGAAAAACACAAAGAGTTCAACAAACCACTATATATAGCTTTCATCGACTACGCTAAAGATTTTGATCCGATCTCTCAAAAGTCTATATGGCAAGCCCTGAATCACTGCAAAATCCAAGAAAAATATATAAAGGTAATAAAGAACATCTACAAAGGAAGTATCAGAAGGTAAAACTGGAAGAAAGAGGAACAATAATATAGCAATCTGTCGGGGAGTAAGACAAGGAGATCCTCTTTCACCAAAACTTTTTATAGCAGTACCGCAGCTTTTTTAGTTTAACCACTGCGCTAACCGCAGCTTATCTTTTGGCTTCAGTTTTTAGAGGTTCCATGAACAGGGTGTAAAGTTCACTCACCTTCCATAGAAAAGGGAGGACCCTCCGACCAGACAGGTGTTGAGTCTCGCGGGCACTTGCCCACCGGTTGAATTTGGGAAGTTGTATACATATGTATATGGTAGTTGCACGGTAAATTCTGCTTGCGAGATGTAGAATTCGTGTGATGTCAGTAGGACGCGTTGTTTATGTGTGGCATTTGTAGACGCTACTACTAGTTTCAGGTGTCATTTAGTTTTAATGAAAACGGACATTTGGTATGCGTTACTAGATTTTAACGCATACTCTTAGCAATCCGGTAAGAAAGGTCAGAGTAACGGTAGATGGTTTAGAGCAACTATAGTCCATACACGGTTTTGGTAATTAACTAAAGGTTAGACCAAACATAACAGTCAAATTTGGAATGATGCTAAATTATAGTGTAACTGTGACGTAGCATTAATAATAAAATAATAATTATTATTATTATTTACCAAAAAGTAATTATACAGATTAGAGATAAGGTGGTCATACATACAAATTATTTAACTACATCTATATAACCCAAATTTATAAACCCTGCTTCTTAAACTAGGGGACCTGTGTCTTAAGAGATAGTGTGTGCATTACAACTAAAGTGACTGGTAATTATTAAATTTATCAGATTAACCAAGTCATGTGGTTTTTCTTTTCTCTTCAGTTAACTACCTAAACCTGAAAAATATAGCTTAAATTTTCTGACTGACTGACTTTTTGACAATTCAAAAGTATACGGTTTTAATTGAAGGAAATGCTTTGAGTTTGAATATTCTTCAAAAGAGCTGCGAAGTAGAAAGTTGTAAGCGGAAAGTTGTAAGCATAAAGTTGTAAGCATAAAGTTGTAGTACCTACTTACGTTGAATGAATTCCTTATCAACACGTACCTTGCCTTTTTCGGACTATATTTGAGTTGGCTTCCAGTCTAAGTTAGTCTAAGTTAGTCTAAGTTAGTAGCTAGTTTTCGCTAATCGGGATGTTTCGTGGGTAAAAAAAAATTGATTGATTGATTGATTGGTTTTATCAAATCAATAAAAAATGACAAACATAAAAGGCATCAAAGATCGGAGTGGTGGCTGGTGACGTCACTCGTTGCTAAAAAGTGTAGCAAGGAGTGACGTTACACGACTGTTGAACGCACTGTATCGTCTTAATTTTTTGTTTATATGAAAAACGAAAAAGTATGCGTGTATTTTTTTTTTGTTGGAAATATGACTAACGGACTAATTAGTTTTTTTAGTAAACTACCTTATTACTATTATTTTACATGAATTGCCTATCTGACCTTCATAAATCAGTTACTGGATATCCCCTGATAAGACTGGTTGTCAGTTGAACGGCTTAAGAAGGGACTCTAGTGCCGAGCAATTTAGAAAGTAGGTATTTGAAGAAACTATTGCCGTCGCGCCAATTCTAACCTCTTCCCGTAAACCGAAAAGGACAGTTGCAGCTCAGGCTGATTTTACCTACAAAAAAGTTGACCAAAAGATCTTTCATATTCCGCTGTTTTCTTTTTCAAAACACGTCTGATCTTAATAACTTTTATATCAATATTTAGATGAAAAGAATACCTATGTTTTTAACCGACTTCAAAAAGGAGGAGGTTACTCAATTCGACCGTATATATGCTTTTTTTTTTTTTTTGTTTGTTCGCGCGTAACTTCGTCGTTTATGAACCGATTTTGATAATTCTTTTTTTGTTGGAAAGAAGACATTCCCAAGGTGGTCCCATGATAAGGATATCAGGGTCTGATGATGGAAGACCAGAGAAATCAAGGGGAACTTTCAAAAATCGTAGGGGCGATTAGTGCTATTCTTAGTATTTTCATTAAGTATTTAAAGCACTACAATTTGATAAAGGTCTGGAGTAGATTTGATGATGGAGCCGGAAGACAGTCAAAGGAACTCCTCAACAATTCACAGCAGCAACCTTGTGTTTGGGCTTGATTAATTTGTATTGATAAGAACTTTACACCTAGATGGGTTCTGACTGTCATAAGAGCTCTGATGATGAAGACAAAGGCCAGTTCCGGAAACTCCTCAACGGTTTGCAGTAGCTACTTTGTGTTTGGTTTTAATTCATTTATATTGATGAGAACTTTGCACCCATTGGGTTAAAATAATGGTCCGCAGTACCCAAATCTGATGATTAAGACCATAGGCAGTCGAGAGATTTCTTTCAATTACGGGTAAAAATTAAAGTAAACAAAATTACGTCATTTCCCAACTATATTTGGGTCAGCTTCCAGTCTGACCGGATGTAACTGAATACGTAGTACCTACTTTTCACAAATAAAAAGTGTAAAATAAAAACTTTTTTACAAAAAAACAACCGACTTCTAAAAACCACTACAAAGTGAAAAATAACTAATTTCGGTAAAATAACTGAAGTCGGTGTCAAAAACTAATACCTATACAAAAACCAAAGACACCGACTTCCGAAATTAGTTATTTTTCACTTTGTAGTGGTTTTTAGAAGTCGGTTGTTTTTTTGTAAAAAAGTTTTTATTATCATTTTCTTTTATTGTCAAAAACTTATCACGTTTAGATAATAGTCGTCTGAACATCGCGATATAAAAATGGGTTATTTTTCAGGATTTTGAAATATCATACTTCTTTTATTAATTAAGTTTTCGAAAAACAAAATGATAGAAGCACGTATAATCTAGGGGTAAAATTGTAGAAAAAAGTATATAATAATTGCACTGAAAGTGTTATCCCCGAAGAAAACAGCGGAATACGGTTGTATAGAGAAAATGCCACTAAAGTCCCCTCTTAACGTGCTTTCCGAGGCACGGTATGTAAAGATGATCACCGATTCAAAATCCAAACGCGACAAGCGTCGCTTAACCCGATCGATTGACCTGTACAGCTGGTATTATTAAACCATGGTTCCCTATTCCTTTCTTCTTCTTTTTCTTCAGCCTATAGATATCCACTGCTGGACAAAGGCCTCCCCTAAGGCTTTCCACGCTGACCGGTCTTGTGCTGCCCGCATCCATCGGCTTCACCCTGTCCACCTTTGATAGGAGCCTCCCTACGCTGCGTCTTCCAGTACGTGGCCACCATAATGTTCCCACTGTTGGGACACAGGCCTCCTCTCGATGAGAGGGAGTGGGCTGTAATCTATCACGCTGGCCCAGTGCGGGTTGGTAGATGTCACATGCCTTCGAAGTTTTGCCTTTAGGACATGCCGGTTTCCTCACGACGTTTTTCTTCACTGTTTTGAGAGCAGTGGTAATGAAAATAATTTACACAAAGTAAAGCGCCTGATGGGATTCGAACCTACGACCATAACTTGTAAGTTGCGCTCAATATCTTTTTTTTTATTATTATTTATAAACCAGCGCTTGACCGCAATCCCGCCTAATGGTAAGCAGCGATGCGATCGTTGATGGTAAAGCGTGCTAGTTTATTAAGAGCCTATTCACTCTAGCCTTGAAGACACTCAAATTGTAGTCCGACGGAAACACCGCCGCCGGCAAGTTGTTCCAGTCCCTTGATGTACGCGGTATAAAGGACGAGGCGAAACGCTTCGTCCGGATCGTAGTAGTGTTAACAACGTAAGGGTGGAAACTCGCCGTACGACGGGTCGTCCCATGGTGGAACGGAGATTGGGGAATTAAATCATGCAATTCCTTCGCACACTCCCCAACAAGCATCCTATAGTACACCGAAAGGCTGGCTACTCTACGCCTGTGCTCTAGGCTTTGGAGACCGTCTCGAGTTAAATCAGGATCACCAATTAGCCTTTTCGCACGCCTCTATACTGAATCCAAAGTAGCCAGGTGGCATTTCGCAGCACCAGCCCAAATGTGGCTGCAGTACTCCACACACGAACGGACCTGTGCTTTGTACAACATTAGAAGCTGCCCCGGTGTGAAGTACCGCCGGACCATGGCGATGACGCCAAGTTTTCTGGCAGCCACCTTGGCCTTAGACTCAATGAACCGCCCAAAGTTTAGGTTCGAGGAAATCTCAACTCCCAAAAGCTGAAGGCGATCGGTGCACTCCAAGGATAAATTCTGAAAAGAAGGAGCCAAGGCGAACGGGCTCCTTTTGGCGGTGAAAAGACACGCCCGTGTTTTGGCGGCTTTGAATGCTACAAGATTGGCATTGCCCCATTCGGAGACTGCCTGTAGTGCAACACTCGTACGCTCTACCATAGCTAACTCTATACGAAAAGTATTAAATAAATTGCCAAGTAACAAGTAACCCGCAAAGCAACTTACCTATAGTTTCATGCTGTTTAACAAGTTACTCGCAAAGCAACTTATAGCCTCATTCAGTTTCTTCGCACTTCTTCCTTTATTATTTAGCAGAATATAAATCATATTCAATGAATTCATTCGATTGTTTTTATTACCATCCTGAAAGGCTTTCCGTGTTGTTCGCCTCATAAATATGGCTGTATTACTAAAATCTGGATAGTTGTTTAATATTTTCTAGATATGGTTATTTTATTACACGGATACAAGTAGCGATGAATTCATAACTCGTTTCAATCGTAAAGGAAAATAAAATGTATTTTGAAGGCCGTTTTTGGTATCATTGGGAAGTCGAAAAGTCTCTTTTTAATATCACTTAAAGGTATAATTTGAACGGTCAAAGAATCGTTCAGTTAGGTCAAAAGTTGCTAGCTTTGTTAGCTAGTTACCTATCACGAATGGTAGGATCTCTATGAATGAGACTGGAAAAAACTCTAAAAACACATCAAGATCATCATCATCATCATATCAGCATTAATACCAGTCGCATCTGAAGCTTTTTCTGCTTTGGAGCCTAGGGTCCGCTTAGCAGTCTAACTGCTGATTTTGGCTAAACTTCGATATTTTCTGTGAAGCGACTGCGGTTTGATCTCCACAACCCGAAGGCGATGCATTGCTGAAGGCGTTTTTCCTCGTAAATGGCGACGCGGTTTCATACGAATAATACCAATGTGTGGTGATAATCCACCGGATGATCCGAAGTCATATCGGCCTATCACACTTCTACCATCTTTAGGGAAACTTCTTGAGCACCTCATCGTTCCACGTTTACTACCGAACGGTCCAAAATTTCATAGTAATCAATATAGATTCACGATCGGTAAATCAACAGTCGACGCGACCTCAATAGAATTTCTAGATTATTTAAACCTCAGACTGACGTCTGGGAGGACCTCTTATCCGAATGGCAAAGTAGGTGGGATAATTCCATCAAGGGCCGGCACCTCCATCTGTTCTTTCCATCCGTTGGCGATCGGCTGGCTAAGACATGGCTGGAGGTTGACCACTGCGTTGCCCAATTTCTCACAGGTCATGGCAACTTTAAAAGTAAACTGTATTCTTTTAAACTTGTTCCTTCGCCTTTGTGTCAGTGTTCTACATCGAACTGTGAATTTGAACAGTCCGCACATCACATCTTGTGGGAGTGTATTCTTTGGCAGAATGAACGCAATATTATGTTGGATAGTGTACAAGTTACATCCGGAGTTGTTTATTATACGGACCTTGTTGAAACTAGAACTAATTTCCGTGCGTTCAGGCGCTTTTGCCATACCTATTATTGGAATCAATTGTAACAGCAAATACCTACTTAGGACCCATTAACTTGATCAAATGTTATTCCGTGGTGCTTGGCAATCTGGGCTTCTCCCAGTTGCAATAATGTCCCTTTGTGCCGATTGGCCTAGTTCTATTCTGTCTCCTGCTTATTATGGAGGGAAGTGGAAAAAATATCTTTTTTCTTACTCCTCCGCTATTCTTTTCTGATTAATTTCGTTGCGGGACCCAAGACAGTTGAAACGTTTCTCCGGGACTCGTCGAGCTTCATTGCTCGGCGTTTTTCTGGCGGTCTCCACTGTTGATTCTGGCTTTCAGGAGTTGCAGTGGGTTGGGAACAGTGTGGCGGGTTTTTGGGAACAGTGGGACGCGGCGCTTTCTGTCAGAAGAACTGTTAACCAGTCGGAACACAAGTACGTGATTGGTATCTTTTTGGATATTTCTGGGGCTTTTGATAACGCTTGGTGGCCTATGCTGTTGTTAAAATTAAAAAACCGCGGTTGCTATAGAAACATATATAATCTCGTTTACTCGTACTTTATAAACGGTTCCGCGGTACTTAAGCTCGGTCATTTTTCTAGTACTAAAGCACTAACCATGGGATGTCCTCAGGGTTCAGTTGTCGGTCCTTATTTATGGAATTTGGGTTTTGATGATTTCCTCGCGATCCCGCTTGCTTGCGGCTGTTCACTTACTGGTTACGCGGACGATGGCCTACTGCTCATTCAGTCAAGTACCCGAGCTGGACTTGAGAACTTGGCCAATACTTGCCTAAATCTAATATCTCAGTCGGGTGATCGTAACCGCCTAGCGTTTGCGCCGCATAAAACCTACCAACTTCTACTAAAAGGTAATCTTAAATCATTGCCTACTATTAAATTTAATAACGTTCTCGTTAAAAAACAGCAATCCGTATGCTACCTTGGTATGGTCTTAGAAAGGAATTTTTCATTTATCGAACATATAAAAATAGTTGGCGAAAAAGCTAAAAGGAACTTTTATGCCTTATCTAGAATATCCAAAGCAACTTGGGGTCTATCACTCCTAACTTTAAAAACTATATATGGAGCTACCTACTTAGGATGTATGTGCTACGGTGCACCTGTTTGGGCCGATAGGGCCAGCATAGGGGCGGCGCGACGTAAACTGCTTCAAAGCCAACGTTTGGCATTGATATTTTTATGCAAGGCGTATAGAACAGTCAGTACTGAAACCTTACCCGTTCTGGCAAGTGTACTTCCAGTCGATCTTGAAGTACAGCGACGTGCTTCAATGTACTACTCCGCGAGGGGGGAGGCCATGGACACCAACTTTGTTACACAACGCGACCTCAATAGAATTTCTAGATTATTTAAACCTCAGACTGACGTCTGGGAGGACCTCTTATTCGAATGGCAAAGTAGGTGGGATAATTCCATCAAGGGCCGGCACCTCCATCTGTTCTTTCCATCCGTTGGCGATCGGCTGGCTAAGACATGGCTGGAGGTTGACCACTGCGTTGCCCAATTTCTCACAGGTCATGGCAACTTTAAAAGTAAACTGTATTCTTTTAAACTTGTTCCTTCGCCTTTGTATCAATGTTCTACATCGAACTGTGAATTTGAACAGTCCGTACATCACATCTTGTGGGAGTGTATTCTTTGGCAGAATGAACGCAATATTATGTTGGATAGTGTACAAGTTACATCCGGAGTTGTTTATTATATGGACCTTGTAGAAACTAGAACTAATTTCCGTGCGTTCAGGCGCTTTTGCCATACCTATTATTGAAATCAATTGTAACAGCACATACCTCGGGACCCATTAACTTAATCAAATTTTATTCCGTGGTGCTTGGCAATCTGGGCTTCTCCCAGTTGCAATAATGTCCCTTTGTGCCGATTGGCCTAGTTCTGTTCTGTCTCCTGCTTATTATGGAGGGAAGTGGAAAAAATATCTTTTTTCTTACTCCTCCGCTATTCTTTTCTGATTAATTTCGTTGCGGGACCCAAGACAGTTGAATCGTTTCTCCGGGACTCGTCGAGCTTCATTGTTTGGCGTTTTTCTGGCGGTCTCCACTGTTCTTGTGTGATTCTGGCTTTCAGGAGTTGCAGTGGGTTTGGAACAGTGTAGCGGGTTTTGTGCCAAAAAAAACCCGAAGGCGGCATCGAAGCATTGCAGTTACACCAATTGTTGGAGTTTTTGAGGGCTCCAACAAACCGTAACGACTGCCATTAGATGTTCGTATGGCAACCGGGACCAGCGGCTTAACGTGCTTTCTGAGGCACGACCAGACCATTGCAAATATTCATATTCATGCATACAATTACTTGCACTGCGCGGGAATCGAACCCGCGTCTCCTTGCGCAGCGGCCGCATTCGCTACCGCTACGCCACGGAGGCTGTCAGAAAAACACATCAAGATGATACATTTAATAAAGAAACAAGTCCAAATATAAGATTAAAAATAACTTAAGAGATGGAATTAACTACTACTTTTACATTAAATCCATTTTAAAAGCTTCCGTGTCAAATGAATATGCTCGGTCGTAGAACATTTTCCGCCAGAGAATATTCTCCCGACACATCACTAGTCGAGTAAAAAGATTAATTTAATGTAATAATTCTGTGGAGAATTACAGGAACATTGTGGAAATAAAACGTAAAACTAATACCGCTAGTCTGCCAGCACTAGTGCACTGTTTTAATGATATAATACGTATCAGGAGTAACGAGTTTCCTATGTAAACTAGCGCAGCTTTAAATGTTTTATTTCGATGTGTTCGCTGTGCGGGATTATATGCTGGGATTCTCATGCCTCCAAAGTCAATTACTGGGCAAGTATGGTCTTTTTTAACTGACATCAATGTGCGTTTATTATAAACTAGTGCTTGATCGCAATTCCGCCTGATGTTAAGCAGTGATGCAATCGTTGATGGTAAAACGCGCTAGTTTATTAAGAGCCTATTCACTCTAGCCCTGAAGATACTTAATTAGTTGTCAGGCGGAATAATCGCCGCGGCAAATTATTCCAGTCCCTTGATGTACGCGGTATAAAATACGAGGCGAAACGCTTCGTCCGGGGAATTAATACATGCAATTCCTACGCAAACTTTCCAAAATGCATCCCATAGAACACCGACAGACTATCTATTTTTCGCCTGTTATATTCTCTCTTTGTGCTGTGCCTTATTGTCTTAGGAATGAGTCCAAATACGTGTAGTTAGTTATATTAGCGTTTCATAGGCCCGCCTCGTAGGCGAGGCCCGTCAATATTCTCTTCCTTACCACATAAAGGCAACTTTCCCTAATAAAAGATTAAGAAACTCGGGTATATTATTAAAAAAATCTGCCATGGCCGCGGGTTGCACAAAAGAGATTCGTGACCCTTTGCACATAGGCAAGATAAGGAACACGGGTGAGTTTTTCAGCAAAAATCTGATACGCCCTTCTCCTGAGCCAGAGCGGGAGAGGTCATTTAATGATTTTCCATCCGCAGAAAAGGGTAAGTTACATAAATTCAAGATAAAGTAGTTCAAATCCAAAATCGATGTAATAATGTAATAATGATGTAATCGATGTAATTCGAACTGTAATGGTATAGTCAGGTAGTGTCAGCACATCGTGACGGGGTCCACGAAGACCGATGCCTCCTGGGTCAGGGTTGCGGGTTGGTTAAAGAAGAAACCGTGGCCCTGGCCGTCCCACAGGCAAGTGAAGAAACACGGGTGGGTTTTAGTCAGTAAAAGTCTGACACACCCTTCCGCTTCGCCCAGAGCGGGAGAAGTGAATTTGATGATTTCCCAACCCAACTAGACTAGGCAATCTAAAAAACTCATTATTTAAAACGACTCTACAGAATTTCAGAAAAAAAGCAATTGTGAACGTTTTCCACAGCTTTAATTGAAAATATGAGTAAAATTACGGCTTTTTGCTTCTTCTAAATGCACCTTACTACTGCATCCGTGGAAATAAAACGGCTATGAAACTATTAAAAGTCCAGCGTGCGCGAGCTTCCAGAGCCATTATCACAAATCATGGGCTACACACGGGTCCCGGGTTATATTTGCACTACATTTACAGAAACATAACTGTACAATTGGAAGTAATAGAATGTACATATTTCTTCGTATGAATTGTCAAAATGACTACCTAGTTTTGCTGGATCGATTTTTAAAGTGGATCTTTAGAGGTGTTGAGAATTTTTGTCTGATGGAGAAAAACCTTAAATTCGCCTAAGCGTGACCGACTCGACACCGTAATCATTTTCTGTTTTTTACTTTTGTGTATTCCGTATTTTTTAATTATTTTAGTTTTCACTTCTGTAGGTTTTTTTTTAAAGAATTTAAAAAAACTTTTTAATGATAATTATTTTTATTACAGGGGTGTTTATATCCTGATATTTTTTTAATAATACTCTTAGTGTTCTCCATACTGCCAGTTCTATACGTGTTAGTTTTTCAAAGAATAATTTTCTCTAATTCTGATGTGATAGAATGAAAAAAAGCCATTTTCAGCACACTAGGAGAAACATTACTTAAACTGAAAAAAATTATGCCTTGTAGGTGTATGTAAAAGAAAAGAAATAGGATGGGGAGGTTCAAATTAAATACAATAAAGAACCATCATCGATAATTTATTCTAAGACGTAATATCAATCAAGCTGTACTGGGTCCATATGGTGGAATGTGGTTCACTTCCTCTCACAAAGATGAGGCCTATATCCCAACACTGAAAACTTTGTAGGCTGATTTTTCATAAGAGACTGTAGATTGAGTACTGCGTGTAATATATTCATATTCTCTTTTTTTTTAATATTTATAAACTAGATGCTTGACTGCAATCCTGCCTGATGGTAAGCAGTGATGAAATCGATGATGGTAAAGCACGCTAGTTTATTAAGCCTATTTATTCACTTAAAAAACTAATTGAATATGAAGGTAGTCGGTAGCTGAGCGAGGTGATGCAATTTAACATTGCATCACCTCGCTCAACTGCCGTCTTCCTTCCTATTCACTAAGTTTTTTTCATAATTATAAATTAGTGCTTCACCGCAATCCCGCCAGGCGGTAAGCAGTGATGCAATCGTTGATGGTAAAGCGCGCTAGTTTATTAAGAGCCTATTCACTAAAAAAAACAGAATGAATAGGACGGAAGAGGGCAGTTGAGTGAGAACCCAACAACACGACCAACGATACTGCGCCAAAGGGAAATTGATCTGGAGACCCTCCACGTTCAAACTTCCGACACAACAACATTTTGCGCATCGCACCCGTCACACATCGCAAATACATGGCATATGGCAAATATTGTAATTTAATTTTTGTTCTGACAAAAACATTAAATTAAATTATGCGCCTGGTTTTGTAATGTTAATTGCTTTTCTTATTGTACCATCATCAACCTTTAAAAGTATGTTTTTTTAGTTTTTTAAACTATATTTATTTTCACCTTTTTAGTTCGATATTCTTAAAAAAAAAAAAAAACGAACGAACGAACGTATTGAAAAAGGTGGGATATTTTACAGTAATGAGCCGCTCACTCGTAGTCCAAAGAGTTAGAGACGGACAAACAAACAAACAAACAAGCAATTATACAAGTGAAACTAATAAAAAGCATGTAAAAAGTGCTAACTATTAGCCTAATTTGAAGAAAAAGATTGATTTTGATATATTAAACTAGAATAGAATAGTACCAACCCATATCCTCCCGTGGCGGGTGTCGTAAGAGGCGACTAAGGGAAATCACCAGGGAAGCGGGCATCACCGGTTCTCCTGTGTAATATCAAATCACTGCGATCCCCAACCCGCCTGCCCAGCGTGGTGATTATGGCAAACCCCCCCCCCCAATGCCTTGGGGGAGGCCTTTGTCCAGCAGTGGACATCTATAGGCTGAGGAAGGAAGAAGAAACTTACAATAATAATATTATCCAACCCC
This sequence comes from Sesamia nonagrioides, assembly GCA_017933935.1. Taxonomy (NCBI): domain Eukaryota; kingdom Metazoa; phylum Arthropoda; class Insecta; order Lepidoptera; family Noctuidae; genus Sesamia; species Sesamia nonagrioides. Next base: position 928,822 of record JADWQK010001079.1, on the reverse strand, counting down.
GAACCCCATCAAGCGGTTTACTTTGTGTAAATATTTTCATCATCACTGCTTTCGAAACGGTGAAGGAACACATAATGAGGAAACCGGCATGTCCTAGAGGCAAGAACTTCGAAGACGTGATATTTACCAACCCAAACTGGGCCCGAGTGGTAGATTACGACCCACTCCCTCTCACCGAGAGCAGGCCTGTGTCCCAGGAATGGGAACATTATAAGCTATTATCCTTACTCACTAACTTAACTGCTCAGTATCGAGCTTGTTCGCGTGCCATGAAGGAGGCCTATGTCCAGCAGTGGACGAGTAGGGATTGATGATGATGATGATGATGAACCTTACTAATATTATAAATCGGAAAGTGAGTTTGTATGTTTGTTCCGCTTTCACGCCGTAACTACTAAACCGATTGCTTTGAAATTTTGCAGAAGTAAAATTAGAAGTCCGGATTAAATAATAGGCTACTTTTTATTCCGGAAAAAAATTGATATTTCTAGGGATAGGGAAATCAAATAAGCGCGTTATAACCGAACTCCACGCGGTCGAAGCCGCGGGCAGAAAGCTGGTGTAATAATATTATAAGATGAAATCCCTCTGTTATAACTTTAGTATTTACTTGACATGTGCATTACGACGGAAAACCGTGCGAAGAAGGCGTGGTTCCCTAGTATGTACGACATGCGAAGATGACCTTCACGCTCGTAAGGCATGATATAAATACTTTAGCAAGGACACAATACTCTCGACTAATGAACTAAGCTATAAACTGTTTGTTCGTTTAATTCGAACCCAACGTCTAAAGCATTCAGGGCCTCAAATATCCAATGAACCGTACTATTTATGGAAGAACGCTCCACCGTTTTACGAGCCCGAAAATTAATCGGTTTTGGGATGATTTTTCTTCATATAGGTACACGATTTCGCTTTTGGGCTGAGGCAATCTTAGTAGACGTATGTGTAATGTAATTTATTTCATGAAAGTCTGAAACGATTGACAGGAACCTAATGAAACTCTCAATTGGAAATCCGCAGTCGAGTGTTAAAAAGGTACTGAACCGAGGCATGGAATAAAAGGATTTTTTTAACGTAAGCAACATATGCCGGCCACACACATTACGATATACTTGCAGAAAATTGGACTGGCAATATATATGACGGGGTAAATTGTTAGGAACGCGGGGCCGTAGTTCCGGATAGTTGACGTGTCTTCTCATCCGGATGACCATCCATCGTGGGCGGTATTTCGAGAAAACGTTGGACAATAACTATAGCGTGATGTTCGATTCTTATTATTATAACTGTACAGACGCTTAGATCACTTTAATATTAAGGGATTACAATGATAATCTCAGATTAAAACAGATAAGAGCCACTGAGTTTGAGTATGACCAACCCACTAGATCGAAGCTTGAGCAAAGAATGCCCAGCGCCAACTGTCGATCGCTATGTCAAACGCAACTCCAGTCGGTGTTACCATTCGCTCCATGGTGTTACCCGTTCTTAATAAAAATCATAATTTATCCGAATACCGACCGATTAATCGACTTCAAAATATAGTAGTCAATTGATACAGATACGATAAAAAAGATCACAATATTCAAAATTAACCAGTCATGCGCCGTCATATACATCAACTTGTGCGGGAAGATTTAGTACAAGTTTCCGAATTATAAGATTATAAGATATAACGCAGACTTGGTAAAGTCTAAACTTGAACAAATACACCGAAATACCGACCGTAAAGATCGCATCAATGCTTACCATCAGAAAGAATCGTGGTCAAACACTAGTTTATAGGTTGAATAAAAACTTACCATGTGTGGCTATCATAAGCGTAATAAACAATGGCAAGCCACCTGTTACGATACTTGGCTTAAACAAGACATCATCATTATCAACCTTTTTATCGTCAGTGGGACGATAAAAAGGTTGAGGTACGAGGAGAACTGTGCCCAGGCACAGGTCTCCTCTCATACAAAGAAGGATTTAGAGTAATCATCAACGCTTGCTCAATAGGTTGGCGATTTCAGACTTAAAGTCCCGGTTTCCTCAAGATGTTTTCCTTCACCTTTCAATCAGTCATTGGTGTCCAAGACATACTTAGAAAGTACATATTAAAGAAGAAGTTACATTGGTACTTGCCTGACCTGGAATTGGACCCTCACACGCATACATGATAGGCTGGTGTTTTGATCACTAGGCCACCGCGACAAGATACTACACTACTAATTCTACGTGATCACATTGATACATGGATCACATTGAATCAGAAATGAGGAGATCCGCAGAAGAACCAGAGTCACCGACATAGCTCTTCGAGTTGCTAATATTAAGTGGCAGTGGGCAGGGCACATTGCTCGTAGAACTGATGGCCGATGAGGCGGTAAGGTTCTGGAGTGGCGGCCACGTAGTGGAAGACGCAGCGTAGGGAGGCCCCCAACAAGGTGGACCGATGACCTGATGAAGGTCGCGGGAAGCCGATGGATACGGGCAGCACAGGACCGGTCAGCGTGGAAAGCTTTGGGGGAGGCCTTTGTCCAGCAGTGGACATATATAGGCTGAAGAAGAACATTGATACTTCCTTTCGTATTCATGTAACTGGTGTAGGTATTTACTAGAAAATGTCGACCCTTGTGAGTCATACATATGTTCGAATGTGATATCTGACATATAACATGACAATATCTGACATTTAACATTCACTTAATACTTTACACGAAAAAGGACTTTTTAATCTCGTAACGTTGAAGGCTGAAAAGATATAGAACAAACAATTTGTTCCACTTTGTTCTTTAACTTAGAACGAAATGTGTCTACGATTTTAAATGAAAGTACACACTTTTCATGTGTGTAGATTGATTAGACTGTCTTATGTAATATTGACGTTCAAAAACACTTAAAAGGAAAAGTAATTTTACTTTTGTCATGGCTATAGAAGCCGGTGTCTCGAGGTCTCTGTTGTTTAGCTCGCCACCGACTTCTGTCAGTTTCAATTTTTTTTAAAGCTTGTTTTCGGTGTCTTAGTCGAAATTCGAAAATTACTTTTTCACCTCATAACAACAGTGACAGAAATAACCTATCTTAGAATAAGTTCTCATCAATACGAAAAATTACCCTATCTCAAAAACTACTGGACCAATTTTGATGAAACTTACAATATTGCCTAATTTGAACAATACCTAGTACAACGGAAAATGAATTACTTAAACCGGACTTGTAGTTCCGGAAATATGCGCACACAAATATAAAAAATATACATGTATACTTAGATACAGTTTTGAAATATTTGGCATATTTATTCAGACGCTGATAAAGACTAACATATACGAAAACTGGGCATTTCTGGGAATATTACATACATACGGATCGAATTGATAACCTCCTTTTTTAAGTCGGTTAAAAAAGTGCTGATTCTCAGCCCAATGAGATAAAATGACTTTTGAATTGATTTGTTTTGATATCAAGTTCAAGAGTATAATAAATATAAAAAGGAGATAAAAACAATACAAAAGCCATTTCTTTTATACCTTTCAATAAGATAGCTCCAGAAATAAAACACTAAAGTATAGCTAAGTTAATAAAAGAGAAAACAGTAACAACTTTCAAAAAGAAACTAACTGTAGTTTTGTTAAATAAATATTTTTTTTTTTTTGTTTTGGATGGGAAATTATCAAATAATCTCTTGCGCTCTGGGCGGAGCGGAAGGGCGTGTCAGACGTTTACCGACTAAAACCCACCCGTGTTCCTTCACTTGCCTGTGCGCCAGGGCCACGGTTTCTTTTTAACCAACCCACAATCCAGACCCAGGAGGCATCTGTCTTCGTGGACCCCGTCACGATGTGCTGATCTCTGAGGCGCGCGTGAAACACAACGCGCTGTCGACTCGGGCCCATGTTTGAATTGATGATGAATGGCAACAATGTTTGCATGCCAAATGGTAGAATGTATTGTACATTTTTTAATGATATTGTAAGTTGCCGAATAAATAAATGCATATTTATCTATTTCATTCTACATACATACAAGGGCATACAAAACCACTTTGAACAATCGGTATCACGACAAAAGCCAATAAACTACCTAGGTATATGAATTTAGTTTTTGGGATCACTTGTTCCTCAATATTTCACGCCAATCATTGGCATTGTGGCATATGATCGTGTATTGGATGTGTGTTTGTGATTGATGTTGACAAGCGAAATAGAAAAATAAGCTGTTGAAATGCTGGCATGGTTGGATGCAGAATGGGTTAAATTCATGAAGTGAGATTTAAAAGAGGGATGATTATACGCAAGGAATGGAGACGAGTCTCAAAGGATACTAACTAAAGTCAAAATCATTAGAATATTATATTATAGAATTTACCACCCACCAGACAAAATCTTGCCGCCGAGCGATTCATCGTGTTTCGGCTTGATGTCTGGTGAAGCCATACGGAGGACGGGTCTGAGTTATGTTAGTTGTGTTGCGATGTGTGCCGTGTACGATCGGCCAAATATTGTTGTGTCGGGAGTTTGGTCATGGAAAGTCTCCAGATCAATCTCCCTCTGGCGCAGCATCGTTGGTCGTGTAGTTTGGTTTAACATTGCATCACCTCACTCAACTGCCGTCTTCCTTTCTATTCACTCAGTTTTTTTTTGAGTGAATACTGAATAGGCTCTTAATAAACTAGCGCGCTTTACCATCAAGCATTGCCTCACTGCTTACCATCAGGTGGGAGTGCGGGCAAGCACTAGCTTATCTATACTAATATATAAAGCTGAAGAGTTTGTTTGTATGTTTGTTTGTTTGTTCGCGCTAATCTCGGGAACTACTGGTCCGATTTGAAAAATTATTTTTGCGTTGGATAGCTTATTAATTCAGGAAGGCTTTAGGCTATATAACATCACGCTGCAACTACTAGGAGCTGCGCATAACTAACTCCACGCGAACGAAGTCTCTGGCGGCCGCTAGTAATTGTATACATTCAGTCAAAAAAGTATCGGGAATGGATGATTTGTTTATGGTATCAAATTCATATTTATGATTTTTTTGTTGTTGTTAGATTGGCACAACTATATTCCATTTTGGTGCGGAGTTTGAGTTGTATATGTTATTTATATTAAACATAGTGCTGTTTTTAGTTACATCATATCTAGTGTAAATTGCGAATTTCATAATGGACAAAAACATTGAACAAAGAGTTTTTCTTAAATTTTGCGTCTCCAATGGAATTTCGTGTTCGGAGTCACTGAAAATGTTACAGAAGGCTTACAGTGAATGGCCTTTATCAAAAACATGTACGTATGAGTGGTACAAAACAGAGGCCATCAACCTCTGCAACTGAAGTTAACATGGCAAAAGTGAAGGAAATAGTGATTGAAAATCCTCATTCTAGTTTGAAAGAGATAGCCGCTAACTTTCTGTGTCTCACGAGTCGATCCGTATCATTTTAACTAATGATTTGGGTATGAAACATGTTGCCGCTCGGCTAGTCCCAAAAGACCTGAATTTTATCCAAAAACTCAATCGCATGATACTCGCTGAGGACATGCTAGAACGAGTCAATTCTGACCCAAAATTCGTGAAATGCATTGTTACTGGCGACGAGAGGTGAGCGTATGAGTTTGACATGCAAACAAGTCAACAAGTTTCGGAGTGGAGCCTTCCAACTAAACCAAAACCGAAAAAAACCACGTCAAAGGCGATCAAAAGTCAAAGACATGTTGACTGTTTTCTTTGACTATCGCGGTGTTGTGTATTCGAAATTCTTCCCGGTAGGTCGAACGGTAAATAAAGAATATTATTTGAGTGTTATGCGGCATTTAACACAGCAAATTCCTTGAAAATGGCCAGATTTGTGGGAAGAAAATTCTTGGATTTTGCACCACGATAGTGCGCCTTCGCACAAGACTATCATTGTGAATGAATTTTTGACCAAACAGAGAACAGATACCATCGAGCAACAACCATATTCGCCAGATATGGCTCAGCCGATTTCTTTCTATTTGTTAGACTCAAATTACCACTTCGTGGCACCCGTTTTCAATCTGTAGAAGACAAAGGAGAATTCGCGGCGAGAACTGAACTCAATTTCGGAAACAACGTTTAAAAAATGTTTTGAAGATTGGATTATTCGTTGGCGTTAGAGTATCGTTTCTGAAGGGGCATACTTTGAAGGTGATAAAATAAATTTGGATGAATAACAAACATTTTGTGTATTATTGCACTTTTCCCGGTACTTTGTTGACAGAGTAGTATATTGAATTGGAATTTCTCGTTCCCACCCACCATTTACCTACTTTAATTAAATAACCTCAGAGGAAAATCATTAAAAATCGAATCTAATCCTTCTTATTGTATACGAATGCATATAAGAAATTAATACTTAAAAGGAAGTCTGAAAGTGGCACCGGTAGCTGAAAAGTTGTGAGGAAATCGTTTGTCACGGTATGTGATACGGAGGTATAAGGAAAATGTCTTGAGGAAAGTTTTGTGCATGAATGTCGATGGATATAGATTAGGAGAAGACCAAAAAGAAACAACGGATGGTATGTTTGAATAATGATATGGTAAGAAAGGAGATATTGTGTCTATCAGCAGAAGAAGAAGAGTACCCGACAATCGACATGGCCCGAAGAATTGCAACACTAAAGTGGCAGTTGGCTGGGCACATTACCCGTAGGACCGATGCTCGATACGGCCGACGGGTTCTCAAGTGGCAACCACGTACCGGAAGGCGCAGCGTGGGTAGGCCCCCGACAAGGTGGACCCACGACCTGCTGAAGGTTGCGGAAAAACGCTGGATGCGGGAGGCGCAGGAGCAGTGGACGTCTTTCGGCTGAAATTTTGATGAAGAGATCAGATGACTGCCAAGGTGACGAGGTATGGATGAAAATGATATGTTGCACAGACAGCAAATTAATTGGGAATGAACAGACGCTTGTGTATCATCATATATGTCTTGGTGTATCGTTCTCATATGGACAAACTCAATATGAATGCAGTCAAATAATAATTTTTTTTTTATGATTATATATTAGCGCTTGACCGCAATCCCGCTTGATGGTGAGCAGTGATGCAATCGTTGATAAAGCACGCTAGTTTATTAAAAGCCTATTCAAAAAAAAAAAAAAACTAAGTGAATAGCAAGGAAGACGGCAGCCGAGTGAGGTAATGCAATGTTAAACCCAACAACACGATCAACGATGCTGCGCCAGAGGGAGATTGATCTGGAGACCCTTCATGACCAAACTCCCGACATAACAACATTTGGCGCATCGTATCCGTCACACATCGCAAGTATCGCAACACAGCTGCTCAGACCCGCCCTCCGTACGGCTTCATAAGACGTCGCGTCATGCCGGAACACGACGAATCGCTTGGCGGCAAGATTTTGTCTGGTGGGTGGTAACTTCTGCCAGCAGCCGATGTCGTGGCCTACCACCGAGAAAATTATAAATTATGATTTTTTGGATTATATTAAAACAATGTCCGTGGAGCTTTGCCCTTTATTCTCAATAGGGACCTACGCTTTGGAATGGGCCACTAGCATCATCTTACTGATTGACCAACTCTTGTACAATTCAAAAAACCTGTGTACCAGGTTCAATAAATGCTTCGAGTTGGACTTTACTCAAAGTAAAAATAACTAAACTTATCTGAACGATGAAGAATGCGTGCTTAGATTTTGATTTTTACCGAAAGTAAACATCTTAATCAAACTATGAAATATTCGCCTCCTAAAATCATCGCAAACTAACTGTAAAAACAAAGGGTTATTACATACCTACCGATTCTAAGCATTTACCTATTTCAGCAAAGTGATAAAAATAGAAAAGAGAATAATCTAAGATAGCTTTCCTATGATTGATGCTCCGAAAACGTTTATATGACCGGTATTGGCTTTTCAAAATGTCTCCGGAGACCTTTTATTTATCTCTTTGATGAAATTGCCTGTAACTGACTTCCATGTTCTTAGCGTATATCCTTTTATTTGTGAGAGAATTATTTGTAGTTACGTCTTTATTTTCTTAAAAAGTTTGCGCAAACCTTTTGGTATTATTTTTTCTTTTTTTTTTTTTTTTTTTTATACGGACAAATCACACAGATTGAGCTAGCCCCAAAGTAAGTTCGAGACTTGTGTTATGGGATACTAACTCAACGATACCATATTTTATATAATAGATACATATATAGATAAACATCCAAGACCCAGGCCAATCAGGAAAAGATCGTTTCCCATCATGACCTGGCCGGGGATCGAACCCGGGGCCTCCGCGTCGCAGGCAGGCGTGTTGACCGCTGCGCCACGGAGACCGACGATTAGGTCCGAACACGCCTAACTTTTCGTAAGTTTTTTTTTGCGCCCTCTCCGCGCCCTCACCAGTGCCCCGTAAAGGTCCATGGACCGCACGGCCCCGCACAGAGCCTCCGGCAGGAGGCGTTTGGGCCCCCTAGATTGGGGAGGAGCCGCCTCAGTGTAGCCCCAGCCCGACCAGTCTGGGTGCCAAATGTCGGAAGTGCTCCTCGAAGTTCCAGCGGCTGTCGAGGACGAGTCCCAGATACTTCATCTTCGACCCGACGCCGATGTGAACCCCTCCTATCGTTATGTGGGAACCCGACGGTGGCGCAGTCGCTGCGTCAGCCGCCGCCTGGTGCGACCTCCCTTGTGCCAGAACTAGCGTGTCGTCAGCGTAACAAACTACGCTGACGCCGATAGGGAGGTCGGCGCGCAGCACCCAGTCGTACCCGATCTTCCACAGATGCGGTCCCAGGACCGATCCCTGTGGAACAGCGCACGACATCTCTCGCCGGTTCCACACTCCTTGGTGACCGGGGTAGATTATGGCCCTGTCCGTCAGATAGGCCTCGACCACTCGACAGAGATAGGTCGGCATCCGGTGATACCGGAATGCCTCCCTGACGTAGGTTTTCATACCTTGCTAGGAGAGCAGTGCACACCCACACGTTTGCCTAAATAGTGCCTATTTTGTACACCTGTATTTTTAACGTGTACTACAATCCTTTGTTTTGATTAAATAAATTATTATTATTATAAATCATAAATCAGATAAGATATATCATTATTGCAAGAATATCATGTTTCATAAGGTTTTAGTGTCACTTTAAGTTAAATACATCTATTCGTATATACATATATATAGATACCTTTCTTTAGGGGCCTACATCATTTCGTAAGCCTTTTGAATCATACGGCACTATTGTATGTATACTTATCCTATTAACTCCTGACCCGTCACGAGGTATCAAATTTAATTGATGTTGCGAAAGGGAGGTAGGTAAGTGTGAAACTATATCTACTAAAACAATTAATTGTGATAGAATTAACACCGCACCCTTCGCGAGTGTTGCTACATAGCTGGGAGATGTCGAAAATAGGAAGAAAATTAATACAAAACCTTGTTTTGGGAAATATTATAATAGGGGTGTTTCCTGGTTTAAAAAAAAATTAACTCTATTTAGTCGGCCATTCAGATTATAGAAAAATATTGGATACGTATATTTTATTTTATCAAATCAATAAAAAAATATAAATATACCCAAAAGGCCTTAAAGATCAGGAGTGGGGGCTTTTGACGTCACTCGTTGCTAAAAAGTGTAGTAAGGAGTGACGTCACACAAGTTTTCAATGCGCTGTATCGTCTTGATTTTAAGTTTATATGAAAAAAGAAAAAAACGTGTCTAGTTCTTTTGGAAATCTCACTGACGGACTAACTAGTTCTTTTCAGTTAACTACCCTATTTATAACACGAACTTTTTTTAACTACTACCGCCACAATTCACGCGTTTCTGGCGGAAACGCCTTTCATTCCTGCTCGGTCAAAGAGGGTGAGACAAAGTTTCTAGAACATTCTTCTTTTTATCATGAGGCGGCTGACGTCCATCAACGGGGCTGTTGTTTATAACGACTATAAGCATTTATATTAAATATATTAAATTTGATTTTATGTCAAAAATTAGGAAAAAGTAGTACCTACCTTAATAAAATTTTTGCTTTTGGAGTGCTAGCTTTTTCACTTCTTTTTCCTTCGCTCTTTGTGTGCCATTGAGCCTTCGTGTGACGTCCATTGTGAGCGACCACGTTTCAGTTCCGTATGTCATCACTGGCACGCACACTGGTCAAAACTTGAAGTCTTGAGACACTGTGGTATCTTCGACGACGAGAAGATGTAGCGTAGCTGCCGTTTATTTTTAAATAATTCAGTTTCGAAGTATTAAATATATTAGACTCGAATAATACTTTATATATAATACTCTAATAATACTCTTAATACTCTTTATTATGAACACCATATAAATTACAAAGAAATTTTTACAAAGGGTGACTTAATGGACAGTGTGTGGGTGAATGCTGAATATAAATATAGGATGAATGTGGAATGGTAGAGCAATTCCCACATTCAAACTGAATTAAAACGTGATGAGTCTCTTCATCATCAACCTTTTTATCCTCCCACGCTATCAGCCTTGTTGACTGGCTAATCTTTGGACCATGGAACTAGTATAGATATATCGAATAGATTGTCAGATGAAAGCAAACTAAGCAAAAAGTAGCCTTCTGCATAAGCACGTACGGTTTTTAATTAGGAAATATGAGTTTTCAAAAGCATAAGCTTCTCTTATATAAGGACACTAGCATGTGCGTACCGCCTAGGGGGCAAGTCCGTCTAGGGGGAGGCAAATAAAATTTTTTGAGTGATTAATCTTTGTGCGCTATAGTCGGACACGACTTTTTTACACCGTACATTTTGTCAGTGTCTACAGCGTGGTTAATTTCAAAGTTAGAGGTAAGTCCTTATTTATACTTTGTTTAGTAATCAGGGGGATTCATACATGTTCCGCGAGAATTCCAGGGGGGGTAGGGGGGTGTGGGGGCAGCTTCACCCACTGCCCCCCTCGATACGCCCATGGTTACTAGTAAATTTTAAAGCGAGCGCGATAGTTTTGTAATGAAGAGTATTCTATTCTATTCTACGATTTTTTTAAATCGTTGCCGCTCTTAGGTGAGGTATAATATTAGTTTCTTTTAAGTTCTCGGTTTGATCCTGCCTAGCAATATCATAGAGTGTCAAAGAGAATAAGTATATACTGAGCTCTTTTATTGAGCTGATGAACTGGCCAGAATGTCACCCGGCACGTCATTCTATGAACCGGAGCTTATTGCAGCCATCTCCTTCAATCAACTAGGCAGGTGGCTATAGAGCCTCTTTACCTAACTGCAAATGGTTCAAAGAAGGATTCATCATCATTAACCTTTTTTTTATCGTCCCACTGCTGTGTACAGGCCTCCTCTCATATAGAGAAGGACTAAATGTGTCACCACGTTTGATCAGTGCAGGTTGGCGATTTTAGACTTAAAGTCCAGGTTTCTTCAAGATGTTTTCCTTCACCTTGTAAACAGTCCTTGGTGGCCAAGATATACTTTATTCGATTTGAAGGGAGCGAGACCCAACATACTCATCATCTCATCATTGTCCGAGATATACTTCGAAAATACATATAACTTAGAAAAAGTTATATTGGTACTTGCCTGACCTGGAATCGAACCCGCACACTCATACTTGAGAGACTAGAGTTTTAATCACTAGGCCACTGCGAGTTGGAAGGATTGCCATCTCTAAATTGCAAGCTAACCAAACAACTGTTATACCTGAACAGGAAAGGCCGGTTTCTAGACCATTAACAGAATACTACTCACACTTCCACACAGTAGGCATAATAGACAAATCTCTTGCAGGGATTGTATGGAGGCTAATGAAACCGAACTCAGGTTAGGTCAGAAATCAATACCATTCCACAGCTAGGAGATTTAATAAGATTCTGGAGGGAGCTGGGCTGGTTGGAATAACTACGGATAGCCAAAATGGCCCACTTAAAGGACCCCCGGAGACCCGGACCCCATGCCTGTTGCCCCATGTTTTAGATTTTTTTGTTTCTATATATATTTATCGCATGTGAGTATCTTTACGTGTTTTCCTTTACCGTTTTGGTAGCAGTGGTGTTGAAATAATTTACACAAAGTAATGTAACAAAAAAGCTAGCTTGGATTTCAACAAACTACTCAAAGTCAAAGTCAAAGTCAAAGTCAAAGTATTTTATTTGTGAAACATAGGTAATATGGTACATGGTATAAAAAAAAAAATTGTATGTATCACTATGTTTTGCCTTGCAAGGCGTACAAATTATTTAAGAACAATGGTCATTTAAATTAACAATAGAACATTTATTTATTTTAAACTCTTATCATCTAAAAACTCATTGATAGAATAGTAAGCTTTGTCAAGCAATAATTTCTTTAGTTGTAATTTAAAACGATTTATGTTAGTCATACTTTTTAAAGTTTTTGGTAGTTTATTAAAAATTTTTGGACCCATGCCGAGGCAACTCTTTGAAAAAAGTGCAGTGCTGTGTTTTTTTGTCTTTAGTGTGCTTTGGTGACGTCTAGTATTAAGTGTTTCAAACTTAGATACATTCTCCTTAACAAAAATTGCAGTTTCATAAATATAGAGGGATGGAAGCGTAAGTATTTTTAAACAAACAAAATGTGGTTTGCAGCTGTCGGTGGTTTTCAACATGCATATGGCTCGAATACATTGTTTTTGGGCTTTAAATGCCATTTCTCTGTTGGTAGAGTTGCCCCAAAACATAATGCCGTAACGAAGAGCTGTGGAGACATATGCGTGATAAGCAACAAGAACAGTATTACGATTTGCAACCTTGTTTAAATTGTGTAAAACATAACAGAATTGATGAATCTTTTTTATCATCATCTCCATGTGCGTTTTCCATGACATGTGTTCATCTAGCCAAATTCCTAGAAATTTGGTTCGTACCGTTTTTATAATTTTTCTTTGGTCATAATGAATGTCAAGAATTATAGGATTAGTTCTTTGTTTAAATGTCATTATTTGAGTTTTGTCAAAATTAATCTGTAAATTATTATTCTTTAACCATTGAATTATTAGATTTAAGCTGCTGTTTATGTCATTTTCATATGAGTCACTATTTTTACCAGAAAACACTACCGTACAGTCATCAGCAAACAGGGTCATGGGATGTGGTATGGTACTCACAATTAGTAAGTCGATGGCCATTACCAGAGGTCCGCCACTACTAACTTGCGTATATAACATACCATATAATGTAACATACTATTATCTAAAATAAACAAAATAATTAAGCCCGCCCTGGCTTGAGATAATTGCTTCGTCACGTTTATAGGAGGATTAAGGGACGTATTATGAGAACAGATTTGTATGGGTTCAATAAATAACCTCTGTGAAGGTTAAGGGTGTATTATGACTAGAGATCGGCAATTACGACACATATATACCTAAACTTGAACAAAATGCGGATAAAAGATTAATGTGGATACGCCTTTTAACTAAAAATTGAATAAAATATTTTAGTTCTAGGTAGGGTAGGTAGGTTTTAGATATTTATTTTAAGGTATTTCAACATTTTTTTAACATAATTTTTTTTATGAAATACCTTGTTATATGACTTCTGGTGGTATTTTTAAAAATATTTAAATAAGTATGTGGTGGTATTTTTATAAACATAAAAAAAAAAACTTCTTTTGTCTGATGTTGATCGTAATGGGCCTCATAAGAAGGCTCAAAGTCACACAAATTGCAATGGAAAGAGCTATGCTCGGAGTTTCACTGCGCGATCGAATCAGAAATGAAGAAATCCGCAGAAGAACCACAGTCACCAATATATTTAGCTTTTCGAGTCGCGAAAATTAAGTGGCGGTGGACGGGGCACATTGCTGGTGGAAGACGCAGCGTAAGGAGGCCCCAACAAGATGGACCGGGTAAAAATCGTGGATAGCTGATGGATGCGGGCAGTACAAGAAGGGTCATTATGGAAAGCATTAGGGGAGGCCTTTGTCCAGCAGTGGACCTCTATAGGCTGGAGAAGAAGAAGACGCCATCTGTTGGTATTTTTTAGAAATATCTATAAAATGTACGCTGTAGCTACCCTAATATGTTGTGCAACTAGCTTAGAACTTATAATTGTACATTTAAGTGTTGTAACAACTACTGATAGTTCTAGTAAATATAAATAAACAAAACCTATAGTGGCATACATATTAACTATGTGTACCGAAAGGCATATCCATATTCTTCTTTCGTCAAATCAAGTTTAGATATTTAAGCGCCGAAACATCCAATCTCTAATTATGATATAGTGTAATGTGGGTCAAGCGGTTTTAAGGTATCAATTGGCATATTATTATTATAGTATTGGAATCTAATCACTTGATACTTGACAATATTGAACGAACCTTAGGATATTCAAAATCACGCAACAGGGCCAAAATTACTTATAATTATACAATATTGAGAATCTATTTATATGGGAACCTACAAGTTGTAAGTCGTTGGTTCGAATCCCGTCTGGCGCTCTACTTTGTGTAAATTATTTCATCACCACTGCTTTTAAATCGCGGCGCTCAAGACCGGTCATCATGGAAAATCTTGAGGAAGGCCTTTGTCCAGCAGTGAACTTCTATAGTCTGAGAAGAAGAATGAACACAAAGTGTCGGCGTCATGTTTTGCTGACTGGTGTCATGTAGCAGGCAACGAAACCAGCGGAACACAACACCTTTTTGTCAGAACTCTTCTTTGAAGAACTTTTCGAGATGATGTGTCGGAACGCGCCCCATGAACGACTTGAAGTTCGTGTTGTGATGCGGCTCCAACCTCTCAATCCTCAAAGTCCCCCTGACGCGCAGATACTCCACGACCTCCTCAACCTTCGTACAGTGGTGGAAATATACAACAGCGCCGTCGGTACTACTGGACGCAGAAGTATATTGAATCCTGTCTTCCTTTTCCGTACCTTAATGAATACATGCTTGTCGCACGTGTCCTTCTCTGGACCCTGTCTTTTCAGAACCCATTTTGATTTTGACAGACTCTCTTAACCCCTTTTTGCTGTTTCCGCTAGTTTAACCTGCGCGTTTTGTGGTATGTCTTTTACTTATAATAAAAATAATATGGTACCTAACAAGTACACTTCCTTGAGAGAAGTCACCTTTACATATTTACCCTAGAGTTTGAACAGTAAGAACTACATAAGTACCTTCTCATTTTCTTTATCTATGACAGCGTATTATTTGCAATCACCTATATATGACGTAATCCACTGGAGTACCTTTGACAGTATGAGAATAAGTATAATCCGGAGACAGTCTTGACGTCATTTTTATCCTGTTTAAATAAAAATGACGTCAAAACTGTCTCCGGATTATACTTATTCACTACTTCACGACTGATAATTTTAGAGCTTCAGGAAAAGTGGATGATGAAAATGAAAAGCTTTTTTACAATTATAAATTAGTGCTTAACCGCAATCCCATCTGATGGTAAGCAGTGATGCAATAGTTGATGATAAAGCGAGCTAGTTTATTAAGAGCCTATTCACTCTAGCCTTGAAGACACTTAAATTGTAGTCAGACGGAAACACCGCCGCTGGCAAATTGTTCCAGTCCCTCGATGTTTGCGATATAAAAGACGCGGCGAAACGCTTCGTCCGGAACGTAGTGATATCAATAACGTAAATATATTTTTCCTAAATGACTAGGCATAAAATTAAGTAATCGCATTTTATCGAGAGGCGTTGAACGATTTATTGCCGTCACATATTGAGAGCCTACATACTCGTTCTTATTAATATTTTCAATACGTCAACCCAACTTGTCTGCCACTTACAGATTCGTACATATTCCACAGAATTCATCCAAACTGAACATGACAGGGAATTGGCAGACGCCTACTTACATATATCCATTCATTCAAATGTCTGTTTGGTGACGCAACAATGTAATGAATATTAACATCGTTACACAGTTGCAATGAGGCAGAAAATTATGTTTTCTTTTGGGTTCCATGCCGAGAGGGTGTCAAAGGGACACCTATTTACTATACAATATGTAAAGAAAAAATGTAAAGTCACCGACATAGCTCTGCGAGTCGCTAAACTTAACTGGCAGTGGACATGGCACATTGCTCGTAAAACCGATGGCCGATGGGGCAGTAAGGTTCTGGAGTGGCGGCCACGTACTGGAAGACGCAGTGTAGGGAGGCCCCCAACAAGGTGGACCGATGACCTGGTGAAAGTCGCGGGAAGCCGATGGATGCGGGCAGCACAAGACCGGTCAGCGTGGAAAGCCTTGGGGGAGGCCTTTGTCCAGCAGTGGACATCTATAGGCTAAAGAAGAAGATGTAAAGAAAACCAAGTCCGATCCATGAAGGTTTTTTTTAATAGTTAGGTACATCTACCTATCGATTAACTGATTCTACTTATGCCTACAATGGCGGGCTAAACTTAAAAAAAAACCCCCTAAAAATATTATCTCGCAAAAGGAGGTAAATTGATACATGTGCGGTAGGCAATAAAATAAGGTCAAAAATGGTGTAGTCCCTTTTTTTAAAAATACCAAATTTTGGGGAAGTTTGAATTAATTCGCGGAAAAAAGATTATTTCTGAATTCATTAATATTGTTACTATGATGATTATGTAAAATTTCATATTTTATTTGCTCATGTGTTTACCTAACCTTTATTATCCTTATGGGTCGAACGGGGTTTTCTTGACGTATTGTGTACCCCCCCCCCCCCTATTTACTAAAAGCCTTTACTGTTCGTCTATCTCCCACAGAATTCTATCTTTAAAACCGACCGTAATATATTACACTTTTTTATATTGGTTGTACCTATTAATTATCTGCTATTAGCATATAAAATAAAATAATATATACATCCATATTGAAAACCTCTTTTTTTTAAGTCGATTAAAAATAGCCATTGTTAATAAATATTTTGAGGTTCCACGGAACCTTTTAAGAGTTCGACTCGTATTTGGCCGCTTTCTCATCAATCCGTTGAATTTAATGGAACAGAATTGCCCTCGTAAAATTATAATGTTCAGCAGTAAAGTCCTGCACGGAATACTCAAGTTTGTTGGGATTAATGTACTTACGTGTTAAGGCAATACAACAATGTTGCCTTTGCTGTGTAAACAGAAGCAAACTGAAACATGCTGAGAGCCGATCACAGACATGAACACGCAACGTAAACATGTTCAACGACACAATGATTGCAATAAACCTTAAAATGCAGCAACAATGCTTCTTCTGTGCAATCCGAGACCGTGCTATTTGCTGCCTCAACATGTTATGTTAACATACACATTTGATGTTCCCGACCGATTTAGGCCACGGCGACCACTTCGACTCCTAGCCGACGATTTGGCGCTCATGCGCCCGAAGATGGCTTATGTAGCCTATCTTGGCGGCGAAACTTCGTGCACACTGAGGGCACGTAAGCACGCCGTCGACGTAGTTGTATGTGATGGCAGCAGGTGGGCGGGCCTTTAATTGGTCGCGTTTGGCATCGAGGTCAGCTTTGCGCTGCTCCTCAAACTCGCGTACTTGTCCGTACACCATTGCCGTGCGCCATTTTGACCGTCATCATCATCATCATCATCATATACACATATAGACATGTAATCACACTTATTATTTGTACTCGTACTTATATTTCGTTCATTCCTGCAGGTCTTAATACTCATTCCAGTACTGTGAAACGCTGTTCTGATCATCTCACTATACCAGGACTCATTATTCAGCTCACAGACACAGTTCTCAACTATAACCCTAAGTTTCGGCGACTTAGGGACACCTTAGTGTAGGGAGCTGTTTTTGTTGTTCCCCTATCACCTCATTTCATCCATAACTCATTTTCATATTTTTATTATTCTTTTTTTGTTAATAAATTCTTTATCAACTGATACCCTCCTTTTTTATTAGATTCTTTGCGTTCGTCAAGACATCGATATCGCTTAAACAAACATTAAATATTGGATTGTAGGGATACGAGTATAATGAGTCATTCAATGAAGTGTCGAATATTAACACTGCTGTGATACAACACTTTCAATTCTCACATCAAAAGATCATCACGCCTTTAGAACTAAGTATTTACAAAATTAAAAATCTGTAATTAAAATACGCTGAGAATTAGCACTTCTGGAACGCCAAAATCATATAAGACAGTCCCCGAAAAAATCATTCGACATTTCGAATGATTTCTAGGCAAAAATACCAACCATTAGTAAAGAAATTATGCGCCATAATAACATCGCCCTCAAGCCCCGAAGCCTCGGAGTCTTCCTGGCTCTCTTGCGTTACCTACACCATTTTGGTTTAAAGTTCTGAGACAAGCAACAATTCGTAACAAGGAGTACTAAAGTCTTAAAACTAAGCAACTTATAATGTTAAATGCTAAACGAGTGCTATCAATTTTACAATACACTTCGCATTCGCGCTCATTGACGAAGCAAGAGAAAAATTACCAAAAAGAAAAAACTTTTTTCTCGTTCTTCATTTTGATCAACACAAGAAATTGTTAAACATAATATGTTAATATGTGAAGCCTACACAGTGTTTTTAATTTGATTTTTTTAGTAAAATATTTAAACTGAAATCTTTCGGTCAGTCGGCTGGCCCAGCTAAATAATGTAACCTTCTAAGTTTGGGTACCCCTAAAAGATAAAAGGGTAGATGCAGTACTTTGACCAGATCCCTGAGGGTTGAAACAAACATCTGCAGTGCAATTCTGGTAACAACTCACCGTATAAACTTAGAAGTGATTTTGCAATGACCACCAGACAAAGTCTTGCCGCCAAGCGATTCGTCGTGTTCCCGCATGATGTCTGGTGAAGCCGTACGAAGGACGGGTCTGAGCAGATGTGTTCACTCAGTTTTTTTTAGTGAAGGGGCTTAATAAACTAGCGCGCTTTACCATCAACGATTGCGTCTCTGCTTACCATCAGGCGGGATTGCGGACAAGCACTAGTTTATAATTATTAAAAAAAAGCTGTCATTCCAAGTCATGCTAAGAGATTAAAACAATTATACTATTGACTCACTTTTCCCGACTTTACAGTCAATCGATCAGCTGATCTCTGAAATCGTTAATTCAAACATTCGCGTTTTGTACAAAATGTTTAGATACAAAACTACATATCTATACTAATCTATAATTTATAATAACATATAAGGCTGAAGAGTTTGTTTGATTGTTAATTTGATTGTTTGTTTGTTTGTTTGAACGCGCTAATCTCAGGAACTACGGGTCCGATTTGAAAAATTATTTTTGCGTTGGATAGCCCATTAATCCAGGAAGGCTTTAGGCTATATAACATCACGCTGCGGCTAATAGGAGCGAAACATATAAAAAAAATATCGAAGCCGACGCGCAGCTATTATTCAATATATACAGAAGGTATTCTGTAAGATCTGCCAGGGCCGTGGGTTGTTTGAGAGAGATTCCGTGGCCCCTGGCGCACAGGCAAGTGAAGGAATAGTGGTGGGTTTTAGTCAGTAAAAGTTTGATACCCTTCCGCTCAGCTCAGAGAAACCGCTGAATGTGGCAGGTGTAAGACCGGTCGTCGTGGAGATCCTTGGGAGCTGCATCACTACTTACTATCAGACGGAATCGCGATCACACTAGTTTATAAAATTAAAAAATAAGATTCAATTTAGATAACCACCACCATATTTTATGTTACAAACATGGTTACAAGTTACGGTGGTAGGTATATAGTGTAATTACAGAAACATTCGTATTTCGCCAATTACAAGGCATACAAAATTACAATTTATGTAAAATAGTAGAAGTTATCTTTTTTATTGGGTTTGAAATTGCGAATGGTTAGCCAATCATACAATTGAATTTATAATTTATTATATTTAGGCCTGATTTTTCTAACATCAGATAATTTTTTTCGGGGAATAATTTTGAATTTTTTACAGTTCTTTTATTCGAAATCTGTCAGATGTTACTTTTTTCTATGAATAAAAAATATTATCTGTTTGAGAAATCGGCCCTAGACTACATTTTCTCTTTTTGTTTCTACATGACTTCGTAGGGGCCCTTGGCTTCACATTGGTAACTAATGCACGGGTCGAGGTTAGGTGGTGACCATTTAATCCACGTTGGGCTGTTGGTTGGTTTTCATTCGTATATTCTATCTCAGCTGCTGCAGGACGCTGTCGAGCCAAGGAATATCGTATTTCCCAGTAACTGGACTGTGGTCAGATAGGCAGTCATCTCATATAGAATACATTCAATAAAATAATAATAGTTAGGAATTATTAAAGAAACTGTCAAACTGAAACTGTCCCTTATTATTATTATTATTTATTATTATTCAGACTGAAAACTAGTTCCAACAGAATAAGGAAAAGTTAGGAAGATTGGTTCATGCAGGAACTACATGAGAATAGCCATGGAAAACTAGCCAAAACGCAGGAAAGTTGCAGGAATTACTGTTCAGAGTGCACTAAACCTATATGTATAAACACATCTGGCTAATTATTCACTAATCTGATTTAGAGTCAGAGCAATTCCCCGTTGACCGATAACTAGTTTCAGTCTAGTAGCACATATAAAGGATATTTGTGGGCTAGACGGTTAACTCGGTTGATTTACGCTCCTTAAGCTCGCTCCGTAAGCCTTTGACTCCTCGTCAGCACTGTAGCGTAGTGCAGTGGAGGTTTCTAACCCTTTGACGTTGAAACATTCCTAATTATAGGCTTTGTATTAATAAAAAGCTTTTAATTAGGAATGTTTGTTGTGTTGTTTGTTTGTTTGTTGTGTTTTTGTGTTTGTTTGTTTAGGAATGTTTTATGTTTAGGTATGTTTCAGCATTTAAATGCTGAATACTTAAATTATAATATTAGAGACACGTGCTTGGAACATATTACATTATTAGAGCAAAATTAATGATCAAATACTTTTTTAATGTAAATTATAAACCAGCGCTTGACCGCAATCCCGCCTGATGGTAAGCAGAGATGCGATCGTTGATGGTAAAGCGCGCTAGTTTATTAAGAGCCTATATTCACTCTAGCCTTGAAGACACTCAAATTGTAGTGTGACGGAAACACCGTCGCTGGCAAATTGTTCCAGTCCCTCGATGTACGCGGTATAAAAGAGGAAGCGAAACGCTTCGTCCAGATCGCAGTGGTGTCAACAATATAAGGGTGGAAACTCTCCGTACGACGGGTCGTCCGATGGTGGAGTGGAGATGGTTAAATTCAATCATGCAATTCCCTTGCACACTCACCAGAATGCATCCTATAGAAGACCGAGACGGCATCTTCTACGAACAAGGCCCAATTTAACGAGGTTTACCCGCTCATCCCCAAATATATAAACGAAATTTTGTCTTTAAGGAGTTCATAAATCATTTCTAAGGTCCCGAATGGGCCGGAGGTGGGATTAGATTTAACGGAAATTGAAAATTAGTTGCTTGTCAGTTAAGAAAACTTGCAGCTGACAGCTTATGAAACTTCTATAACATTAGAATTATGAAGAAAAGCGCTGAAAAACAAAGTTTAGAATACTTAGCTTAGCTCTTTGTGAAGAATAGACTCGACTGCCACGAGCAATGGTGAAAACTTTGAGAAATACCAAGAACAAATGAAAATCTGAGCACTGATACCTACATTAGAAATAAAATCATTTGAAAAAAGTCCACAAAAGACTTATTAAGTAAAAAATAAAAATAATAGTTTAATTGAACAAATAATTCAATTGAACTTAATTCCAATTGAAATAAATCCAATCAAAAAACTCAACAGATTTCATCGCTTTTCTTTCTCGCAACAAACTCAGATGAGAAGGTAATTTTTACCCGACTACGGCAACGCAAAAGGAGGGTTATGATTTTGACAGGCTATGTATGTATGTATGTATGTATGTATGTATGTATGTATGTATGTATGTATGTATGTATGTATGTATGTATGTATGTATGTATGTATGTATGTATGTATGTATGTATGTATGTATGTATGTATGTATGTATGTATGTATGTATGTATGTATGTATGTATGTATGTATGTATGTATGTATGTATGTATGTATGTATGTATGTATGTATGTATGTATGTATGTATGTATGTATGTATGTATGTATGTATGTATGTATGTATGTATGTATGTATGTATGTATGTATGTATGTATGTATGTGTATGTATGTATGTATGTATGTATGTATGTATGTATGTATGTATGTATGTATGTATGTATGTATGTATGTATGTATGTATGTATGTATGTATGTATGTATGTATGTATGTATGTATGTATGTATGTATGTATGTATGTATGTATGTATGTATGTATGTATGTATGTATGTATGTATGTATGTATGTATGTATGTATGTATGTATGTATGTATGTATGTATGTATGTATGTATGTATGTATGTATGTATGTATGTATGTATGTATGTATGTATGTATGTATGTATGTATGTGCTGTATGTATGTATGTATGTATGTATGTATGTATGTATGTATGTATGTATGTATGTATGTATGTATGTATGTATGTATGTATGTATGTATGTATGTATGTATGTATGTATGTATGTGTGTATGTATGTATGTATGTATGTATGTATGTATGTATGTATGTATGTATGTATGTATGTATGTATGTATGTATGTATGTATGTATGTATGTATGTATGTATGTATGTATGTATGTTCATCTGTTCCCTCGTAACTTCTAAACTACTTATCAGAATTCGACAAATGACATATATTAGAAGCGTCTTAATTGTCCGCTGGTTATAGGCTATATGGGGTTTCACAAAATCTAATGTGGCGCCCTCTAGCGGACAAAACATACAGAGTAAAAAAATAAAGTTAAGATAAATATGCCGTGTTTGGTATCATTTGAAAGCGCTTTACTTGTACATTTTGAATATATATAAATTGCTAGTATTTTCTTGTGACTTCACCTGTATTCATGGGCTGGTTGCATATAATTCACATCTTTTCATTCATAGCTTCTTTACTACTTATCAGAATAAGACTACTGCAGTACCATTAGAAGGGCCTTGATATTCTGTTAGTTATGAGCTATAAAGCTTGTCACCAAATTTAGTATTGCGCCCTCTAGCGGACAAAAAGTTCTATGTTAATATAAAATTAAAATAAATATACCGTATTTGGTATCTCGTGAAAGAGCTTCACGAGTACTTTATGCTTGTACATAATTACAAGAATGCTTTAATGATGTTAAATATGAGCAATAAGAGTAAAGCGGGAATCTCGTTAATTTTTAAAATCAATAGACGTTGCTCAAACCTTGAGGACGTAAACAATGCTTTACAGCAAGTCCAAAATTGGTTTACCGCTAATAATTTAGTACTAAATGAAAAAAAGACAAAGTGTATAAGATTTGCGTTACCAAATGTTAAAAGTACTTACTCCGATATTGTATTGAACAAGGAGAAACTCGAATTCGTCGAAAACACGGTTTTCCTGGGGATCACGCTTGACTCGAGGCTACAATGGGGCCCTCATTTAACATCTCTGGCAGGACGGCTTAGTTCAGCAGCATACGCTGTCAGAAAAATCCGTCAATTTACTGATGTAGATACTGCGAGACTAGTCTATTTTAGCTACTTTCATAGTATCATGATGTCATACGGTAGTTTGCTTTGGGGACGGGCTGCAGACATAGAGTCTATTTTTGTTCTGCAGAAAAGAGCTATCAGAGCCATATACAATCTCCGCAGACGCGATTCTCTTTGGGAACTGTTTAAAGAAATAAACATCCTTACGGTCCCTTGTCAATACATTTATAAAAACATTATGTATGTTCGGAAAAATATTGATCTTTTTAAGAAGATAAGTGACAGGCACAATTTCAATACTAGGAATAGAAACAATTTAGATCAACCTCGGTTCAGACTAGCTAAAGTAAATAGTTCGTTTATGGGGTACTGTGTAAAATTTTATAATAAAGTACCGCTAGAGATTCAACAGCTCAATGAATCCAAATTTAAAACATGCATTAAACGCACGCTGTGTAAGCAAGCATATTATAAACTGGAAGATTATATCCTTGACAAAAATGCTTGGATAAATGCCAGTCCTGCTCCACAGCCACAGACAATTTTGTAGGTTTGGAAGAGATGCCATTCCCCCTTTTTGTTGTTTTCTAAATATTCCCTTTTTATTTTATTTGTTTATTTCAACGTTGTGCACAATATTTTGCTACCATTATTTTGCAATAGTATTGTATAATGTAAAAGCACTTTTCAAGTTTGTGAATGTGAGGCACCATGGACTATAGTTTGTTTTATGTATATGTATGTATATATATATATATGTGTGTGTATATATATATATGTATAACTTGTTTGACATTGCGAGATTGGCAGTTGAGAATTGTCATTCTCACTCAAATGTCTTGCTGATGGTGGCGCGTGTTGTTGGGTCATTTGGTTCCCTTCAATATGGTTGAGCTAAGTAGGGCTGATGCGCGCGTCATGCTCGTGAACGGGGGCCGTCAGTGGAGACTGGTCATCTCTTAGCTGCCAGTGGGCTTAATTCATTTTTATATTTTAATTAATTTTACATTGTGCTCACATGATAGAAGCAACATAAATATGTAACGAAGAAATGTAACCCATATATTATGATTTTAAAAGAGTGTCCATGGAGTTTCTTGCACGTTCTTCTCCATAGAGATCTACGCTTTGGAACGTGCAATTTAGCTTCACTTTTCTTGAACTGACCGACATTGACTATTCAAAAGTACTAAGTGATGGTTAATTTGAAATAAACGATTTTGATTTGATTTGATTTGATCACGGGAACTGTGAATCGCTTTATGCAATGTAGAGCAGTGTGAACATTAATAGAATATGTAATGCACTAATGAAAACGACATAAGCTGGTAGTAACTCCACGCGGTGAAGGCGGAAACAGTTTGATAACTGGCTAAAACTCCCATAAAAATGTCCTCTGCACTATATGCCTTCGGGCTTATGTTGTTATATGCGCTTGTAGATGTAATATGTCAAGTACCTAGTTTTTAGTTCATCAATTTAACTTTTGTTAATATTATGCGCCACAAATACCCTTTAACACCAAAATAGTACAAATAATAAAAAGTCAAAAAACTACGTTTTTTTACTTTTTATTATTGTCAATAAAAAGCAATTTATTCTACTGTAGTTATCTATCTATACTAATATATAAAGCTGAAGAATTTGTTTGTTTGTTTGTTTGAACGCGCTAATTTCAGGAACTACTGGTCCGATTTGAAAAATTCTTTTTGCGTTCGATAGCCCATTAATCCAGGAAGCTATATAAAATCAACGTTGCGAACAATAGGAGCGGAGCATAATTAAACCACGCGAAGGAAGTCGCTGGCGGCCGCTAGTAAAACAGATGTTACTATTATAGTCACTTGAGAATCACTATGTAACTTTTACATCACTGTATCTTAGGGAACAATGACTTGAGAAAGCTTTAAGTATGAATGTTGATGAATATAAGAGTAGGCTAGACTAAAGAAACCATGGATGGGCATATTGAACATAAGAGAAATGAGGTCAATATTACTAATAGGACCAAATAAGGTCACTATTACTAACAGGACCAAATAGAGCGTGCCCACGTTTGTACTCACATCATTGATATAATATTAAACTAAGGTAGATAAGTCACTAGCGCATTGAACTTTACGCGTACAAAAGATTATAATTCTAATTTCTTGCCTTAGTCACTCTCGATACACTCGTAAAAACAAACGACAAACACTAACAGCGCAAACGACAAACACTAGCCATCTTTTTCTTCTCTATGCTTTAGATTGCGCCCCATCTCACTCACACTGTACCAAAGTGTGAAATGTACGCAGAATAAAAGAATTGCATGTGTGTGGTGCTGCTCCGATCGGCACATTTATTTCGGTTAATTTGTTAGAGCATATCATATCTGTTTAAAATTATATCAATGACTCACATCTTCATTTCAGCCTGGAATCACCGCGTTACTGGATAGAGGCCTCCCTATCTTCCGCCTTACTTTCACTCATAGTGACATTGTATGTAGTAAATAGTTTTTATTAATCACCACTTGTCTTCTCAATGAGACCAAACCATCAATTTTTTTTAAATTAAAAACTACTGCTTGACTGCAATCCCTCCTGATGGTAAGCAGTGATGCAATTGTTGATGGTAAAGCGTGCTAGTTTATTAAGAACCTATTAACTCAAAAAAACTAATTGTATAGGAAGGAAGACGGTAGTTGAGTGAGGTGATGCAATGTTAAACCCAACAACACCACCAACGATGCTGCGTCAGAGGGAGATTAATCTGGAGATCCTCTACGACAAAACTCCCGACACAACATTTGGCGCATCGTACCTGGCACACATGGCAACACAACTGCTCAAACCCGTCTTCCATACGGCTTCACGAGACATCATGCCGGAACACGACGAATCGCTTGGCGGCAAGATTTTGTCTGGTGGTTACTCACACAATAAAAGCTGTTCATATATGAAGCTCTTACTCCTCACTATTTCATTACCACACTAGTTTGCAATGCAAACTTTGATAAATAAATTGATTAATTGATACATTCTGGAATTGGATGCGCGTACGCGGTACGTCAAACCGGACGCTTCCTTAATGTTGCCACTATGTAAAAATTAAACCATTGTTGAGAATGATATTCTCGTAGTTTTCATATCCTGTTTTTGTATTTTATATTCCTGTTTGTGTCTGTTTAAACTGTTCTCTCACTATGTAAATTTAGATTTTTATTTTTTGTTATTATTATTATTGCATTTTTATTTATTTTTTTGTATCGATTCGGTGTCAGTTGTGATTGTTTGCTGCACCGGGTGACGTCTTTACGTCGGCACCGGCTGTCGCTGAAAACCAGCGCTGGACTCTGTTTTGGATAGGGTCGCAGCATAATGCGGAGCGATAGCCGTTTTGCGTGGATGTGACGCATGTCAACTATGATCTGTCAATTGTTTTTATGCAATTTATGTCATGTTTGCGCGAATAAACCTATTTTCTTTCTAATAGGTTAGGTCCGAAGATAAATCACCTCAAGGTAGCAACGCCGGGAACAACAGCGACATTGTAATTACATTACTGTGAGCGAAATGAATGTACTGATTGTTCTGAGGACAAAGCGTTCGTTCGTAGAGTTTTTATGCTGTGTTCTCTACTACGGTAGGATTATTGTGCAGAATAATTACTTGCAGTGATTGTAATTATATTTTAGTTGTAGGTATCTCGAAGTCGTAGTGGCCTAGTGGTTAAAGCAACAGCCTCTCAAGTATGAGTGTGCGGGTTCGATTACAGGTCAGGCAAGTACCAATGTCACTTTTCTAAAGTTATATGTACTTTCTAAGTATATCTTGGACTACAATGACTGATTACAAGTTGAAGGAAAACATCTTGCGGAAATCTGGACTTTAAGTCTAAAATAGCCAACCCGCAATGAGCAAGCATGGTGATTACGCTCAACCCTTCTCTGTATGAGAGGAGACCTGTGTCCCGCAGTGGGACGATAAACAAGGTTAATGATGATGAATGTTGTAGATATGTAAATTATAGTTTTGGTGAATTACTATACAATATTTCCTCATGCTGTTTTTGCCTTCCGCTACAAAATGATTGATCAGTAACATCGATCCATCGATCAGCTTCGTTGGTGTTTCAAGTCAAGATCAGTATTTTCACTCAGTCGGACTTAACCGGACGAAACTCGTGCGTTTCGTCTTCAAATTGGGCAATAGTTATAGACCAAAAGACCAAATACCCTTTATGCTTGGGCTTTTATTTAAGGTCGTACCCTCACCAAATGACCTCGAGCATTTGCTCCCTCTTCACCGCGCCCCACCTCTACAATACTTCGCAAAATATTACTAGCGCCGTCTGGCGGGCGAAGTACTTACAAATACAAGTTAAATTCATAGACCACAGAAGTAACAGACGTGGCACTTTTATTTTTGTTTATTGGTGCGCCCAAATACTTTTGGTTATTATAGACTGAAACAAATGTTGACGATACTTCATAACAAAAATTTTGCGTATTTTATTTTTTAACCGACTTCCCAAAAGTGTGGTTCTCAATTCGATTTATGTGTGCTCGCTGATAACTTTATCGTTAATGAACCGATTTTGACCATTCTTTTTTTATATGAAAGAGTATGCTGCCTATGTAATCTAATTGTTACCACATCAGTGTCGATAATGGAAATTCTAAGAAATTTAGGCCAATTATCTAAAATTGTAGGCCCGCTTCGGGTGAAAACTTGATACTCGTATTTATATCGGATGATACTATAAAACCGTGAAGATTTGGGCCTGACCTGATGATGGAGATGACAGAGAATCAAGGGAATCCACATCGGAAGCAACTGTCATGTGTTTAAGCTTACTTAATTTGCATTGATTAGACCTTTACAACTAAATATGTTATGACTGTAACTTCAGGGTTGGAAATTAGTTTTGTAGATTGAAAGTTAGCTAAGTCAGATGGTCCAAGGGATAGACAAATAATATAACAAAGGTTATCATTATTTATTATTTTAAGGGAAAACGTAATCAGGGTCAAATAAATTTCTGCAGACAGGAAACCTACATAAAAAAAAGATTTGATGTTGTTTTTGGGCTCAGGCAAGACTGAAATTATATTATTATTCTCGTTTAATAAAACAAATACGTAAATTGTAAAAAATAAAACTATCGTATAAAAAAAAACAAATATTTATACTATAATATTATTTACACAAAGCTTCCTTTTGCAGAAAAATAATAAACATCTGACTAATACAATATCCGGTCAGACTGGACGCTGACGGCAGCATATTTGGAAAAGGCCTGCAAGCAAACGACGTATTTCGTTTGCTTTAATTCCTATAAGACCACAATGAAAGTATGAGCATTTCTAGAAATAACGCAATGAAATAACACAACTTAAATTCAGTCTCTTGATTTTAATTAATTTTTGCATAAGCATGACGAGTAGGTAGTGTTTGTACTATGTTAAAGTACAGTGTTGTAAATTGTTGAGGAATTCCCTCGACTGTCTATGGTCTTCATCATCAGATCTATTGCAGACCTTCATTTAAACCTATATGGGTGTAAAGTTTTCATCAATATAAATGAATTAAGTCCAAACACAAGGTAACTATTGTAAACCTTTGAGGAGTTCCCTTAACTGGCCTTTGTCTTCATCATCAGAGCTTTAATGACAATCACAACTCATTTAGGTGTAAAGTTCTTATCAATATAAATTTATTAAGCACAAACACGAGGCAGCTGATGTGAATCATTAAGGAGATCCCTCGGCTGTCTCCCGGCTCCATCATCAACTCCGAACTTTACTAAATTGTAGTGCGTTAAAACACTTAATGAAAAAAACATAGAAATGCCCTAGGCGCCCCTATGATTTTTTAAATTTCTCCTAGGTTTCCTTAGTCTTCCATCATCAGACCCTAATTTCCTTAACATGAGACTACCTTGAATATATAATCTTTCTAATTAAAAAAAAAACAACATGTGGCACTCGGGAACTGCCGCGGTAAAGCTATTGCATATCATTTTTTATCAACTTATGCAATAGGGTATTTGACTAAAAAAACCTAATTAGTCCGTCAGTCAGATTTCCAAAAAATACTCATCATCATCATCATCATTTCAGCCGAAAGACGTCCACTACTGGATATAGGCCTCCCCCAAGGTTCTCCACGACGACCGGTCCTGCGCCTCCCGCATCCAGCGGTTTCCCGCGACCTTCACCAGGTCGTCGGTCCACCTTGTCGGGGGCCTACCCAAAAAATACTACACATATTTTTTTCTTTTTTCATATAAACAAAAAATGAAGACGACACAGTGCTTTGAAAACTCGTGTGACGTCACTGCACGCTACACTTTTTAGCGGCTAGTGACGTCACCAGCCATCACTCCTGATCTTTCATGGCTATTATATTTGTCAATTTTTATTGTTTTGATAAAACAAAATATACGAAATGTAAAACGTATAATATAATAAACCTATCCAATATTTTTCTATAATCTGTTTTTTTAGTCAAATACCCTATTATTTATATTATAGTAAAGTTATCCGCAAACAAACATAAAAAACATATAACCTCCTCCCTTTTGAAATCGGTTAAAAAAACGAACACCGAAATGAACATCAATAACAGAGACACTTTATGATAGTATTATACTCTATGCGACATGCGGAGCATGAGCGAGCAAGCAGATGCTTTCTCGCTCACGCGCCGACTGCTATGCTAGCGGACCGCGCGATGACGAACGACACGGGTTCCCCCTTCGAGAGCTTGTAGCATACTGAATCTCAATAGCTCGGGCAAGAGAAATGATGGGGAATACGCTCAGATTGTTGAATAAAATTTTTGTTTTGGTTGTTTTAAAAAAATATTTCTACAATAATATTCGCCATGAAATTGCCTATCCATTAGTATAAGAACACAATCTAAATAATGCTTACTTTTCGAGGAGATGCACGTTTTTGATAATTATTTCTCTTGTCAGAGGTTTCGTTGTGAAGGAATTATTTCAACATTATGCTTAGTAAACAAAAAAAGGAATCTACAATTTTGGAGCCAAGATTATGGAGAAAAATTTTGTATTTTTAATAAGTTGATATTTCTTTTGGATAAAGAGTAGATAGCTCCGAAAAACTACATAAAAACGGCCTGCGGTGTGTTTTTCCCCTGGAACCGCCTTAAGTAATAAGTTTTTAGTTATTTACATTTTCATTTGTGTGTTCTTTAAATGTACAGACAGCTGTGCTGTTGGGGAGTTTGTTCCGCCACTTATTCTTCCCAGCGAAAGCACTAGGAAGTAGCGAACGGCGGGCGTTTTGGGGGGACTGTCTTTGCCTAATTTGAATAAATGACTTTATTATTTTATTTTAATTTTGACATACAACAGAGAACCAAATAATTGGCCTTGCCACAACCTTGCCTTATTGGCGTTGGCATCTAATCTAATCAGATGCAGTTAAATACCATTATTTTCCAAGCAGCGCCTATCTACCTGTACCCCAAGGTTGTTATTGGAAAAACCCCTTGTTTGATAAAACTGGTTATCAGGCTTTCGGCCATCTGAAAATTCATCTTTATATCTACAAATGACAGTGTGAACGAACTGTATATTAAGCCTTCTGAGGCACTGAAGAGTCTCGATAAGCTACCTAACTATCACAGCGTTAATCCCAGTCGCATCCGAAGCTTTTTCAGCTTTGTAGTCTCGGGTCCGCTTTACCAGTCTAACTGCTCATTTGGCTAAACTTCGATATTTTCCGTGAAGTGACTGCCGTCTGACCTCCACAACCTGTAGGCGACATCGAAGCATTGCATTTAGACCAATTGTTGGGTTTCGATATGCTATTAATAGTTATAGATGGACCGACTGCGGCAAGAGTAACTCAACCTTTTTTTTGGATCCAAGGAAATTTTGCATCCATTACTGCGGCTTTTGTTATCTAACCACGAACACGGAAAGCAGATAATAAAACTTTTTTTTAAGTCATTACGTAGCCTTTTGGTTCATTTCAATCAGTATTTCATCAAAGGCTTGTTCTTTCTTTAAAAATTAAAAATAAACCAAGCGTTCCACTTTTTTAGAATTCAATATTATTTGAGTCTAAAGACTTTTTATACCAACGCTCTCCCCCGGATCAGAGATCGTCTGTATTCAAATGTATTAAGAGGAACGAGGGAAAGGTTTCGTAATAGTATTCCCATTTCGATACGAAAGGGAGAATTTAATTAAATGTAGTAAAATTTTCCGAATCATAAGAATTCCAGAATGGTAAACAGTTTTTTCGTAGAGGACTAACATTTTGCCTGCGACTTCTACGTTTGTATTCCTGTGGGTTTATTGGAAAATGTCGTTAGAAAAGTTTTGAATAGAAATGGATGTGGATGACTAATAAAACGATGGATTGACTGTATAAAAGATGAAATGGGTAGAAAGGTCGACTACCTTTTTTTTTTTTTTTTTCGGGGTGGAAATCCTCATAGGATGTCCGCCGCCCTGGGTTGGGCGACGGGGTCTGTCAGACTTTTACTGACTAAAACCACCCCGGTGTCTCTTCTATCACGAGCAAACGCGTGAGGCCGCGGGAGTCTAAATTCTTCCACGGCCCCACACCCTCGTGCTGGCCCGGTCTGTCCGGGCCCCGTCTCCTGCACGGGGTAGTGGGGTGTTAAACTACCCCGTGCATCGCCTCAGGGGCGTGCGTCGACACTAGTGCGCGCCTCCGCCTTGGGGTCCATAGGGGGCGGGGACTTCCCCATGTCCCTCGCCCCTGGACCCATTCATGGGGGGCGGAAGAGGGCGTTATCCGCCCTTCTTCAGCACCCGGTGCGTCTTCTGCGCGCAGAATGGCGAGTGTTCCGGCTGTCAAGTCCATCGCCCACACAGGGGCCCCATACAGGGCCATGGACCGCACGATTCCCACGTATAACCGCCTACAGGCGGCGCTCGGGCCCCCCATGTTGGGAAGCAACATTGATAGCGCGCCTGCTGCACCCATCAGCTTGGGCGCCAGTCGCCGGAAGTGGGGCCCGAATTCCCATCGGCTGTCGAGCACCAATCCCAGATACTTCATGGTGGACTCGACAGCTCGACAGCCCCACTGACCACGATATGCGATCCTGGCGCCGGCGCACGCCGGGGGCCATGGAAAACCATGGCCTCCGACTTGTCAAGGGCCACCTCCAGGCCCAGGCGCCGGATGCGGTTCAATTGGCATTTGAGCTAGAGATTTTTTATATATAAATATAAACTAGTGCTTGACTGCAATCCCACCTGATGGTAAGCAGTGATGCAATTGTTGACGGTAAAGATCGCTAGTTTATTAAGTCCACGCACTTAAAATCTTAATGTATAGGAAGACGGCAGCTGAGCGAGGTGATGCAATGTTAAAACCAACAACCGATCGATGCTGCGCCAGAGGGAGACTGATCTGGTGACCCTCCAAGACCAAACTCCAGACACGATAACATTTGGTGCATCGTACCCGGCACACATCGCAACACAACTGCTCAGACCCGTCCTCCGTACCGCTTCACCAGACATCATGCCGGAACACGACGAATCGCTTGGGGGCAAGACTTTGTCTGGTGGGTGGTAACTTCTGCCGGCAGCCGATATTATGGCCTACCACCAAAAAAATGTTCGGAATCATAAAAAGAATGGAACGTACCATAGTGTCTACCAACTATTCTGATTGTTGTTTTGTTTATTTTCTTTTCACACCTAAACCACTGAACCGCTATTTCTGTTGCATATACGCTGTCAGTAATACAGAAATGGACATGGGGTAACTTTGATCCCTTTAGCAAATGCTGTTCATAAGGAAAACATAAATAACTTTATTGTGATAATAGATGGCGCCACGTGCCCTTCGAATCATGATTGAATTAATATGTTAAAACTAACTACGCCCCGTGGTTTATCCGTAATTTCGTCGACGTAAAAGCCAATTAATATTATAAATGCAAAAGTTTGTGATGGTGCACGTATGTATGGATGGATCGACGTTGTTACTATTTCAGGAAAAAAATATTTATTTATTTGATGGTTAATTAAAACGGTGCAATACCCATTACAATAATTAATATATACTCAACAATTACAATAATTTACATATACTCAACAATTACATTAATTATCTTAAAAACTACTACTAAAACTAACATGTCACGGTAGACTCTCTCGCATAAAGTATGACCATTCACAGAAAACCAATCATACACGCACAAGCTTATTAAATTCATCCGCAAACACGTCACATTCAGAGTGAATGAATGAACGTATTTGTATAAAATTTGGTACACAGACTATTTATACGCAGAATTAACACAAAAGATACTTTTTATCCTGATATTTCCAAGAGTGAACGCAGGGCACAGCTAGTTTCCAACGCATGGTTAGCGCAGTAGTCAAGCTATTGACTGCCGCGCTGCGTGTCGCGGGTTATATTCCCGCATAGAACAAATGTATGATCTACAAGTAGTTGTTCCGGGTCTGGATGTTTGTGAATGTGAGTTTATATGTTTGTAAACGCACTCACAATACAGGAGAAATTCCTAGCATGGGGCAACGTTTTATTTAATATATACTTACTATCTATACCTACATAGCTGAAGAGATTGTTTGTTTGATTGAACGCACTAATCTCAGGAACTACTGGTCCAAATTGCTAAATTCTTTTTGTGTTAGATAGCCCATTAATCCAGGAAGGCTTTTGCGACCGGTAGAAGAGGAGCATATAGAAAAAACATAACGAAACCTACGCGGGTGGAACCGCGCGGTGCAGCTAGTCTATACTAATATATAAAGCTGAAGAGTTTGTTTGTTTGTTTGAACGCGCTAATCTCAGGAATTACTGGAACGATTTGAAAAAATCTTTTTGCGTTGGATAGCCCATTAATCCAGGAAAGCTTTAGGCTATGTAACATCACGCTGCGACCAATAGGAGCAGAGCATATAAAAAAAATAAACATATCGCAACCTACGCGGGCGAAACCGCGAAGCGCAGCTAGTAAAAAATAAAAAAAAACTCCGGTAGCAGCTCCATATCTTTCAAAATTGAGGAGATAGAAGACTAGCAATAGAAAGTTGTGGGCTTTGTTTAAACACTACAAGTTAAACGGACACTTTGTTTACTCTAGTTTGCTTATAATCTGTAGGTACCGTTTTTAATTGAAAACCCGGGACTTTGGGTTGGTCCACACCTTTATAATATAAAACTTCACTAGTTTACTGCAGCAGGTCATAAATATCAACATGTAATAACATAATTGTCACTGAAAACCAGCGCTGGGCTCTGTTTTTGGCCGCTGTCTCGAATCTAACGTGCAGCGGGGCGGCGGCGGCAGCGGCGCGGGAGCCGGGAGGGCATCGAAGACCCGTTCTCGAAACTAGCGGGCAGATCACGCGTCACTATAGCCGCGTAGTGTTGTGTTCACGATTGTGTCGACGAGATATTTGTTTTTATTCACGAAAAAAATGTCTGAACAATGGCGGCAACATCTTTTTGATTCAAATTTATTCCTAACACTCACCGCTCACTGCCCGCAAGATTCGAGCGCGAGAAGTACACCCGCTCGCTGCTCGCCGCCACCCCACTGCCGCGCCGCTGTTTTCGAGAACCAGTCCGTTTGATTTTACGCATAAGATCCTACCGCTCACTCGCCGCCGCCGCCCCGCTGCCCGCAAGATTCGAGGCAGAGGCCTTAGGGTCGCAGCATAATGCAGAGCGACAGCCGTTTTGCGTGGATGTGACGCATGTTCCCTTAACCATTTCTTTTTTTTTTTTGGTCTCTATGTAATTTTTTGCGTCATGTTTACCACAAATAAATATTTTTTCTTTCTTCTTTATTTCTTTAATCAGCGTATATTATTGCCACAACTGAGACACTGATATCTCTTCTCTGAGAGGCAGTGGGTTGGTAGGTGTAATGCGTCTAAAATATTTTATGCTGGTTTCTCAACGATGTTTTTCTTCATCATTTTGAGCGCATTGGGCCCTTGTGGTTGATTACGGCCGAGAGGACGAGGTGTGTCGCAGCAATGGGAACATTATCTAGTATCATTATGCTAATCTTAGGCAGTTAATACTCGGCACCATGCCCCACCTCGGGAGGTTTTGAAGCGGATCTCATGTCGCATTGACCTCTAATAAATCCGTAACACGGATACATCGGCCAACCGCGCGGTCGAGCGGTGCTCTCACCGCCACCGCCCCTTCGCGCTGCCGTCCGTGCGGTGGAGCGGCGCCTCACACATTTAGTGCCTCATAACCACGCGGATCATCGTGGGTGCAGGACGAAGATCAGAAGATTCTTGATAGTGTCTGTAAACGATCTGGTCAAAACCGTGTTAAATGCATCCAGGGGGACAGTCGCGTAAACCGCCTTACCGTACGGGGCACCGCTACGACATCCGCTCGACCGTCGCCGCCCTCCGCGGGGGTACGCTGTGCCGTGTGCTAATTGCCTTACAGTGTTAATCTAGCTACCCAGCCTGTTGGTATTCTATAGGACACATTATACATTTGGAGAGTTTAAGCGGGAATTGTATGACTTGATTCCGCCACCACCGGACATCATCAGACGACTTGTCGTACGGCGACCTCTACATACTTGACATCACACACATCTTTTAAGACGAGGCGGTCCGGATCATCTGCTTCGTCCGCTTCGTACCGATGTAGGTACGCGATATAAATATCGTAACACCGTACATCGAAGGAGTTAAATTGTAGTCAGACGGTAAGCCGTCTGACTAAAATTTAAGTGTCTTCAAGGCTAGAGTGGATACACTTAATAAACTAGTACGCTTCACCATCAACGATTGCATCACTGCTTACCATCAGGTGAGATTATGATCAAGCACTAGTTTAGCTATTATGTTTAAAATCTAGCTATAGATTTTAGTATTGTCTTCAAGTTGGTCAAATGGCTATCACTCCCTAAAGATACTAAAGCGACTTAGCCGTATAGTATTAAATTGGAAGCCGACTGATGATAATAATTGGAACCGGTTAAACCTTCAAAGGATAGCTTTATGTCCCTGAACAGTGATTAGTAGAAACAATAGAATATCTCGATGTTAGTAGTCCCAATTCCCTTACTCACTAACCAAACCTAATTTAAGTTCAGTCTTATTCTTTCTATTTCATAAAGAGGAGGACAGAAGATAAACATTAGTCTTGTTGTCAAATTAGGGTAATTAAGTAACACATTATCAGTAGCAATGGGTTTCATTTTGACCGTTCAACAATATTCATTGCATTATTTACGGAGCAGACACATTTTCGAACATAATTTATGAAGCAATGGCTCGGCAATTTGCTTCGAAATGATTCCAACTAATAATGATAGCGCGTTACGCAATTAGGGTGCTGTTTTACAAATAGTAGGAATTTCTTGATGGAGACTTATGTCCAGTCAATCGATTCTGCTAAAATCTTACACACTAGGTGAGACGAATGTGGAGTGAACTGTCATTCAAATCAAAAAAATCAAAATCAAATCAAAATCAAATCAAAATCAAAATCGTTTATTTCAAATTAACCATCACTTGGTACTTTTGAATAGTCAATGTCGGTCAGTTCAAGAAAAGTGAAGCTAAATTGCACGTTCCAAAGCGTAGATCTCTATGGAGAAGAACGTGCAAGAAACTCCATGGACACTCTTTTAAAATCATAATATATGGGTTACATTTCTTCGTTACATATTTATGTTGCTTCTATCATGTGAGCACAATGTAAAATTAATTAAAATATAAAAATGAATTAAGCCCACTGGCAGCTAAGAGATGACCAGTCTCCATTGACGGCCCCCGTTCACGAGCATGACGCGCGCATCAAACTAATGATTGACACTTAGAAAGCTCATTATAATCTCACTCCACCAAACTTTTTACGGTGAAATGATTACAGAATCGCACTGCAGCAGCGGATGTCTTTCATTTCCGAAATGAAGATGAGGTAGGCACATCTAGGCTCCATCGTGATTGCTTTCCTACAGGTAATATTTTCTTATTGTTTGTCTTACCTATTTGTGCTTTAGTATATATGTACGAGTCAGCCATCGTACATGACACGTACATATTAGCTACATACATAGATCAGCACTATTCCGTCTCCTTGCACAAATTATAGTGTAAGGCGACAGTACACGATCAGCCTTCAAAGACTGTACTCATTTACACATTCATACCTATATTAGTTACGAGTTAGTTAAATATTCAATAAATCATCATATTTGGCTATCTTCGACTATGATTGAAGTTAATAACCAAGGTGTCTGCGAATCATTCAGCAGCGCATACATCTTTATGGTCCTTCGAGCAGGATAATGAGTATACTTGTGTATTTTTAATTGTATATGTATGTATTTAAATACGTAAGTAGATCTTCAAGCCCATAGTGAATAGGGTCTTGATAAACTAGCGCGCTTCACCATCAACGATTGCATCACTGCTTATCATGAGGCTGCATCACTGCTTATCAATACATAGTATAAAACAAAGTCGCTTTCGCTGTATGTCCGTATGTATGCTTAGATCTTTAAAACTACGCAACGGATTTTGACGCGGTTTTTTTAATAGATAGAGTGATTCTTAAGGAAGGTTTGTATGTATAATAAATGCATAATATAGTAGAGAAACACTGAGAAATCTGAAAAGCGCGATAAAACCGAACTCCACGCGGGCGAAGCCGCGGGCGGAAAGCTAGTAATTCATATAAAAAAGTTAAAATATATTTATAGCTTTAAAAAACATATTTTTGCTAATTTATGCATAAAATTTATTCCTTATTTTTCATAATTACACGTATCATATCACTTTGCATGTTTTTTTGCAGATGGGAATTCATCAAATAACCTCTCCCGTTCTGGGCGGAGCGGAAGGGCGC
Organism: Sesamia nonagrioides; assembly: GCA_017933935.1. Lineage (NCBI taxonomy): Eukaryota > Metazoa > Arthropoda > Insecta > Lepidoptera > Noctuidae > Sesamia > Sesamia nonagrioides. The sequence goes on along the minus strand of JADWQK010001079.1, from coordinate 890,502 downwards.
GTCAGAATTTACTGACTGCAACCCACCCGTGTTCCTTCACTTGCCTGTGCGTCAAAGGCCAAGGTGTCTCTTCCTTCTCTGTGCCTTTGTGTGCTTAAAGGATAAGCGATTTAATGCTTCCACATTGCTGAGTTAGGTTATTTTGTTATGCCCTTGGTGGGGTAAGATCAATTATTTGATTGACCGTAAGCAACTGAATAGATTCCAATAATTATTAAACCATGTTATATTTTTTCCCAAATATGTACATTTAGAAATTGTGGCAGTGTGGTTAGGTACTAGACGTATAGTGAGACAGGCCCCGCCGCGCCGCGCCGCTGCAGGAGCGGGCGGGCTAGCGGTGCGTTGACCATATTCTTGTTGGGACAACCAAGTAAGATAACAAGCTCATAACTTTTTGGAATTTCATGACATCTGTTTGAAATTTTGTGCATAGATTCTTTACATCAAAACACGTATCAAGATTTTATTTATATTGACAATAAATAACGTCTTGTTGTTTTCTTACGTCAAAGTAACATTAAACCTTGGGTTGATAAAGAAATAGGCTATTTGACAGATTTAACGAAACGACCTGGTAAATGACGTCACAAGCGGTTTTCGGTTCTCAGTGGTGTTTGTTTTTAATTATTATTTGCTGTTGTTATCTAATAAAATGGTTTACAAGTGGTGTACTGCACTGGTTTGTACAAATAAATCGATAAAAACCCCCGAAAAACAGTTTATAAGTTTGCCGGAAACAAGCGTATGACGTCATCGCGACATTAGCCAATCCGGATCGTTTCACAATGTGTGGCGCGAGAAACAAAAAGCCAAACATATTTTTGTGTTTTGGATATAATAATTGTTATTATTTTTTATTAAAACTCTTGTAAATGATATAAAGAACCCTCATTTTATGCAATTAAAGCAAAAAATCACAAATAATTGAATACTGTGAAATAGCCTATTATGAGGCTGACTATACCTAAATGATTTCTTGGATTGGGAATCTCGAGAGGAAATATTGGAAAACAGATTACTGAGTAGACGTTAGTAAAACTCATTCAACCGGATTTGATAAGCTACATAACATTACGCCTGTATGCCTTTCCCTACCCATATAGATGAAATGATATGTAATGTTGTATAGTACCTATAGTAAAAGTACACAATGCTGTTCACCTTAGGTAATCAAATATCAACTTTATTTCAATAACGATTAAGTTGAGAGTAACTAGCCTTATTCAAAAAGTTATAAAAATAATTGAAGTTGTAGCGTAACTTGAACTTTATTATGAAGGAGTTAAAATTATTTTTCCAGAAACGTACATTTGTATTATATATTTTTGCCAAATAGGCGTGATTACATCCGTACTTCGTCAATTAATTATATTACAACTCGGAGAAGATACATAGAAACTGAACCGAAGGATTTTTATTTTAACCAACGATAAAAAGGACTACTTTAAAGAAAGGATGCTTTTTAATATATTTTTTGTGTATAAAGAATACTTAAAAAAAAAACTTTTTTAGAGAAGTCCGGTGCTTTTCGATGTTTTTAAGTATTTTGATCATATCATGATTTATGAGGACCGTGCTTCGTATCTAAAATAATCGGTCCATGCATAGGTCAATGATTCTCTATTTTTTATTTATTTATTTATTTATTATTTATTTAGGAAACAAACAGTCTCTTATAAATCAATGATTACAATTCAATTAGATACATATGGACTTTAATATGATAACAGGATGCAGGCACCAATTTTAAGTAGCCTATTCTGTAATTGCAAGTAAAGTTAAAAATATTAATAGTAATAAAAGAAAAAGAAACAACAGAAGACCTTTACAATAACATGGTAATGCACAAATGAGGGTTCAAAATGTATCCGATATGGGTATTTTACTGCTAAAGTTTACAAACATAAAACTTAAAACATTTTAACATAAAACTTATTGACCGGCAATCTCCTACGCTTAACAATAGCTCTTGAAACTTATTATTGCTCGTTGTGCCGTTTCAGCTCCATATATTTCAATCCTGTGGGAATACCGGGTTAAAAACTATCCTGTGTATTATTTCCGGTTATAAACCTATACGTGTGCTAAATTGTAATGACTTATTACAAAGTGAAGGAAAACATCTTAGGAAACCTGAACCTTAAGTCTGAAACGCCACCCGCATTAAGCGAGCGTGGTGATTACGCACAATCTTTCTGTGTGTGAGAGGAGACCTGTGCCCAGCAGTGGGACGATAAAATGGCTGATGATGATGATGAAGATGATACGCTAAATTTTATTCAAATCCATTTAGTAGTTTTGTGTGAAAGAGTAGGTAACAACATATTACCCATTATATTAAACATCCAAACATGGATGCATGGATCCATACATGTATGTTTGGATGTTATGGTATGATGGATATATCCTCCATACATCCTCATAAACTTTCCTAGTTGTAATATTAATAAGATGTGTTCTGCGGTTAGAATACTACTAGAACATTCTTTTATAATTCAAAATTACACAAATCACTGTAATCGCATATTATCTTGTCTGAGTACAATGGATGGAAGAGTTGTTATTAAAAATGTACCAGTATACGCCAGCAAAAGTCCGTTTATTTTAAACGAAGTATTCATGAAATCTCACCTCATATAATTTGTATTTCGCTGTGAACTAAGCATATTCGTATGTGAATTTTTCTGAGCTTTTTAACCCCAGAGAAGAACATATTAAGATAAGCACATCCATTGATAAAATATTAAACAGATACGATATATTCTAACAAACTGACCAAAAAAAATGTGCTGAACACAGCAGCAGCACACATGCATATTTTTAATCGGCATACATTGGTACAGTGTGAGTGAGATGGGGCGCAATCTAAAGCATAGAGAAAAAAAAAGATGCCTAGTGTTTGTCGTTTGCGCTGTTAGTGTTTGTCGTTTGTTTTTACGAGTGTATCGAGAGTGACTAAAGCGAGATACAGGACTTACTTCCTTTTGTACGCTTCATTTTTAGTGCGCTAGTGACATATCTACCTTAGTTTAATATTTTATCAATGAGAACATCTAATCATGGTGTTGGCTATAAGAGTGGGGAAGACCAAAGAAACGAGGGGTTGACTGTGCAAAAGATAACATGGGTAGAAAGGGGCGATAAGATGACGACTAACAGGGAAATATAGAAGCAGAGAAGATAAATAAAATAATTATATGTCGTGAATAACGATATAGTTTTTATAAAAAGTTGCTCATTTTACTTGTGTAGTAGTGGGACAAACGCTGTGACATTATTTTGTAATAGCGGCACGTAGACAGAGTCGTTTTGGAAAGTGGGGGTTGTCGAACAATGACTTCGCTTTGAAGCGCGGACTAGAGCACATCTCCGGGGCGAAACTGTCGGTTTGCCTATTTAAAATGTTATTGTCAAGATTAGATAGTATCCCTCTAACGTAAATAGAGCCCTTCCGTGGTAATAGTTACCTAAAGTAAAGTACTTATATTCCAAAATGTTACTATATTAATGTTCTTGTTGTCAGATTGATGTTGATCCAAGTTAAACAAATATCAACTTTATTTCAATTATAATGATGTTGATTTTAGAATAGGGTATTTGACTAAAAAAACTAATTATTTTTTTTCATATAAACAAAAAATGAAGGGGACACAGCGCGTTGAAAACTCGTGTGACGTCACTGCACGCTACACTTTTTAGCGACCAGTGACGTCACCAGCCACCACTCCAGATCTTTGATGCCTTTTATATTTGTCAATTTTTATTGATTGGATAAAACAAAATATACGTATCCAATATTTTTCTATAGGTAATCTGAATGACAGACTAAATAGAATCATTTTTTTTACCCAGGAAACAACCCTATTACTGGCGTGGTGTGCTGTAACCTGAAATTTATTATGTAGCAGTCAAAAGTTATTTTTCTATAATAGTATATTTGTATACATTTTTGCCAAATAAGTAATTCGCGATTGAATAAATTTATGTTTTTTATATCTATACAACTTTATTTTTCCTTATACGAATTCTGAATATATGTCCAGAATAAGCAACTGAATCGATTCCCATAATTTTTACACCATGTTATATTTTTCCCAAATGTATTTAAAAATATTGCCGTGTGGTTACCGAGCGCACAACATAGTTCACATCGGATCATAGTGTCATAGGGCGTCACCAGGACGCGCGGCGGCGTAGGGCGGATAACCAGGTAACATAACAAGCTCATAGCATTGTGATTTATCATGATAGCTTTTTGAAATTTTATACATAAATTCTTACATAAAAATACTGGACACGTGTTTCAGGTTTCGCATATACAAAAAATATTAAAATGTTGTAAGTATAGGTATTAAAATGATACACCAAAAGCTACATTAAAGTATCTCCTTTGTAAATCCATCCAAAGGTTGTGTTTAAAAGATCGCTTTTAGCGATAAGTCATTATGTCAACCCTTATACAATTGCTACATTTATCCATACTAATATTATAAATGCGAAAGTAACTCTGTCTGTCTGTCTGTTACGCTTTCCCGCTTAAACCTCTCAACCGATTTTGATGAAATTTGGCACAGACAATCTTTAAACCCTGAGAAAGAACATAGACTACCTTTTATCCCGGAAAAAAATTGATGTTCCCGAGGGAAATCTAAAAAGCGCGATATAACCGAACTCCACGCGGGTGAAGCCGCGGGCGGAAAGCTAGTATTATATATTTTTAGAATATTACAGATGCAATATTCTATAAAGAATATTCTATTCTAAAATAATCTTCTCGAATATTGTAAGTGACTATGTTAAGAAGGAACTCTAGTGCCAAGGAATTTGGAAAATAGGTAGTTGAAGAAACTATTGCCGTCGCGTTGCTTCCAACGTCTTTTTTTTATATATATATATTATAAACTAGCGCTTGACCGCAATCCCGGTCTCCCGGTAAGGTGCGAACAGTTGCAGCTCAGGCTGATTTTGCCTACAAAAACGTTGACCAAAAGAAATTTCGTATTCCACTGCTTTCGTTTTCAAAACACGACAGATCACAATTATTTTTAAAAATTTAGAGGAAAAGTGTGCCTATGCTTCTATTATTTTCTTTTTTGTCAAAAACTTATCACATTTGTGTAATAGTCGTCTGAACATCGCGGTAAAAATGGTTTTTTATTTCGGGATTTTGAAATATCATATTTGTTTCATTAAGTTTTCGAGAAAATCAAATATTAGAGGCGCGTATAGTCAAGGTGTGAAATTGTAGAAAAAAAATTGTGGAAGCATGAGGAACAGGGAGTAAAGTTCACTCATCCTCCATAGAAAAGGGAGGAACCTCCGACCAGACGGGTGTTATGTCTGGCGGGCACTTGCCCAATGCTTGAAATTGGGAAGTTGTATGTATGCTAGTACACGGTAAACTCTGATTGCGAGATGTAGAATTCGTGTGATGTCAGTATGACGTGTTCTTTATTTGTGGCGTTTGTAGGTACGGCTACAAAATCATTGCTCTAAAAGCGTTATCCACGAAGAAAACAGCAGAATACGTTTGTATGGAGAAAACGCCACTAGAGTCCCCGCTTAATATTCATTATTCAAGCTAACATTCTGCCCTATAGTTTGTAGAAGTAAATTCGAGTGAATTATATCTAATATATATAATATTATATATATAGTACACTATATACAGTATGTTAAATAACAGAGGGCGTTCCCTTAAACTCGTTAATATACATATATCATTAATAGATTAAAATAAAAATATCAGCATAGAAAAATAAGCATAAAAAAATCCGAATAAAAAAAAATTCTAATTGGAAATAAATTTTAAACCTCCTGTTTTAAATCAAAATAGTAGTCGTCATGTATAAATAAATTGCGACGTTGCCGTCTTTCATGTTCGCGTGTACAGTGTGTTTCTTTTACATGTCAATTTAAAATTTTTATTGAATATTTTGTTATTGGAAAAAAATTTAAAACATTTTGTTTTCGAATGGAAATATTTTTTTTAGCATGTATGTATGCTATACTATTTCGGGTTAACGGGAACGCCCTCTGTTAGTTAACATACTGTATATATAGGCACTAATGTTAATATTGACAGATATTGTAGGCCATCGTTCGTTACTCTTGAAGACAGAATACAAAAGCCTTATCGATATAACAATGAATACATGCTCTGAATCTGTAAGCGGACCCCGGGCTCCAACGCGAAAGCCGCGGTTGCAACCGGGATAAACGCTGAGATGATTATGATGACATGCTCTGAATCTGGCACCCTAATTAATCTCTGTATTTCTTTCTACATATTTCATTATAATTATAAACTAGTGCTTGACCGCAATCCCGCCTGATGGTAAGTAGTGATGCAATCGTTGATGGTGCGCGTTACTTTATTAAGAGCCTATTCACTCAAAAAACTAAGTGAATAGGAAGGGAGACGGCAGTTGAGCGAGGTGATGCAATGTTAAACCCAACAACACGACCCACGATGCTGCGCCAGAGGGAGATTGATCTGGAGACCCTCCACGATCAAACTCCCGACACAACAACATTTGGCGCTTCGTATCCGGCACACATTGCACCACAGCTGCTCAGACCCGTCCTCCATACGGCTTTACCAGACATCATGCGTGAACATAAAAAAAAAGCACTACGTATACATAATAAGCAAAGGTGTGGGTGAGCACGGCTCTCCTAGCTAGGTTACCTGTGTTAAGGAGAAGCAGTCCGGTCTCCTAGTTTAGAGAGTTAGTTAATGCTCTGCTCTTATTGGTCGCAGTGTGATGTTATATAGCCTAAAGCCTTCCAGGATTAATGGGCTATCTAACGCAAAAAGATTTTTTCAAATCAGACCAGTAGTTCCTGAGATTAGCGCGCACAAACAAACAAACAAACAAACTCTTCAGCTTCATATATTAGTATAGATATGTTATTTTCATTAAAATAAAATAACAATAAAAAAATAAAAGATACAGTATTTGAAGCATAAAGCTAGGTAATCCATTGCTCCATATAATCGAATAATCTGTCTGTTCAACAACATAAATAACGCAGTGAATGTTGTGAACTTTCAAAATGAAATCTATTGATACTGATAGCGGCGTGGCGCAATTACTCTGTCGGTCCCAAAAGCCCCGGCCCATCTTGATAGACTGACTACCCAAATCATTTATATATACAATCCTATTTTTTTGATAGATATAGGTATGTACTTACTTTGATTGACCTAGGGAAAAAGCATTTTTCAAATAGAACCACAATTTATTCCTATTTCAAGTTACTAAAAATATAATAAAATAGGTGTGACATGACATGACCGTACCACCGGTCAAGTCATGCGGCGACTATCGGACCACATGACACGAAAAGTACTTGATATTGGTACCCAGCCCAGAAAACGCGGAAGACCCCGCCTTATATAGATGTCCCTTATTGATAGAGACCTTAAAAGGACGCATTTAACATCTCGGGCGACCCAGGACAGACCGTCTTGGCGAAGATTGACCAGGAGGGTTGACCCCAAATAAATGGGATTATGGCCAGGCAGAAGAGAGAGGTGAGAGGGAGTGGGCCGTAATCTACCACGCTGGCCTAATTTGGATTTGTAGATGTCACATGCCTTTGGATTAGGATATGGCGGTTTCCTTAAATTGGTTTTCCTTCACCATTTTGAGAGCAGTGATAATGAAATAATTTACACAAAGTAAAGGGTCTGTTATAAATAAGTAAGGGTCTGATTACGCTCAATCCTTCTCTGAACGAGAGGAGACCCGTGCCCAGCAGTGGGACGATAAAAAAAGCTTGATGATGATGATGAAAGGGTCTGTCTGGGATTTGAACCTACAACTGGTAAGTCACAGCTGATAACACTGCGCAACCACTGCTCTCAATTCAATGTTACTTCTTCCCAAAAATACGATTAAACACTCTAATAAAATTAATGGCGCCTCTTTTTCTGAGCCTCAAGTAATTTATTTTGGGTTCTACACAGTCGGGGTAACTGTGGTCAACTTCGATGTACCGCTCACCGGCCGCTGCCGTGAGACGGAACGCTCCGCTCGCTCGGCACCTTTGCACACACGCGTGTGGTCACATATCTTATTTAACCTATTTCATCGGGGTCATCATCTAGCGTGTGTCAGTGTAAGTCGTGGTGGTCTAGTAGTTAAAACACCAGCCTCTCAAGTATGTGTGTGTTAATTACGTAACAGACTATTAATCGGAATCTGCATCATTTTGAAGCAAATTTCTAAATAATTGCTTCATAAGTTGGAAAATTTAGTTTACACAACGCACAAATAACGCAATGAATGTCGTTACCCTGTCAAATCGAAACGATTTCGATTGATAATGTGTAATTACGTAACACATTATCAATCGGAATCGGTTTCGATTCGGCACCGCGGGTCAGGCCACCTACATTGGTGGCCTGACCCGCGGTGCTTTTCTACTTTTGCGTACTTTTCTAAAGTTATATGTACTTTCTAAGTATATCTTGGACACCAATGACTGATTATAAGGTGAAGGAAAACATCTTGAGGAAACCTGGACTTTAAGTCTGAAATCGCCAACCTGTATTGAACAAGCGTTACGCTCAATCCTTCTCTGTATGAGAGGAGACCTGTGCCCAGCAGTGGGATGTAAAAAGGTTGATGATGATGATGATGAATCATCTAGTTTGCTTATAGCGGACCAGCGGTAAGTAAAACCAGAAGAGGCGCTCATCTATACTAATATATAAAGCTGAAGAGTTTGTTTGTTTGTTTGAACAGGCTAATCTCAGAAACTACTGATCCGATTTGAAAAAATCTATTTGCGTCGGACATCTCACTGATCCAGGAAGGCTTTATGCTATATAACATCACGCTGTGGCCAATAGGAGCGGAGCATAATAACAATTTAAAATGTATGTTAATATTTTGGGCTTAAAATAAAATGTTCAAATAAGTAACTCCACGCGAACGAAGACGCTGGCGGCAGCTAGTTTATTAAAAAAATTGTGCATCATTAGAGGCCCGATATTTTTTGAAAAGTAACCTTCCTGATAAGTCTACCATAATTAATCCACTTGTCTTTCGTGGTCGTGGTTACTATGCTCACAAACTCTAGTTAGAAGTAAACTCTGTATTAAGATTGGCATTAAGGCCTTATCAGACGATGTCGAGCAAAAAAAGTCTCGGTTTTTGGTAAAGGTCAAATTAATCACATCTTGTACAGTCACCACTGGAGATAAGTAAACAACTCTGTTGTATATACTTGTAATTTATAAGAAACCGATGGGTGTTTTCGAGTAAAATCGAATTAATTAATATAAAACAAACACTTCGTTTACCTAATTAAATTTCGTTCGACGCATCCATCAGTTTGTTAGTATATTTAAACTGTAACCAATAACCCTAGTTACTTATCTCTTTAGGTGACTGTACCTAACCGAAACTAAGTTAAGGCTTTCTTACTTTGTTCATTAACGATTGTTGATTTTGTTAAGTTTGCTGGAAGATGTAATATTTATTATCAAGCCTCGTTGGGTTTAGTGATGTGACCGCAAGTGCTACCTCTGACCATTACCCGGGTTTGATTCCCATGTCGGACCATGAGCTTGAGATGGAATTTCATAGCTTCCCCAATACTTCTGTCAGCACGTTAAGCGTTTAGCAACAACTACCATTCATAGTTGCCATTGTTAGCGGCCGTGAGAGGCTCGAAAGTTTCACAACTAAACCTTCCAAGGAGTATCGTAAAGATAAATGTTTTATTATATGTAAGTAGGTTTGTACAAACACTTTTACAAGCAATCATATAGGTATGTTTATATTTTGGCTACTCTTAGAAGAAAGGCTGAAATGAACAAACTGTGACATCTAACTGTCACAGTTCTTGCTGAGCACCGCCGTGTCCTCGTGGCGGCGCTCGGCGGCGATCTCTCGCATCCGACTCCAGCATCCGGTCCAGGTCCAGGGCGCATCCCGGTCCAGGCCATGGTCCGCAGCGAGAGTGCATAGCAGGCCGTCACCTCCTTCTGCGAAGCAGTGATGCTGGCAAAGGAGGAGGCGGAGCGCATGAGGGAGCGGGAATTTTAACGCCCCCACGCCTCTATCCGCCTCAGGAGACGCCCTGGTCGGGAGATAACGTCGTCCTGGCAACCGTAGGCGTAGCTCTCCGCCTGGTAAGTACCAGGCCCCGGTCGACGGCGGGTTTTTTTTATCACGCGTGCCTCAAACAGATGTCAGCACATCGTGACGGGGTCCACGAAGATCGATGCCTGGGTTAGGGTTGCGGATTGGTCAAAAGAGAAACCGTGTACCGTGAAACTAAACCAAACGATAGAACACCGAAAAAACAAAAATAAAAACAACAACACACATATGCTAGACCTAAAATTTTAAAATAAAATAACAAAAAACAAAAAAATAAAATAAATTAATTAAAATATCTGACATCGAGGGACTGCAACAATTTGCCAGTGGCGGTGTTTCCGTCTGACTACAATTTAAGTGTCTTCAAGGCTAGAGTGAATAGGCTCTTACAAACTTAGCGCGTTTTACTATCAACGATTGCATCACCGCTTACTATCAGGTCGGATAGCGGTCAAGCAGTAGTTTGAAATTATAAAAAAAAATTAACCCTCAGTGGACCCGCGTGGTGTGTTATGGCCCACTCCCTCTCACATATTTTATGAAATTTTTTAAAGGGTAAATGGGAATTAATTGAGATATTATAGCAATGCTTTTCACCTAGATCAATCAAAGTAAGTATGGTCCAGTTTCTCTCGAACAGACCTGCCGAAGAGGCCTGTGTCCCAGGAGTATGCGGTACCCTACTGCATACTGCTGGACACTGCTGGAGCAGATGAGAATTGACCTTTCTTCATCTGAGTGTATAATTTTTTCATAATATGCGGATACAATTACTGAAACAGTCAAGCGCAATTTCCTATGAAATCTTTTCTGTATCTACTACGGCTTAGGTACTTGTTTTTACAGCCTTTCTCAAAAATCCACTATGTATCCGTTAAGAGGTGAGAATATTATATACATACAATAAAAGGCTTCCTTCTGTACTTCTTCGGCTTCCCAGCGAAGCCAGTTGTTCGCATTATATAGTTAAGCGTATATTGTGTTTTCACACATCTATCATGACTGTTTTTATGGCTTCATAAATATTTGATCAAGAGGTGTTCTAGGGAATTGTATCAACGCTGTTTCTTTTTCCGGGATATTGATCCCGATTCACTTGTTTTTAAACTAAACTAAATTTAAGTATAGTGCAGTCGTGGTGGCCTAGTGGTTAAAACACCAGCCTCTCAAATATGAGTGCGCGGGTTCGATTCCAGGTCAGGCCAATGCACCACAGACACCAATGACTGAAGGTGAAGGAAAACATTTTGAGGAAACCTGGACTTTCATCATCATCATCATCCCAGCGTTAATCCCAGTCGCATCGGAAGTCTTTTCAGCTTTGGAGTCTGGGGTCCGCTTTTACCAGTCCAACTGCTGCTATGGCTAAACTTCGACATTTTCCGTGAAGCGACTGCCGTCTGACCTCCACAACCCGAAGGCGACATCGAAGCATTGCAGTTAGACCAATTGTTGGACTTTTGAGGGCTCCAACAACCCGTAACGACTGCCACTAGATGTTGGTAAGGCAACCGGGGCCAACGGCTTAACGTGCTTTCCGAGGCACGACCAGACCAGTGCAAATATTCATATTCATGCATACAAATACTTGCACTGTGCGGGGATCAAACCCGCGCCACCTTGCGCAGCGGCCGCGTCAGATACCGCTACGCCACGGTGGCTGTCCAGGTAACCTGGGCTTTATAAGTCTGAAATCGCCAACCCGCATTGAACAAGCGTTGGTGATTACGCTCAATCCTTCTCTGTATGAGAGGAGACCTGTGCCCAGCAGTGGGACGATGGAGGGGTTGATGATGATGGTGATAGTGCATCTTATTATTTCTATTTCATTAAAAAAGGGGCAGCGTGGCTACCATGAGTTTTCATTACGAGACTCGATCATACCCATCGACTGCGTTTGGCGCTCTCATTGGTTCTAACAACTTTCAAGCGGGCCAATCGATGAGTCAATCGCGGTCGATATCGATGATCAAGTCCTCGTAATGAAAACTTATGGTAGCCGCACAGAACATAAATATTAATTTAGTACTGTCAAATTAGTCGGTGCCTGACGTAAATTGACGTATTTTGTTCGCTATGTCTTTAATTACACCTGAGCTGTCTATCCATAGGAAATTTAGACATGAATTAAAATATCTTAATTTGACGAGACTAATATTTTATCTTCTGTCCGTAACTCTGTCTGTCTGTCTGTTACGTTTTCCCACTTAAACCTCTCAACCAATTTTTATGAAATTTGGCACAAACAGTCATTAGACCCTGAGAAAGGACATAGGCTACCTTTTATCCCGGAAAAATTTGATATTACCAAAGGAAATCTAAAAAGCGCGATATAACCGAACTCCACGCGGGCGAAGCCGCGGGCGGATAGCTAGTGAAATATAAAGAAATGATGCTTGACTTAAATTTAGTTTAGTTTATGGACAATGGAATCGATGCCATTTTCAAGCGGTTAGTCGACTCTTCATGTGACCAGAGGACTGGCCTATGCCAATGAATTAGGATCGCCATACAACGTGGCAATGCTGCCAATCTTTCGGACACTGTTCCTGTTGACAAAAATGCTGACGAAATATTTGATGACCTATGACTATTTTTATATATAGTACACATATACATGTGTACCCTAATGTTTGAAGACTAAAATCTTCAACAGTGCGTACTATCCGTCATGACTTACTTGGCGGAGCCGAGACGTGGGCACTAACGGTCGGACTAGTCCATAAGTTTAAAGCCGCTCAGCGAGCTATGGATCGGGCTATGTTGGAGGTCTCTCTGAAGGACTGCATCAGAAATGAGATGATCCGACAGAGGACCGAAGTCACCGACATAACTGAAAGGATTAGCAAGCTGAAGTGGCAATGGTCTGGTCACATATGCCGTAGATCCGACAACCGTTGGGGTAAACGAGTCCGCGAGTGGAGACCGCGTCTCGGCAAACGTAGCGTAGGACGCCCATAGGCGAGATGGAGCGACGACATCAAAAAAGTGTTTGGTAGTGGCTGGAACTGCTCAGGATAGAGTTTGTTGGCGTGCCATCCAAGAGGCCTTTGTCCAGCAGTGGACGAGTAGAGGCTGATGATGATGATATATGTACAGTCAGGGTCTTTATAGTTGAAGTTTAGTAAGATTTTGATAAACTAACAGTCATACACGACGTTTCTATGTTCCAATGTACCTTCATCTAAAGAAGGCGAAATGTTAATTACATATTCATAGACAGCAAGATATAACACCTTGTCTATGAGCATATAGACAGCATATATATAGCTACATATGTAGCTCATAAACTTATTTTGATCTACATAATATGAGGAGAAAGGGAACTAATATGCTCTACGTGACATGCTTAAGGTCCGCCCAATTAGAGCAATAAGGGTAGGAATAAATCATTCTTCAACTCATTTGTAAACATACCGGATCTTGATATAATTAAGTTCGAAACGTACCAAAATAAATTTGCTTGAAGTACAAAAACACTTCAAATATTTATAGAAATATGAATGAATACGTATGAAATACATAGGCAAAAATATTTTTTAATAAATGTTTTCTTAAAATACAGGTGTTTGTAACGTCAATTTTGAATATAAAAGCACGAAAACAAATAAATAAATACCTGATCAGTTGCTCTCCATTTCCATAACACACCCAGATTTTAAAACTTTGTATTTATAACACACAACTAAGTAACTAATTACTGCACCCTTACTCAACAAGAAACACACAGAAATATTCATAAACACTTTTAATTTCAGTCAAAACCACAAATTTTTTAAAACATAAATATTTTGTTTAGAGATAAGTAGGATTTGATTTACGCGCCTTGCAACGACCGTCGCAGGTTGAGACGACGCTCGTCTGCCAGCGTTCAGTCGCTTATTGTTAAAACCGCGCATGCGTCGAGAACCAACTTCATACACGCACCACACTGTGTCTACATTTATAGCGATCTGGACATTATAAAATAACACAGTGGCAATTTATCAGCTTAGCTGAAACATAACCGTTATACTAATCTAATATGTAACGGAAAATTAAACTTTATTTGTTTGACTGTAAGATTTAAAATAACTTGTATATTAAGTTAGTGCTTCAGTGGCTTGCACAAAAAGCACGTCCGATATCATAATCAACCTCATGGTTCCCATAACATTGTTGGGACAGAGGCTTCTGCTCTGTGGGAGAGCAATTCGTCGTGTTGCGACATGATGTCTGGTGAAGCCGTACAGAGGACGGGTCTGAGCAATTATGGTTGCGATGTATGCCGGGTACGATGCGCCAAATATTGTGTCGGGTGTTTAGTCATGGAGGGTCTCCAAATCAATTTCTCTCTGGCACAACATCTTTGGTCGTGTTGTTGGGATTAACATTGCATCACCTCACTCAACTGCCGTCTTCCTTCCTATTCACTTAGTTTTTTTGAAATGAATAGGTTGTTAATAAAGTAGCGCGCTTTACCATCAACGATTGCATCACTGCTTACCATCAGGTGGGATTGCGCTCAAGCACTAGTTTATAATTATTAAAAAAAGAGAGTGCTCCGAAATCCATAACAAGGACCCAGTTGGTAGGTAGATGTCATAAATTTTAAAATTTTTCATTCTGGTTCATGTCGGTTTCCTCCCAATGCTTTCCTTCATCGTTTTGAGAGAAGTGGTGATGAAATCATTTATGCAAAGTAACGCACCTCCGTGTGGTACCAGGCTTAGAACAGTACCAACCCATATCTCCCCGTGGGTGTCATAAGAGGCGACTAATGGAACTCTCATCAGTGAAGCGGGCAGCAGCACTCCTCCTGTAAAATATCAAATTACTGCGATACCCAACCGTTTTGCTAAGCATCGGGATTATGGCAAACACCCCCAATGTAATAGAAAATCTTGGGGGAGGCCTTTGTCGAGCAACGGACCTCTATAGGCAGAAGCACAAGAAGAAGACGCACCTGTCTGGGTTCAAGCCACGGAGCACTGACAATCATTCAGCCACAACTGCTCAATTTGAACAGATCATATACTATACTGATCTTCAAATACTGTCGTAATATTTTCGGATGAATTTCCTCTGTTTGGCATTATTCAATAGATCTTTGATGAAGAAATTTTACAGTATTTCGATGAAAATTAAATTAAATTACTTTATAAGCGTAATTCCCATTTCTCGATAACCTTGACCTTTCCAGATTCACCAAGTCCTTCCAAGCCATTTAACACGATCACGATTTGTTGATAAATAATCTCTACAATTCAATCTTTGTGAAATGTTTGTATTAAAACAAATTACCTAATGTTTTGGAACAATTAATCAAATTCTATCTTGCTACGGCAGGGCATAGGGCATTGCCTGTCTAGTCAAAAAGTTTCAGGTCAAAATCCAACCCGACGAAGCGAGACATTCGAGAAAATTTCAAATTCTGTCTGGAAAAAGAAAAATTAGTTATAAGATTTCTTTATTTGAGTTTGACTTTGGAACACGTTTTTAAAAGTGTATTCAGAGGCTGTAATTCTAATCACGTTCATTATGCCACTGTGCTATTGTAAGACCCATAACATGTTGGCTAAAACTAAGAAGTTATATTTAGCCAACATTTATATAGTACTCGTACATTTAATTTTTTAACCGCAATCCCGCATGATTGTAAGCAGTGATGCAATTTTTGATGGTAAAGAGGGGTGGGGCCGTGGAAGAATTTAGACTCCCGCGGCTCCACGCGCGCTCGTGATAGAAGAGATATCGGAGTGGTTTTAGTCAATAAAAGTCTGACAGACCCCGTCACCCACCCCAGGGCGGCGGACATCCTATGAGGATTTCCACCCCGAAAAAAGAAAAAGAGGTGATGCAATGTTAAACCCAACAACACGACCAAATGCTGCGCCAGAGGGAGATTGATCTGTAGATTCTCTACGACCAAACTCCCGACACAACAATATTTGGCGCATCTTACCCGGCACACATTGCAACATAACTGCTTAGATCCGTCCTCCGTACGGCATCACCAGGCATCATGCCGGAACACGTCGAATCACTTGGCAGCAAGACTTTGTCTGGTGGGTTGTAACTTTTGCCGGCAGCCGATATTATGGCCTTACTGAATCCGGTTAGATTGTGAACCGATCTCAATATAGTTGAGATAAAGGCTACGTAGATGACGCCATATTGACGTCACACGAATTCTACATCTCGCAATCAGAGTTTACCGTGCAACTAGCATAAATACAACTTACCAATTTCAACCATTTGGGCAAGCGTCCGCCAGAGACCGGAGGCATACAAGCAAAATGTAAATTTCTTTATGAGAATTACTTCGGAACGTCTAAAATCAGAAATGAACCTATGTTACTAACTTAAAACATGAAATTCTGTTTGTGGCAATATGTAAATTTCATTATGAGAACATTACTTCGCCTATAACTAGAATGAAACAGTAATTCTTTACTTTAAAACCACTTTCAAACACTGTTAACTACAGAGCAATAAAACTTTATATTCGCTGTAAGTGTAAAAAAGCACTCAATCTTATAAATCATTTAAACTAATACCAGTCAGCATTTTCATAGTACCTATACCTACAATCACTAAAGTCACGCTACTGTAATATTGTGACGTACAACCTGATTATTTTATACTATTACATAAAACGCAATTAAAAGGCAACCAATGATGGATGTTCCCAGCGACTAAGTACCGAAGCACTACTGCTTCCAAAAGCACTATATGATAGTGCTTGAGAAGAGCAGTACGACTACTCAGGTCCGGAAGAGATAAGAGTATACACCGACGGATCAAAAACCGACCAAGGAACGAACGGAGTGTTCTCAGACGACCTCAACATAAATCCATACTAATATTATAAATGCGAAAGTATCTCTGTCCGTCTGTCTGTCTGTCCGGCTTTCACGCCAAAACTACTAAACCGATTTTGATGAAATTTGGCACAGACAATCTTTAGAGCCGGAGAAAGGACATAGGCTACCTTTTATCCCGAAAAAAATTGATGTTCCCAAGGGAAATCTAAAAAGCGCGATATAACCGAACTCCACGCGGCCGAAGCCGCGGGCGGAAAGCTAGTAATAATATATTTGCAGATCGCTAGGGCTGCTCAACACGGTTTATCAAGCGGAGTGTGTGAATACTAGCGGCTCAAGCCATAAAAGCCAGGAGAGTTGTGTTCGCATACTTACTGACAGCGCTTTAGTCCTCCGATTCCTAAATCAGGGATGCATCACATCAATTAATACTTGAATACTACTAACTAGAATTAATGTGAAAATAAGATAGAGAAACATGGAAAGAAAAATACAATATTTTATCATTATTAATGTGTTTTAACAGTAGACAGTCTTTATTGTTGTTATTTTTTTTCCATTGCTGGGAAAAGGTAAAATTAATGAGAAATCCAGGAAAGGGATACACGCCCCGTCTATTTAAATTAGTCATGTTTTTAGGAATCCGTTCAAGAGGGGTAAAAATAGGACCCTATTTATTACTAAGACTATCTTTCTGTCTAACGATCTGTCTGTATGTCTGCCTGACTGTGACCAGACCGTATTGCATGAACTGTAATAGCTAGGCAGTTAAAATTTTCTTGGATTTCTGTCAAAAAATATTAAAAACAAAACTATTTTGTTTAAATAATGGAACTCTTCGTGCCCGAGTTCGTCTCGCACTTGGTCGCTTTGTTTTTGTTTGAAATTTGTTTACCTTTTCCACTACCAGGAAAATATATTTTATATTATTAGAATTCCAAATATATATTGTAGATTTACGGATCAACGACCGTAGCGCTTGGTATTTATACGCAAGAACTCACATCTCAGACTTTCAGTTTATATTATTTGTTATACTAAGCAAAAATTCTATAAAAATAACCTCATAAGGTAAGCACTCTGAGCACTCTCGGGTCCTTTACATAAAACTTTGTGATCCTTTTCAGTATACAAAATGAAATATTATCCTTTTTGTCAACATCTCACCGTTTTTGCTAAACTTGCAAATGCTCTAAAGCTGGGAGAAATATGAATACTGAAGTATATGACTTCGCTTCTTGCGTTGCGGGCGACAATATACCGTTGTAGACAGCTGGTTGTAACGTAGTTTGTTCGTATCTGTTTTTGTCATTTGTACCGGTTATGTTGCTTGAGATGGCCGATTTATTTGCAATTATATTATTTGTGGACTAAGACCACCAAATGGTACAAACGCGGAAAGCATGGATTAGGGCAGAAAGAAGTTGAGGCTTATACCCAGCAATGGGTGACAATATTTCAGCTCTAAAACAGTCACGGCAGTTCGAGGAAAAGATGTATTAGTGAACTTGGATTGGCAAGAAAAATAATATCGATACAAGTGGAACAAACGGCGAGAGGCCCAAGAGAACGATATATTGGAAGCTTTCTTAAAATAAATAGGCCCCTAAAAACTTTAGGATTTCTAATGATGTAACCTTTTTCTATTAAAGATCCTCTATATCTGTCCTTTTCTGAAGTTGGTAGCAGTAACTAAGTTACTAGTTAGTGGGTGAGATTAAGTAATGGTCATCGGACAATTTTTTCGACCCCAATTTTTTCTTTAAGTTTTCGATAATACAGAGCATTCTGAGAAACCATTTTTCGAACATTCGAACATTTTTGAAATTTATGTAGTCATTGTATATGTATTAATTATTTAAAAATAGGAATAACTTCGTTACGTTTGCGTCATCAATGGCATAATATTAACGTGCCTTTGCCCTTTTATCTAAAATAATTTCATTGACTTTAGACACATGTCAATAGTGTCATGTCAGTATCAGTCATTGTCATTAGTGTCATATAGTAATATTGATATTGTTACAGTAATATTGATAATGTTGATATTGCATGACCGACTTCGATAGACTGTTGAGCCAAAGCATTGTATATATACATAACATCAATATGTACACATTTATCTTCTGTTTGCCAAATATCATCGAAATCCGTTCAGTACTTTTTGCGGGAAAGAGTAAGATACATTCATACATACACACATACAAACTTTCACCTTTATAATAAACTAGCTTTCCGCCGCCGGCGGCTTTGTTCATATTTGCATATCATTTTTTCCGGTATAAAAAGTACCGCATTATTTAATCCGGACTTTTAACTTTACGTATGACAAAAAACAAAGCAATCGGTTCAGTAGTTACGGCGTGAAAGCGGAACAAACAAACTCACTTTCCGATTTATAATATTAGTATTAGTGGGATGTGTCTATGATAATGTTTACGAAAGAATAAATGAGAATTATTTCAGCTTCGTTTATATACATGCCAAGAAATGTAAATAATGGATAATTTATTTAAGCGATATCCTATGTAATCTAAATCAAATTTCTTTATTAGATTTTCAACTTTACCGCTAAAGCATTATTGCTCAAGGTTGATTGGGAATATTTGTCAGTTTCAGGTACCGTTTCCTGCTGTCGTCTGTACATTGAAAATCTCTAGTTGTTGCGTGACAGCTCGACGTTAATGGAAATAACGAGCATTGTTATGACATTCTCGAGGGAAACCTTTGCGTTTAATAATTTGGTAAGCACTCATGAAGTTTTATATTAATCTACCTGTGAACAGACGACAGCACATCAAGCTACTACAATCTGTCAGATTTCCTTATTAGATTTTCAACTTTATCTCTAAAGTATTAAGGCTCAAGGTTGATTGGGAATATCTGATAGTTTGGGATAGCTTGATCTGCTGTCGTCCGTACATAAGTTTTAAGCCCATGGGAATGTCTGGAAGTACCCTATTTGTTAATCATGCACCCTAATCACGTAACATACTATCAACCAACTACAACCAACAATCAAACTATCGTTACTATCAATTGGCATCATTTTGAAGCATATTGCCAATCTATTGCTTCATATGTGCGTAAAAATGTTTAATCAACAGCACAAACAACGCAATTCATATTACTGCACTGTTATAATGAAATCTATTGCTACTGATAGTTTGTTACGCAATTACCCTACCGGTTTTTTTTATAAATTATAAACTAGGGCTTCACCGCAATCCCACCTGATGGTAAACTGTGATGCAGTCGTTGATGACAAAGCTCTTCTTCTTCTTCTTCTTCAGCTTATAGATGTCCACTGCTGGACAAAGGCCTCCCCCAAGGCTTTCCACGCTGACCGGTCTTGTGCTGCCCGCATCCATCGGCTTCCTGCGACCTTCACCAGGTCATCGGTCCACCTTGTTGGGGGCCTCCCTACGCTGCGTCTTCCAGAACGTGGTCGCCACTCCAGAACCTTACTGCCCCATCGGCCATCGGTTCTACGAGCAATGTGCCCTGCCCACTGCCACTTAAGTTTAGCGACTCGCAGAGCTATGTCGGTGACTTTGGTTCTTCTGCGGATCTCCTCATTTCTGATTCGATCACGCAGAGAAACTCTTAGCATAGCTCTTTAAAGCTCGCTAGTTTATTAAGACTCTAGCCTCACGCTAGACTTATCTGTATGCCAAATTTTATATGTTCAGTAGATTTTGCAGAAAGATTTTAGAAAGAGTAGGTAATAAACAATCATTTAAACTTTCATGATAAGTTTGCAATGCGCCAAATGTTGCTGTGTCGGGAGTTTGGTCGTGGAGGATCTCCAGGTCAATTTTTCTCTGGCGCAAAATCGTTAATCGTGTTGTTGAGTTTAATATTGCAACGTCTTCCTTCCTATTCACTCAGTTTTTTTTAGTGAATACTATAAACTACAACTACTACTCTAACTTTCTAATAAACTAGTGCGCTTTACCATCAACGATTGCACCTCTGCTTACCATCAGGCGGGATTGCGGTCAATCACTAGTATATGATTATTAAAAAAAAAAAAACCAAACAAAATCATTTTCATCCCACCATCTCGGAAAGAGTATTTTTAACCTTCAATATCTGACTGGAAAAGCCGTTTTTATTCTCTAGAGGATAAAGTAAATTGAATTTAGAACATCGTGTGCACTAAGTTTGTAAATTTAAAAAAAACATTAAACCTATTTACTGTTACCTCTATGGTGCCGAATATATCATACAACTTTTTTTTAATTTGTTAAAAACTCAGACTCGGAACCTTCTTGGTGTTCTTTTTTCAATTTTCTTTGTACGCGGTTCTTTACGCGGCATTTTTTCACGTCATTGTTAAACCTTATATTAAAAAAAAGAAACTTGAAAACAAGTGAAAAACTAAAATGAGTGATTCTAGCGACGAGGAAGTTTGTTTGACGCCAACAGAATTGATTGAAACTGTTAATAATGCGCAAATGAGCTTTCTACCTCAACAATCACGCGAGAAGTATTTAAAACAGTACGATATGTTCAACACGTGGCGACTAGCAAAAGGAGCCAAAACTTTCTCAGAAAACGTTTTGCTGGCATATTTTATAGAATTATCCGAGAACAAGAAAGCAAGCACTCTATGGAGTACGTATTCGATGCTAAAAGCAACAATAAAGATGAAAAAAGACATACATATCGATACCTATCCTAAATTAGTAGCATTTTTAAAAAGAGCCTCATCTGGTCATCATCCAAAAAAATCGAAGGTTTTCACAATATCTGATATTGAAAAGTTTCTTAACGAAGCACCCGATTCCGTATATTTGGCGGCAAAAGTAAGTCAGTTGCACATTCAGTATCTACTTAAGTACATATATTAATCTCAATTAAATAGTATACTTAGTAAATGTTGATAGGCATAATTATGCGTTCATATAAATTTTATTCATTTATCTACTACAATACTCTTTACATTGCAGGTTGTTCTTATTATTGGAATAAACGGAGCATGTCGAACTAATGAACTAACACAACTTAATGTCAAAAACATTGAGAAACATTCAGATGACTTACTATTAATTAATTTACCTAATACAAAGACAAAAAGAGACCGCAACTTTGTCATTCGCAAGGAATACGTAACGATTGTTGAGAAATATCAAGCCTTACGGCCGCCTAACACTCCAATCAATCGTTTTTTTCTACAGTATCGCAATGGAAAGCGTGTTAGACAGCCTATGGGTACTAATAAAATTGGCAGTATCCCACGAGAAATAGCAACATTTCTTGAACTTCCAGAACCCCTGTTGTACACGGGTCATTGTTTCCGACAAACTTCAGCCACACTTTTGGCTGATTCCGGAGCTGATCTCCTGTCCCTTAAGCGCCACGGAGGCTGGAAGACCAATGCAGTTGTAGAGGAATACGTCGTCCTCCGTGGCGCAACGGTCAACACGCCTGCCTGCGACGTGGAGGCCCCGGGTTCGATCCCCGGCCAGGTCATGATGGAAAACGATCTTTTCCTGATTGGCCTGGGTCTTGGATGTTTATCTATATATGTATCTATTATAAAATATAGTGTCGTTGAGTTAGTACCCCATAACACAAGTCTCGAACTTACTTTGGGGCTAGCTCAATCTGTGTGATTTGTCCATGTAAAAAAAAAAAAGATTCCATCCAAAATAAGTCTAAAATATGTGAAGGCATCAGCAAACACCTAACCATCTCCCTCTCTCTCCAACATTCACGCCAAGGGAATCCGATGAATCGGTACAACTATTAAGTATGACAGACAGTTTACCGAAAAACAGTACACAAGTGACTAACACCAATATTACAGTACCGAACAAAAATATTACACTCAATTTATTTAAATAACTGTTGCAACGTTACTTTAAAATTTTCTTAATTATACTTTAGTATTATTTTATTATAATTTAATGATTATTCTGTAATACTTACCTGTCATAATGTAGTAATTAATACCTAAACTGAAATAAATGTGTACCTATCTTGTGATTGTAAACATTTTTTTATTGCATTTAGTCATTTCCTCGCTGAGGTGGAATGAAAAGTTACGTGTTGCACTCGAGTGCAAAGATTTTTCACCTCGTGTCCTTTTGATTCCCTCGCTAACGCTCAGGATTCTCGCGTAGTGGCTCGCCGTACGACGGGTCGTCCGATGGTGGAACGGAGATGGGGGAATTAAATCATGTAATTCCCTCGCACACTCCCCAAAATGCATCCAATAGAACACCGAAAGGCTGGCTACTCTACGCCTGTGCTCTAGGCTTTGGAGACCGTCTCGAGTTAAATCAGGGTCACCAATTAGCCTCTTCGCACGCCTCTGTATCCAAAATATAATCCAAAGTAGCCAGGTGACATTTCGCAGTACCAGCCCAAATGTGGCTGCAGTGCAATTTGCCATTGTTGTATACAGTAATGCCCTCCGTATGGTACCGGGCTTAGAATAGTACCAACCCATATCCTCCCGTGGGTGTCGTAAGAGGCGACTAAGGGAACTCACCAGGGAAGCAGGCAGCAGTGCTTCTCCTGCGGAATATCAAATTACTGCGATCCCCAACCCGTCTGCTAAGTGTGGGGATTATGGTAAACCCCCCCAATGTAATAGAAAATCCTTCGTCCAGCAGTGGACCTCTATAGGCTGAAGAAAAATTCCTTTGTTGCAGAAAAGCCTCTTAGCTACAAAATTACTACCACTATTACGTAATGTTTGTAAATCTTGCTTGGTATTGTAGACGTCAGGTAGCCGACTACGGTCCGAATAAAATAAAGAAAAATAATTTGTTCCGTACAAACAAAACGGACTTAACAAAACGGACGAAAAAAAAAACATAAAATAGAATATAGTGAAAAGCCTTGTTCTCAAGTCTAAACAGTTTTGACCATCAATGTTGTTTATATTGTCTTTTATTGAACCACATCTGGCCAGACTGCTACCCGAACTTAGTTACAAAAAGACCAACCAAATACTGATTATAATTTCAGTCTAGTCCAAACGATTTGGTTTAAAAATAACCCAACGTATGACCATCTTTTCAAAACCTCAGATAAATGAGACTCTTTAGGTTGAGTGTCACTTTGCGTGTCATGTTTACGTTCCAAAAATGGTATCTATTTGGAGCGTAGCCGCGTAGCTGCGTAGGTAGCGTAACACAGTTGGCGCTACGCCAGGGGTCAATGACATCGCGTAGCATCCCCATAGCCGCTCCCCTTCGATTATGACGTTATAGTGACTGAGTGTGAAACAGTTGTGTTATGCCGGATAAGAAAAGCTGAATAATAAACAGAATTAAACTTTATTGTAAACGAAATAGATTCGCAAATTTGGTAGCTATGGAATAACAGCTGGCTGGTCGAAGATTGCCTTACGTTTACCGAAGTCCGTTTGGCCATCCATTACATACCGTCTACTGAGGTGGTCCCAGCTGTTTTCGTAATACTTTGATATTTGTAATGATCATTCAGAAGTCCGGAACTCAAACAAAATGATTTACCGAGACAAAAATTATTTATTTTTTCGAGGTTCGCATTAGGAACAAGGAGGTTCTGAGAGTACTGTGTCCTCTGGATGTGAATAAGGTGGTCCAGCGATTGTTCTTAAGGCATGTGTGTCCGAGTTGTCTCCTGTATTTCTGCGCTTGTATTGCCTGTCATTTAGGGCTGGTATAGTGCTCAAATCCTGGAAGTTTCTCAACGTGTAGCCCGTGCCCAAAAAGGGTAGTCGTACCGATCCTATCAACTATAGGCCGATTTCGATCACCGCCATACTTTGTAAAAATATGGAGCGTGTGTTGAATTTGCGCCTCTTGGCATACCTGGAAGGTAACGATCTCCTCAGTGACCGAGTGTATGTCAGTCACTTGTGGGGCGAGCCCTTTGAGAAAAATTTCGAAGCGATTGCTGTCTCCCTGGATGTCTCGAAGGCCTCCGACCGGGTATGGTACACTGGCCTTTTGAGTAAGCCTTCAGCGTACGGCATTTCCCCTGGCCTGACTGGCTGGATAAAAGATTTCCTGACTGAACGGTCCCTCCAAGTTGTTGTCGACGGATGCTCATCTGAGCCTATGTCGACTAACACGTGTTCCTCAGGGGTCTGTTCTCTCTGCAACTCTGTTCCTGCTGCATATTAAAGATCTACTGATGCCCGGTATCTATTTGTATGCAGATGACAGCACAGTTGTAGAGAGAAACCTGCCGGATGCTCGGGCTAGTAGAGGATCAATTCAGTCCGAAAGAGAGGCTATGGTGGAGCGTACGAATGTTGCACGACAGGCAGTCTCCGAATGGGGCAATGCCAATCTTGTAGCGTTCAATGCCGCCAAAACACAGGCGTCTTTTCACCGCCAAAAGGAGCCCGTTTACCTTGGCTCCTACTTTTCGGAATGTACCTATCCTTGGAGGGTACCGACCGCCTTCAGTTTTTGGGAGTTGAAATTTCCTCGAACTTCAACTTTGAGCGGGTCTTTGGGTCATAGGCTAAGGTGGCTTTATCGCAAAGGTCCGACGGTACTGCACACCAAGGCAGCTTCTAATGCTGTACAAAACACAGGTTCGTTCGTGTGTAGCACGTGCGTGTGTGTACTGCAGCCACATTTGGGCTGGTGCTGCAAAATGTCACCTGGCCATTTTGGATTCAGTGGAGAGGCGCGAGAAGAGGCTGATTGGCGGCCCAGATTTAACTCAAAACGGTCTCCAAAGCCACACACAGCCAGCCTTTCGGTGTTCTATAGGATGCATTTTGGTGAGTGTGCGAGGGAATTGCATGATTTAATTCCCCATCTCCGTTCCAACATCGGACGACCAATCGGACGGAGAGTCCACCCTTACCTTGTTAAAACCACTACGATCCGGACGAAGCGTTTCGCTTCCTCTTTTATACCTACTACAATTTGAGTGTCTTCAAGGCTAGAGTGAATAGGCTCTTAATAAACTAATGCGCTTTACCATCATCGATTGCGTCACTGCTTACCATCAGGCAGGATTGCGGTCAAGCCCTAGTTTTTTTTAAAAAAAAAAAAAAACAAGTACTATCATATTATCTAGTAAATGGGTTGCACAGTCAGAGGCAGTCGGTTCATGTAAATACTAATCTAATCATGTATTGAAAGCAATAGCACTCTGTTTTGAGCATACTGTACAACTTTACACACATGCAGCCTGTGGGCAGCGCCCTTCGTGTCCAATATGGCAATGCTTTCAGGGTCTTGATGGAGCTGCCCCGTTTTTGTAGCGCATTCTGGTCATCATTTGACAGCCTCCGAGGCGTAGCGGTAGCGGACGCGGTCGCTGCGCAAGGAGGCGCGGTTTCGATCCCCGCACAGTGCAAATATTTGTATGCATGAATATGAATATTTGCACTGGTCTGGTCGTACCTCGGAAAGCACGTTAAGCCGTTTATCCCGGTTGCCATACGAACATCTAGTGGCAGTCGTTACGGGTTGTTGGAGCCCTCAAAAGTCCAGCAATTGGTCTAACTGCAATGCTTCGATATCGCCTTCGGGTTGAGGAGGTCAGACGGCAGTCGCTTCACGGAAAATGTAGAAGTTTAGCCATATCAGCAGTTAGACTGGTAAAGCGGACCCCGGACTCCAAAGCTGAAAGGGCTTCGGATGCGACTGGGATTGACGCTGAGATGATGATGATGATTCTGGTCATCAATCGGGTAACGCCAAGTTTCTTGGCAGCCACCTTGTCGTATCATATCATATCGTAGCACCTTATTGTTGCTTTCGTGTTCCCCTTCTCTAATAGCTATGGAAATTGATATTCAAAACATTCCTCAAAACATTTTCCTCATTTCTCCGTATCATATCCGCAGCACGGTAATAACGGAGAAGGTACCTATTCATATTCCGGAAAGTTAAAATATATTTTAGCATTGTATTATCTGTCATGTTTCTCAAAATTAAAAGATAACTTAGTTTATAACGGAAAAGGTGAATTCCAACTTACAGTCCTCGCTAGCGTCGGTTTCTATCCATTAATTACAAGCAAATCTTCATAATCTAAATTACTGAAAAAAAAATCTCAGACTTCATTGATTACAGTCAAACCAGACGTAATGCGTAATTTACAGCGGCATCTGTAAAAATAAAATAATACCGCTACGCCGTAGGCGCGTAACCGGCTACGAGGTCATGGAATGCGTAGCATCTACAACTCGTAGCAAAGTTTGTAACGGTTACATAAAGTTTAGTAACAATATGGTGGAGTTTCGTCAGTAGTTTTATGAGGCTCTAAAGGAGTTTTAGTAAGATGGTAGGGTAGGTTGTTCGGAAAGACGATTATTACTTTATGGTTTTGGTAGCGTGTTTATGAGGCCTTAACTATTGTATTATAACAGTTCAGGAGACATTTACTACCGATGCCACGTAATTTTGCTCGCGGTTTCACAAATCTCGTGAATAGAGTTATGGCGGGAAAGTCAAACTGAGTGTCACGCCCTTTTTTCATTAGACTTTTAAAATTATTTATTGTGTTGTTTACTAAATAGAAGTGCGTGATTTATGGAGTAAAAAGTGCATTTAGTAAATAATTCATAAAGAACACTGAAATATCGCAATATAGTGGCCACATCATGGCTTTGCCTCAAACCTCCCTCATAAGACGGTTCACGCGGCCGTCTTTGGCTAAATGCACAAACCGTGCTAAGTCAAAAAGAAAGAAAGAAGTACTTTTGAAAATTTTTATTTTACTTGAAGTTGGCACAACGTCATAACTAGTGCCACTCTACAAAACTAAAAAAAAATCTCGTGAATATGGTAAAAAGTACCACCATATACTGCCCATATAACGTTTATTCCGGTTATAAGCCACTTGTGTGCAAAAGTTCATTCAAATCCGTTAAAAGTAGTTTTTGCGTGAAAGAGAAAAATCCATCTACAATGTTTCACATTTACAATATTACTAGAAGTTTACGCTGTTCTATTATATCTAGATATAGTCTCACTACTGTTAACGTATTTTCATTGCTTTCTTTCTTTATTTTTTTAAAAAATCTTTTGGTTCAGCCCTTTTTTTTCTAAAATGCCACCTTATTACTTCTTCCTCAGCCTATAGATGTCCACTGCTGGATAAAGGCCTCTCCCAAGGCTTTCCGGTCTGACCGGTCTTGTGCTGCCCGCATCCATCGGCTTCCCGCGACCTTCACCAGGTCATCGGTCCACCTTGTTGGGGGCCTCCCTACGCTGCGTCTTCCAGTACGTGGCCGCTACTCCAGAACCTTACTGCCCCATCGGCCATCGGTTCTACGAGCAATGTGCCCTGCCCACTGCCACTTAAGTTTAGCGACTCGCAGAGCTATGTCGGTGACCAAAGTCACCGACATAGCTCTGCGAGTCGCTAAACTTCTTCTGCTGATCTCCTCATTTCTGATTCGATCACGCAGAGAAACTCCGAGCATAGCTCTTTCCATTGCCCTTTGTTTGACTCTGAAACTTCGTATGAGGCCCATTTTGAGCGACCACGTTTCAGTTCCGTAAGTCAGGCAACACACACTGGTCAAAGACTTTAGTCTTGAGACACTGTGGTACCTTCGACGACGAGAAAATCTAGCGTAGCTTCCCGAACGCTGCCCAACCGAGCTGGATTCGACGAGACACCTTTTTCTCGAAGTTGGACCTACCTAGTTGGACTGTTTGTCCCAGGTATATATAATCGTCAACAACTTCGAATGCAGAGCAACCACCTACAATTGGAGTGGGTGCGACATGAGAATTCGACATGATCTTCGTCTTATCCATGTTCATCTTTTGGCCCACTTGTTGTTACTTTCATCATCAGCCTTTACTCGTCCACTGCTGGACATAGGCCTCTTTCACGGCACGCCAACAAGCTCGATCCTGAGCAGTTCTTGTTGTTACTTATTTCTTACATATTAATGATATGACAAACTTTAACACCACTTTATTCATCATCCCCTTATTCGTTGTTTAAAGTTAACTAGTGATTAGCAATTCTTTAACCATACATTTTTGACCTTTAAACGTCATTTAACTTTAATCAGCGTTTATGAATAAACACCACAGTGTTTAAGGGCAAACGTCTAAAATGTCGATATGGTTAAAGAATTGCTAATCACTAGTTAACTTTAAGCATCGTTTATGAGGCAACGTTTTTTTTTTTTTACGTTTTTATCCTTCTCTGTATGAGAGGAGACCTGTGCCCAGTAGTGGGTCGATAAAAAGGTTGATAATGATGATGATCGTTTATGAATAAGGGGGTAAGCTGTGTGCAATTCTCGGTGGTAGACCATAACATCGGCTGCCGGCAGAAGTTACCACCCACCAGACAAAGTCTTGCCGCCAAGCGATTCGTTGTGTTCCGGCATGATGTCTGGTGAAGCCGTACGGATGACGGGTCTGAGCAGTTGTGTTGCGATGTGTGCCGGGTACGATGCGTCAAATGTTGTTGTGCCGGGAGTTTGGTCGTGGAGGGTCTCCACATCAATCTCCCTCTGGCGCAGCATCGTTGGTCGTGTTATTGGGTCTAACATTGCACCACCTCGCTCAACTGCCGTCTTCCTTCCTATCCACTAAGGTTTTTTTAAGTGAATGGGCTTAATAAACTAGCGCGCTTTACCATTAACGATTGCATCACTGCTCACCATCAGGCGGGATTGCAGTCAAGCGCTAGTTTATAATTATTAAAAAAAAAAGCAAATGGTACATAGAAGTGCAATCTTCAAAAATTTTGGGTTCAAGATACGTAACAAGACACGTACAACACTGAAGCTCATCAAATTCCCATTTTACCTTGGTGATGACGTGCGGAGGGGGTGCAAAACAGAGTGCAAAGATTCTCATTTCCTCCCATGTTGAATCATAAGAATTCCTTATTTGTCTCTTTTATTGTCGTTTTTTCATTTCATCAACTTTCAAATTACAACGATACCCATTTAAAAAGATTTCATTTATAATATAAAGAAGTCTATATCCTTAAAGCAAAGTAATGTATTTTATTTCTTAAATCAACATAGCTGGAAAAATAGCTAGATAGATTGATTGAAACAGAAAATAAATTACAGGAAACACAGAACAAAAAAATACAATTAACCATTGTAATAAATTGGGTATCGAGGTTTTCTTTCACTTGGTTTTATAATACTACTCTTTAATGTACTCCAAAATAAAGGAAATATAAAAAGCGGATTCATATAAGCCCTGAGATAAGACCTTATCGTCTTTCGCAGTGAAAATCTTTAGAAACATCACTTATTTTTTTGATCGAAAAACGTAGACATACAAACACACATTGATTGAGATTAAAGTCGGTTTAAAATCAAAGTTAGGTATGTCAAGCCTTTTTTTTTTTTCGGGGTGGAAATCCTCATAGGATGTCCGCCGCCCTAGGGTGGGCGACGGGGTCTGTCAGACTTTTACTGACTAAAACCACCCCGGTGTCTCTTCTATCACGAGCGCGCGTGTGGCCGCGGGAGTCTAAATTCTTCCGCAGCCCCACACTCTCGTCTGTCTGGGCCTCGTCTCCGGCACGGGGTAGTGGGGTGTTAAGCTACCCCGTGCATCGCCTCAGAGGCGCGCGCTGACACTCGCGCGCGCCTCCGCCTCGGGGTCCATCGAATAGGGGGCGGGGACTTCCCCATGTCCCTCGCCCCTGGACCCATTCATGGGGGGCGGAAGAGGGCGTTATCCGCCCTTCTTCGGCGCCCGGTGCGTCTTCTGCGGCCCGGGAAGGGAGTTAAGATCTCCCTCTCCCGTTCCGCAGCTTCCTTCTGCGACATCACGTCCTCGCAGAAGGACACCACCGCGTCCCACGACTCTGCGCTGCCGGCCATCCTCCGCACTACTGCCGGCAGCGTCAGGTCGCCTCCTACTTCATTTGTGAGGACACGGCGCTGCTCCTCCCAAGCTACACACTCGGAGAGCGTGTGCTGCGCCGTGTCCTCCCCGCATTGGACGCAGTGGTGGCACCGAGCGTCCGGCTCCCTGCCTAGGCGACACAGGTACTTGCCGAAGCAGCCGTGCCCCGACAGCACCTGCGTCACCCTGAACGACAGGGAGCCGTGCCTTCTCCCGAGCCAGTCGTCGAGTACTGGCCGGATCGCCTCGACGGTAGCGAGGCCGGCGGTAGGGCGCATAAGCCTCTGCCGCCAGTCCGCCACCAGGACCTGACGGAGCTCCTCTCGGCGCAGCTCGATCTGCCGCTGCGCCGGACTGGAGCCCCGTGTCCGCTCTTCCTCGCGCCATCGGTACAGTGACGCGAGTACTTTCGCCTCTAGGTCCCAGGGGGGGGATCCGGCCAGGACGCAAGCCGCCTCGTAGGAAATCGTGCGATACCCGCGGACGACCCTGACGGCCATCGCCCTCTGCGGCTTGCGCAGAATGGCGAGTGTTCCGGCCGTCAGGTCCATCGCCCACACAGGGGCCCCATACAGGGCCATGGACCGCACGATCCCCACGTATAACCGCCTACAGGCGGCGCTCGAGCCCCCCATGTTGGGAAGCAACGTTGACAGCGCGCCTGCTACACCCATCGGGTATGTCAAGCCTGAACTAAGCTCAATGTTACGCTTGTCTCCACGACTTAGAAATATCATCATCACCATCAACCTTTTTATCGCCCCACTGCTGGGCACAGGTCTCCTCTCATACAGAGAAGGGCTGAGCGTCATCACCACGCTTGCTCTATGCGGGTTGGCGATTTCAGACTTAAAGTCCAGGTTTCCTCAAGATATTTTCCTTCACCTTCAGTCATGGGTATCGAAGATATACTTAGAGAGTACATACCTATAACATTAGAAAAGTTACATTGGTACTTGCCTGACCTGGAATCGAACCCGCGCACTCATACTTGAGAGGCTGGTGTTTTAACCACTAGGCCGCCATGACGTTACTACGACGTTACTTCCAATATGCAGTAATTTAACTTTGAACAAACTGAAAATGTACTCGGTTCTCATCTGGAAAGTTTGCATGTCTAAATTTTGTTAAAAATCCCTAAGGACCTTCCTGAAAATTTGCTAGCATATACAATATGTAAAGAAAACCCCGTCCGACCCAAAAGGATAATAAAGGTTAGGTATACACATGACCAAATAAAATATGAAATTTTACATTATCACCATAGTAACAATACTAATGAATTTTGAAATAATCTTTTTTTCCTCGAATTAATTCCAACTTCCCCAAAATTTGGTAATTTTTAAAAAAGTGACAACACCTTTTCATACAGTATTATTATGAGTGATGTGACCATGTGTCGCGTGTCCTGTCTCCCTTCGCCCGCGCATGTATTGCCTACCGCACATGTATTATGTTACGTCGCTTTTGAGAAATAATATTTATTTTTTTGGCTGGACTTTTTTTTAAGTTTAGCCCAGCTTTGTAGGCATTGGTAGAATCAGTTATCGATACATAACAATAACTTCACGGATCGGACAGAATTTTCTTTACATATTGTATAATTTGAAACATGTCAATAAAGCTTTTTTTTTACTAATTATAAACAAGTGCTTGACTGCAATCCCGCCTGATGGTAAGCAGTGATGCAATTGTTGATGGTAAAGCGCAATAGTTTATTAAGCCTATTCACTTAAAAAACTTAGGAATAGGAAGGATGACGGCAGTTGAGCGAGGTGATGCAATGTTAAACCCAAGACCAACACGACTAACAATGCTGCGCCAGAGGGAGATTGATCTGGA
This sequence comes from Sesamia nonagrioides, assembly GCA_017933935.1. Classification (NCBI taxonomy): domain Eukaryota; kingdom Metazoa; phylum Arthropoda; class Insecta; order Lepidoptera; family Noctuidae; genus Sesamia; species Sesamia nonagrioides. The sequence goes on along the minus strand of JADWQK010001079.1, from coordinate 857,913 downwards.
GAGTCTCCACGACCAAACTCCCGACACAACAACATTTGGCGCATCGTACCCGCCACATATCGCAGCACAACTGCTCAGACCCGTCCTCCGTACGGCTTCACCAGCGATCATGCCGGAACACCACAAATCGCTTGGCGGCAAGACCTTGTCTGGTGGGTGGTAACTTCTGCCGGCAGCCGATGTTATGGCCTACCACTGAGCTCTGGATAATCTTGCTTCGAGCAACAATTATTTTATTAAACACACACATAAACTCTTACAGTTTTCCCATGTGATAGTCAGATATTACATAGAACTTGTAGGGGTATCAGTAGCGATTGGTTTCACGTTTCCAGTTCAACAATATTCATTGCGTTATTTACGTTGTTGAGCAGACACATTTTTCAAACATTTATGAAGCAATGCATTAGTAATATGCTTCAAAATGATTCAAATTAAGAGTCATAATTTGTTACGCAATTAGGGTGCTGCTACTATCATTATAATATTAAGTTATTTTGCTTCGTTGACGTAACGTGACGTTCACTTAATGTAAGTGTAAAAACTTTTACAGTCAAAAATATTTCAATTTCACAAGGTTTTGACATTCGGTTTTTGCCGAGATATGACTGCGACTAGATTTTGATCGTTTTAAACTATAAGAATTGGCCTTCTGACCTCTGCCTCAACTTGTCAAAAATGCCTCTGATTTCTCTGAGTTTTGACTAGTTTTTGACATTTGGATTTTGCCGAGATGCGACTTGATATTGATCGTTATTGTTTACGAGAATTGGCCTTTTTTTGGGATGGAAAATCGTCTAATGACCTCTCCCGCTCTGGGCGGAGCGGTAGGGTGTGTTTGACTTTTACTGCCTAAAACGTATCCGTGTTCCTTCACTTGCCTGTAGGCCAGGGCCACGGTTTCTTTTTTAACCAACCCGCAACCCTGACCCAGGAGGCATCGGTCTTCGTGGACCCGGTCACGATCTGCTGATATCTCTTTGGGCGGCGAGCTGCCCGCTGCCTACGGTGGCCGGGAGTTCGATGATCTCCCAAACAGGGCTTCTCCTGCGGCGGCTAGAGGCATGAGGGCGCTGGTATTCCCGCTCTCTCACGCGCTCCGTCTCTTTCTTTGCTAGCATCACTGCTTGGCAGAAGGAGGTGACGGCCTGACATGTACTCTCGCTCCGAACCATGGCCTGGACCAGGGTCGGATGCGAAAGATCGCCGCCGACCGCTGCCACGAGGATACGGCAGTGCTCTACCCAAGCCAGGCAGACCTCCACAGAGTCCTCAGGGCGATCCACACAGTGGTGACACCCTGGCGTTTCCTCCCGCCTACGAGAATTGGCCTTCTGGCTTAGTTAAACGCAAATATACATTTATCCCCTTATTCATAAACGCTGTTTAAAGTTTACTAGTGATTAGCGATTCTTTAACCATACGTTTTTGACCTTTTAACGACACTTAACTCTAATTATCCTTTATGAATGAACACCACAGAGTTTAAGGGGTTTATTTATAAACGATGATTAAAGCTAAGTGACGTGCAAACGTCTAAAATGTATGTTTAAAAAATCGCTAATCACTAGTTAACCTTAAGTAGCGTTTATGAATAAAGTGGTTAATCTTTTAATTATTGACACGATAGGTTCACTAAAATTACTGTTTTTTTTTTTATTTTTATAAACTAGTGCTTGACTGCAATACCGCTTGATTGTAAGCAGTGATGCAATCGTTGATGGTAAAGCGCACTAGTTTATTAAGCCTATTCACTTAAAAAACTAAGGAATAGGAAGGATGACGGCAGTTGAGCGAGGTGATGCAATGTTAAACCCAAGACCAACACGACCAAACGAAGCTGCGCTAGAGGAAGATTGATCTGGAGACTTTCCACGACCAAACTCCCGACATAGTAACATTTGGCGCATCGTACCCACCACACATCGCTCAGACACAACTGCTCAGACCCGTCCTCCGTACGGCTTCACCAGACATCATGCCGGAACACGACGAATCGCTTGGCGGCAAGACTTTGTCTGGTGGGTGGTAACTTCTGCCGGCAGCCGATGTTATGGCCTACCACTGAGGCTTTTGCTTTGGAGAGGGTTTTGCTAAGACCATGACAGACTGTAAAAGCGACTGATGCAATGTACCTTACCTACCCACAATCATTTACCTAAAATTATAATTAATTTAAATCACAAACCCAAAGCGAACCACTTCAAATAACCACTATACCACTACACGGTTTGATATGTTATTGAAATGAGAACAGCCGCTAGCCACAACTCCCAATACCTACCCAGACCCAATGTCTGGATGACATACAGAAGGTTCAGGACTACCTACATTATTTCTCTCTCCTTCCCCTTAGTATTCCATCTAAAGGGTGTCTGTAAAAGATCGCTCTTTACCGATAAGACCGCTCATTGTGGCAACCTTTGTAAAATCTTTATATTTATGTTCTGTAATCTATATGGTGTAGATAATAAAGAGTATTCTATTCTGTTGTAGATCCCACAGCCACACAAACATACACTTTCTGAATTTCCATACAGAACCTTAGGGGGAGGCGGGGTACATTGATACAAGGGGCACATAGATACAGTCAATATTCGTCGAAAACAAAACGCGTTAGAAGAGCCGTACGCCACTGATAAGGAGGTATATAGTAAAGCCTACACGCACACTAGCGCAGAGCAACGTTCACTCGACGACTAGCGACTAGCACGTAAAAAACTGTTTCTGATGTTCGCAACAAAATTTTCGTACTTTTCTTTCGGATGTAATTCTTCTAATGTATTTAGTGTTACCTGTGTTATATTAAGACATTTTGTAAGTACATATCTGTCATTACATTAAATAGACTTAAATTATTTAATTATTTATTGCTTTAATTTTTATAAAATGTTGATTTCGATTGTAGTAGGCAGGGGCACATAGATACAAGTGTTCTTGGGGCACATTGATACCCCAATATTTTGTTGAATATACATGTATGTGAGACTTAGGTAATATATTTTATTTTCTTTATAAAAAATGGTTTGAACATTTAAACGCAAGATGAATAGAAGTTCCATCAATGAAATATCCGTGGCTTCTGCGATATCTGATGTGTTGGAAGAAAAATTATCAATAGCAAAAGCAGCGAATAAATATAATTTTAAAAAATCAATAAATAAAGGTCAGAAAAATCAATAAAACTTGTTTAATTTATAGGAATATTTCTATGAACCAAAGTACCAGTGTATGTACCAATGTACCCCGCATGTGGGGTACATTGATACAAATTTCATTTTTTAGTAAATAGGCTCTAACACGTTTTGTGATTCAATCTATCGGTTAATTTGTTTGTAACAAGTTAACTGAATATATATTGAATATATTATGGTTATTAAATTGGATGTAACTATCATTAGATCGTCTTTTATTGGGTCTAAGTAAAAACTGTATCAAGGTGCCCCACTTCCCCCTACGCTGAAATCAAAATTACGTAAATACGTATTTTGTAGGTTTTTTTTTGTATGCTTGTTACGCGTTTACGCTAAAATGACTTAACATATTTAGTTGAAATTGGGCACATGCGTAGACAATGATCAGGATTAGAATTTTGGGTTCAGACAGGATATATGAAGACTTATGCGGTTGGCGTATTTAGTACCATATACTACTTACAAACTATTTCAATATCCGTGGCAAATAAAGGCTATGATGGTGTAATATCCGCGACTGGTTGTTGGTCGCGGTCGATATGCCGCCGTCGGGAACTCGGGACGTCACGGAAACGTTACTATCAGATCCAGAATTCCGGAGTTCAGATGTAAACGAGTGTAAAGATACATAGCTCGCATAGACGACACTCCTGAGAATCTTCTTTGAGAATTGGCGTATATGTATTCGACCTGTAGTAGATTAATTACCCTTTATACAACTTCTTCATACGGCATCTTTAGATGATATCAAACGATATCGGAAGGGTTTCAACTCAAAATAAAATACACAAAAAATTGGTACCAAATTTTTGGTTTCGTGTGTTTCTTAAAATAAAATCATAACAAACGTGGCAGCACACTACATACGTTAATAACTACTCGTTACCCGTCACGTTACTTGCCAAAATCCGATAAATGTCTTCAATATCTCTGTGCGACTAGTATGATAGTAGCCTATCACAGGCGGTGTTTTTCCTCATAACTTCGTAACATAAAAAGATAGGATTAAAAAACCCTTCCAATATCGTTTGATATCATGTAAAGATGCCATGCCTTTGTTATGTATGTTGCACGTTGTATACGACCGTACAAGTTGAATATCTTTTAGATCGTCACCAAAAAAAGGAAGTCGTAGGATTGAAAACAGAAATCACTAAAAAACGGAATACACAAATAGTAAAAAAAAAAACAAAAAAGGATCACGGTGGCGGGTCGGTCAAGCTCACGCGAATTCAATGCTTTTTCCCCATCCAACAAAAGTGCTCAACGTCGGTAAAGCAGTTTTCACTTCTCAAACACTTTTGGCTGTGGAGGGTCTCCAGATCAATCTCTCTCTCTCTGGCGCAGCATCGTTAATCGTGTTGTTGGGTTTAACATAGTATCACCTCGCTCAACTGCGGTCTTCCTTCCTATTCACTCAGTTTTTTTTTTGTGAATATGCTTAATAAACTAGCGCACTTTATCATCAACGATCGCATCACTGCCTTACATCAGGCGGGATTGCAATCAAGCACTAGTTTATAATTAAATTTAAAAAATAAAGAAATGAGCATATAAAATAGAGGTAGGTAGATACACAAAGTTACAACTTGTGAAGAGACAACTAAATGCAAACAAAAGATCACTTCCAATGTGTCGGGTGTACGATTCTGAAAGTTATCTGTCTGTGCCGCGCCGCGTCTCGCCGCGTGTTATTGATCGCGAGCTGGTCGCGACCAACGACCGAGCGAGCAAGGGAAATCGCTCGTGTGTAATGGGTAATTTGTTTTGGATATAGACGACACAATTTTGTGATTTTGTTCAGTTATCATTAACAGTCATGTGTAGGAGGTCGGAAGTACATATTTGTCGTATAGGAATTTAAAGAAACTTCCGCCATTTCTGGTTTTATAAATTGCTCTTTTGTCTCAAGTAAGATACCGTGTAAGTAATCAGCAGTTGTCTTTCTAAGTATATCTCGGACGCCAATGACTGAAGGTGAAGGAAAACATCTTGAGGAAACTTGGCCGTTAAGTCTGAAATCGCCACCCCGCATTGAGCAAGCGTGGTGATTACGCTCAATCCTTCTCTGTATGAGAGGAGACCTGTGCTCAGCAGTGGGACGATAAAAAAGGTTGATGATGATGATGAAGATTCCGTATCTAATATATTTAGCCAGCTTTATTTAACACTTCAAGCATACAAAGACGGATTTAGCGCTATAGGCTTTTTTAAATTTCGGTAATGCAGATAAAAACAGTGGCTGCAATTATGAAAACTATGAAAAGTAATGGATACATATTGAAAAAAATATACTTCTACGCAAATACCTATAAATGCATAATACATACCTTATTAGGTGTAAACATTAGGATAAATACAGCTAATTTTGAGATTGGTTTTACCTGAACACATTACCTACATATAGCTTGCAATCGATTTGCGACGGACGACCATGCGTTAAAAACTACCTTTTTATTCCCGAGGGCAAAAGTTAATTGCAGGCGTTAGGGATATATTACCTTTTTGAGCGAACAAGGTACAAATAAACGTACAAATATGTATGAACAGATGGGACGAGGTCAGAATGAGATCGGGTATCTTTTGGGGTTTTTGAAAGATATTAATAATTCTACCGTATAATATAAGCTATCTTGACGAATAACTACCGGAGATATATTATGAAGGACGGGACGATTGACGTGTGTCGGGCATGTCACCATCCGGGTGAGTCCATCAGACATATTATCTCTAGTTGCTCCCATCTGGCTAACGGCGAATATTTACACAGGCATAACAAAGTAGCTAGGATTATTCACCAGCAACTTGCTTTGAAATATAAAGTTGTGGATTCTGAGGTACTGTATTATAAGTATGTGCCCGATCCAGTTCTTGAAAATGAGCATGTCACGTTATACTAGGATCGGTCTATCATTACTGACAGGACTATTGTTGCAAATAAGCCTGATATAGTGTAGTGATGGATCGATTAGCGCGCCTCGCAATTATTGTCGATGTTACCATTCCACATGACGGAAATCTCGTGAAAAAGAGAAACAAATTAAAAATCTCGACTTGGCACACGAGGTTGCTGATATGTGGAATGTGAACTCGTTTGTCATTGTACCGATTATCGTATCGGCCAATAGTTTGACAGGCAAGAGCCTCGACCAACATTTATTGAGCCTCTCTTTAGGCAGTTAGATCAAGGGTCTGATTCAAAAGGCAATACTCTTCGATACGGGCCGCATCATGAGGAGGTTCCTGTCTCTGGGGCCCTAACCACCGATAGCTTGGACCCTGTTCCCGTCATCGGTGGAACACTACTTTTTTATATTTTTAAATATTTTATGTATGTTTTAATATAACTTATATTACCTATATCATCATCATTGTAGTGTTTGTATCTCCTAAAAGGTACATACTAACATTGTCTCATGTACACTCGTAGTCGAGGTATCAATCAATCGGGCAGTCTGCTATTGACACTGGTCAAGGTTGGACGTGTGCTGCTTGCGATACGAGTGTAGTGGTGAGCCAGTGAATAACAGGTGTTACCGTAAGTACAAGGGTCCTTACAAGTGGCGACGAGGAGAAAAGGTCAGTAATAAATTTTTTTTTTTTTGGGGGAAGGTGGCGTATGGTACCTAATGTTTGTTCCCGCCAAACTCAAAAGATGTGTAATTCGTACTAGTACTAGAAAAACGTAATTAAACATAGTTAAAACGCATTTCTGAATAGACATTATGACCCCAAAGCAGAAATAAGAAACTAGAAAAAATAATATTTCGTTTACATGCGAGGAGACGATGAGTCTTAATAACACATCCTATTTCGTAAGTACATACCTGCCGCCCCAGCGAGACTAACATAACGTAAACAAAGTACAAACAGGCGGTTGATTGTGTTACCTACTATTATTTACATCAAAATGTAGACGGCTTTTTCCTTGGTACCTACCTACCTTAATTATTTTATAAATTGCAAACAAGTAATGATTTATTAAGAAGATCAAAAATAACGTTTACTCAGATTTGCATTGTACGTAATCTAAATGATATTATATTTGGACCTACTTATGCAAGCAGGAACCAATCCACACAAATGCCAAAATTGAGATAAGGACACAGAAGCTTTCAAAAATGAGGCTTCTATCGACCCTGTAAAGATCAAAATGATCTGACAATTTTGACAGAACAAAACATTTCTATGACAAGGTTATCAACCAACATAACCGCAGTTGTTCAATAAACTAACAAGATCCATGCCCCATAGTCACCCAATAATCGTAAAAAATAGTTGAAATTGGTTTTTTCAATAAGACCCATACCACATGGTCCCTTGCATTTTTTATTTTTTAATTAAAGAAGTAGAACCATGCAGGTTGGTTCTTGTTTGCATATTAAAATAGGTAGAATCGTAATTATTTACAAAGACTCAAATTACTTGGTTCCTTGTAGATATAACTTTATTTACAACATCTAAGGAGTCATGTCCTTTGAATATGTGTTGTGCTTCCTCCTATGTCTCCAGAAACAGCGTCGTTGTTTCATATTTTAGCTGATGAAACGGATAATTACTATCCGAACACTGAAGGTGTATCTGATACATCAACGATCGCAAGCTTGAGAAGTAGCGAAACTCTATTATTTATTGATAGCGATGATTCGGTAAGAGATCCTAACTACTGTGCTAATGCAAATTATGGCTCGAGTATTCTATGAATTTCTAAAGTATTATATGAATTTCTTTGATAGCTGGTACTGCACATGCAGAAATCAACCAAATACCTAACGGTATAAACGAGATCGCTAGTTATCAACCAGAATCAATAAGTTTAGGACCTCATAGTGCTCAACAAGAAATTGCGCAAGAATATAATGGGATGGCTTCTATTTTAGAGTCTGCTATAATATCTAACAATGGTAATACTACTAATGATAGGTTACGCATAGGAGCTGTTTCTGTTCACGATACTGAATCATTAGTAACTGAAATACAGCCCATGGAAAGGTCAAAAATAGGTCGAAAGCCAAAATATGGTGGGATATCGTGGGAAGAAAGGAAGAAACGAAAGTACACAAAGTCTTATGTCAACTCGAGGAAAAAGATTGTCAGTCCTAAAAAATGTATAGATTTTCAAAGCAGTTGCCTAAAAAAGTGCCACGAAAATGTTTCAGTAGAAAAGAGATTGGACCAATTTAAAAAGTTTTATTCCCTAGGATTTAATAATGCGCAAAATATGTTTTTAACTCCGTAATAAAAGTGCAACCAGTGAAGCGTCATTACGTAGCAACTGACAATAAAACCAAAGTTTCAAAGAAAAATACTTACTCATGCCAATATTTTCTAGATGGTGTATCAGTTTGTAGAGATATGTTTGTTAAAACATTACAAACGTCGGCAAAAAGAATAAATACGTCGTTTTATAAGATGCGATCAGGCAGTTGTATTACAGATAATCGTGGTGTGCATGGCGGTTGCAATAGAGCATATCCTGAAAGCGAGGAGTTCTTGATTAACCTTATTAAAAGGTTGCCAATATATGTATCTCACTATCGCCGAGAAAATCAGAAGGGGCTAAGTTTTTGAGAGCAGATATTACTTTATCAAAAATATATGAGCTATACAGCGATGAAGTGAAAACCGCCGACGTAAGAATATTGTCTGCTGCAAAAGTTAACAAACTGTTTTTTACGAAATTTAACCTGCGTACCAAGCCTCTTAAAAAAGATACGTGTAATAAGTGTGACATTTATGAAAGTAAAATTCAAGTGTCGTCAGATCCAAATAAAGATGACATTGAACAAAAGCGAGTAGCGCATCATGAAATTGCAAAATCTCTGCAAAACCAATTGAAAACTGACATGAAGCTAGCTAAAGATGATCCCACAGTCGAAACTCTGACTTTTGATCTCGAAGAAACGTTACCTTTGCCGCGTATACCCACTAATATCGTATTTAACAAAAGACAACTCTGGGTATACAATTTAGGTATACATACTGGGAGCAAAGACGAAGCTCACTGTAATGTGTGGGTAGAAGGAGAAACTGGCAGATGTGCTCAGGAGGTGGGGTCTTGCCTCATCAAACATATCACAGAAAGGCTTGATAGCAACGTAAAATATCTGAATTTATGGAGCGATTCGTGTGGTGGTCAGAACCGCAATATAAAATTAATACTAATGCTGAAAGCCATGTTGAATGAACATCCAACTTTAGAGCAGATAAATATAAAATTCCTTGAATCAAGGCATAGCTTTCTCCCAAATGATACAGATTTTGGAAAGATAGAATGTGCCTTAAAGCGTCAACAGAGGCTCTATACATCGGATGATTATATTCAGATGATGAAAACTTGTACAAAAACGAATCCAATGCATGTACATAGGATGAAAAATGAAGATTTCTTGTCATCGTTGAAGTTAGAAAAAATGTAATTAATAGAAAGAAAACGATAGATGGAGAGAAAGATTCATGGCTTCAAACTAAAGAAATTATGATTAAAAAGGATGAGATGTTCAAAATTTACATGAAAACTAATTTGAATGAAGATTTTAAAATAGTGAATATAAAAAAAAAATGTTCGCGGAAGACAATATTTTATAACAAAAGCGATAATGGAGCCACTTTGGTCAACAGGGAAACCTGTCCCTCACGCTAAGTTAAGGGATTTAAAAAGTATGCTACACCTGATTCTGTAAGACTCATATGAATTTTATGTGAAACTTGTCGGAAATGACGATATAGAAGACGATCTTGAAGGGTTTTCTGATCCACCGGATTTTGAAATAGAATTGGATTTAGATTAAGTTATTTTTGATATTCAATTAAAATTTTTTGTAATTTTTAACATTTTCATATTAAATATTTCTAAGGATTTAAGATTTATTTTTATTTTAATAATAAATCGATATGTCTGAAATAAATATGGGATTTTTCCTTTTTTTCCTATAAATTTATGGCATGATGATAAATTAACAAAGAACCAACAAACACACAGATAGTTTAGCAAAAAGGAACCAACGAGTTTTTCTTTAATTATTATTAAAAGTGTTCATGATTTTCATCAATATGATATTTGTTTACATAGAACAAATTATTTGGAACAATATTGTAAATAACAAAAAAACCAAAATGATTTTTAACTATATTTAATTAATATAAAAATTACAATATAAAATTATAACTAACTATTACAATAAAAGAATCCTACTCTGATCGATGCTAGATACAGAATGCTTATTTAATATATTATAACTATTTCGCAAAAGACGCATCCGGTAAACAGGGGCATCGAGTGACGAGCGCTCCTAGCGTTGTCAGCGGTTTCGATTTCCCACGTGAACGGTGTTGTTGCTTCATACTTTATCGAGGTCGGTGCAAGCTTGCATTCCACCTAATGCTATATGCTATAACACCTCCACCGCCAGATCAGCAACTATTTTTGAGGTTTTAACTGAAGAAATATTGCTGACTGCGTCTTCGTTGCTCCAGATTGTTCAGGCTCTGCATCTATTTTATCTTGTGCAGATTTCCTCTTGTCTTCTCGCTTGAGCATCTTGTAGCGTTTCAAGACCATGAACGTTGTGAATGCCAGTATGCTGATTAGCATGATGTAAAACGGGATTGTTGTATGATAAAGGTGTCCTGGTTGTACAGATTGTAGTTGCAGCGGATGCTGCGCTATCACTTTATATTGGGCAGCATGCAATCTTGTGAGATCAATTGAATTCAGTTTGAGTTGTGTTACTCCAGGCTTGATATCTGTATGGTAGTTGTCCAGGTGCATTATCTTCACTGGTTGACCTTCCACGTGATCATTGAGATTTGTGATTGTGAATTCAGGGGTGTCCAGGTAGCAGTTCACAGGAATAGTTACAAGATAACTGCCATTTAGTATGTTATAATCTTCTCGACCGCATAGGGTGTGTATTCTTGTCATATTAGGGAATGATATGATGTAATGCTTTTCATCCAGTTCTTCCATAGCTACTCTTGTTAATGTTACTGTCGTAATTTCGCAGGTTTTGTCGAGAGTTTGATTCCTGATTAGAGTTTGGATACAATCGGGATGTTGCCGCAACTGATGATTCATTTTATCTCCACAGATGTACCAGGTGTTGTACTTCGGGCATTCAGCCTCTATGTACACGTAACCATTTCTGCTTGTTGCAATAAATGGGTAAGGAGGGATAAGGGCATGTCTGAATTTATTAGGGGCTATCGACAACTTGTAAAGATCATAATTTTCCAGTGCAAATATTGGTACCTTAAATATTATAACTATCTGATTGCCAGAATAATAGTAACCTGGTTTTATTATGTCGTAATACTGTCTAAGCTCTAAGTCTAATATTTTATCGCTACCGTAGAGTTTATTTAACTTTTGAAGCATATGTCGTAGAACTTCAATGCTAATCATAGAATGATGCGAACTAGAACTATGGATGAAAGCTAAGATGTTCTCAATTCTTATTAGTTCATTTAAGATCTCATCTAAATTTTCGGTTATTGTAGTTAATTGCTGACCAAATCGTGCATATCTAACAATGTTAATATCTTTATAGAAATCTTTGTCTAGTATTGATTGTAATGTTTCATTTATCTTGGCTTGATTTGATACCAATTTCGTGATTACTTCAGAATGTTGGACCATCCACTCTTTGCTTATACTGATATGATTATTTAACTCTTCAGTAATTTCAAGGTTATTATCCTGTAAGATTTTGATAGCATTGTCATATTTAACTGCATCCGAATAATCTAAATTCCCCGTTACGCTTTTAATTATAGATCCTAAACCGTCAATGAGACCTCGCTTTACACGGCCGGGTTTGAGAGTATCTAAATGGTGTAAGACGCTGAGCATTTTGTCAGAAAGATAATCTAATTGTACTTCGTATAGCATGTATATATCGTTATTTAAGTTTTGCCTGTAATTGTCTAGTTGGTCTTGCGATACTCTAATCTTTTCTTCGATGTCTTTGATCTGTATGTATTGTAAAAAGGTATGATAATGGGTTACGAGTTTTGTTGCACCAAGCCGAAAGGGGAGTACTCCTGGGCCTTCGCCAAGGCTCTCAAGTGATATTTCCTGGTTTATATCCTGGGTCGCTATCGAATGAGCAGTCAGGACCAGTAGAACCCTGTAACAATTGAGCACTTTTAGGTACTCTTTTTAATCGACTTTTAGCTACAGGACCACGTTTTTTAGAGGTATAAATATGGATGGGTAAGTCAGCTAATACGGTATCTTGGGTATATCTGGGTGCTGTCTTCTGGCGACTAGCTGAAGGATTTTTAACAAAAACGCGTTGCTGAGGCTGGTATTCAACTTCAGGTTCTCTAGATTTATTACGGTTTTCTATAATATTAGTACGATCCGCCAAAGATGACTCATTTATTAAGTCATAAACTAATTTCATTTTTTCCCTATGGTCTTGTGTATATTGTTGCATGAGATGGTTACCTAAATCTACTTCAAATGGGTCACGTGGATCGAAGTGTCCAGTTATGATATCGATCGGTCGACATTTGGTGAAACTATGTATGGTGCTATTGTAAGCTAAAATGCCATAAGGAACAAGGTTTACTACGTCCTCCCCTTTGTGAGTTAACTTTAAAATGCGTAGGTGTTCCAACAAGGTAGAGTGGAACCGTTCCACAATTCCATTATCATTAGGAGCATGGGGCAATGTTTTATGGTGTGTTATTTTGTGCATACTAATAAACTCACTGAATAGTTGGTTGGTGAATTCTGTTCCATTATCCGATACTATGGTGAGGGGCAGACCATGATGCGTGCAGAATTTTAACAATGCTTGTACGATACTGACGGCTGTACCATCTCGTATGTGGTAAGCTTGCGCGTATTTGGAGAACACGTCTACGATAGTTAAATATTTCTCTGTCTGGATTGTTAGCAAGTCTATATGGACAGTTTCGAATGGTTTACTGGCTGGGGGTACTACTTTAAATTGCTGGTTGATTGGATGACGATCATACTTTGCCTGGCCACACACAGTGCAATTATTAATGAATTTCGTGATCTCATCTTTCATCTTTGGCCAGTAATAACGATGAGAAAGAGCTAGGTAACATTCATTTATTCCACGATGGTTGTTCTTACCATCGTGGTAATGTTTTATTATTTCTTGCTGCCTCAAATAATCTTTAACATTTTCAACTTCTCTTTTAGCTAAAACCAAATTCATTGAGGAACTTTTGAACTTTTTCTGGATAATGGGTATTATATCGTACATTGCTAATGGTGGATTTATTAAGAGTGCTGTTTTAACCTTGGGACTAACGTATTCCTTTATAACATTTATAATATCAGTTTCCAGATTGGAGTTGGAAACTTGCACGCTAGTTCTTGTGTGTGTTTCAAACGGCTTAGATGCTGTAGGTCGTTTTTTTATATCACCTACCACAGTTATATGGATTTGTCTATGGAATTTATTTAATGGTACATCGACTATTGGGATTTCAAGGATTGGATTTTCCTGACTGGTGTGAGCAGAAATCGTGGCTGAATTACTTCTAGAAGGTGGACCATAGAACTCGTTTCCTCATTATTTATTTGAATGCGGGAAAGAGCATCGGCGTTTGTGTTACTAGAACCCTTTCTATAAATTACAGTAAAATCGTATTCTGATAACTTAAGCTTCCATCTGGTTAGTCTAGAATTAGGCTCCTTTAAGCTCATAACCCACTGGAGTGGCTTATGATCTGTGATGATCTTGAATTTTCTACCAAATAGGTATGGCCGAAAATATTTAGTTGCCCAAACTATAGCGAGGAGTTCTTTCTCGATAGTGCTGTAATTTATCTCACTCTCATTTAGTGTACGAGATGCGTAACATACGGGTTTATCTGCGCCTATTGGCCCTTGTGATAAAATGGCACCAAGCGCAAAATTAGAGGCATCGGTTGTCAAAATGAAATCTTTGCTGAAATCAGGGTATTGCAGGATTGGGTCGTTAGTTATAAGTGATTTGCATTTTTCGAAACTTTCGTTATAATCAGAATTTATTACAACCTTTCTTCCCTTTTTTAAGCATTGTGTAAGTGGTTTTGTTATTCGTGCGAAGTCCGGTATGAATTTACGGTAGTAGCCAACCAACCCAAGGAATTGTTTGATTTCTTTAGGGGTAGTTGGAATCGGGTAATTTTGAATTGCAATAATTTTATCCGGATTGGGTTTTATCCCATCCTTTGTTATAACGTGTCCCAAGTATGAAGTTTCCAGTTTAAGGAATTCAGACTTGTCCAACTGTATTTTGAAATTAGAATCCCGTAATTTTTGGAATACCTTCTCGAGATTAGTCATATGTTCTTGGAGCGACGTGCTGAATACTATAATATCGTCCAAATACACTAAGCAAATGGTGTTCTGTAGATCCTTGAGGACATTGTCCATGACACGTTGGAATGTAGAAGGGGAATTTTTTAATCCCATAGGCATGCGTAAAAACTCGTAATGACCGTTCTCTACATTGAATGCTGTCTTGGGGATGTCAGCAGGATCCATTTCGACCTGATAAAATCCGCTTGCCAAATCTAACGTGGTGAAATACTGACAGTTGCCTAACTTATCTAAAACATCATTGATGTTGGGGATAGGGTATTTGTCGTCATATGTTTTTTCATTTAGCTTCCTGAAGTCGACAACTAAACGCCACTTAGTTTTCCCGGAAGCATCAGCTTTCTTTGGGACAACCCAAATGGGTGAGCTCCAGGCGGACTCTGACGGGCGAATGATTCCCTGAGTTAACATTTTACCTATCTGGTCCCTAACTTCATCTCTATGTATGTAAGGGTAGCGGTAACTTTTTGAATAAACCGGGACTTCATCCGTTGTTCGAATGCGATGTTTGATTTTATTCGTGAATGTCAAAGCCTCACCTTCTATATAAAAGATATCGGCATATTTGTTACATAAGGTCTCTAAATTAATGCGTTCCTCCTTATTAAGGTGATCTGTACGCAAACGTGAAATAACTTCTTTCGCGCGGGTCGGATCGATAACAGAAAACTGGGGATCGTGACGCGAATTTTCAGTACTCGTGCACTGAATATTATAGGTGTCTGCTTGGACTGCATGATCCATTGAAAATATTAAATCGTGCTGGGTAGGGTTCGCAACTTCTAGAAATCCGCGATTATTTGCCACTGTGGTTAGACAATCTTTAATGATACATTTAGATATGATTTGTTCAGGAATTATTGCATCTCCGTCCTGTAAGTTAATTGGTACCTTGAGTATCTTTGTTGAATTAGCTGGTATAACATTTTCATATAGGTTAACGTTTCGCGAATTGTACATATTAATTTTATTGACAGAATTACGAGTAATAAGTTGCCTATCCTTAAGATCGATTTTTGCTTCCCATTTCTCCAGCAAGTCGAGTCCTATAAGCCCATCAAAATAATTGTGGAACTTATAAATGAACAATTTCATATCCTCAGACTCCTGGAATTCACTAAATGTAGGAATCGTTATAGAATAATTATTTCTTGTTGTAGCGTGTACATTAGTAACTTCAAAGGGATCGATATTTAAGGGAAAGTTACTGTAGAATGTATCTACAGCTTCAGGGCTAATGAATGACTGATTAGCGCCTGTGTCAATTAAAAGTTTTAAAGGCGGTTGCGAAATTTGGATGAACGGAAGCTGCCTTTGCGTCTGAAGGTTAACTTCTATCCTAATTTGTCTGATCTCCCGTTTTTCTGAAAATCCTGTTCACCAACAGAACTAGTACTAGTGCTGGCGGAACTATTTTTATCATCAACGGAACTAGTACCGGGTTGAGGATCACATGCTACAGGTGGAGAATATTCTAGAGCAAAATTATCGTAATAAGGGACGTTACCCACGAAATAATCGGTTTCTAGGTTATAGTACTCGGTATTATTCGTGTAGCAGTTATAGTTGGGGTCGTAATAATAAACTGGATAACAGAACTGATCACCGTAGTCAGCGCATACATTCATGTTCATCTCCTTAGATTTAAAGTAGTTTGATGGAGGTGGGTTACCACTTCTACGCCAATCGTGGCCTGATGCTTGACCGAAGG
This sequence comes from Sesamia nonagrioides, assembly GCA_017933935.1. NCBI lineage: Eukaryota > Metazoa > Arthropoda > Insecta > Lepidoptera > Noctuidae > Sesamia > Sesamia nonagrioides. Next base: position 841,658 of record JADWQK010001079.1, on the reverse strand, counting down.
AAGGCTTTTCCCTAACTACGTACGGGCTAACGCCGCTCATGGGTTTAGGGCCAGTATTTTGCGGTACTTGGTTTGATGGTAGCTGGAAATTATTATTAGGTTTGTCAAAGCTAGTTGGTGCGGCGCGGAACATTTGCTGCGTATACGGTATCGGCGCTCGGAACATCGGTGGCGTATTGAATATCGGCGCGCGGAACATTTGTTGAGTATGCGAAGGCATTCTCAACAAATTCATCTGTTGAGGCTGAAAATTGGTAGCAGGGTTGCTTCGTGCGGAGAAATTGAACGGTTTCGGCAAAAGCATAGGGTTGCCGGCATTAACTGCAGATGCTGATGGCAAGGTCTTTTGGGAATTTAACTTTTTATCAGTTAACGGATCGTGGCGATTTTGCAAATAAAGAACGTTCAATTCTTCCTGCACAAACTCGAGAGCTTTTTCAACACTTTCAGGACGCATGCAACGTATGCGAGAGCCTAAGGGCTCCTTTAAACCGCGAACAAAAGCTTGCGTGGTTAATTTCCTATAAAGGGTACGCTTGGCTTCCACAGTCGTCTTAACGTTTTCATGCAGAGTGACATAAGTCATGATAGTGCTGAATAAGTTAACACAATGATCATAAAATTCCTGCGGTGATTTGCTCCCTTGAGTTGCTAACATAAGGTCATTGTAAAGAGTGGTCTCATCTCTTTGGTCAGAAAAATTATTAATTAATGATTTCTTTATGCTATCCCAATCTTCAGGTATACCGTTTGAGTTGATAATACGAGCAGCTGGTCCAGTGATTTTGTTCAAAATACCATTTATTAAGCAAAGCCTAGCTAAAGCATCATCAGGGTTTGCTTCGATGTACTCCGTGACAATTTGGTCGCATAGATGTATAAACCTCGGTAAAACATGCGAATTGCCATCGAAATCTGGCACTAAACGTAAAGTCTTATAAATCAAATCGGCATTACTCATTGTGGCGGGTTCAGGAGTTTCTAACCTGAATGAATCCTCCAAACTATTAGCCGTAGAATCTAAAGCTAAATTAATATTTCTATTTAAATCTATAGTTAACCTACGTGCTTGTCTAGAGGGCTCTGGCCCTTTAAATGTAGATTGCTTAGGGTGAAAAATGATTACGACTTAATAAACTAACTATAAGGAAAGGGATAGGAAGCAACTCACAGAAACGATTGTCAGTGTACTTACATTAACTGCATTTCGGTACCTCTGGGATCGATGTCTGGATTTCTCCTCCGCGCAGGACGACAGGTTCTTACAGGATACTCGGCGAACGCGTTCGCTCGCGACGGCGGTAGCGAATTTAGCGAGACGGTTATCGATATTAGAATAGCCCTATCTAGCTAGCTCGAGACGCCTCGAGTATCCTACCGACTGCGCCAAATATGTACGTCGCTGTCGGAGGACCCAAAAAAACCAAAATGATTTTTAACTATATTTAATTAATATAAAAATTACAATATAAAATTATAACTAACTATTACAATAAAAGAATCCTACTCTGATCGATGCTAGATACAGAATGCTTATTTAATATATTATAACTATTTCGCAAAAGACGCATCCGGTAAACAGGGGCATCGAGTGACGAGCGCTCCTAGCGTTGTCAGCGGTTTCGATTTCCCACGTGAACGGTGTTGTTGCTTCATACTTTATCGAGGTCGGTGCAAGCTTGCATTCCACCTAATGCTATATGCTATAACAAACTTCATTCAAAATTACAAACAATTTCACTGTATACAAAATTTTGACAAAACTGGCTTTTTTTCAAAACTGTCATCGTGTGGGTTGATTCTGTTTTGCATAAGTAGGTCCATTTATTCTATAATGTAGGTACCCTAGACAGCTATGGGATACTATTATACCTACAGGTTGATCATTTTAATTGCTTGCGCGCCTACTTAATTACCTTTGTAACATAATATTATGATGTACCTAATTTAGGATTTTAACTACCCATTTAATAAACAGTTTCGTGACAGACTTAAGGTGCAGTAGGCTACCTACTTATGGAACTTTTAACGTTTTAATAAGGTTCAAAATTCGTATGTAGATAGGGTAAAAGTAGTACGTCACCTGGGTGTTATGTTTGATTCGGTTTTGTCATATAGACCGCACTAGGATCACATTTGTAACAAGGCCACCCACTTACTCTCTTTTATATTACGAATTGCCAAACCATTTAAAGATCGGCAAACATTCTTGCTGCTGTACTATTCTAGAGAATAGTAATAAGGTCTATATTGGAGTACTGCACCTCTGTGTGGTCTCCAATGTATAATACTCACATAGATCGCATAGAGTCTGTACAGAGATTTGTCAGAATTTAAGGCGATTAGTAACGACGATGACCTTGCGCATCTGGGCGGGGCTAGGCAAAAAACCCCGCGCACCCCGCATCATATTTACGTGCACATTTCCTACTCGCTTGCTTCGAGCGCGGATGTCTCGCAACAAACGTAGAATGCCATACGTACCATGTCTATAAAGTATACTATTCTGCCTAAAAAGTACCTAATATGTTACGTGGTATCAAAACTCATGCCCTAAAGTGAAACATATTAGGTAATTTCTTTTATTATGTTGTTTTCGATACTGCGTTGCAGGGATTTTTTTATTTAAAAAAGGGAAAACAAATATTAATTTATAAAAATGATTAATGCAAAATGGTAACCGGTTTATTCTTTTATTTATAGTTATTATTTAGCATTTAGCGTTGTTGGTAAATTCCCATTGATGGATTGGACTTAAAAAAAACCCGGAACCTCTATCATCTAAATAAAACTCACAGGTCAGACCAAAATAGATGCATATTATTTAGAATACATATTGTTTAAAAATTTAGCTGACCAAATTTTAGGTAATGAACACCTGAGACTAATGAACTTAAAGAATGAAAAAGTTTTTTTTTAATAAATTATAAACTAGCGCTTGACCGCGATCCCGCCTGATGGTAAGCAGTGACGCAATCGTTGATGGTAAAGCGACTAGTTTATTAAGAGCCTATTCACTCTAGCCATGAAGACACTCAAATTGTAGTCCGACTGAAACACCGCCGCTGGCAAATTGTTCCAGTCCCGCGATGTACGCGGTATAAAGGAGGAGGCGAAACGCTTCGTCCGGATCGTAGTGGTGTTAACAACGTAACGGTGGAAACTAGCCGTACGACGGTTCGTCCGATGGTGGAACGGAGACGGGGGAATTAAATCATGCAATTCCCTCGCACATTCCCCAAATTGTTTTGATTTACCTACTAGAAAAAAGAATTGGGGAAATTTAATCAAGTTTCTTAAGGATTAAATTACAAGTATCAATTATATATTTTTTTTAGGGAAGGAAAATATTTGTTTTGGACTTAGCAAAAAACTGACCAATTTTTTTCTTGAGATGTTCTTAAGTTTTATTGGAGGAATGAACAGGGTGTGGCCTTAGAAATAACTTTGACCCTTTCACTTTTTCGCTGCGACACACTAATTTCGAGATATAGCGTCGTCTTAGCCCCTCACATCTGCGGCCGTTTTATCTCGAAAATGGTACGTCGCAGCGAAAATGTGCTAGGGGTCAAAGTTCTTTCATAGTTCTTTCTTTCCTCGCTGGTAGGCCACAACATCGGCTGCCGGCATAAGTTACCACCCACCAGACAAAGTCATGCTGCCACCGTGATGTTCCGGCATGATATCTGGTGAAGCCGTTCGGAGGACGGGTCTGAGCAGTTGTGTTGCGGTGTGTGCCGGGTACGATGCGCCAAATGATGTTGTGTCGGGAGTTTGGTCGTGGAGGGTAGCGGGATTCGAAGCACGGTGCTCCGCTGGCCGACCGCAGCTATTTGGGGGCCCAAGTAGTGTGCCAGCCACACACGAAAGGCTGCCCAACCAACTGCAAAAATCCCAGGGTGGCCCCATCGTGCCGGTTGGCGACCGGACGAGAGGACCCGATGGCGATCCCTGGGTCTGCACTGCAATCTCACTGCACTACACCACCACCTTGAGACTGAGAAGTCCCATCTGCTTTTCTTGACGGAGACCCAGATCAGATGTCCGTCTGATGCGACATACCTCAGCTACCGGGGTTACGCATTGGAGGATCATTTAGAGCACTCTGTGTATGTCCGCAATGACATCTGTTGCCGGTGCCTCTGCCACCTCAAAGACCATCACTTCTCGTCCCTATGGCTGTTGGTTGACACTGGTGTCAACAAAATTGTTTACACTTGTGTCTACCGATCGCACAGCGGTGATCAGGAGACAACTCGATTATTTGACCACCTCAGTGAGGCTGCTGACAATGCGCTGCACCGGCACCCTGACGCACAGTTCGTCGCTCTGGGGGACTTCAACACCTGCCATCATGACTGGCTTTTCCCGTACGAGAGGACCGACCACGCTGGGAGAGAGGCGCGACACGTCGCGCTTTCAATGGGCCTTTCCCAGCTGGTAGAACGAGCGATTAGGGTGCCTGATGTAGTTGATCATACCGCCAAGGTAGAACGAGCGATTAGGGTGCCTGATGTAGTTGGTCATACCGCCAAGGTAGAACGAGCGATTAGGGTGCCTGATGTAGTTGGTCATACCGCCAAGGTAGAACGAGCGATTAGGGTGCCTGATGTAGTTGGTCATACCGCCAATTTTCTGAACCTTCTGCTGACCACTGATCCGAACAGATGTATTGTAACAGTTTCCTCACCGTTGAGAACTTCAGACCACTGTCTGGTGAAGTCTGTATCGCCCTTCTCCCCACCAGATCACGACTCTCGGGTTGGGATGAGATACGCCACTTCTTTGCATCTTATCCTTGGCAGCAGGTCTGCTTCTCTTCTAACAATCCGTGAGCTGTGCGGACGCTATAACCGATGTGGTTCCTTGCTATGGAGTATTTTATCCCCTTCAATGACGTGCCCATCGGTGGCTCGGATCGCCCATGGTTCAATGCTAATTGTGTCAAAGGTGAACAGCGTAAGCACACGACATTTCTCACCTGGGTTGACGCTCGTGACCGCGGAGCTCCGGATGAGAGCCTTTAATCGTGCTGCCAAGTCCTACAGAAAGGCGCTTAAGAAGGCTCGTTTCGACCGCATTACCCATATTATCAACAAGTTATCTGCGCTACCATTCGGTAGCAGATCTTTTTGGTCCCTTGCCAAATCGGTCGAGGCGAACTTCTGTCGGCCCACACTCCCTCCGCTGGTTCGGCCTGATGGAACACTGGCTCATACGGCAAGAGAGAAAGCAGGTCTCTTTGCATCTCTCTTTGCCCATAATTCGCGTCTTCATACTTGAAGTGCTACTCCACCTAATTTACCTCATTGCGGAACTTCAATGCCTGAGGTTAGCATTAGGAACAAGGAGGTTCTGAGAGTACTGTGTCGTCTGGACGTGAATAAGGCTAATGGTCCAGATTGTATACCAGCGATTGTTCTTAAAGTATGTGCGCCCGGTGACTCCTGTATTGACGCGCTTGTATCGGCTCTCGTTTAGGACTGGTATAGTGACCAAGGCCTAAAAGCTCGCCAAAGTGCAGCCCGTGCCTAAAACGGGTAGTCGTAGACGTGCCGATCCTACCAACTATCGGCCGATTTCGATCACCTCCATACTTTGCAAAATTATGGAGCGTGTGTTGAAGTCGCGCCTCTTGGCACACTTTGAAGGTAACGATCTCCTCATTGACCGACAGTACGGGTTTCGCCGCAATCAGTCAACTGGGGACCTTCTAGTGTATGTGGGGCGAGGCCCTCGAGAGAAATGGGGAAGCGATTGCTGTCTCCCTTGATATCTCGAAGGCCTTCGATCGGGTATGGCACGCTGGCCTTTTGAGTAAGCTTCTACGGCATTTCCCCTAGCCTGACTGGCTGGGTAAAAGACTTCCTGATTGAACGGTCCTTCCGAGTTGTTGTCAACGGTTACTCATCTGAGCCCATACCGACTAATGCCGGTGTTCCTCAGGGGTCTGTTCTCCCTGCAACTCTGTTCTTGCTGCATATTAACGATCTGCTGAGGCCCGGTATCTATGGGCATGCAGATGACAGCACAGTTGTGGAGAGATACCTGCCGGATGCTCGGGCTAGTAGGGAATCAATCCGGTTCGAAACACAGGCTATGGTAGAGCGAACGAATGTTGCACTACAGGCAGTCTCCGAATGGGGCAAGGCCAATCTTGAAGCATTCAATGCCGCCAAAACACAGGCGTGTCTTTTCACCGCCAAAAGGAGCCCGTTCACCTTGGCTCCTACTTTTCGAAATGGAGTGTACCGACCGTCTTCAGCTTTTGGGAGTTGAGATTTCCTCGAACCTTAACTTTGGGCGGTTCATTGAGTCCAAGGCCAGGGTGGCTGCCAGGAAACTTGGCGTTATCGCAAAGGTCCGGCAGTACTTCACACCTGGGCAGCTTCTAATGTTGTACAAAGCACAAGTCCGTTCGTGTGTAGAGTACTGCAGCCACATTTGGGCTGGTGCTGCTAAGTGTCACCTGGCTACTTTGGATTCAGTGGAGAGGCGTGCGAAGAGGCTGATTGGTGACCCTGATCTAACTCGAGATGATCTCCAAAGCCTAGAGCACTGGCGTAGAGTAGTTAGCCTTTCTATGTTCTATAGGATACATTTTGAGGAGTGAGCGAGGGAATTGCATGATGTTATACCCCATCTCCGTTCCACCATCGGACGACCCGTCGTACGGCGAGTTTCCACCCTTACGTTGTTAACACCACTACGATCCGGACAAAGCGTTTCGCTTCATCTTTCATACCGCGTACATCGAGGGACTGGAACAATTTGCCAGCGGTGGTGTTTCCTTCACACTACAATTTGAGTGTCTTCAAGGCTAGAGTGAATAGGCTTTTAATAAACTAGCGCGCTTTACCATCAACAATCGTATCACTTTACCATCAGGCCGGACTGCGGTCAAGCGCTAATTTATAATTTAAAAAAGAAATGACCCGTATAAGAAGTTACCCTCTTGACGCCCTCTACACTATGCAATTAATCTTTTTAGAAAATTAAAAAAAAATCGTCTAAAATTTACTCAAAAAAACTCAAAAACATCGCATAAAGCGTCCAAGCGCGGCAATAAATACTAAGGGCTAATATTTACAATAAATACTAAGGGCTAATATTTACACTTACTCACAGATTTACACTGATCAGAATTTAGAAAATACTAATATTATAAATGGGAAAGTGAGTTTGTTTGTTTGTTCCGCTTTCACGCCGTAACTACTGAACCGATTGCTTTGAAATTTTATAACTGTAATGTTAGAAGTCCGGATTAAATGATAGGGTACTTTTTATCCCGGATAAATTTGATATTCCCGAAGGAATCTAAAAAGCGCGATATAACCGAATCATACTAATATTATAAATGGGAAAGTGTCATACTAATATTATAAATGGAAAAGTGAGTTTGTTTGTTTGTTTGTTCTGCTTTCACACTGTAACTACTGAACCGATTGCTTTGACATTTTGTAGACGTAAAGTTAGAAATCCGGATTAAATGATAGGGTACTTCTTATCCCGAAAAAAAATTGATGTTCCCGAAGGAAATTTGAAAAGCGCAATATAACCGAACTACACGCGGGCGAAGCCGCGGGCGGAAAGCTAGTATCAAAATAAAACATCATATAAAATCACGTAAAGCGTCCCAGCGCGGCAATAAATGCAGACGTCCAATAATTATACACAAAATCCCTAAAAATACTTCGTTGCACTCGAAGTAAGTACCGAGTGTTACAGCTTCCGCTTCCCGCTCATCTATGAAGCTATACTTAGTTCGAGCTATACATAATTATTTTATATTGATCGCAGTTGCGTAATTATTTATGTTAATTTAAATTTATTATGATTACTTTAAATTACTTGGGAGGATTTTAAAACCTTAGTTTATTCTAACTAAAATCACACTTGGAAGTACACTTCCGGTCTTTCGGCCATTAATTTATTAATTTTAGAATTATTGATGCAACTTCCGATTACCGCCAACTCTTATTAAAAAATCCTACCGAGCATTAGTCTTCCCGCCCATCGGATATTTATTTATTGAATCAAGCATTGTTCAAATAAATAAATATAAACAACTTTCGATATTTTAGGTTAATCCAAATATCTGTACATAATTATTGACAATTACTAGCGTTACTATTAACTTTTTCTTAATTTTATTCAATACCTAACTACTCGTTAGTATTTTGACTCAATGGTGTATAAACGCTACTGATGTCTGTACTGCTGATCATTAATTAAACAGACTTGTACAGGATCATACTACGTCGTTATTATTTTGCCCGCTTCTGAAGCATGTCTTTACATTAGTATGCAAGGGTGCGCGGAGCAAAAAGTGACACAGCCTCCTCTCACGAGCGCTGGCGCGAGACTGCCGGCCACCCGCGCCCGCGTCCCGCATAGAGCCCCTCTGAACCTCGTAAGGCGGAAACACGTACGGACACTCATTTTTATTACTTTTCTTATTAAATATTTGATCAATTTTAAAATAGAACTATGATTCTATAGTTCTTACAGGTACACGTTACTGCGAGTAAGAATATTTTAAAAAGTCTAAGCGCTTTAAGAGAAATATCGATTTAAAAGTAAAAAAACGCCGTGTAGAAATATTTTTTTTTTTGACGTAAATATAGGCCGTATGGAAAATAATAAACACTAAATATGTTGTGCTTGAATCTGTGATTATAATATATTTTTTTCAAAATTTTTGATCAAGGCATTCCGGAGAAATAAACTTTGAAAGATGAGCGTTTTTGGCCGCTCGAGGGTATCTATCCCCTTAAGCGCGGAATGTTGTGTCTTGTTTTGTCGACCACCGTGACGCAGCGGTCGGCGCGCCTGCCTGCGGCGTGGGGGCCCCGGGTTCGGTCCCCGGCCGGGTCGTGATGGAGAGCGGTCTTTTCCTGGTTGGCCTGGGTCTTGGATGTTTGTCTATGTATATAGAGTCTATTATAGGTGTAGTGTCGTTGAGTTTGGTGGCCCATGACGCGGGTCTCGAACTTGCTTTGGGGCTGGCTCGGTCTGTGTGGTTTGTCCGTATATATTTATTTATATTTATAATGTGGTCTCAGACGTAAACTCCGCAATTACCATCAGCGGCTCACCCTTTCAAATGAAGAGTCTTGAGAGAAGGAGATGGATTAGTGATTTAAGTGTAAGTATTGCATTAAATTGCTAACGGCTCCTTTGATATTAAATTACTTGACCAGTTTACTCCTATAGGAACTTTAAAATGCCAACTCGATCTGTATGCATTCCACAATTATTCAGTATTCCCGCTAGTAACAATAATGTTTCTCAGAATAACCCGTTATCCAGAATGTGCAATCAAAATAATACAATATGCCCTAAGGTAGACTCATTCCTGAACAGTTTTAACGAATTAAGAAATGGTTTGTATAAATTGTAAATGTTTGTATAATGTCATTTAGTAAATTGTCCATATTAATCCGTCTCTACGGAAGCATTAATCATTGAATGTTGTGTACAGGAATAATTGGACTTCAGATTTATGTACTGTATGTTTTATTAACTCTGTTGATTGTCTTGGTATGTAGTCTATCACTGTACTTATTAAATAAAATAAATAAATAGGTATGCTGACAACAGAATGTACCATATCTACCTTTCACTAGCACTCGCAAACTAACGAAGCAATTGTTTAAAATAATTGAATTCTATTTAATTAGAATTTAGTTACAAATGGATTCCATTAAATTGGAGTTGAACTAAAATCGTCGGGATACCATTAAATTGGAATCGAGATCTATTCTTCTGGATTCCATTAAATTGGAATTGGGATAAGATCTTCTGGTTTCCATTAAATTGGAATTGAGCTAAATCGTCGGGATTCCATTAAATTGGAATTGTGATCTAATCTTCTGGATTCCATTAAATTGGAATTGGGATAATATCTTCTGGATTCATTAAATTGGAATTGGGATATTATCTTCTGGATTCCATTAAATTGGAATTGGGATAAGATCTTCAGGTTTCCATTAAATTGGAATTGAGCTAAATTCGTCGGGATTCCATTAAATTGGAATTGTGATCTAATCTTCTGGATTCCATTAAATTGGAATTGGGATAATATCTTCTGGATTCATTAAATTGGAATTGGGATATTATCTTCTGGATTCCATTAAATTGGAATTGGGATAAGATCTTCAGGTTTCCATTAAATTGGAATTGAGCTAAATTCGTCGGGATTCCATTAAATTGGAATTGTGATCTAATCTTCTGGATTCCATTAAATTGGAATTAGGATAATATCTTCTGGATTCATTAAATTGGAATTGGGATATTATCTTCTGGATTCCATTAAATTGGAATTGGGATAAGATCTTCTGGTTTCCATTAAATTGGAATTGAGCTAAAATCGTCGGGATTCCATTAAATTGGAATGGTGATCTAATCTTCTGGATTCCATTAAATTGGAATTGGGATAATATCTTCTGGATTCATTAAATTGGAATTGGGATAATATCTTCTGGATTCCATTAAATTGGAATTGGGATAAGATCTTCTGGTTTCCATTAAATTGGAATTGAGCTAAAATCGTCGGGATTCCATTAAATTGGAATTGAGATCTAATCTTTTGGATTCCATTAAATTGGAATTGGGATAATATCTTCTGGATTCCATTAAATTGGAATTGGGATAATATCTTCTGGATTCCATTAAATTGGAATTGGGATAAGATCTTCTGCATTCCATTAAATTGGAATTGGAATTTGGCTTCCTTTAAATAAGAAGCCATGGGTTAAAGTAGATAAAAGGCTTTCATTAAAATGAAAGTAGTTGTTGTTGGGTTCCATTCAATTGGATGTCTTTCCAGGGCGCCTTAAAGAACGATCCACCATGTCGAGTCTGCTACCGCCTCCAGAAAAATTAATTCTTGAAGGTGATAGTTCTTCTATGGGAATAAAATGGGAGAAATGGGGGAGGTCACTTTTTATTTACCTTGAAGCATCTGACGTTAGCATTGATTTTAAAAAGAGAGCAACGCTATTAGTATTAGGTGGATCTGCACTTCAAGACTTATTTTATAACTTGCCTGGAGCAAATATTTAATCCTGGAAATGACGTCAATGTTTTTGATGTAGCTATTAGTAAGCTTGATGATTAATATCTTCCCAAACAAAATAAGACTTATGAAAGACACATATTTCGACAAAGAGCGCAAGTAGAAGGTGAAAATTTTGAACAATTTTGCTTAAACTTCGAGAACAAGCAGCCAAATGTAAGTTTGACAAGCCGGATGATCAGATTATTGACAAAATAACGGGATATTGTCTATCATCAGAATTAAGAAAGAAGATTCTCACCATGGGGGACGAGATCACATTAGATAAAGTAATATCAGCTGCAAATACACTAGAAATCACCAATTTGAAAGTTATGAAAAAAAAAGATAAGACAAAAAACTTATGAGATAAACGGAAAAAAAACTACATACATGAATAATTCCAGATGGGAGACTCAAAACAAACAATCTATTAAGTGCAATAGATGTGGTCATGTACATACTTCTCAAGGTTCGGCCTGTCCAGCTTTAGGAAAAAAGTGCAATGGTTGTGGCAAATTGGGCCACTACCAACGCTGCTGTCAAACTAAATCTATTGAATTAAAACGTAAATTAGAATAAAAACAGAACTCGCACAAAAACGACCATAAAAGACAAAAGCAAGATATAACAGTTAATTCTTTAGAAGAAGAGCAGGTAGAATACATATTTAACTTAAATGATGATGCAAAAATAAAATGTGAAATAGGAGGAGTAAGTTAGAAATGTTAATAGACTCTGGTTGCAAATTGAACTTGATATCGGATAAAACTTGGGATCATTTAAAAGGAAACAAGGTACATTGTTATAATCAGATCCGAGAACCGAATAAAATACTTTTAGCATACGGCAGTAAAACTCCATTACATGTCAAAGGGTCGTTCGAAACTATAATAAAAGCTAATAGCAAACAAGACCGGGCTCAAGATTTATGTGTTAAGAGATGGATCAAGAAATCTTCTAGGAAAGGACACTGCTATACATCTTGGGGTTTTAGAATTAGGGCTCAGTGTGAACCTAATAAATTGTAATCAAAAAAGATCTCAGCCGTTTAATAAATTTAAAAGGTCTTTATAGGAATTCCTATAGATCCATAGTGAAACCTGTGATGCAACCATCCCGAAGAATACCTATATTGCAAAAAAGAGAAGGGGAAGGAATATAGTAATCGGAAAACAAGAGCAGAGGAGCCAGGAATATGTCAAGGGGATAAGGTATTTGAAAGAAGTGGAAAAGACAATTAAGCTTTCAACTAATTGTAACCTCGAATCTCATGTGGTTGAAAAGTCGGTTTTTCTGTTAGTGATTAAACAAGTAAATACCTGATTTTAAATAAGGATAATAAAAAATTGTTAAAAAGGAAGGGATGTAGTGTTTGTATCTAATAAAAGGTACATACTAACATTGTCTCATGTACACTCGTAGTCGAGGTATCAATCAATCGGGCAGTCTGCTATTGACACTGGTCAAGGTTGGACGTGTGCTGCTTGCGATACGAGTGTAGTGGTGAGCCAGTGAATAACAGGTGTTACCGTAAGTACAAGGGTCCTTACAATCATCATCAACCTTTTTTATCGTCCCACTGCTGGGCGCAGGTCTCCTCTCATACAGAGAAGGATTGAGCGTAATCACCACGCTTGTTCAATGCGGGTTGGCGATTTCAGACTATTAAAGTCCAGGTTTCCTCAAGATGTTTTCCTTCACCTTCAGTCATTGGTGTCCAAGATATACTTAGAGAGTACATATAACTTTAGAAAAATTACATTGGTATTTGCCTGACCTGGAATCAAACCCACACTCATACTTGAACACGCACTCATACTTGAGAGGCTGATGTTTTAACCGCATAGTGGTTAAAACACCAGCCTCTCAAGTATGAGTACCTAATCCCCCGACATACCTAATCCATACTAATATTATAAATGCGAAAGTACCTCTGTCTATCTGTCTGTTACGCTTTCCCGCTTAAACCTCTCAACCGATTTTGATGAAATTTGGCACAGACAATCAAAAACTAAAACTAGTTTTGCCTAGGCTAAACTAGTTCTTCTATACGCAATAGGATAAACCAGTTTAAGCTAGTCCAAACTAATTTGTCCTAAGCCCGATAGGATAGACCAGTTTAGGCTAGGTCAAACTAGTTGATCCTGATTTAAAAACGCACAGTTTAGGATAAACTGGTATGTCCTAGTCTAAATATTATAGTACCTATATCTAGAAAGTCAAAATAAATAGATAAACTGAATACAATACTCCTATAGGGGGAATAAATACATATAAGTATAATATATGTTTTTGTTTTACCAATTATTAAATATACATAACTTACACGTGGTCTGGCTGTTTGTGTTTGTGAGTATACATGTGAGAGAAATTCCTAGTAGGAAAGGGGCAACATTAAAAAAAAAAATGTTAACTATATTTTTATATTCAATAGTTAGATAACTAAGTACCTATAGTTACATATATTGTTTTTATATATATTGTATTAATACATTTTTGTAGATTATCACTCTTTCCACTTCAGCCACTCTTATGATCCTGTTAAATTTCTTTCCTTTCCCCTTTTGTAAATAACTAACTCGTTTTCCTACAAAGTAATCAAAACAAAAACTATAAAAACCTAATATGCCTGTAGTCAATACACAAAACGTGTAATGGCAAAATTAAAAAAAAAAAAGGTCTGACAATCAATCTCATAGACATATATTATAGGTACTAATGGACATGCCGTACGCGTATAATCTGCAGTAATTTTTTGGTTTGAAAAGAGTGAGAGAGATGGCCTATGCTTTCGGTCTCAAAATCATCTATGAGGAAAGAGATGGTGCCAGTCTCTTTCCTCATAGATGATTTTGAGAGAGATAAAGATAGACGAGACTACGTTTCCTCTCTTTCTTTCGGAGTGCCACAATTCTCATCTCTAAGGCAATTCCATTAGTATATGTCGATGATCAATCTTGTGGAGGCCAGGTCAGTCGTTCCTTGAAAAGCTGCGTCCAGTTAGACTGGAAGCCGACCGTAATGTAGTTGAGAAAAGGCTAGACAAATGAAGTTTCGTTTTTTTGCTCTCCTCCTGTTACTCCAGGGGTAATGTTGAAAAGCCTTTCGCAAGAATTGGGATTTTGAATGAAAAATAATATTCTTTGTCTATTAAGAAAAGAATCGCTCATTCAAACAAGCAAACAAACTAGGTAGGTAGGTCTTCAGTTTTATTAAAATAAAAAAAGAAGAAAAGAAATTTTTGTCGCCCATAGCCCAATGTTTGAAGACTAAAATCTTCAAGCAGTGTGTCGTCATGACTTACAGAGCCGAGACGTGGACACTAACAGTCAGACTAGTCTATAAGTTTTTAAGCCGCTCAGCGAGCTATGGAGCGGGCTATGTATGTTGCTCAGGATCGAGCTGGATGGCGTGCCATGGAAGAGGCCTATGTCCAGCAGTGGACGAGTAGAGGCTGATGATGATGATAAAATACATATAGGTACACAAATACAGTACTTACAAAATATTGTAACGGTGAAGTTTTTGCTCATTCTTCCCCATATGTTATCTATTTGATGGGGCGACTTGAATCTATTTTATAATAATTTATGGCAAATTTTGTCGTTTAAAAGTACCTTATACAGGATGTATCTCATCTCATCGTACCGCAAACTTCGCGAAAAGGCATGTCACTAATAAACTTATGATAGTCATTTATGTCGTTAATGAACGGTAACAGAAAAGTTCAGTGTTTAAAAAAAAAATGTCGGCTCGGTCTTTGAACGTTGCAAGCGTGCCGCCGTGCAGGTTTGTCGGTATGACGTTGATTCCTGATGTGAACTCTATTAAATCAGCTGATAAGTTAGTTTTTCGAGTTTAGTTTCCATTGCGTTTTTTTGTGTAATTAGCGAATCAATTAATTTTTACTTTAAAATCTTGTTTTGTTTATACATTTTTTTCACTTTAGACCGTTCATATGAACGGTCTAAAGTGAAAAAAATGTCAACTTTTTTTTTAATCATGAACAACCAATGAAAAATTCCACCACTGGAGGGTTCAGAATTATGTACTGGATCCATGGTACACGTTTGTGCGTCGATGTCAGATACACCCTTTATGTGCTTATTTAAAATTTTGAAATTTTCTAGATCCATACTAATATTATAAATGCGAAAGTAACTCTGTCTGTCTGTCTGTCTGTTACGCTTTCCCGCCTAAACCTCTCAACCGATTTTGATGATATTTGGCACAGACAATCTTTAGACCCTGAGAAAGAACATAGGCTACTTTTTATCCCGGAAAAATTTGATGTTCCCGAGGGAAATCTAAAAAGCGCGATACAACCGAACTCCACGCGGGCGGAGCCGCGGGCGGAAAGCTAGTATTTAATAAAATATCACATTATCGATTGAAACTGGTCAACAGGCTACTGAAATTATAATAGATAAACACACAAACTAATATTTACCATTTCTCAACGTCGCAATAATATGAAATTTTTAATTTATATTCGATATTAGTGGGGCCACCACTAAAATCGAATATAAACTAAAGTGGTTAAAACACCAGCCTCTCAAGTATGAGTGCGCGGGTTCGATTCCAGGTCAGGCAAGTACCAATGTAACTTTTCTGAAGTTATATGTACTTTCTAAGTATATCTTGGACACCAATGACTGAAGGTGAAGGAAAACATCTTGAGGAAACCTGGACTTTAAGTCTGAAATCGCCAACCCGCATTGAGCAAGCGTGGTGATTACGCTCAATCCTTCTCTGTATGAGAGGAGACCTGTGCCCAGCAGTGGGACGATAAAAAGGTTGATGATGATGATGATGATTCGATATTAGAAAAGAATAGAATATCCTTTGCTATGTAAATCATAAAAATTATAGAATATAAATAGCTATACTTATATATTTTATTGTGTACTCAGTGATTGTTATTCTGTTCCTATCTAAATTAATAAGTTCTGGTTGTACCTAATTGAACATGATTGATTGTTTGGTTGAACATTGAAGCCTCTAACTCCTGATTTGTTTCATAAACACCACTTCTGATCGCTAAATATATATTATGAATATTTTACAAAGGTTTTATCGCTAAGAGTGATCTTTTACAGACAACGTACAAATCGTAAGTAGTAATATTTACATTTGGTGAGAGACATCATCACACATAACCACAGAAATCTTAATATTACCTACGATTTCTGTGCTTATAACTATGTCTGTAGGGCCAATAGTTAAAGAAGAAGTTAAGTTTAGAGCCATCATTATAATGTAATGAAGAGCACAAGTTATAGAAATATGTACAATATACATATACATATTTGTAGAATAGGTATACTTATATACATATTCACATAATAGAAGAAGAAGCTGTGAGGAAAATGAAGTTATGTTTAATAGATTTAAATAAATAATTAGGTGAAGTAGTTGACAACGCTGTGAGGAAGAAAATAAAAAGAAACTTTCCTGTAGGGAAGAAATTAAAATTATTTTGAGAAAATGATAAGAGAGAAACGCCAAAACGTTTAGCCAAATAATTGAGACACTAGATGAAGTGTGTTTTGGAATTTAGAAAATTTAAGGGTGGAGAATATTTATGTTGGGCGCCAAACTATCATAATAATGAAATTGTTTTGTAACAATGTAATTATAAGTACTTAATATTAAATTAAAAAGTGTTCAGCATAGGTACAGCTTCCTACGCTAGGATGTCGCTAAGTCGCCGAAACTTAGGCCTAAAGTTGAGGACGGTGTCTGTGAGCTCAATAATGAGCCCTGGTGTAGTGGGAAATGATTAGTACAGCTCCTCACAATACTAGAATGTGTTTTATGACCTGAAAAGTGTTATGAGAACACTAACAAAATAAAATACATTCTTCATAACTTTTAAATTATGACCTTTTAAATAAACAAAAACTGGCGTTACTAGTATCTCATTTTAATATTAGACTAAGACCCACAGTAATTTAAATTATCTAGATAGGTACATACGTACCAATTCCCATAATAATTAACAAACTAACCCAGATATCCCTGAGTTATAATAACTTTGAAATTATGACCAGGGTCATAATTTACTAGTAACGAATAATAGATACTAGTAACGCCATTTTTTGTTTATTTGTAACACTATTTATTTTGAAATAAACATAATGTTACGGATTAGGGGTATTAAAATGCCGGTTAAGGGTGGCAAAGTTTATTGACAACGAAGGTACAGTCGATAGTAAGCAATGGCAAGTAGAACGTAGCTGATGTCGCACCGAAGTCTTCCCTTACGTCCACGAAGTCGATGTCGTGCACACACAACACTATAGAAGTTACTTCGCGTAGTTCGCATAGTTCTCGCGTCGATAGTCAAATGCAGACTGACTACGCGCTGGCGTCACGGCGCTTTATATAGGTCAGCCGATTGAACATTCCAGATCCGTCTAGATGAAATAATAATAGCGCATAATTTCGAGTACGTTCAGAAGGTACCTACAGGTACTTCAGCGGAGACGAGTTTCTAGTAATTTCGATGTCGACACTTTATTGACAATATTGATGAAACCTGTACCATTTGATAGGCCATCCTAGGTCTAGCAATGCGTTTTTATATATTATACTTCTACAATGCCTAAGTCTCAAGATATAGGGATTAAAAGTTACGTACTGCATGTCACGAAACTTATGTCATTGACTAAAGGTACATTCGTAACATTGCCCCTTTCGTAACATTGTAACCTTTTGTCATCGAGATAAGGTGCATTATAGTGCATAACAATAATAAAAGTCTTGACGTCTAAGAAGTGAATTGGAGTGAACACAAAGATACCTAGATTTTCTTTTTTTTAATAATTATATACTAGTGCTTGACTGCAATCCCGCCTGATGGTAAGCAGTGATGCAATCGTTGACAGTAAAGCGCACTAGTTTATTAAGCCTATTCACTTAAAAAACTAAGGAATAGGAAGGATGACGGATGATTAAACTCACTACAACATTATTACAAGAACTGGGGAAAAAATGTTTAAAGAGATTCAGAGGAATTAAGTAAAACGATACAAATAATTTTAAACGTTTTTATTCTTTACTTTTTCAATTATTACGACTCGAATCGGAATCAGTTACATTTATAATTAATGAATCCACACATTCATCCATAATGTGGTCGAGTTGCCACATTTCGTCTTCAACTTTTATGGTATGATTGATGCACTTTATCCAATTTTCCGGTGTCACTTTCTTCAGGCCTTCTTCAAATATTTTTTTTTTAAGTCTTCTATTTTAAAAGTTTTGTTGTTCCTGGCGACGTACCCCTTTGCTTGAGCCTTAACTCTATTGGGGTTGAGCTCACAGTGATAGGGGGGCAGACGCAGGATTGTGACACCGTATTCAGCGGCCAATTCTTCCACAGCATAGGGTTCGTAATTAGTTTTTTTTTTGTAACTTTACTAGTTCCATTAATTGAGCCTTTGTCATTGCAGTTTGATAATTAATTTGTCTGTCATCCAACCACTGAATAATATCAGCCTTCCGCCAGTATGAAGTGGGGATACGCTCGACTTTACATCGACGTTTTAAGCCATTTTTCAAAACACTCCGAATTCATTTCTTCATGATAGTCCATATTATTTGTATTCGATTCAAAAATAAGTTTAAATTAACGAGAGTTGACTGTCTATAAGTATACATGTAATGAATCGTCAAGGGCAGCTTAAGACTTTTTGGCCCGAAAGTGATATCGAAAAGAGGGTACATTAACTAGCCGCCTCGTAGCATGGATCTATCCCCAATGGGTTTTTTCTTTGGGGATATCTTAAGGCTAAAGCTTACGACACCAACCCAGTTGACGAATTAAAGGATCGTATTCGCACAGAAATCCAAAACAATACAACAAAAACATGTAAAGCTTTTATCGAAAATTATTGATAAACGCTGGCATTACTGCTAATGCCAGAATAATGAATTGATGATGAGATTGAAATTGATTGCATTAGGATGATATGATTTTTAAGAAATAAATACTCCTTTTGTATTCTATTGAAAACAATAAACAGTTTTAATCTACCTAGTGTAATTATTTTTTTTTATCATTATTTCAAATATAAACGGACTTTTGATCCACCCTGTATTTTTATATATATACACGCAATTTGAATTTGAATAACAAAAATGCAATCTCAACTAACGTTTAATTGTAAAATCTCGATTTACCACTTCAACACTGGAATTGTCATTTTTCTGACTCGGATTAAAAATCATAGTGTAAGTATTTATCTGTACCTATCTTAAATATTTTTGTCTATGACAATCATACATCCAAAGACATGACATATGAAAACAAATGAAAGTTATTTTTTTGTTCTATAGAAATCGTGGAAGTACTATCATCCTTGGACAGCTTTTCTAATAAGCCCTCTTGAATAAGCTTGAGCAAATCTGCACTGCTCATTTCATCATAATTTATTGAATGGGAGAGATAGCTGAAATTCTGAAGCAGGAAAGGTTTTAATTTAGATTTATCAATTTTATTAATTTGTTCGAATAAACGTAAAGGAAATTTAATACTATTATTTCCGATGGTAATGGGCAACAGTTTAACTTCAGTAACGATTTCAAGAAATTGATTCAAATTACATTCGTTGTACAAATATTTAAAAACAATTTTTGAAAGTATATTTGTGTAATTATTTACACTCACGGATTCCGTATCGGTAAGCATACGCACTCTTTCATTTAACAATACTACTTTCTCGTCCTTGTATTGCAGGCGCCTAAGAAAGTCTGATTCTAATATCTGTTTCTGTATTGAATTAAATGTTTCTTCTTTATGTTGTTCAAAAACACTTATAAGTTTCTCGTCGTATTCCAATTTGTAGTCAAGCGTCTTTATAACACTGAAAGAGTAATAGTGTGACAACATCACATGAAGTATAAAATCTATCAAAAATATTTGATTTTCGCTGTCAATTTCGTTTTTCAAACAATCACAAATATATTCAACAGCAAAATGCTCAGTGAATGTCATGTGTATAAATATAGGAATTCCGTTTGCTACACTGTATATGAGGCCTATTCTCTCTCCTCCTTGTTCAATAAATTTTATCATGTTTTTGATTTTTGCCAAGTCGCTCGGAATAAACAAACAATGACTACAATTATTGAATATTGTATAAGCGGCTAACTGTTTATACATTAAAATTGATTCGATAAGTTCTTTCTCATAAGCAATCATAATATCAGGATTATAGATGTCCATTCCATTCTTATCTTCATATCGTCTTTTAATTTTAGTTTCTAAAAACCATTCATAAAAGGCAAAAGCGTTAACTTGTAAATACCTTACTTCTTTCCATTTCATTAAATCTTTGTTTACATTTTTTATGTTGCTTACGAAAAAATAAGCAACTAAGAACAGATATAAAGGGTTCCCACAACAGCTATTATACTTTTCATAACTTAAGGCAATGTAATTGAAATCCTTAATAGTCCGTAACTCATTTTCTGTTAAATTGTGTGGTATCTGTGTTATTTCACATAGTAAATATTGAATTGCGCTGTTATATACCCTGTATAGTGGGCGTTGAGGCAATACATCTGCAAATCCTTTCACAGTAACGCCTGAGCTCATGTATTTAAGGAAGTTCTCTATATTTTCAAGTTGAACTTTATTAAGTTCTTTTAATCTTAAATTAAATTCAAAAAACATTCCTAAATATTTTTCAACTTCAGTATGTATAAAATAACATATTTCGTAAGAGGCTCCGAACTCTCGCTGTAAAATAGTTTTTACTTCGTTATACGACCTGCTTGTAATCCACACTCTTTGATTACGAGGATTATTACTAACAGATTTGAGACATTTTACGACTTCATTCTTATAATGTGGACAAATTTCATCAAATCCATCAAATAAGAATATCACCTTTCTTTTATTGTAAAGATGAAGAAATAGTTTCAACTCGAATTCTATCCACTGATCGCCGGTACAATGTTTCAGATACACGATATCGTTTTCTTCTTCCAACAAAATTTCTACATCGTTTTTTTTGCCAGATTTTTCGTGAATTATAACTTGACAGATAAACTTTAAAGTCTCTAATGTATCGACGGCTATTGCTGTTGCTTTCCATGCATTGAATTGTTTGGAGTATTCTAATAAGTTTATCCTTACTATCCAAATCTCTGGGTGGTCTTCCTTTGTTTTAAGCGATAAGTGAGAGAGTAGAGTTGACTTGCCCATTCCAGGCTCCGCTGTTACTAGGACCACGTCGTCTTTTATATCATTTAGAGTTCTAACTACAGTACTGACGCAACTTCCCGTTTTTATAAGGCGTCTGTCAACATGCAAGTGTTTTGTATCATCATAGTTTATATCAACGGTTAGTTTACCAATTACAATAGTGTCTTCATTGATTATTTTATTTAAAACAACTCCTGTCACATACGCCATAAATTCATCGTCGACTATTAAATTAAATTTTACTTGTATGCCTTGAAATATCACTCGGGCGTTCTCAAAGATACTCTTCTGGGATTCTTGACTCATGTCAATAAGACTATTTCTTTCGTCGTGTATAATATTATCTACATTTGAAAAATGTTTCTTTATTACTTTAACCAGCATACCATTTGTTACAACTATTGCTGATTTTTCTTTAACAGCTTTTGCGATATCTAAAATGTTATTTTCGATTCTAGTATTAAGTATTTCTTGATCAAACACAAAAATAAGAAGTTTTTCGTGGTCTACTTTTATTAACTCCGTGTATAATGCTTCGCGGTCATTTTCTGGTAAATTTACAATATTTTCAAGGTCTAATATAACACGTTCTTTATCTTTAAAGTATTGTATTACTTTAAGAATAGTCAGTAAACTGTTTTTTGTAGTTATAAAAATATTCGAAAGCTGTTCCGGAAAGTTCAAAGACTGTACTGTGTCTTCCGAGAATGTGTAATTACATTGTTTCATTTTGCTCACATATGTTAGGTTTAATGATCTCATCAGTGGGTATTTAATAATGTTATTTATTGCATCCTGAAAATAGTCGGGTTGTCGCGTGAGATAAGGAGCTTGTTTTGTTGTCTTCCACCAGTTCTGTATAAAATCGTGATAATTGGAAAACACCGCGTCCCTTTCAGCTTTAAAATAGTTGGGGTTACGAAGCTGATAATTTTCTATTTCGTTTTTTAGAATTTTCTCCACATTGTTCTCATCAGCTTGGTTACTGTAAAACAGCAGTTTGTTTAAGAAATCTCTCGCTACATTCTTTTCATACTCAGTACAGTCGAATAAAAGTTTTGGAAACTTATCAATTTTAAAACAAAATTTGTATTCGTGCAAATTGGGGTTTGCATTATTTAATTTTATGTATAGCCTTTTGGCAACATCTCCAAGTGAATCCCAGTTATCTGTAATTTTCATAAATCTGGTATCATCGTCAAGCACAAATATATTTCCTATGGCACTAGCAATACCTCCATTGAGTTGCAGCAATCCCTTTTCTAGAGAATCATCTATAATGACTATTTTACTAGATTTACACAACTCGATGATTTTTGACGTTATGTGTATTAATCTTGCTTCCTTTTTCGCATCGCTGCCACCTAACAATAAATCTTTGTTACCAAACGCAGCTGGTACTTTGAACTCCTGGGAAATTTCATTACATAACATTTCTTTTACAGCCAATGCAACTGCTTGTCTAATAGTCGACGGAGAGACTGGATTCAATTGTTGCTTAAGGCCTTTTGAAGATTTTTTCATAATTTCTAAGTGTCCATTATCATAATATGATATAACGGTTCCTATGAGTTTGCTCAGTAATGTTGCATCTGTGGGGTTAGCTGAAAATTCAGAGAGTAAATTTTCTTTTTCTATATCAGAAAGGCGTATTTTTCTTCTTTTAAGAATCTCTTTAAACAGTGAGTCTCTGAATAACATAAGATATTCTTCATTTGTGTCAAAGAATTCATTACGAAAGGAGGCAATTCGTTGTTTATCAGGATTAATCTCCGATACGTTGAAAACTTTCTGTGCCAGAATGACATGATATCGCAGGATGAGCTCATCAGTCAGCATCAACTGAGATTTTAATTCTCCTACCATTAACTTAGCTACCCGGTTAGCTAGTGGGATCATTTGATCTTCGAAGGCTATTTTGGTTAGAAATTGTGTATTGTCTTCGTACGTATACGGTTGCTTGACCGTACCGCCTGTTTTAATTAAATATTCTAGATGGGAGCAAAACCCACTTTTAATCTCGGAATCGTTACTGCATTCGTCTCTCGCAGTCGTGTATATAACGAATAAACATTCTGTTTCATCAAATGCACCTTCAAATATCTGGTCTTTTATATTCGACTCAAAAATATGTCGGATTTTCAAGTAACTGTCAAAGTATGTTGCCAATTCGTTTTTAAGTGTTTGGTTTTCGTTTTCCCTATGTTTAGCTTGTATGAACACGAATATAGGTTTGTCAAACCCCTGCACTTGTGCTTTGAAACAAATGTCATCAAATGCCCCAATCTTATCGATATTAGAAGCTAGTTTAAAATCCACGATCCTTGGGTCATAAATTGCTCTAAAATATAACAAACTTATAAGTTTTGTCTCATACAGCTGTCCGGAAATTCCTGATGTTCCTTTACGCTTACTATACATTGTTGAGCTCATGGTTTGACTCAGAGTAACTTCACTAAGCACAAAGAGTTCCAAACAAAGTGATACTCGGCACTCACTATCACAGGGAGCACTCAGTTGGAACACCAAACTGAATCAAATGCCCGACTAACGATCTGTACCTGCAAATAAAGATAACATATGTGAATGAGTCTCCAAACAAATAATCCAGAGGGAACTCCAACACCAGACTTTTCCCGGCTACGATATTCTCGGCTGAGAAAGTCGTAATACACAATCTCACTAAACCTTCTTCATCCATCAGCACACATACCAATATTACAGTTAAGACGTAATAGTATAGTATAAGTACTTGAGACGTAATTTTTGGAAGCGGAGGACAATGACATGAACGCGCGATAGGAGCGCGCGCGCAAACTGCAGAAAGATAAGATCAACTAATGATGTTAATGTTAAGCGGCATACTACGTCTTTTTCATATGCAACACTATCACCCCACCCCGACCATTTAGTTGCAGGGAAGAGGTGACAGCAATAAGTAACATCAATCAGCTCGCACTGTGTGACTTGAGAGAGATTTTTTCTGACCATGGGATCTGGAGACAAAAGCCCTCGCCCACATGTGGGAGTGGCGAGAGGGAGTGGTGGTGGGGTGTGGAAGTGTGGAGGATGCAAAACGCCGGGGCATAACTGCGCTGCCGCGAGAAATTGCGCTACGACGGATAGAGCTCCGGCGGGATCTCATAGCGACATAGAGAGTGCGATTGTCGCAACCCAGTGCTGGGCACGCCACAATAGCGGCGGAAAGACTCCTCTCTGAGGAGTGGCTAGAGAGGCGCCGCGGCGCCCTCACCTTCCGCCTAAAGCAGGTCCTCACCCAACATGACTGTTTGCGGGAAAATGCGCCAGGGTGTCACCACTGTGTGGATCGCCTCTCCAGATCAATCTCCCTCTGGCGCAGCATCGTTGGTCTTGTTGTTGGGTTTATCACCGCGCTCAACCGCCGTCTTCCTTCCTATTTACTCAGTTCCTTTGAGTGAGTAGGTTTAATAAACTAGCGCGCCTTACCATCAACGATTGCATCACTGCTTACCATCAGGCGGGATTGCAGTCAAGCGTTAGTTTGGAATTTATAAAAAAAAAACTCAGCAGGAATAGCTGCCAAGATGTTGTTTAACGGAAGCATATCTCAAAATGTCTTTATCATCAAAAGATCACGTAACATAAATGCTCCTATTACCACCAGTTTTAGCTATCTTAGGATTCACTTTAAAAAATAGACTTACCTAGGCTGTAATGTTGGAAGATATATTTTATTTTTTTGGTAATTAATCTCAACAAAGTATTCTTTGCAATTCAGTACTTAAATTTAATATTCAATACCACAATAGTTACTAAATAATTATTTAATTCATAAGAGTTATTAATTCTATTACCAACTAATAGAATGTGACAAGATTCTATTACTGATTTTTCTACTTCTTTTACGCTATGAAGTTCACACTTCTTTAGATACTATTAAACAAAATAAAAAATCATTTTAAGGTATTTATTATATAATAACAATAGTTATGAGATCAACATAATTACAATATGAACATAATTAATTATTGCAACATTTAGAGCACTTGTTATTTTAATGAATAAATTAAAAATATAATCAGTCAATTAGATATTAAAAATCAGTAACAAGGATATTTTTATCTGTAATACAATCACAAAATATGAGGAGAGGATTAGAAAGATTTATGATTTCCACCAATTTTGGTACTGTTTCCAACAATTGGTCCTTAGTTACAGGAAAACCTGACTTCCCGAGATAAAAAATTCCTTCTTCTTTAAAATAGTTTTCCACAATATTCATTTACATATTTATTATTTCTCTTGTCACACAGAGTTGTGTTCGGCATGCCATAGGTTTTTCAAGCTTTGTATGCTGGTCACTTCATTTATAGCTAGAAGTTCAGCTTCTACTTGAGCTTTGTTTGCGCTTCTGCGGCTCCATGATTCTATAAAAGAACACAATCTTTAAAGAGATATAGAATTATACGAAAAAAAATTAAAAGTTATATGGTCCCCTGGGATTGGTATTGATTGATTGGGATTCCCATTGGACCATGGTATAGCCAATGCTTTGAAGCCATGAATGAAACTGGATAGCAAATATTATTTTACATTGGAAATAAGACAATTTGTTAAAAAATGTACAATTTGTTTTTGTTTACAGTATGAAAGTTACATTTTTCCCTTAATGACTGCTAAATTAAAAATACACAGATAAAATATGAAGTACTGTTAAACTCAATCTCATTGCTATATTATTTCTTTTAATGTCTACTCTTTAATCCAGATAATAAGGGTTATTTACTGTATGATATCATTATAATAATAGGGATATTGGCTACGTTGAACTGAGTTTCACATAAAAACTTTAAGAAATAGCTTTGTTGTTAATAGATGTAATGAAGTAAAATTATTTTAAGAATTGAACAAGAAAATATTAAAATCAAACGAGGCAGACAGATATTATTTTAAAAACCCTAAATATTTACAAAGTTTAACAACGCCATGGGTCGTTAAGAATCAAGATTTGGAATTGGGATCCTATTCATCATCTCAGCGTTAATCCCAGTCGCATCCGAAGCTTTCAGCTTTGCAGTCTGGCGTCCGCTTTACCAGTCTAACTGCTGATTTTGGCTAAACTTTGATATTTTCCGTGAAGCGCTGCCGTCTGACCTCCACAACTCGAAGGCGATATCTAAGAATTGCAGTTAGACCAATTGTTAGACTTTTCAGGGCTCCAACAACCGGTAACAACTGCCACTAGAAATTAGGATTCTATTATCACTTTAAATTAAAACATGAATTTATAACACAAACAGTAATAAAAAGTATTATATTAAGAGTTAGTTTAGAAAACTAATACATACATTATAGTTGTAATGTGATAGCAAGAAGGCAAACCCATTTTTGGTGTGTTATATTCCTTAATATTTAGGTGTACTTACGTTGCTGGAGACACCACACTATGAAACGGGGCCCGCTTCAGGCGCATCCCACCCATAGTCAAACTTTACTCTTTTTGTTGTCCAACATAAATACCTAACAAATTTTTAAGGTATGACTTTTATGGAATCCTATATTCTCATTAATATGAGTGATTTAAAAATTATTTATTTATTTATTTAGAAACATACAATTATAGCACTATTACAGAGCATTCCAATTCAGTGCTATAAGTAAGAATAAATTATACAAAACAAAAAAAAAACATTACATACATAAAGTCAGAATAATTAGTAAAGAAACATTTATAATATATTTACATTATATACTTAGACTATAATAAACAGGAACAATATAACCTTGTTCTATTAGGTTCTGTGCTGCTTGTAAGAACTTAGGAAGTTTTTGGCCAAACAAGTCTTCCATACGCGCAATCACATTAATCAGATGTATAGCTCGATGAGGATTAGATCGTTAATAGAGTACACATTTTCGGGGATCGTTAATAGGAGCTTATACATTAGTCATTGTCAAAAACAATTTTCATCTTTTAAAATTTGTAATTTAGTAAAAAAAAGTTTCCAAAATTGCACAAAGTATTTTCTTCTTATCACATAGGGTTCAGGTTGAGAATTTAACCATTGTGGACAGCGAAAATGTTAACTTACCTAGTAACTACTTAATGTAGCAATATAATGATTCATATCCTTATCTAGGATTGTGACGCAGACTAATATTACCACAAAATAGATACATATTTATTAGTATGCCTACAGAGGGATCTTTCATTTCACGTTTATGTCTTTGGCATAAGTTTTTAATAACAATTTAGACTCGCGAATAAAGGAAAAGATGTGCATAAAAATGATGTTTTGTTTTCTTATCAATGACCAAAACAAGTTGATTAAAAAATATATTAAGACATTATTGACATAACAAAGCCTGTCAGCTGTCATCATTCATAACCTTTCAATATTTCACTTCGTAGCAAAGAATTTACATTAATACCTAGAATGCTGACGAGCCTGCAAAGGCGTTCCTAGAAAGAAACGCACGAAGGACCCCTGTGTCCCTTTCTAGTAGGGTGTACACAGTTCATAAGAAAATTGGGACATTTAATAAACTTCAATGTAAGAAGTAGCTACACAATAATATTTTTTGGAAAATTGTTGCATATTTAATTATTGCTGATGTACTGCTTGTTCCGTTCCCGCAGACAAACCGTGAAAACGGTTTTGCGGGGCATAGTATTTATCTCAATGTATTGTACACGTGGAGATTAAGAAAATAAATAATAATAAAATAAAAAATGTTATTTGTATACTAGCGACCCGACCCGCTTCGCTCGAATAAATGTATTATATTAGGTATATATACCTTTATCTTGAATCACTCTGTGTATCAAAGAAAAGCGCATCCCGTTACTTAGTTTTAAAGATCTAAACATACATAGGGACAGTTACAGGCTCGCGTTGCCACTGTGCGCCGCAGCCTCTATGTCTCTGTAATATCTTCGAAAATATTTATTAAATTACATGCTGTAAAAGGCCATAGGTATTGATATATATAAAATGCAAAATAAATTTAGTGAATAAGGTTTTCAGTACGTTGACTTAATAGAAACGCTTGAAACGCAAGTGATACCCACGCGCCTCAATTCGGGTGCCCTCTCGGTACTCTAGCTAGCAGTCTAGCTAGTACTAGCAGTCACGAACGCACCGCTGTGATAAGAGGACGACGCGGCACGCTACACTGCGTAATATAATTAAAAAATAACAAAAAGCCATGTTCAGAGAGACGTAACAAATACAATACACTTTGAAAGACAAAAAATGGTCAACCATCATACTGCAAATGTATAAAACCTTGTTTTAGTTGTTGGTTCAAATGGAATAACTTCAGCCCATTATTCTCGAATTCCATCATCACTTGGAAAACTGAAAGAAAGTTATGTTCACCAACAATCAATCAATATCGAACCGGACGAAGCGTTTCACCTCGTCCTTTATACCGCGTACATCGAGGGATTGGAACAATTTGCCAGCCGGCGGTGTTTCTAAGGCTAGAGTGAATAGGCTCTTAATTAACTAGTGCGCTTTACTATCAACGATTGCGTCACTGCTTACCATCAGGCGGGATTGTGGTCAAGCGCTAGTTTATAATTTTATAATATATATATATATATAAATAATAAAATGGTTAGGTTAGTTATTCAAGTAGGTTAAACTTTTTGTAAAAGTGTAAGGTAAGTTTAGCTAATACAGATAGTTGACATACACTGATACGCTGTTTGTTATATTTTCTTTAGTACATATTAGGTATAAAAATTTTCAAGAAAATATACAATTTGTTTCTAGTGAGTCTATACTTTTTAAACAAATTTAAAAAGGAAGAGGTTCTCTGTTCAGCTGTCTTGTCTTTTTTACAGAACATTATACTCATCCTACACCATAATTATATTTTGAAAACAAACTGGTACAGACATACCTAAACATTGAACGATCACAACCGGGGTAAAAATTCTTTTTATTTTAAATTAGATTTTTACCTCAACCTTCGAAAAAATTGCGTGATACCTTAAAAATACGACAAAGAAAAATTTGCATCGACCATATTGATTTTATTTAACCCAATATGTCATCGGTGTTGCCATTTTATAGTTTATACTATCTGCTAATATTGTTTTATTTTTATTTATTATTTAATCACAATAAATGCATTGATTAAATGTTGAGGTAAGCAGTTAGTTATTTTAATGCTTCAACAATCACGAGTCCCTGATATAATATTGTTTATTAGCGTAAATAACAAAACGAGTGGCTGGAGTTTATGTATCAAAGTTACCAAATAGCAGTTTTATTTCACACTGGCAGTCTGCGGGAAAGGGACACAGGGTCCTTTCGATGCCTCTCATTCGGAACTTTACGTATTTATGCGTAAGCTTTGTGGCAATATAAGCTTTATGGAGTAGGCTTTAGGTTTATTTTTTAATGTTGTGGTTTAGATATTATTATTACTCATAATAATTCTATATATTTAAATTTCTTTGCTTCGTAGAAACTGGATCGCAGAGTTTTGGCGGGAGAATTAAGCTGAGTGTCACGCTCATTTTTCATTGGACTTTTTAAATTACCTATTTACATTGTGCTCACATGATAGAAGCAACATAAATATGTAACGAAGAAATGTCACCCATATATTATGATTTTAAAAGAGTGTCCATGGATTTTCTTGCACGTTCTTCTACATAGAGATCTACGCTTTGGAACGTGCAATTTAGCTTCACTTTTCTCGGACTGACCGACATTGACTATTCAAAAGTACCTACCAAGTGATGGTACCAGATGGTTAATTTGAAATAAACAGTTTTGATTTTGATTTTATAGTGTTGTTTACTAAATAAAAGTGCGTGATTTATGTAGTAAAAAGTGCATTCAGTAAATAATTCTTAAAGAACATTGAGATATCGCGGCTTAAGGGCCTCATCATGACTTTGCCTCAAACCTCCCTTGTAGACGGTTCACGTGGCTGTATTTCGTAATTAATAATTCATTACGTGACATTGGCTAAATGCACAAAACGTGCGAAGCCAAGAAAGAAAGAGACGAAACTGTGAACGTTCTTAAATTTAGTCAAATTAGCCCACCAAAATCATACCCTTAAACGCCTTATACATCGTTACTTTTTTATATGAAACCTGAATATAGTTTGTTTAGAATAAGCAACTGAATTGATTCTAATAATTTTTACACCATGTTATATTTTTCCCAAATACATTTGGAAATTGTTGCAGTGTGGTTAGCGAGTGCGCAACACAGCTGAAGGATCACACAGCTGAGACAATAGTATTAGGCGCGTGAGACAGGTAAACGCACCGTCTCCCTAGCCGCGCTGCTGCAAGCGCGGGCGGGCGAGGGTGGCGGTGACCATATTTTTGTTAGGACAACCATGTAAGATAACAAGCCCATAACTTTGTGGTTTTTCATGATATCTTTTTGAAATTTTGTACATAGATTCTTTACTTAAAAATATTGGACACGAGTTTCAGGTTTCGCATCTAAAAAAAATGACGTTGTATAAACTACCTAGTCGTATCATTTAAACTACCTAGTTAGTTATTGAATTATAAACCTAAATGTTATAGAAATGCAATTTTTTATATAAAAATTACAGCTTAATTCGGTTCTAAGTTGTCACTTTTGTATTAAAAACTTTGACTAAATCTAAATAAAGTTCTAAATACAAATACAAACTCATGAGACTCATGTTTCGTTTTGTATTAAGACGGTTGTAGATTTATGATTGGTTGCTTCATGATGCTGTTATGATCTTAGGCGGCCCCTAGACGTTCAATTATATTGCGCAATATTACGAATTGTGCAATATAATTGATCGATTAGGCTAAATATTGAAGACTGTGCAACGATTGAACAAAGGTTTCAGCGAGTTTAATTTTTATTACCATATTTTTGCGTTTATACCATATTTTTGCATTGCATGGTGTAGGCATGTAGGGTCAGTATTGCGCAATGTTTTTTAGTTCGTGTTTCATCTTGACGTGGAGTACACGTGCGAAAACATCGAGCACTTCGTGTTATTGTGCAATATCATTGATCGTTTGGATGCAGAGCATCTTTCAGTCTTATTGTACAATAATATTGCACAATATTATTATAAGTAGGTCTAGGGACCGCCTTACATACGCATATAACAGTACCTACATTGCAGTGCAGTACACGGTACAGTGTCCTGAATATTAAGGAAATTAATGGTGTATGTATCAGGAAATTACACAAAAGTTTTTTTTTATAAATTATAAACTAGCGCTTGACTGCAATCCCGCCTGATGGTTAGGAGTGACGCAATCGTTGATGGTAAAGCGCACAAGTTTATTATGAGCCTATTCACTCTAGCCTTGAAGACACTCAAATTGTAGTCCGATGAAAACACCGCCGCTGGCATATTGTTCCAGTTCCTCGGTGTACGCGGTATAAAGGAGGAGGCGTAAAGGGGGGGCAGTCCGCCCTGGGTGCCAAGCATCAAGGGGTGACAAAATCTTACTTGAGATCTACAATGAGCCAAAAACGACTTTCCAGTCTGTCCATATTGTCCACTGAAAAGGAGAGGAGAGTAAATTTTGATAATGTCATTGAATCATCATCATCTCAGCGTATAATCCCGGTTGCATACGCGGCTTTAGCGTTGGAGCCCAGGGTCCGCTTTCCTACACTTACTCCTCCATTTCGCACGATCTCTGGCATCCCGTGGTGTGAGATTGTTGGCACGCATGTCATCTCTTACAACATTAAGCCAACACTTCTTTGGTCTACCTCGCTTGTTCCGGCCCATGTCAAGACATTTGTTATCCACGTAACATACCAGTTTTCGTAAGACGTGACCGTACCAGCGTAGGCGACCCTCTTGCAGTTTGTCTGTTATATCTCGGACACGAAGACTGCCACGGATGCGGGAGTTCCTGATGTGGACTTTCCGCACATCCACCGCAGCATATTTATCTCCGTGACACGCAGCTCTTGCTTGTGTCGTTCAAGCACAGGCCACGCCTCACTGCGATACAGAAGAAAAGGTCTAATGATGGTCTTATAGACCTATCCCTTAAGCTTAACCGGCATTTTGGAGTCACAAATGACACCTGTCACCTCACGCCATTTTGCCCAAGCTGCGGAAATGCGTGCCTTAACGTCGCAATTAATGTCGCCGGACGCGTGGAGCACAGACCCCAAGTATTTAAACTGGTCTGCGCACTCGACCATGTCTCCGCCTATGCACAAAGATATAGGGTCTGTCGTGTTGCTGACCATGTACACCGTCTTCACCACATTGAGTTTAAGACCTCCGTTCTCAAGCGAATTCTTCCACACATACACCCGCCGCACCAACCTTTCCCTGTCCGCGTCGGCCAGCGCGATATCATCAGCATACATGAGTAGCCAGGGAGGTTGCTCATGTGAATTTTTGATGCTGTCTGACAAGACGTCCAATATCACGCTGAACAGAAACGGACTAAGGACGGATCCCTGGTGAACTCCGACGGTGATGGGGAAGGGTTTAGTGTCGCCAACAGCGGTCCGAAAAACGGATCGGAATTGAGGTACATGTCTCGAATTATGTCAACATAGGCTTCTGGTACCCCTTTGGACCTTAGCGCGACCAGATCAGCATATGCAGAGGCGTGTTCTTCGATCTGTATCTCTCCATGGTGATCCTTAGGGCGAATATAGGATCTATGGTTCCGCGGTATGGTTATGGTACCCTGGACGGAACCCATATTGACATGTCGAGACAGCACACTCCTGCCGGATCCGGGAGTCTAAAATCCTCTCAAAGATCTTCATGGTGTGGGACATGACCTTTATACCACGGTAATTACCACACTCCTGTACCGAGCCCTTGCCTTTGTAGACTGGAGTGATAATACTCAGCCTCCATTGGTTCGGGATTTTGCCGTACAGGAGCACGCGGTTCAGGAAGTTCGTTAATATGCCCACACCGCGACGCGGGGACCCATCGCCTTCCAGGCCTCAATGGGACTCCGTCAGCTCCGACAGCTTTCCAATTCGCCATGCGACGAAGAGCAGTTTGGACTTCCTCAGGCGTTATCGGGGGCATAAATCCAAGGTTCGGAGGGAGTTCCGGTGATAATGTCATTGAATGTTTTAGCAAAATAAAGTCACGTAAACACTTTTAATATTTGTCGTTTTATTTTGAGGGTGCTCGATAGAAAGTCGCCACGGGTGCCAATCTATACTACGCCGCCACTGGGCGAAACGCTTCGTCCGGATCGTAGTGGTGTTAACAAAGTAAGGGTGGAAACTCGCCGTACGACGTGTCGTCCGATGGTGGAACGGGGATGGGGGAATTAAATCATGCAATTCCCTCGCACACCCACCAATATACATCCTGTAGAACCCAGAAAGGCTGGCTACTCTACGTCTGTGCTCTAGGCTTTAGAGAACGTCGAGTTGACAATAATATGCAGTAAAATTGCTGCGCCCCAAGGTTTCACCCGCATAAGTTTCTATCCTTTGGAAATAACTATGTGTTATTCCTGGTTATTGAACTATCTGTGTGCCAAATTTAATCGAAATCCGTTTAGTAGTTTTTGCGTAAAAGAGTAACAAATATGCATCTATCCATACATCTTCACGAACTTCTGCATTTATAATATTAGTAGGTAGTGTGAATCAGCCTATAATTTTCGTACTGCCAGGACCCAGACTTCTGGGAAAGAGAAAGTAGGTCCTCTCGTAGGTGTCGTAAGAGGCGACTAAGGGAACTCTCGTCAAGGTTGCAGCACCGCTTCTACTGTGGAATATCATATTACTACGATCCCCAATCCAAGCGAAGCCAAGCGCCAAACGTGGCCAAGCGTGGGGATTAATGCAACAAATGGATTGGAAAGCCTTTGGGGCTTTGTCCCCGATGGAATGGAAAGCCTTAGGGGGCGGGGCTTTGTTCAGCAGTGGACCTCTATAGGCTGAGAAGAAGAATAAAGTATATTTTTTGATTCTAGGACAGGTTTCTTTAAGATGTAACTTGATTGAATTGATTGATGAAATAATTTATTTGATGAAGTAATTTTACGAACATTAAAGCGTCTGTCTGGGTTTGAACCTACGATCTACAACTCGTAAGTCACGGCCACTTACCACTGGACCACCATAGCTCTCATCTCATAATATAGAAGTACTTAATTATTACATTAAAAGTGGTAAGAAATTATTGATGCTATTAAGGCCGGCTCTCACAAAACCACGTACCTACCTACGTACGGTAGTCATCATACTAATCATACTTCATGCTAAGATTATAAATGGGAAAGTGAGTTTGTTTGTTTGTTTGTTCCGCTTTCACGCCGTAACTACTGAACCGATTGCTTTGAAATTTTGTAGACGTGAAATTTGAAAGACCGGATCAAATGATAGGGTACTTTTTATCCCGGAAAAATTTGGTATTCTCGAAGGAAATCTAAAAAGCGCGATATAACCGAACTCCACGCGGGCGAAGCCGCGGGCGGAAAGCTAGTACATACATAATCAGCCTATAATGTTCCCACTCCTGGGACTCAGTCAGTCCTCCTATCGGTGAGAAGGAGTGGGCTGTAATCTACCACGCGGACCCAGTGCGGGTTGGTAGTCACATCTCTTCGAAGTTTTGCCTCTAGGACTTAGGCTCCTCACGATGTTTTCCATCACCGTTTTGAGAGCAGTGGTGATGAAATATTTTACACAAAGTTAAGCGCCTGACGGGGTTCGAACCTATAACTTGTAAGTCGCAGCCGATACTACTAGCCTGTAAGTTACAATTGATTTTCCACCTGTACCTTCCAGGAATGGACACCTTTTATCACCGTACCAATAAACTGCAACAGACTACAAATGGGTTTCCCATACCTTTTACTTAGACTAGTTCAAGTCAAGGTATGACTCGGTTCAATATTTACTCAGCCAGCAAACAGACTGATTTCTTCGTTTGTCATTACCATTTTTGGAAGACCCACCCTTTAGCGATAGTGTATCGCGACACCGCGACTGTGTGCCAAGTCATTCTCGCCATCATTTTGTAGTGGATAACAAAAGCTGGTGATCATGTGACTCCTGAGATCTTAAACATGTTTAGTTATTGTATTTTTAATGTTTTATTGTTATGTGCCGTTTCTATTTTTGCTACAAAGATTGTTGAAGGGTGAGTTTAGCTAATGTTTTAATTATTGGTGATAAAAATTCAAGGCTCGGTGCCTTTTCCTTAGATGTTCGAAGCAACTGAGACTTTTTCACTTTTAAAGGATGTGATTTATTCAGTGAATTTAGTGTTTTAGAAGAGTTATTTTTTATCAAATTAAGCGATACTTAATATTAGGATAGAAATAATCTAACGTTTATTTAAAATAAGTAGCAAAATTGCCTGCATTCCTTATAAAGGATATCTGTCAGGTTGTGTTCAGGCTCTATTTCCTGAACCCTGATAGTTAACCAGTTGAATTTTTCATAAAAAATACAATACACGTTTCTTCTTGTATATAAAGCGATACTTTATGCACGAGTCCGACTCGCAGTTGGCCGGTTTTTTAGTCTTCGAGGAACTTCTTTATCTCAATGTATCCTATGAAATTTAACTTCTTGAGTCGAGCATTAATCCAATAGCATCAAACTATAAAAAATTGAAAACTGTCAAATGCTACTGATAGTTTGTTACGCAATTAGGTAGGTACCATGCTCGATTATATTCTCGGGGTTGGCAAAGTGAACTTAATTCAAATTAAATTCTGCTAACTAATTAACATTGTTTACATTTCACAGATCTCAGCCCATCTTACAAAAGACTATTGAAGCTCTATTCAGCGACCGAACTCACGAAGTGTACCCTGGAGCCTGCAAATTGATCAGAGCTTCAAAACGACAAACAAAAATGTGCGAAAGAGACATCGGCTTATCAAAAGTTCTGACCATCGCAAAGGAACAAGGCATCACCGCTTGCGAAGAAACCTTCAATTTTGACAGGTGGAATTGCTCCCTCGTCTTCAACAGAAAACCTAAAAGGAGTATATTTAATAAACTATTCAGAGAAACTGCATTTATCTATGCATTAATGGCTGCATCTATTACACATTCTGTAGCAAAAGCTTGCGCCTCCGGGGACCTGTCGTCATGCTCATGTCCTGGGAATTTTGGCAAAAACAACACTTGGAGAATGGCTGGATGTGGAGATGATTTCAGACATGGAAAGAGAATGGCGAAGAATTTCTTGGACTTCAAACACGCTGGCAACGATCAAATCGCCGAAATACTAAAACAAGATGTCATTGTTGGAATAGATTCCATAGGAGAACAGTTAAAAGAAGTTTGTAAATGCCATGGGTTCTCAGGATCTTGTACAACAAAGACTTGCTGGAAACGGTTAGGTCCTTTTAACTCAGCAATGGGTCTGTTAAAGAAGCACTATCACCACGCAACAAAGAAGAAAATTATGAACTACACAACGAAAAGAGCGATATCACCAAAAGTGAGAAACAGAATGAAGATTGAAAGAAAGAATTTGGTGTACTTGCAGAGGACGCCGAACTTGTGTGTGAGTACAAAGGGAAGGGTGTGCAAACACAGACATAACTGTGCGACTTTGTGTTGTGGTAGGGGATATATAACTACTAAAATGACTGTAAGCTCTAGGTGCAGGTGTAAAATGGTAAACTGCTGTTTTGTGCAATGTGATACTTGTGTTGAAGAGGTCGATCAGTATACTTGTAAGTGACTATTGGTGCCATATTTCAGTAACTTTGTAAAAGAAACTACGATTGACGTAATTAATCTGTTACCTAGTGTGTTTTGTAAACCTCTGAAGCCCGTTTTCTCTAACCCCAACCGACATCTAATTTATTGCTTAAAGGAAGGGTCACTGATTCTCTAGTTCACAAATTAAACTTTGAAGTTGTACGAAAACGATGTACTAAATTCAGTACATCGTTTTCGTACAACTTCGAGAAAGAAGTCAATCGTCGAAACCAACTCGGCTGGGCTGCTTCTGGAAAGCTACGTAGAATCTTCTCGTCCGAAATACCGCAGTGTCTCAAGACAAAAGTCTTAGATCAGTGTGTATTGCCCGTGATGACTGCATTGACTTATGGAACTGAGACGTGGTCGATAGCAATGAATGTTTTCAACTTGTCTGATTTTTTTTTAACGGAAGATACCAACATTATTTTAATCGCAAACGTTTATTGTATAAGGTACTCCTTTTTTGAGTTATTTTTTAGCATCATGCGGATAATTTAGTTATCTATAATTATTTAAAATCATTGGCTCAAGAATATTCCCTGAGTGTTTTTTACGTATTTCTTTTTAATAAAACTGCGAAATATTACTAAATAATTTATTGTGAATTAGACTTCTGAATAAGGTAGGTACTTATTTTAATAACTATTTACTTGTGTATTTGTTTTACGATAAGATTAAATGTGATATGCGGCCTAGGATATAGGAGGGTCTTGGAAATATGGCCGACAGACTGTGATATATAAATCCACACGCTTTAGGTTAATTAATGAGGAAATTGCAGCTTTTTATGGAACGATTAAATACATTTTTACTAGTTGTGGTTTTATTTTTGAGTGAACACTTCCTTGAAGCTCACTTGGCCGGCCTTCTGAACGAAAGACTCGCTCGTGTTTGTGACGATAAATCGAGCTCGTACTATCGGCTGCAATGTGGCTACCATGAGTTTTCATTACGAAGACTCGATCATCGATATCGACCCCGTTTGACTCATCGATTGGCCCGCTTCAAGGTTGTAAGAACTCTCAACCAATGAGAGCGCCAAAAGCGCTCGATGCGTATGATCGGGTCTCGTAATGAAAACTCAAGGTAGCCACACAGCCGTGGTTTCCTACTCATATCGAGTATTCATAAGCATAATATAATGTCCGTTCAATAGTATAGATTTAAATTAATGCCTAAATAAAGCGTTCTACGGAAGACAGCAGGCCAAGCTACCTGAAACTGTGAAATATTCTCAATCAATCTTGAGTCTTAATGCTTTAGGATAAAGTTGAAAATCCAATAAAGAAATTTGACAGATTGTAGTAGCTTGATGTGCTGTCGTCTGTACTTTGAATCCTCGGAATTCTTGATTGGTCCAGATTTGTAGTACAACTAGCGCGAATTAACTGTACATCTAGCTCTGTGACGTCATTCGGAGAGTACCGATTGTAAAAAATGAGAATTATATTAAAATATACAAATTACAATTTTTTGTTTTATGTAAATAAAAGGTCGTTTTGATGATAAAGCATCTTAACACTACATCATTTTACTCATGACGTTTTGCAATTATGTAAATTGATAGATTCATATGGACTGAAATAGGTATAATGTTGGTGCAACCAACAGGTTTCACTAATGCGTCGAAATATAAAAAAAAAAAAACAAAACAAACTTAATAAAAAACTATCTTAACAAAGCAAAAACTCCACAGAAACAGTAATAACAACAGGGGATTTAAACTGTATTTAGACATTTATAACAAAGATGCTATCGCTACTGATGAGTAGCGATAGCATCTTTGTTATAAATGTCTAATTAATTAGGTTATTGCCGCGGCGCCCAGCGTTCACCGTAAGCGATGGCTTACGGTGAACGCTGGGCGCCGCGGCGGGAAGCGGGGGGAAGGGGACGCATTCCAGCGAGGTGCACAGATCGGGATAAGTAGAAGGTACCTTTACCATAGAGCGGGACAACACCGGCTCATAATCATAATAAGACACTTGCCTGGGTTTAAAACCACGACCTCAACTCGTAAGTCAGCGCTGTTAACGCTGGACCTCCACTACTTTTTGATTTTAGTGTTTTAGAAATCTTTCAAAAATATGCCATTTTGTCTTTCGCACTTATTTTCAACATTTCATTGTTACAGCCGCTGGAAAAAGCAACTTTGGAAAACTCTGACATGGGAGATATTTGACAGCTTCAGGTGCAAATCACCTGAAGCTGTCAAATATCTCCCAATAAACCTTGAACCCTAATTTTGTTTTTTTTTCAATATTTTTAAACTATACCATATCTTTTCCAACCTTAATGTTTACTAATATTTGTGTCGTCTTGTGCTTGTTTTAGCCCAAAGAAGAACCATCGCTAATACTACCGATTAATATTATATTACTTTATTTCACAACGTATAATATTATATTACTTTATTTCTCTCCACCTTAACTTTGGCAGAATCATCGGTCATCGATGGAGCCTTACAACTAAAAAAAAAAAAACTATGCCATCGCCTAGCTCCATAAAGAATAGAGGTAAACAAACCAATTTAGGGTTATCACAACTCGCGTTTTACAAATCTCCGGTTATTTACATGATTATCGACTTTACATACTAGCTATTTATGAACAATTCCTATTGCAGCATATTTCAATAGAATCACTAAAATAACATGCATAACAACTTGGTATTTCGAAAAACCATTAAAAAGTCGACATTAATTTTAAGTGACAGCCCTACAAAAAAAGAAAGATGGAATCCAGACATTAAACACATTTTGTGGAATTAAACAATTTTTTTTCTATTTCGCGTCTCTTAATTGACCTTTAGAGGCCGTGACTATTTAACCGGACTTTCCTGTGGATGCCTTGTAAAATTAAAGCCTCCAGCCAGGGCAACTAAAAACTAAGCGACTACACGCTAAGGGCAAAAAAAAAAAGTATTATCTCTGAGAAGAAACGTCCGAAACAAACTCAGAGGTCATAGTTGGTTTTTTTTTTTAAATAATTATAAACTAGTGCTTGACTGTAATCCTGCCTGATGGTAAGCAGTGATGCAATCGTTGATGGTAAATCGCACTAGTTTATTAAGCCTATTCACTTAAAAAACTAAGGAATAGGAAGGATGACGGCAGTTGAGCGAGGTGTTGCAATGTTAAACCCAAGACCAACGCGACCAAACGAAGCTGCGCTAGAGGGAGATTAATCTGGAGACTTTCCACGACCAAACTCCCGACACAACAACATTTGGCACATCGTACCCGTCACACATCGCAACACAACTGCACAACTGACGGGGGAGGGGACTACTACGTTGAACGCGTCGCGATGGACCTTGGCGGCGAGGTCGGTAGGTCGGTCTTTTTCTGTGTATTGTGCTGGTGGTGGTGGCCCTATTGGCCTCTTGGAGGAGGGTTATGGGGTCATCGGGATCTATGAGAGCATGCCGAGGGCGGCGAAGTCGAGAGATGGTGGAGAGAGTGTAGTTGGCAGCCGCTGCTATAAGGGGATTGCGGTGCTTGGCAGCAGTGTCAAAGAAACGCTTGGAAAGGCGTTGAAAGGCGTGAACTGCTGGATGGTGGGGATTTTGAAATCAAGATGGAGGATCTCATTTCGAACGAACCAAGGGGTGTTTGTGACTTTACGGAGGAAAAGGTTTTGGACTACTTGCATCCTATGGATATGACGTGGCTTGGCGTGTGCGAAGACTGGACAAGCGTAAGTCATAATCGGGGGTATGAAAGCTTTGTACAAGCGCATTTTGCACCTGAGCTTATTAGCTTTAGATAGCTTGCTATGCGAGTTAAGGACGGGGTGGAGTCGACCTAGAGCGAAGGCGGCGCGCAAGTGGACCGTCTTAATGTGCTCTGAGAAGTTGAGGTTGCGGTCGAGAATCACACCTAGGTATTTGGCTTGCTTCTCCCAAGGGATCGGCTTGCCGTCCATGGTGATGGGTCGTGGAGGGGTTGAGTTGCGGTCTCGTCTAGAGTACCGCTTGGCTTTTTGGAGGGTTGACTTCGATCCTCCATTTCTTAAACCAGTCAGCGAGATAGTTGACCGTAGTTTGAAGATGGAGGCGAGTCCGGTCTGGACTGCGTCCCGAGTAGTAGATGGCTGTGTCGTCTGCGAACAGGGCGAGTTGAGCCTTACTGCTTTTCGGGATATTACTAGTGAAAAGGGAAAATGAGGGGGGCTAGTACAGAGCCCTGGGAAACACCTGCACGGATGGGGGGGGGGGGGAGTTTCAACCAATGAATAAAGTTGAGGCATTTGTTCCTACAATTTTGAGTATTATAACTTTCAAATCAGCTGCATAACACATGCATTGTAATACTTTCAAGTATGGACTAATTTTAAAATTATATGTATCAAAAAAAAAAAATATAAGCTATCAGGAAATTAGCTTACATGTGTGTCATATTTCTTTCTAATCGGTTAAGCGTTCTATGCAAATCTAAACATAAATAAACTGTTTAGATTAGTAGGAAGTAGGATTATTACTTTATGAAAATCATTTATGTAGAAAAGATTGATAACATCTGTCTTTTAGGCGTAAACTACCCGTTGCCTAGCAACGGTTTGTTTACCTCTATTCTTAGACCGGGCCAGCACGAGAGTGTGGCCGCACGCGCGCTCGTGATAGAAGAGACACCGGGGTGGTTGTAGTCAGTAAAAGTCTGACAGACTCCGTCGCCCACCCTAGAGCGGCGGACATCTTATGAGGATTTCCACCCCGAAAAAAAAAAGAGGTTAAGTTAGATTAATTAGAATAAGATAGTTGAAAATTTCCGTGTGCAGTTTCTGGCCTGCCATCGGACGCGTCCCCAGATGGCGGATAGCGGAACGGCCCCCAGATATGAGGGTTACCGGTTTACCGGCGAGGACCAAAACCAGACGGGGGGACCGCTTCGGCGGTCACACGTCCGGCGGGTCGGCTACCACTCCAGGTGGCTGACGTGACCCGAACTCCGCTTTACCGTCGGGCAACCCGGTCTCCTCACTGATAGGAGCTGGGGGCCCCGTTTGCTTCCGGGCAAACGAGTGGGGCTAAGAGGAAGTACACCTCGCCTAAAAACCCTTGGCTGCTGCGTCTTCTCGCACAAGAAGACGTAGCCAGCCCGGCCCCGCCGTATGGGGGGACCACTGTGGGCCCGCCTTTTAGGCAGGAATCGCCAGCGGGGGATTGGCAGATAGGCTCTGCCATTTCCCATGACCCCGCCACTCAGGCGATGTCGATGTGCCGCTATGGATTTAGTGGGTATTCCCAGCTTCGGCTGGGCGAGTCCCACACACGCCCTTCCGGGTATAGTGCGTAAACGCATTACCACAGCGTCAAAAAAAAAAAGGGATAGTTGAAAATTAATTACTGAAGACATCGCAGTATGGCCTCTGACCTTAGCCTGTTCCAAATGGAAAAAACAAAATAAAAAAAAATATGTCTATGGAGTATCTTAATTTGACAGAATTAAAGTACCTAAATGTTATCTTCTATCCCTTTCTTAATGAAATAGAAAGAAAACGATGCACTTAACATAAAATACATAGTTTAGTTTGCGAACAAGAGAATCGGCGCCAATGTAGAAATTCTATTAGAGAAACTTGACAAATTGTAGACGTTATTATACTTATAAAGAATAACTCAAATCATTTTTTTGCGCCCTCTAGCAATAAACACAAGTACCAATAACTTTATTGTCATCAGTGCCATCTATTCGATGAATGTCAAACCAAAACAAAAGCTATTTGACACGACCGCTTTTACATGCTCCGTAAGATGGCGTTGTTTGAAACAGTATTTAATTTGCTATGTAGATGGCGCTAGCGGAAGCCCTATAAGTATTTATTTCTTTATTCGTAATTAGCATTTTATATTTTTTTAAACATTGCGCCACACATTGTATAACAACAATGATTTAGACATCCATACACAAACAGCCACGACCTTGAACAAAAACCTGTAAGGCATAGGTACATT
This sequence comes from Sesamia nonagrioides, assembly GCA_017933935.1. Classification (NCBI taxonomy): domain Eukaryota; kingdom Metazoa; phylum Arthropoda; class Insecta; order Lepidoptera; family Noctuidae; genus Sesamia; species Sesamia nonagrioides. The sequence continues at coordinate 798,727 of JADWQK010001079.1, read as the reverse complement.
TGTTCTGTGCTGGAATCAACGAACGACACGCAGCGTAGCAGTCGATTGAGCAGTCGTTAATAATCATGAAACCATAAAACTCAATAAATTCAGGCATAAAATAATATGGTCAGCAAAAATCTAAGACTTTTTTTTTTAATTCCTCATATTCAAACACGTTTGAGTTGATGCGATATTCATAATTTCACCGCGATGGAATCCAGATGCATCGATAACATCAGTTAAATGCATGTCGATCGCGAAATATAATATACGTGGAAATCTTTATAGGGTCAGAAAGATGAATTAATTTACGCAGGAAAAGGCTGTAAGGTTTCCATTAAGTAAAATGGGTTTAATGTATATAAAATCCAAACTAATATTGCAAATGAAAAATTAATTTTTGTTTGTTTGCTACGCTTCTACGCTAAAAAAACGGCTGAAAAGTGTTCTATTGGATGCATTTTGGAGAGTGTGCGAGGGAATTGCATGATTTAATTCCCCCATTTCGGTTCCACCATCGGACGACTCGTCGTAAGGCGAGTTTCCACCCTTACGTTGTTGACACCACAACGATCCGAACGAAGCGTTCGCCTCGTCTTTTACACCGTGTACATTCGGGACTGGAATAATTTTGAAATTTTCAGAATATCACTAAGTAGGTACCTACTCACTGTAGCTATATAGTTAAGTAGGTGAGTACATCCGTAGACAATGGAGGTCGATTGCTTTTCACCCTTATGGCCTTAGGAATAAGATTAAAAAGTGATCTACGAACAGTACCAGGCCGCTCTGTCACGGTCGTACACTGGTCGTAGACCACTTTATACGTTACCGTACATAGGTCGATCTTCAAAACATGCATAGCATTTAGGTATACCACCTCCATTTTTGCAATGAACAAACGATATTTTCTGCCTTTTTTTCTGGATTCCCATCAAATGATTTCTCCCGCTCTGGGCGGAGTGGAATGCGCTCATGTCATGAAGCGGGCATGTCAGACTTTTACTGACTAAAACCCACCCGTGTTTCTTCACTTGCCTGTGCGTCAGGGCCACGGATTCGTTTTTAAACAACTCGCAATCCTGACTCAGGAGGCATCGGTTTTCGTGGACCCCGTGACGATATGCTGACATCTCTTTGAGGCGCGCGTGAAACACGACGCGGCGCGCGGCGTCGACTCGAGCGGCCTTAGCGGGCGACGAGCTGCCCACTGCTCACCTCCCGCAGGCTCGCGCTTACGGTGGCTTGGAGTTCCATGTTGTCTCCCGACCAGGGCGTTTATATTTTCTTCCTTGGACGCTAAATCAAATAAAATCTAAAACCTGCATGATCAGTTCAGGAACTAACTTCATATTTCTGACTGATCGACCCTTTGACAATTCAAAAGTGTCGTGCTTTACTCGAAACAAACGCTTTGATTGAATTTTGACCAACCAGTATAATAAAGGCTAACAGACCAAAATTAATTTTCAAGACCATTCGTAAAATCAAAGTGTCGAAATAATGCTCAAGCTTTTAAACGCCGAACTCACACAAACACAACTCATTAGTGATGTGAACCAATATAATAAATAATTGATCGATATCGACGGCACTCACTATCGAAGCACTGGGACGTAAATGATGATACAAGACACATTCGGCTTGCAACTGAGGGAGCGCGAACAAAATAAATTTCACCTATAAACCGACCACAACACAATATTTGAAATCTCATGTCTTTATGTGAATAGAGGGTGTGGTTATTTATTTTGTCTCGTTGGTCTAGTGATCGCAAGTGTATAAGGTGATGTCTGGTGAAGCCGTACGGAGGACGGGTCTGAGCAGTTGTGTTGCGATATGTGGCGGGTACGATGCGCCAAATATTGTTGTCGGGAGTTTGGTCATGGAGAGTCTCCAGATCAATCTTCCTCTAGCGCAACACCGTTTGGTCCTGTTGTTCTTGGGTTTAACATTGCATCACCTCGCTCAACTGCCGTCATCCTTCCTATTCCTAAGTTTTTTTTAAGTGAATAGGCTTAATAAACTAGTGCGCTTTACGATCAACGACTGCATCACTGCTTACCATCAGGCGGGATTGCAGTCAAGCACTAGTTTATAATTATTTTTTTAAAAAAAAGTTCTTGGGTTCTAGTTTCAGGTCGGACAAAGTGTAATTAATTGAGTATTGGAATTTTTCTGCTCTCAATTTGTTGTCTGGATTTGTTTCTAGTTTTGTCTCTGCATCACCTTAAGGTAGATTGGTGGAAAATACCTAAGGCATTAAGTCCGTCATTGTGCACAATTTTGCATAAAGTTTTAATAAATAAATAAATAAATACCAATAGGAGCTCTCCCTACTGCATCATTCACCGTGTCAAGCCCTTGCCCTTATTTGGGACCAGTGGCACAAGTAAACAAAAAAAAAAAAAAATAGAAAATTGTTTATTTCCCACAAACAAAACGCATATTATAAATAAAATAATAATAAAGATATAAAATACAATACAGTCAAAACCTCGTACTCAAACTTGCAATCTTATAAACAAACTAGCTGCGACCTTAGGTAAGAAAGTCATGAGGAATGTTAAGAGATGTTTTTGATGGTTCTACTGTGGGCTTTAAGAGTAGGTGAAAATAATAGAAACGATGGAAGGATTGTCAACAAGTCAACATCTGGCCGTAGGACCGATGCCCGATGGGGCCGACGGATTCTCAAGTGGCGACCACGCACCGGAAGACGTAGCGTGGGTAGGCCCCCGACAAGGTGGGTGAAGGTCGCGGGAAACCGCTGGATGTGAGAGGCGCCGAGATCTTTAGGGCACATCTTGCGACACATCTGCGGAACGTATGGCCCGAAAGTTCGGCTAAATACGCTCGCAGTGTATTTTAAGTACTTTAAGACACATCAGCCGCAATTACGCCACGTTCGGCGTAGGGCCTAACCTTCCTTCGGGCATTTTTTTCAGCTAAGACGCATTTAATGTATTTTGCATAGCAAGCGACACATCACGCGATGCGTTACGCGACCCATTGTTCGGCGGGCTTAGCTGAACGTTCGGCGTGTGTTGTGCATCGCGCGCGTGGAGGTAACGAAGAGCGGCAACGTCTTCTAAGCCCGCTATAATAGCTAATATTCTAATTAAATCCATTTTTCTGGGCAATTCAGGTACGTCACAAAAACCGCACACCATAAAGTGTCGACACAGGCAGACTGACGATGACGCCACATAACTTTCCGTTGCTTAGCGCGCTGAACAAGACGCAACGTTTTGACCGTTTGGTTTGTCATAACAAGTGAATATTGCGACTGACACTTCAGCCGCTGAGCTTTCGGTGCCGTACGGTCCGCAGCCTACTTCAATTATATTTTCACAGTGATATTTTTATAGAAATGATCAGTATATGTTGGTATAAGGCGGGCTGACAAGAGGCGCATGGTCCAGCCTAGGCTCGTCATTGATAGCTAGCAGGCTTGATAGTGAGTTTAGGAACTATTGGTGCAAGGCTTTGGCTGGACATGTCGTTTTGCAGCACTTATCAGTGCTGTGATTTGTGAGTAGGCACATTGGTCCTAAGGCTATGAGTCATAGCTCGCCGCCCGGTAAGGATCAGGCCCGTGTCGAAGGTGCGTCGTGTTTCACGCTCGCCTCGGAGAGATGTCAGCACATCCTGACTGGGTCCACGAACATAGATGGCTCCTGAGTCAGGGTTGAGGGTTGTTTAAAAAAGACGGTTTCTTTTTTCGGCCTTGGCGCACAGGCATGTGAATAAACACGGGTGGGTTTTAGTCAGTAAAAGTCTGACACACCTTTCCGCTCCGCGCAGAGGAGGAGAGGTCATTTGATGATTTCCCACCACAAAAAACGTTATGAGTAATTTTTACCGAATCAAATGACTAAATAGTCAAAGATATGGCTCCATAGTCGTACTGCTGCATCAGAGCAACTCTTACTGACAAAGATGACTTTCGATGTTCTATAGAATACATTTTGGAGGTGCGCCGGAATTGTATGACTTAATTCCGCCATCTCCGATCCATGACGTTGTTGACTTCGCTACGATCGGTACGAAGCGTTTTGCCTCGTCTTTTATACCGCGTACATCCAGGGACGGGAACAATTTGATAATGGCGGTGTTTCCGTCTGACTACCATTAGAGTGGCCTCCTGATAAACTAGCGCTCATTACCTTCAACGATTGCATCACTGCTTACCATCAGGCGGGATCGTGATCAAGCTTTAGTTTATACCTATACATATTTTTTAAAAAAAGATCCCAAGTTGTGCCACTGCACCAATTTAGCTTTATGGCACCATGCTCATGTATTTCATTACTAATCACGAATCTCGTGACGCCATTCACTGCCTTAAAATTTTAAAGAATGCGAACAGCTTAAAAATGAGCAGCAGAATTTAAATAAAATCGTCTACAATCAAATGAATGACTAATACGGATACATATTAAGTCTAAAGATCGCACACAACATTATTATTATAACGCCTATAATTGACCCCTAAGCCATTAAAACAGGCAGAAGATTGCGGTTTGTTTTCGATACCAACTCACATAATTACGATATTAATGAAAAATAAGCTAAAAAACGGCAGCTTTGAGATTTATTTATTTATTGACCTGAAGCGAGGTTTGCCCTTACTCTTGGAGGAACTCGGTCGTGAGTCACCCCGTTGGGGACATGGTACTTACCTTGAGTGTTTTTTTTTATAATTATAAACTAGTGCTTGACTGCTATCCCACCTCATGGTAAGCAGTGATGCAATCTTTGTTGGTAAAGCGCGCTAGTTTATTAAGAGCCTATTGGCTCAAAAAACTGAATGAATAGGAAGGAAGACGGCAGTTGAGTGAGGTGATGCAATGTTAGCCCCCGCCCCTATTCGTTGGACCCCGAGGCGGAGGCGCGCGCGAGTGTCGGCGCGCTCCTCAGAGGTGATGCACAGGGTAGTTTAACACCTCACTAACTCGTGCAGAAGGCGAGGCCCGGACAGACAGGGGCGGCACAAGGGTGTGGGGCCGCGGCAGAATCAAGGCCTCCCGCGGCTCCGCGCGCACCTGACCGGAGAGACACGGGTGGTTTTTGGTCAGTAGGAGTCTGACAGACCCCGTCGCCCACCACATAGCGGCGGATATCCATTGAGGATTTCCACCCTGGAAAAAATAGGTGATGCAATGTTACCAACATACACCCATACACCACCAACCAATATAACCATACACTATCAACGATGCTGGATTGACCTGGAGACCCTTCACGACCAAACTCCCGACATCATGCCGGAACACGACGAATTGCTTGGAGGCAAGACTTTGTCTGGTGGGTGGTTACTTCTGCCGGCAGACGATATTATCGCGTACCACCCACTGCCACCCAGACATCATTAAATAACTTCACGTGCTTCATTTTGTACGTTTTCTATGTTGGGCCAAGCATTCAGTCTAATCAAATACAGCTGAGTAACAGTACGTTCACAACCCAGTTTCTCAATAATAAGAAAACTCTTGGCAAGACTGGTTCTCACACTTTCCAGCTTCTTACCACCTGGTAACGAGTATTAACGATCTACAAATAACAGACGGACGGCGGGATGTTGCCATATCATGGATGGTCACAAATCCACGAACCGACATTGGCAAGCGTTGCTAAACCTAGATGGAACTGTGCGCCCGTTACCATGGGCCTTTGTATCTGTTACTAAAAGTTTATCATGACTAAGGACGAGTTTAATCATCATTTTAGCCGAAAGACGTCTACTGCTGGACATAGGCCTCCCCAAGGATCTCCAGGACGACTGGTCTTCCCGCATCCAGCAGTTTCCCGCGACCTTCACCGGGACGAGTATGGGCATTCAAAAAATACTGGACTTGCATTACACACACGTCAGACTGTGGTGAACCAATAGTACACCCACTCTTTGACACTCTCGGTGGCAGGCAATAACATCGGCTGCCAGCAGAAGTTACCACCCACCAGACAAAGTCTTGTCGCCAAGTGATTCGTCATGTTCCGGCATGATGTCTGGTGCTGTGTTGCGATGTGTGCCTGGTACGATGCGCCAAATGTTATTGTGTCGGGAGTTTGGTCGTGGAGGGTCTCCAGGACAATCTCCCTCTGGCGTAGCAACGTTGGTCGTTCTTCCACTAGTCTTGCCTGGAAAACAGCGTCTAAATTCTGATTTCATTTGAAGTTTAAAAGATTAAAAGTCGAGATCGAGTTTCATGAGTACGGGAGATCGTTACCTAGCCGAAACAATACCAATAAAAATTATGTTACTCCGACCAATTACCGACCATTAAACCAAACTCTTTACAGCTTAATGTAATACTCGATGGACGTTTTAATATGCGCTCCGTTTTTATTTATTGTTAACTGAATGAATTATTATTGTTACTATTAAAACTTTATTTATTGAATATAGGAATGTTGTCGTATTTTATAGAAATTGTTAGAGGAATTTAATTGATTGTGTTATGCGTTTTGATGATGTTCATAATAGGTGCGCGGAGTTCATTGGTTGGTACCTAATCTAAGGAAGATTTTTGCATAAAACAAAGTGAATAGGTCTTAAACGTCCTTTGCTAACTATCAGTACTGGGAAGGGAAGAGGCGCGATGGACGAAAGAGAAAATCGTGGCTGCGAAATATTAGGAAGTGGACCGGCATTACTTCCGTCGAAAAACTGTTCCGTGGTTGACAAGACCGATTACCTACATGAAGCTGACGACCAACCTTCATAATTGAAGAGGCACTTGAAGAAGAAGAACTATCATCAACAATCTACCTTCGGAAATCCTATCGATAGTAATGAACGCCAAAGTTTGTATGGATATACATATACAACGTGTAACAAAAAGGGTATATACATACCAAGGGCATGGCATCTTTAGATGATATCAAACGATATCGGAAGGGTTTCAACTCAAAATAAAATACTCAAAAAATTGGCACCAATTTTCGGTTTCGTGTGTTTCTTAAAATCAAATCATAACAAACGTGGCAGCACACTACATACGTTAATAACTACTCGTTACCCGTCACGTTACTTGCCAAAATCCGATAAATGTCTTCAATATCTCTGTGCGACTAATATGATAGTAGCCTATCACAGGCGGTGTTTTTCCTTATAACTTCTTAACATAAAGATATAGGATTAAAAAACCATTCCAATATCGTTTGATATCATGTAAAGATGCCATGCCTTTGTTAAGTATATACCCTTTATGTTACACGTTGTATACATAACAAACACACAAATACATATATATGTACATAGATGTTTCTTACTCTTACACTCAAAAACTAAACTGAGCAGTTGCGTTGCGATGAGTGCCGGGTACGATGCGCCAAATGTTGTTTTGTATGGAGTTTGGTCACGGAGGGTCTTCAGATCAATCTCCCTTTGGCGCAGCAACGTTGGTCTTGTTTTTGGGGTTACCATTGTATCACTTCGTTCAATTGCCGCCTTACATCCCTTGTGCGTGTGCAGTGCGCTTTACCATCATCGATTGCGTCACTGCTTGCCATCGGGCGGGATAGCGGTCAAGCGAAGGTTTAAAATTAATAAAAATAAATACTACCTCCGATCTAGCATCTAGAAGCTTCGACTCGACTTCTTTGACCAGGCAGGAACGGTTCTAAAAATATTCGCGTTATACAGTAGATTATTTCCTCCTTCTCTCCGTCCAATAGCTAGTTTACGAAAACCAACACCCTCTATTTAAAAAACAAACTTAAGGGAAATCAAACGTCAAGATAAATTATTAATGTTTGCTTAAGCAGATGACTCTGTCGATATCATATGAAGACGTAAAATACTTTACTTGTTGTTTTGTCAATCTGTCTGTTATGAGGACTTTGATAATTAATTATGTTAAATAATGCTACGAGTGTATTATGCATATCGTGTTTAATGCGTCAGTTCACACGCGAGCGGAGTTTCTGTTTAAAAGAAGACTTTAGAAGTATTGAGGTACTGAGGGGGTAAATTTTCATCGGTATCTTTATCTCAAAAAAGCTGTGGCCGCGATGCGCGCTAGTTCATTAAGAGCCTGTTCACTCAAAAAACTGAGTGAATAGGAAGACGGCAGTTGAGCGAGGTGATACAACAACACGATCAACGATGCTGTGCCAGAGGGAGATTAATTTGGAGACCCCCCACGACCGAACTCCTGACACTACAACATTTGGCGCAACGTACCCGGCACACATTGCGATACAACTGCTCAGACCCGTCCTCCGTACGGCTTCACCACACTTTGTCTGGAGGGTGGTATCTTCTGTCGGCAGCCGATGTTATGGATAAGAAGAACCATAGGAAATTACTTTTCCCATAGTTCTCTAGTCCAAAGTTATTCAATAGTAGAATCGTAGTACGATTTTTTAATTGTCTTCATTCATATCTTTATCTTTATAGGTTATGTACATACCTTCTTAATCGCAGCGCAGTCGAATTTTACAATTATTATACACCCGCTTTCCGCCCACGGCTTCGCCCGCGTGGAATTCGGTTATATCGCGCTTTTTAGATTTCCCTCGGGAATGTAAAATTTTTGCGGTATAAAAAGTACGCTATTATTTAATCCGGACTACTGACTTTACGACTGCGAAATTTCAAAGCAATCGGTTCAGTAGTTACGGCGTGAAAGCGGAACAAACAAACAAATGAATATATAGAACACAGTTACTGGATATCCCAGCCTGTTTGACTTTTAGAAGACGTGGTTACCACTTCGCAACGACAGCGACAACGCAACCACATCGGCATTTTGTCGGTACCACAACGCAAGTGCAAAAAGCGTACGTACCACACACTATTCACACGTAACCACAGCTTGACCACATTTTGTCGCTGCGACATGGTGTGGTTGTGGTACTTTTGAATTGACCCTAACTCTTACAAAGTATCTCTGAGAACATTTACGTGTCAGAAGTTCTTATTCGAGCTAAGCTTATAAATTACAGTGAATTACAAAGTAACGAGACTAGATACTATCGCGATTGAAATCTCCGTGGGCGATGGAAATCTTGGTATAAGTAAATAGCATTAAATGAAACAGGTAGAAATATCATCTAGGTACTAGGTACAGAAATAACTTTGAAATATAAATCTCGGAATAAAACGGAAACGTACACGGATTTTATAAGTCCTTACAATCTGGTTATATCCATACTAATATTATAAATGCGAAAGTAACTCTGTGTGTCTGTTATGCTTTCCCGCTTAAACCTCTCAACTGATTTTGATGAAATTTGCCACAGACAATCTTTGGACCCTGAGAAACGACATAGGCTACCTTTTATTTAAAAAATTGATATTCCCGAGGCAAATCTAAAAAGCGCGATATAACCGAATTCCATGCGGGTGAAGCCGCGGGCGGAAAGCTAGTTCTAAAATAATTTCACATCATAGTAGGGCACTATGATGTGTTAAAATTCACTTCCTTTTTAGACTGGTAAAGCAGACCCCAGAATCCTAAGCTGAAAAAACTTCGGATGCGACTGGGATTAACGCTGAAATGATGACTAGAACTATGATGATGGTTTTAATACATTATAGTAGGGTGGCTGGTTTCTGGCGTGTTTTTTTGACGACTTAGCTTTTTCACCATTTCCTCGGAAGTTTTTGTAGACTTAGGGATTTTTTTAAATTTATTTAAATGTGGAATGTCATGGCAATCATCACGAGATTATCATAATTGCATTAAAATATGTATAAACAATATACCGATCTCGTTGTGGTAGACTTAGGTCCGTAATCCAGAAGGAAACTCAAGTATTGATCTCTGTTTAAACATTACTTAAAACTAGTTACAACCAATCAAATGGCTTGAAACGAGACTTAAGTAGAGCTTGAGTTTTGAGTGATGTTCTGTAATACGGACCTTAAACTTAAAGGTGACTCTGTCAAAGGAACTTTAGGTTAAGACAAATACATTTAGGTTCGCGTTGGATAGCATTATCATGATTCAAAATAACACCATTGATCTAACATGCTATTTCATTGTACGCTTTTCCCATTTTTGAAGAGTATATTTGCATCTCCAATGGATTTACAACATATCCTAGATACTGAACAATAATTAATAAATAAACAACACAAATACTTAAACTATGAACAGACGAAAATACATCAAGCTACTACAAATAAGTCTAATTTGTTTATTAGATTTTCAACTATATCGCTAAAGTATTAAGGCTAAAAGGTGTTTGGAAATGATTGACAGTTTCGGGCAGCTTAACCTGTTGTCGTCCAAAAATGTAAACTGTAATAAAAACATTAACCATGTTTACATTACACAACTAAATAAATTAACTATATTAAAAATAAACATAAATGATAAAGAGTAAATTAACCTCACCAAAAGTCTGCCGCTTAGCTACTCACATCCGAAAATCACAATACTGACTATTCAAAGGCTTAATGATTGCAAATAATATACGCATAATTGAGCACATTTACTTTGAAGATCCCTTCAAAGAATATCTAATACTTAAGGACCCTTTGAAGGATTAAAAATAGAAGCAATTATTTGACGGGTATTTAGCGAAAATATAAGAATAACAACTCAAGATACATATAATTAGGATACTGTTGCCTCACACAGACTCCTGAGTCCTCTTTTCACGCTTATAACGAGGCAGTGGATCGGAAAATCGTTGATCTTTTGGATTTTTGCGTGAAAGAGTGGTTTTAGATGACAATAATAGTTTGTAAAGAAATATTATGCGACAATTTTTTTATATATTTATCCTTCCAAAAATTCTGAAGTCTTGCCATTAGAACGTTATTTTTTGTAGGATATGCGAAATCCGAAACACGTGTCCAGTACTTTGATGTAAAGAATTTATGTACAAACTTTCAAAAAGCTATCATGAAAAATCATAAAGTTATGATTATGTTACCTTGTTATGTTTCCCTACAAAATTATGGTCAATGCGCCGCTCGCCCGTTCGTGCCTACAGAGGCGCGTACGGCGCGCGGCGGGCGGCGCGGCGGAAGACCTAGGACACTATGATCAGCTGTGAACTGCGTCGTGCGCTCGGTAACCACACTGCATCAGTTTTTATAATTAATTTTTAATTTTAATATATTTGGTAAAAATATAACTAACAATGTTTAAGTTTCGTATAAAGAATACGTACGTAGAATCTTCTCGTCCGAAATACCGCAGTGTCTCAAGACAAAAGTCTTCGACCCGTATGTGCTGCCATGGGCAGCTCGCAGCCCGATAAGGACCAGGACCGGGTCGACGGCGCGTTGTGTTTCACTCTCGCCTCAAAAAGATGTCAGCACATCGTGACGGGGTCCACGAACACTGATGCTTGAGTCAGGGTTGCGGGTTGGTTAAAAAAGAAACCATGGCCCTGGCGCACAGGCAAGTGAAGGAGCACAAGTGGGTTTAGTCAGTAAAAGTCTGACACGCCCTTCCGCTCCGCGAAGAGCGATAGAGATCATTTGATGATTTCGTATCTACACCAAAAAAAAAAGGTGGGACTCCCTCTGGCTAGGTGGATCAACGACCTTCGCCGGATGGCTGGTAGTAACTTGATGAGAATTGTCGAAAATCGAGTGGAATGGCGAAAAATTGTAGCAGTGGACTGCTATGGTCTAATGATGATGGTTATGATCTATACAATATGTAAAGAAAACCCCGTCCGACCCAAAAGGATAATAAAGGTTAGGTATAGACATGACCAAAAAAAAAATGAAATTTTACATAATCATCATAGTAACAATCATCATCATTATCAACCTTTTAATGTCCCACTGCTGGGCACAGGTCTCCTCTCATACAGAGAAGGACAGCTTTTTCATTAGTAACAATACTAATGATTTTTTAAATAATCTTCTTTTTTCCGCGAATTAATTTCAACTTCCCCAAAATTTCCTATTTTTAAAAAAAGTGACAACATCATTTTAGACAGTATTGTTATGAGTGATGCGACCACGTGCCGCGTGCCCTGCCTTCCTTCGCCCGCGCTTTATGGCCTACCGCATATGTTTTAGGTTACCTCGCTTTTGCGAAATAATGTTTATTAATTTAGGGTTTTTTTTTAAGTTTAGCTCGGCTTTGCAGGCATTAGTAGAATCAGTTATCGATACCTAACAATATCTTCACGGATCGGACAGGGTTTTCTTTACATATTGTATATGCCTTATTTGATTAAATGACTATTGGTTTTGCTTCCATGTCAGTCTCATCAGGATCATCGAATAGTTTATATTGTTCTTATTAACATTTCAACTTGATTTTAACGTTAGCCTTATGACCATTTTTTACTAGATACTCAACGATTTTACCCCTGCTTACCATCAGGCGGGATTGCGGTCAAGCACTCGTTTATAATTATGTTACTTTTATGTTAGGTGCTGTTTCATATACTTCAAAATCAGTTTGATTAGGTCCAGCCAATAGTTCATATTGCCCTTGTTCTTGATAATATACTATGTAGTCTTCTCCCACGCTTCACGAATTTTATTTATTCACAAGATTCTGTATAACCGTCGTTTATTTTTCAATAAACATCAACCAGTCAAGATACTCTTGACTGTGTGCAGTGATCACAAAAGATTATCGTTATCCATCGCCAAAGCGAATGCTACCAATTATACGTATAAGGGCTTAACTAAAAAATCTATACTTACATACCTCAAGTATCGCTTACCTGCTATTTGAATGGACACATCCAAATCCCTGCACAATGGTATTAGGATCAATAAATGTGAAGTATTTTGTTTGCGACAAAATTTACAGTTACGCCATCATTCGTGGGCATTCGCGCGTGCGCTCCGTGATGGACAATGGGGATTGCGTCCTAATATATATTGTGAGAAACTAATAGACATGTTACCAGTTTTTATGTTGGTTATTATTGCAAAGGCTTGTAAGTAGGAATTTTTGGAACATTGGAAAGTCAGCATTGTGTGTATTTTGGGTGTTCCTGATTAAATGTAGATTTCAAAATATACAACGATATTTTTTGTTTATGTGAAATGTACGGACGACAGCAGGTCAAGTTACCCGAAACTGTAAAATATTCCCAGTCAACTTTGAGCCTTAATACATTAGCGATAAAGTTGATAATATAACAAAGAAATCTGACAGCTCGTAATAGCCTGATGTGCTGTCGTCTGTACATAAGTTATTAGAACAAATTACTCGAAACTGTAAAATTTTCCCAATCCACCTTGAACGTAATGCTTTAGCGATAATGTTGAAAATTCATTAGAGAAATTTGACAGATTATAGTAGCTTGTTGTGCTGGCGTAATATACATGTACTATGATATGTATATACTTGTACTATGATCGTATATAGGTATGTACATATAGTTATCTACTACAAAGTCAAGAAATTGACCATCATTATGAAGATAACATTTTAGATTTACAGCTGATCCATACTAATAAAAACCGGCCAAGTGCGTGTCGGACTCCGGGTTCCGTACCATTGATTTATGAAATTAAAGGATTTAAGTTATTTGTATGAAAGATTACGCGATAATAAGGGGTTTACAATTTACGAGGTATTAAAAAAAAAAACTACTTACTAGATCTCGCTCAAAACAATTTTTGTTGGTAGTTTTTATAGTAATGTACCTACATCATGTTTTTTTAGATTTTTCATTTTCTTATTTTAGACGTTAGAGGGGGGCAACCTTTTTCCACTTTAGAAGCGTCTGTCACGCAAACTATTTGGTTTAGAAAAAAAATATTTTAGAAACCCTGATATCATTTTTGCAGACCTATCCATAGGTTCCGTTTTTTGCCATTTGGCTACGGATCCCTAAAAACGGCTCCCAAAACGATGACGGAAAAAATCGTTTGGAAACCGGCATGATCTAGAACAAGAAAATCGAACATAGGTATGTCATTACCAATACACATTAGACTCTCATTCCCTCTCAAATAGGCTTGTGTCCCAGAAGTGGTATCAAGTAAAAAACTAACACAAAACAGCTCAGCAATCCTTTATCAAATGCAAGGAATCACCGGAGTACAAACACAAATGCAGGCACGTCATAATTCCTCAAAGACTAGGCGTCAAACCATGAACACAAACTCATTAGCATTTCATCTATAGATCCCAGTATTAAGGGCACACAATTTTTTTGACTATTTAATTAAGAACCACTGCGGTTGATGTCCGTTGATAATCAGGAATGATGCTCGACTGGTTCCAGATCGTTTTGTTAATAATTTTTAATCTCTTCATTCTGACGTGTTGGTAGGGAGAATAATTTTATTGTTGTTATTTATTTGCTGTACGGATTTTGGACGGGTTTTTAGTATTTGAAACATAGTGTGATTAGGGCAGTGAAGTAATTGGCAGTTATGTTCCGATTATGGCATGGTTTGCTGAAGAGATCTACTATCGGTTTGGAACTCACAACCTTTTAACTAGTGATTACAAGATAGTTCACTTTAACACCTTGCACGAACTATGGTTATAAGTATTAAAACAGATACAACACAATGCTTCTCAGCCCCAATTATTTATTTTATTATTTATGTTCATACAATAAAATACACAAGGATATGTTGAAATTAAGATCTATACTTGGGCCAAATTCGATAAAGAGTAGGGATAAACAAACATTTGCTAGGTAGCGACTTGTTTACACGTGTTAACAACCTTTCTAGATAGATCATTTTCATACAAGTAGTAATCCTTCTTCGTATTAATGTAAACAGTTTATTTATGTTTAAATATTTATGATTTGCATACAACGCTTAGCCGATTTGAATAAAATATGACACAAATGTAAACTAATTTCCTAATAGGTAAAATTTTTGATACATATTATATTTTACGTAGTTCATACTTTAAACTTTAAAGTATTATAATGCATGTGTTATGCAGTTGATTTGAAAAGTATGTAAAATACTCGAAATTGTATTGACAAGTGCCTCATAATTATTCATTTACCTGGATTTCATCCATGTTTCTTTTTTTGTAGGGCTATCACGTAAAATTAATCTCGAGTTTTAATATTTTTTTTTTAAATAGCAGGTTAATATCAATGTTATTTTAGTGATTCTATTGAGATTTGCTGCAATAGGAATCCTTGCAAATATTATAAATCGGAAAGTGAGTTTATTTGTTTGTTTGTTTGTTCCGCTTTCATACCGTGACTACTGAACCGACTGCTTTGAAATTTTGCAGACGTAAAGTTAAAAGTCCAGATTAAGTATATTATTTTTAGTATATTAGTAGTATTTTTCATCCCGGAAAAATTTGATGTTCCCACGGGAAAATATAAAACGCGCGATATAACCGAATTCCACGCGGGCGAAGCCGCGGCCGGAAAGCTTGTTTTTAATAAATTAGTTTGCATGTAAAAGTCGATAATCATGTAAATTATAGGAGATTTGTAAAACGTGAGTTCTGATAACTCTAAATTGGTTTATTTACCTCTATTCTTTATCGAGCTTGGCACAAGTATACCTACAAAGGTGCCGATTATTTCTTAAGCATTTTCTTCCAGCAGACTTACGAAAGGAGAAGTAAAACAGAAATGTAGACAATAGTGTATATGGAAAAGGAGGAAATAAAATGTGAAAATGATAATTATAAAAGTAATAATATTAAATATACCTAAACATATAATCCAAAAATAATTACAAGTATATTTAAATAAATAGTTAATATTGACTAAAATATGTAAAATTGTAAATATGTATATAATTAACAAATCCTCACAATAAAGAAGAAAGGTAATGAATGGTCTATTAATCGACGTTTAAATATCGTGTGAAATTATCGAATTTAAAACGTTCAAAATTTTGTTGTAGTCTCATCTCGGCGAGAAGCAAATGTCAAAAACTTTTGACAGATTGAGACTGTGAACAGACTGAGAATGTTCTTTACCATGTTGCGCTTTACCATCAACGATTGCATCACTGCTTACCATCAGGCGGGATTGTAGTCAAGTACTAGTTTATAATAATATTCTTAAAAAATAAAAACTCCATACGAGGCCAAAAGGCTCCTATCTCATCATAATGATTCGACATTTAAAAAAGTAAATGTCACAGCGTGGTATTCTGATAGGGTTCACTTAGAACATCAGCAACTGAAGCAAAGAGACTAATGACATCTATGAACGTGAACAGCACACCTAAACATTGGTACCCATAGCATGCCGATAGGTGCCGCTATAATAAAATTTAACTTTTCTAACTAGTCTGTGGATAAAGCAGTGCACAATGCACTGTGGTTTGTGGTCACGGCTTGCACGTGTTTGTTTGTTTCGTATTCATTTTCCGCGTGTTTCTTTGTTTTCGAGAGGATTTCTGTGTTATTGACGTCGAGTTGAGATCTCTTGCGACCTCCTCTGTCCTGATAATCAGTCTTACCTGGAAACCAGGTCAACCTTCGCAGTGTTGTACCTGTGCGCTGTGAATTGTGATTCCATAAGAAATTGTGAAATACACTCATATAATGGCGAAAATACGCTTGTGTTCTATGGTGTGTCTTGTAAAATAGAGAAAATGCCGCATCGCTGTGCTCTTTGATGTAAGAACATAAGACAAGTTTAAAAATAATAGATAATTAGTTTGTTATTTTATTAAGTGGTTTTATTTCTGTTATATTCATTACATTAATGTTACTTCCCCTAAAAGCTATTTTGTTTCAATGATTTATAATCTCTATAATTTGCTGAAACGAAAAAGCTTTTAAGGAAGTAACATTGATAACCTCTAATCAATAGGACTATACAATATACCTGTCTATAGCTATGGTATGCGCAGGTATATATATATTGACGTTAATGTACGTTCAGAAAACTAGGGGGCGCTTTAAAATAATATGCTCAAAAATCAAAATTCCCTCGAGAGGGCTCTCTTTTACCCTATACTTCCTATATTCTTTAGTATTCTGATAGGGCAAGGCGTGATGATGTCACGGGCAAGCACAGTAACACATAATTATATAATGATATTAAAATAATTATATAAAATATTATGAAATCTTTACTAATTTTATAAATGTGAAAGTGAGTTTGTTTGTTTGTTCCGCTTTCACGTAAAAACCACTGAATTGGATGAAATTTGGCATACATAAGGTTTATAACCCGGAATCGAATCTTACGCGGGTTAAATCCCGGGGCACAGCTAGTAAAATAATAATTAAGATTGTAACGGGGGCCTTGTTAGCGGAGGCGGAGGCGGATGCGAAAGTTAACGGAGGCGGAGGCGGAGGTGAAAGTAGATATAGAAAAAATTGAAATTTGTGGTTAATTAGAACATTTTGTTTACGTACATTAATAGCAGTACACTTAGTACAAAAATATTACCTTCTAGTAATGAAAATTAAGGAGAAACAAATTGTATTCGCCGCATACCCGTCTCGCACTAGTTGATTCTTGAAATCTTGACCATTTCGCACTCAAACGCGGCCGGACGGTTGTCAAGCGTCGTAGCTTGCCATTATTTATTTTATAAATACGTTAATAAACCTCCATCATAACTCCGCAAAATGTGCGGAGTCAGACGCGGAAGCGAAGATACGATTTCTTGCAGAACTTCCGCAGTAACGGAAGCGGAGGCGAAGCTCCATTACAACCCAAAAAATAATTAATTCATCTTTACTCCGCGATAGATTTACTCTTAATTAATTGTCTAGTGCCTGTATTCTTTTCTAATATCTTTTAATAGTGATCACTTATCATGACACTTCTCTATGATGCGAATGTTTATTTATGACACTTCAGAATCTAAATAGAAGTTGCTGTATTATTTAGACGTATATATTTAGTTTAACTAGTATGATTCATTTAACGTATATATATTTTTATAAACTTTATGTAAATAGAAGGTACCTACACTGTAGACTACCTACACTATTTCTCTCTCCTTCCCCTTAGTATTCCATCCAAAGGTTGTCTGTAAAAGATCGCTCTTAGCAATAAGACCACCTATTGTGTCACCCTTTGTAAAATCTTTATATTTATGGTCTGTAATCTATATGGTGTACATAATAAAGAGTATTCTATTCTATTCTGTTAACACTGTACAATAAATACACCACACCCAAATCTTTAAAGTAAATCAATTAACAGATATTCTATGAAATATCTGAAAATTGATACAATTATTTACAATCTTCGAGCAACATAGAATAGATATGCATTTAATACAAAAAATAGTCTGACTGGTCGTAAATTTTAATTTACCAGTTTGTACGATTAAAATGATATTGGTACAGTAAGATCTTTAACAAGCCAGCCCCGAGATCGCCAGTAATTATAAAATTCCATACTATATTAAGAAATTATTGGACGAGAAATTTTTAAATATAATTTATATCTTTAGTTAATGGTATATAACTAATTGAACGATTGTCGTGGGGTTAAAATAATTACGTTGACAGACAGTTATATTTTTAAGCATTTGTTGACACATTGATTATAATGGGCGTGACTTATGTATGAGTTAAGTTGAGACTTAATTCGAACCCACACAAGCGATTTACTGTGTGTTAATTATTTCATTACCTTCGACCGACAGCCTCCGTGGCGTAGCGGTAGCGAACGCGGCAGCTGCACTAAGAGGCGCGGTTCGATCCCCGCGCAGTGCAAATATTTGTATGCATGAATATCAATATTTGCACTGATCTGGTTGCGCCTCAGAAAGCACACTAAGTCGTTGGTCCCGGTTGCCATACGAACATCTAATGGCAGTCGTTACGGGTTGTTGGAGCACTCAAAAGTCCAAGAATTGGTCTAACTGCAAGGCTTGATATCGCGTTTGGGTTGTGGAGGTCAGACGGCAGTCGATTCACAGAAAATAACGAAGTTTAGCCAAATCAGCAGTTAAACTGGTAAAGCGGACCCCAGACTCCAAAGCTGAAGAAGCTTCGGATGCGACTGGGATTAACGCTGAGATGATCATGAATTATTTCATTAAGTACCTCTGCTCTTAAAACGGTGACAGACCACATCGTGAATGAACCTACCAACCCGCAATGGACCTACGTAGTGGATTATTGTCCAATACAATTTACTTTTTTTATTTGTACCACTAATAAATATTTCTCTTCTATCTTTTTTTTAATGAGCACTGAACAAGGGATTTCTCGGTGGTAGGCCACAACATCAGCCGCCGGCGTAAGTTACCACCCACCAGACAAAGTCATGCCGCCAAGCGATTCATAGTGTTTCGGCATGATGTCTGGTGAAGCCGTACGGAGGACGGGTCTGAGCAGTTGTGTTGCGATGTACGTGCCGGGTACGATGCGCGAAATGTTGTTGTGTCGGGAGTTTGGTTGTGGAGGGCCTCCAGATCAATATCCCTCTGGCGCAGCATCGTTCGTCGTGTTGTTGGGTTTAACATTGCATCACCGCGCTCAACTGCCGTCTTCCTTCCTATTTACTCAGTTCTTTTGAGTGAGTAGGCTTAATAAACTGGCGCGCTTTACCATCAACGATTGCATCACTGCTTACCATCAGGCGGGATTGCAGTCAAGCGCTAGTTTGTAATTTATACAATATGTAAAGAAAACCCTGTCCGACCCATAAGGATAATAAAGGTTAGGTAAACACTTGACCAAATATAATATAAAATTTTACATAATCATCACAGTAACAATAATAATGAATTTTGAAATAATCTTTTTTTCCCGGGTATTAATTCCAATTTCCCCGAAATTTGGTCATTTTTAAAAAACTGACAACACCATTTGTGACGGAGCGAATAGCGATGCGACCACGTGCCGCATGCCCCGCCCCCCTTCACCCGCGCATACATGCGCGGGTGAAGGGGGCGGGGCTATCGGGTTGTCTACCGCACATGCATTAAGTTACCTCGCTTTTTCGAAATAATATTTATTTTTTTTTGGGGATTTTTTTTTAAGTTTAGCCCAGCTTTGTAGGCATTATTAGAATCAGTTAACGATACCTAACAATACCTTCACGGATCGGACAGGGTTTTCTTTACATATTGTATAAAAACAAGGGAATTGATGTCAATGTAAAATAATTGCTGATTAAAATTCCGTAAAATCAGTTTTGTTAAAAAAAGTTAGGAAAAGATGCTATAAACTTTAATTTAGTTTAGTTGCAAAAAATTGTAAAAAAAAAACTGTAAAAAATTGTAACAAAAGCAAATTAGAATTTCGCGGGCTGCCTTTCTGCATCGTCCTCAGATATCATGTTCCAGAATTTAAACAATATTTTACATTTCCTTCTTCATAGTATTTTCATAACCTAATTGCCTCATTTGTACCTGATCCTACACATCATTTAACTTATGATTTGGTCATGCTACTTAACCTAAGTTATTTGAACTTATAAATATAGGAAGTTACCTTAATCGTAAAAACGCATACCATATCAGTGCAGTCGGTTGAATTCGTCCGCGTCCACGTTATGGTGGCACCTCTTCAATTATGTATCACCACATTAATGTATTATTTAACACTTAGTCGAGTTTCGACATATTTCTTGTTGGCTTCCCGTAGAGTGACTACATTTTGGACTGTGGTCCAAGTTACTAGAGGTCTACCAAGGCCGCGGGTTATTCGAAAGATATGCTGGTGAACACTGCTGAAAACTTAAAGTAAATGGAACGCGACCATAGTAGAGTGCTTCTTCCGCTGACCACCGTATGGCGTAACGAACGTACTCCTTTTCGAACTGGCAAGCTAGCGAGTCGTGGCCACGATCTTATAACGGTCACAAAAATGTAATTAGTATTAAGTCATCATCATCATCAGCGTTAATCTCAGTCGCATCCGTAGCTTTTCAGCTTTTGGAGTCTGGGGTCCGCTTTACCAGTCTAACTGCTGATTTTGGCTAAACATCGATATTTTCCGCGAAGCGACTGCCGTCTGACCTCCACAACCCGAAGGCGATATCTAAGCATTGCAGTTAGACCAATTGTTAGAATTTTGAGGACTCCAACAACCCGTAACTACTGCACTAGATGTTCGTATGGCAACCGGGACCAACTTCTTACCGTGCTTTCCGAGGCAGGACCAGACCAAAGCAAATATTCATATTCATGCATAAAAATATTTGCACTGTGCGGGGATCGAACCCGCGCCTCCTTGCGCAACGGCCGCGTTCGCTACCGCTACGCCACGGAGGCTGTCATTAGTATTAAGTATTTATAGTAATCCCCGGGGGGATTTAGGCCTCAAAAATCAAAATTAATAAGAAGTTAGGGAGTCTACCAGTGAATTGTGTCAACGTGCATCTTCTTGTGATCTGGTCTGGTGGTCTACGAACTCCACATCTGAAAGTTGGAGATAAGTGGTTTGCCGCTTTAGCACCTTAATCAGAAAGATATACTCCTAAGGCATCATTCTATTACATACTTGCTTATAGTTTCTATCCCAAACACAGTCCACTTGAATCTTGTTTAAAATCTTTCGTGGTAGGTACGTTGCTGCCATAGAAGCCGTGGCCACCGCCGCACAGGCAAGTGACGGATCACGGGTGGGTTTTAGTCAGTAAAATTCTGACACGACATTCCGCTCCACCCAGAGTGGGTAAGATCATTTGATCAAATCAAATCAAATCGTTTATTATGCAACTAGGATCACTGATCAGTTTTACACGTCATATTTTTTAAAACTAGATGGAGCCGGCATTTCCTAACTGACTACCTCTGAGAAAAAAAGCCGAAACAAACTCAGGGATTACCGTCTTTATTTCAAGTCCAGACATTAAAAATGAAAATGTTTACAATAATAATTTACGTGATTTAAAAAAAAAATAGTGGTTAAAATGTCATTATTCCGCTTAGCAGACCGAGCAGCTCAATGCCAAGCTTTTTTTTTTGTCTTCTAAATAATCTGCGATTTTATAATACCCCTTTTTGCAAAGTTTGGTCTTAATATAGCTTTTAAATCGTTTAATAGGTAAGTTTCGAATGTCCATGGGAAGCTTGTTGTAAAAGTGTATACATTGACCCATGAAGGAGTTGTCTACTCTTTGGAGACGAGTGTGTACAACAATTTTGTGTTTGTTCCTGGTATTTATGATATGAATATCGCGTATTTTCTTAAAATTCGATATATTTTTGTGTACATACATAAGATTTTCAAATATATATTGTGAAGCTACAGTCAGAATGTTCACCTCTTTGAATTTTTCTCTATGAGAATCTCTAGGACCAAGGTTGTAAATGGCTCGAACAGCCCTTTTCTGTAAAACAAAGATGGTATTGATGTCCGCACAAGTTCCCCAGAGAAGAATCTCATAAGTCATGATGATTGCCCAAACTAAAAAAAAAAGTTAGAGGTCGCTACGTTCAAACACATTACACACAAGAAATTTATGTACTGTCTTACAAATCAATGATTACAATTCAATTAGATACATATGGACTTAGAGTTCCATAACATTAATATTATAACAGGATGCAGGCACCAATTTTAAGTAGCCTATTCTGTAGTTGCAAGTAAAGTTAAAAATATTAATAGTAACAAAAGAAAAAGAAACAACAGAAGACCTTTACAATAACATGGCAATGCACAAATGAGGGTTCAAAATGTATCCGATATGGGTATTTTACTGCTAAAGTTTACAATATTTGATATTTGTTCTTAATTTTAGATTTATAGACACATAAACTAGTGTTAAAAATGTCCAACTCATTAAATTCCTCATTATAAGTGCTAACACTGCGCTTAAAAAAAATGTTACTAGTGTATATGGTTCTATAAGAGGGCACGGAAAACAATGTTCGTAAGCGAGAATTACATCGGGGTACTCTTAGACATATTTTTTCTAATAGCGAGGGTGAATCAATGTGACTATTGATGATTTACATCTATCACAACATTCAAAACCCTTGGTCACGGCGAGTTTTAGGAGTTCAGATGAACATATACTTACAGTTAATTTTGATTTTGAGAAAATTCAGTGTTTTTTTATTTTATTTTTTGCGGTTGGTAAATCATGACCTCCCGTTTTGGGCGGAGTGGAAGGGGGCATAGCATACTTTTACAGACTGAAACCGGAACTATGTTCCTTCACTTGCCTGTGTGCCAGGGCTACGGGATCTCTTTCGGATAACCTGCAGCTATGGCAGACATCGATCTTCGTGGACCCCGTCACGATATGCTGACATCTCTTTAAGACGCGTGGAACAAAACACACCGTCATTCCGGGCCTGGTCCATACCGAAGTGAGCTCCACAAGCCCGCGCCTAAGCTACGGTGGCAGGGAGTTCGATGTTGTTTCCCGACTAGGGCGTCTCCTGTAGCGGTTAGAGGCGAGAGGGCGCTGAGATTCCCGCTCCCTTACGCGCTCCGCCTCCTTCTTTGCCAGCATCAACTTTTACCGTCTGAGGGGACTTTTACAATCTTTGAAATTAAAGAACGTTCCCAATATGACTTCGGTCTCACTTTCCCGTCAGGCAGATTGACAGCTTGTTTCAAACTCACGTTACCTTAGTTATCATGGTAGTATTTTTACAGAATAGACTAGCTGTTACGGTGGGAAACTAGATAGATTTTTATATATCCTATATAACATCAAATATTATCAGACTTCTTCTAACTGTACATGCAGTACACACAGCCGTGCATCGGAAAGCACGTTAAGCCGTTGGTCCCGGTTGCCATACGAACATCTAATGGCAATTTTACGCGTTATTGGAGCTCTCAATGCCCAACAATTGGTCTAACTGCAATGTTTCGATATCGCTTTCAAACGGAAAAATCGAGGTCAAACGGCTGTCGCTATACGGAAAATATCGAAGTTTAGCCAAAATAAGCAGTTTGACTGGTAAAACGGACTCCACACTCCAAAGCTGAAAAGCTTCGGATGCGAGTGGGATTAACGCTGAGATGATGATGATGACAGCTGTGCTATTAGGGAGCCTGATGCAACACTTTCTTGCTAGCTAAAGCATAGAAAAAGTGATTGTGACACCCAAAAAGTTTTAAGTCTCTATCTAGTTTGAATAAAAACTTTTTGACGAGCCCTTTCCGCTCTTTGCTTGGGCCACAAACCCCGTGGTGTTGGATATTTTTTCACAGTGACAATGAGATCGGATTGACAGCAACGACGGGTTCAGAACATTGATACTGCAACAGTGTTTGTCAATCAAACGCAAAGGGTTAACACACGAGTTTTTGTAACGCTTAGTTAAGAAATTACGACTGTTTAGCTTGCTGGCTGTTGTCCATTTTGGGTGTTACTTGTTATTTTGTAACGGTAATGTTAATTTGTGATGTGTATTGTGTTAGCCAACCAATGTCAATCAATCTGCCAAACCTTTTCACAAGTATGTTTCGGTCGCCTTGTCTAATCATGCAGCTTTTACATATAGCTATTACCTATTTGAATTCTACAGCTTCTATAGCTTGATAAGACTAGTTGCAGACAACTTAACGTGCTTTCCGAGGCACGAAGGGGTCTCGGTATATTATAAAGATGGTCACCCATCTTCGGACCAACCTCGGCAAGCGTAACTTAACCGAGTTGATCCACCTTTTTTTTTGTTGGGATGGGAAATCATCAAATGACTTCTCCCGCTCTTGACGGAGTGGAAGGGCCTGTCAAACCTTTACTGAGTAAAACCCACCCGTGTTTCTTCACTTGCCTGTTTCCCTTTTAAACAACCCGCAACCCTGACTCAGGAGGCATCGGTCTTCGTGGACCCCGTCACGTTGTGCTGACATGTCTTTACGACGCGCCATCAACTCGGGCCTGGTCCTTACCGGGTGGCGAGCTGCCCACTGCTCACCACCCCCAGGCCCGCGCCTACGGTGGCTGGGAGTTCGGTGTCGTCTCCCGACCAGGGCGTCTCCTGCGGTGGCTGGTGGCGTAAGGGCGCTGGGATTCCCGCTGCTACACGCGCAGTTGATCCACCCTTCTAGCTGTTTTTAGTACGCCAGTAGCTCCATTGTATAAATACAAATGGATTACTAAAACTCAACTGCATCAAATATTTTTATGTTACGGACAGGCCTGATATTTCAGAACCACGGTTTGTTTAAATTTCACTGTATATTATCGAAGATGACCTGTAGGGTAATTGCGTAAACAGATTATCTATAGTAATGGGTTTAATTTTGACAGTTTATGAACATTCATTGAGTTGTATACCCTGTTGAGCAGACACATAACTCGAAGATATGGAGCAATGGATTAGCAATATGCTTGAAAATGATTCCAATTGTTAATAATAGTGTGTTATGCAATGATTAATTACGATACTGGTTGTTGAGAACTTATGACGATTTATTAAGTAATCAGTTTTATAATAATATTGTGTTGTAATCCTTTTTTTTTTTTTTTTTTTTTTTTTGACGCTGTGGTATTGCATTTACGCACCATACCCCGAAGGGCGTGTGTGGGACTCGCCCAGCCGAAGCCGGGAATACCCACTAAACCCACAGCGGCACAACGACATCGCCTGAGTGGCGGGGTCATGGGAAATCGGCACAGCCTGAACAACCAATCCCCCGCCGGCGATTCCCGCCAAAAGGTGGGCCCACAATGGTCCCCCCATAAGGAGGGGCCGGACTGGGTACGTCTTCTAGTGCGAGAAGACGCAGCAGCCAAGGGTTTTTTAGCGAGGTGTCCTTCCTCTTAGCCCCACTCGTTTGCCCGGAGGCAAACGGGGCCCCCAGCTCCTCTCAATGAGGAGACCGGGTTGCCCGACGGTGACCCGGAGTTCGGGTCACGTCAGCCACCTCAAGTGGTGGCCGACCCGCCGCACGTGTGACCGCCGAAGCGGTCCCCGCATCTGGTTTTGGTCCGCGCCGGTAAACCGGTAACCCCCATATCTGGGGGCCGTTCCCCTATCCGCCACCTGGGGACGCGTCCGATGGCAGGCCAGAAACTGCACACGGATTGTGTTGTAATCCTAATTTATTCGTCGATGATACCAACAAACAATTATATGATTAAGAACAGCATAGTCAGACGAGGAACAACGGATGTGATTGACTTGTATCTTCTTACAGAAATCAAATAATTTATCACTAGGTCACCCGTGCGATGGTACCTCATGAAGCTTCCCTATCTACAAGACTTGATCGGGGCATATCTACGCCACCGTAACATCTGCTATATGGGCTGCGATGGCAGCATTAAACGGAAGGAGACACACAATCATTTGACAAAAATGTGTTCGCGCCGATTAGGGGGCTGAATTAACGTTCTGACCACAAAAGTCACTAATAGAGTTGTGGAGGCCTGAGGAACAGGGAGTAAAGTTCACTCATCCTCCATAGAAAAGGGAGGGTCCTCCGACCAGACGGGTGTTATGTCTGGCGGGGACTTGCCCAATACTTCAAATTGAGAAGTTGTATAGTATGCTAGTTCCACGGTAAACTCTGATTGCGAGTTGTAGAATTCGGGTAACGTCAGTATGACACATTGTTCGTATGCGGCGGTTGTAGCTACCGCTACAGAGTTGAGATTAGAATTGTATGATCCGCCATCACCTTTCCACCATCGGACGACCCGAAATACGAGTAGGCCTAGTAGGCCCCTAGGTAGGAACCCTTACGTTGTTGACACCGCTACAATCCAGACGAAGCGTATTGCTTCTGCGTCTCTTATACCGCGTACATCGAGGGACTGAAATGATTTGCCTGCAGCAGTCTTCCCATCTGATTACAATTTAAGTATCTTCAACTTCAACGCTAAAGTGAATAGGCTCTTAATAAACTAGTGTGCTTAACCATCAAGGATTGCATCACTGCTTATCATCAGGCAGGATCGCGGTCAAGCAGTATTTTCATCATCATCTCAGCGTTAATCCGAGTCGCACCCGAAGCTTTTCAGCTTTGGAGTCTGAGGTCCGCTTTACCAGTCTAACTACTGATTTTGGCTAAAGTTCGATATTTTCCGTGAAGCGACTGCCGTCTGACCTCCACAACCCGAAGGCGATATCGAAGCATTACAGTTAGACCAATTGTTGGAATTTTGAGAGCTTCAACAACACGTAACGACTGCCACTAGAAGTTCGTATGGCAACCGGGACCAACGGCTTAACGTACTTTCCGAGGCACTACCAGACCAGTGCAAATATTCATATTCATGCATACAAATATTTGCACTGTGCGGAGATCGAACCCGCGCCTCCTAGCTCAGCGGCCGCGTTCGCTACCGCTACGCCACGGAGGCTGTCAAGCAGTATTTTATAACCTTTAAAAAGAATAATATTGATACCTACGAGTACATACCTAATCTAGTACAAACAAACAGACATGCAACTGCCACAGCCACAACTAATTAATGGGGTATCAAAACCATCTCATATTACAACCAGCTCTGAACTGGTATCTAAAAAGAGCACTCATTTACTGATCATTTAGCGTTGATCAGTATTCAAGATACGGTGTTTCTTAAGAGTTATTAACCGTATAGTTGCATCCTTTAAGTAATGAGGTACTTCACACTGTGCAGTGTAAAAGCCATACATTATAATTGAAGGCTCTAGTTAAGTTTTTAATGAAGTCCTCTCCCATACATGATACATCTTTTCAATTAACCTGACTGCATAATCTGTGTATATTTTTAAACCAATGATTTTTATCTGACGGTTGATGATAATTCACGTTATTTTTTTGTAATTAATTTTTATAGTGTGTGTCAATGACTATTTTCAAATCATCCGCGTAATTTTTTAGAGATTTTTTATTTAACGAATGTTATCATGTAATAACCGAGTTGGGATGTATCCAAAGTATGAAAATCAAAAAATAATTAGTCCGGCTCATAGATAACAAAAAAAAAAAAAAAAAATTAGGATCCGTATTTTCTGTTTTGTCGAAATTACCAAAAACTTCTGAGATATAGCGTATTAAAGTTACGGAGTAGAGGCTAATTACGTGGTATATTTTGTACCACGGCGTGACGTCATGCGACATTTCAAATCAATATATCTTCCTGAGTATTTGAATGAAAGTAATAATAAAAATACGTGTTCAATATTTTTTATAAATCTATCTGATGGCCATTATATTATTTTTTATGATACCTACAACCCAATTATTTGTGAGTGTTTTGTCAATGACTTTTCACTCTTAGCGATAAGACCGCCCATTGTGTCATCCTTTGTAAAATATTCATATTTATATTCTGTATATTATAAGGTGTACATAATTACTATTATATTTTGTCTAATTCTATATTGTTTTTGTTATTTACGTGTCTAGGTATGTTTTTCATATAAAAAAGGATTAAAAAAAACGGGAATTTCACAGTGCTTATGAACTTTTGTAGTGTTTTAGATATATATTTTGAACATTTCCCCACGAATTTATGTGCATAGTAATGTTTTTTATTTTCATACACTTTTCAATATTTACATTTAATAAATTAATAGTACTAAATGGTAATCGCCCCAGTTACACCAGCAAAATATTGAAGCAATATTTCTCTTTTTAAAAAACGGCCATTGAGGTCGACATTCGCACGAAAGTCAATTAAAATTATATCATTAATCCATGTCGTCGGTTCCGGTGGCAGAATGCTTGTTGTGCCTTTGCCGAATTAAAATATGTATAGTGTAACACATAACTTGATCTGATGACAGTTTGAAATATTTATCAGATAGTGAGGAGAGAGAGAGAGAGTACGAGGTAGTCAAAGAGTATAGTAATAATAGGGTAAAAGAGAGCCCTCTCGAGGGAATTTTGTGCATATCGTTTGAAAGCGCCCCCTGGTTTTCTGAACGTACATTAACGTCAATATATATATACATAGTTAATATATAGCTATAGACCCTGTATATTGTATAGTCCTATTGATTAGAGGTTATTAATGTTACTTCCATAAAAGCTATTTTGTTTCAGCAAGTTACAGAGATTATAAATCATTGAAACAAAATAGCTTTTAGCGGAAGTAACATTAATGTAATGAATATAATAGAAATAAAACCACTTAATAAAATAACAAAATATTTATTTATTACTTTTACCTGTTTAAAACTATATTTATTTAAAACTTGTCTTACGTTCTTACATCCAA
This sequence comes from Sesamia nonagrioides, assembly GCA_017933935.1. Taxonomy (NCBI): domain Eukaryota; kingdom Metazoa; phylum Arthropoda; class Insecta; order Lepidoptera; family Noctuidae; genus Sesamia; species Sesamia nonagrioides. The sequence goes on along the minus strand of JADWQK010001079.1, from coordinate 769,804 downwards.
GAGCACAGTGATGCGACATTTTCTCTATTTTAAAAGACTCACACACAGAACACAAGGGTCTTTTCGCAATTATAAGAGTGTATTTCACAATTTCTTATAGAATCACAATTCACAGCGCACAGGTACAACACTGCGAAGACTGAACTGGTTTCCGGGTAAGACTGATTATCAGGACGGAGGAGGTCCAAGAGATCTCAACTCGACGTCAATAACACAGAAATCCTCTCGAAAACCAAGAAACATGCGCAAAATGAATACGAAACAAACAAACACGTGCAAGCCGTGACCACAAACCACAGTGCACTGCTTTATCGACAGACTAGTTAGAAAAGTTAAATTTTATTATAGCGGCACCTATCGGCATGCATGGGTTTGGGCATGTTTAGGTATGCTGTTCACGTTCAAAGATGTCATTAGTCACTTTACTTCAGTTGCTGATGTTCTAAGTGGAAGTAGTTCCGAAGAAATTAACGATAATAGTAGATTGTGCTGTTATATCTATCACCCTATTCTATCCTTCTTTCTACTAATCCACTAATCCCACTAATATTTAAAACCGAAAGTTGGTAAGGATGCCTACACAGACACACTCATCTTAACTGTTTTTGTGTGTTTATTTTTGCAGTTGCCCACTTTTACTTTCTTGTTAAATTGTCAAATAGGAAACGTAATGTATCAATAAAAATCTTTACAGAGACACACCAAGATACAGGCTATGCCTAGTTTGGGACCCGCTATTAATTCGATCAAAATTAAAAGTTCTTCTGCTGTTTATAATTGCACATTATTCCTTATATGTTTTTAAACCCGGTGTAAGTCTAATAAATATTTTTTTATATACGAATTTTTGTTACTTTTTCACGAAACATCTAGTAAACAGATTTGGATAAAATTTGACACTCAGATGGATTACAATCACGATTATTATAGAAGATGCTTTTTATCCCAATATTTTTTTGGAGTAGTCTTTACTTTATTTATCCTTTTTTATCATCGTTCTCCTACCCTTATCTTAATGGATGTTTGTTTTGTAATTATAAAGTAATGCTTGACCGCAATCCCGCCTGATGGTAAGCAAGACGGCAGTTGAGCGAGGTGAGGCATTGTTAAACCCAACAACACGACGAACAATGTTGCAACGATGCAACGATGCGCCAGAGGGAGATTGATCTGGAGACCCTCCACGACCAAACTCCCGACACTAAAACATTTGGCGCATAGTACCCGCCACACATCGAAACGCAACTGCTCCGACAAGTCCTCCATACGGCTTCACTAGACATCATGCCGGAACACGACGAATCGCTTGGCGGCAAAACTTTGTCTGGTGGGTGGTAACTTCTGCCGGCAGCCGATGTTATGGCCTACCACCGAGAAAATTTGGGATCGGCACAGCATGTCTCTTTCTTACATATGCATGTCTCTATTAGTTGTCATTTCGATAGTCACCTACTTACTCTTATTTCTAACAATAATATCATTCACATAGTCCATTCATGATAAAGCCCTCTTATAGCCACCGATATATTACATTTATCTTTTTTATACCTGTATACAAAGTTATTTTTGTATATGCGAAACCCGAAACACGTGTCCAGTATTTTTAAGTAAAGATTCTATGTATAAAATTAAAAAAAAAAAAATATCATGAAAAATCATAAAGTTATGGGTCCCTGTTTCACGCGCCTAATACTATGTTCTAAGGGCAGCTGAGTTGTGCGGTCGGTAACCACACTGCAACAATTTCTAAATGTATTCGGGAAAAAATATAACTTGATATAAAAATGATTGGAATCGATCCAGTTGCTTATTCTGAAAAAACTGTAAGTATTAGGTTTTGTGTAAAGAAAAAATAACGTTGTTTAAACACTACCCTATGATATTGATACACAATAATATCACTCACGCATAACTATATAATTACACACTATATAGTATACATTTATACATAATTATGAAGCACACACACACATTATATTAATTTATTTACTTATTGTTTGATGAAGATGTAAAAAAAAGTAAATTTTTAAAAATAACTAGCAAACCCGATCTCCGTTTCGCCACCAGATAGCTTCGTTTTATGTAACGTATAACTGCCCATATGAAAAACAATGATTTTCTAAATTTATCCCGCAAACACTAAGCGATTGGCCTTGCGACTTGTTAATTGTTATTGCGAACGCAAGGCGAACTGGAAATTGCAATCGTTTGAAGTTAAACGGAAGATCAGTCGGAATCATTGGTATTTGAGGAATGCATACATTTTCACCTGCGTACTTTCCGTTAATAACGGTTGCCTCAATCAAATTCGGCATAAGTCTTTTTATCCAAAGTCGAGTACCGTTGCAAAGTCGCTGTGGATTCAAATCACGCAATATCATAATAAGTGTACCAACTTTGAGTAGCAAGTTATGTGGTGGAAATCCTGGTAACTCCGGAGATTTCAAAAACTCTGTTGGATAATTTACTACATCATCGGGATTTATTATGGAATCAACGGATTTGTATGTCACCAAATCGTCAGCAATTTTTGATCGAATGGTGAAATTCAGTACATGTGCACCATTATTGCGGCAAGAATTGCTCGTTGACTTAATCAAGCATAATTCTGATAATTCACACTAATGTTTGGGAAAACATTTTCAATAAGAGCTAATTGAAAGTCTACCGGCAAAAGTCGTTGGTAAGAGTAATTAATCCAGATGTCGCATCAGCTGGGACTTTTCCATTTCCAACAGCTAATAATTGATTGGGAAATTGTGCAGCACTTTGATCATTTTGAAGTTGAACTCTCATATTAGTGGTTAGCGATAATGTTTTTAAGTTATTCCATAAAGGTGATGCCTTCAGGCAAGCATTCAATTCATCTGCAGGTGTTCCACGGGGGTTCCATTTACTGGCAACGTCTGCCTGAAATCGCCTGCCAACAATATCATCAAGCCGCCAAAGATGTTTTTATTTTGCCGAAGATCCTTCAGTGTGAAGTTAAGTGCTTCAAGTGATTTCTTATGTGCCATTGTGCACTAATCCCAAACAGTGAGCTTGCATTGCATCAACAATTTTCCCATTGCACTGGATCGGGAAATATTGCATGTTGGAGTATCAATTGTGTTTAAATTGAGTGGCAACTTAAGTGCAGAATGTGCAGTACGACCGCCATCTAGAAGAGTCGCCGCAATTCCAGATGATGCTAACGCCAAAGCTATGTCACATCTTGATCGAATAGTGGCCAAAATCAATGAAATGACAAATGTTTTCCCTGTTCCTCCAGGTGCGTCCAGGAAGAATAGATGACCAGTATTATTGTCCACCACTTGTATGTTTCGTATACTTGTTTTTGCTGTTCATTCAGCAACGGCACATTATTTCGAACGAATTCTAGTAAATGTCTCAACATTGTATTACAGCTCTCGATTTAATTCTTGGTTGAGTGCATCGTGCATCGATCGATTAAGCGCAATCATTCCTACTTCAATCAGTAGCTTGTTTGCAATAGTCAAGCATTGACCCTAATTCAGAATCAATCCTTCATTGTAAATTTCATCGGTTATTTGGATGTCAGGATTATTCGTTTGAATGCGCAAGCGATGCAGGGTATCTTCACACAAGTCGTCTATGTATTTGTTCCATAACTGAATTGGTTGTGAAGGAAAACATGTGGTGATGACAATTGCGAACAGCCTTCGTATTTGGTACGCATTTGATGAAACAACTGAATCCGTAAGTGTTAAATCCCATTGAGAATTGTTCTCCAGCAAACCCAACAGTTGACATGCTTCTCGATATGTTTGGCATTAGTGGTCATTCACAGTTTTCAAATGCGCAAATGATTTTGGTCCACGTACATAAATACCAATAGCAGTTGCAAATAAACACATCATTTCTGGGATGAACAGTATACATGCGACATCAGTGGAAAATACCTGTGGCCAATCTGGAACTGGGGTTCGTTGTTTGCGACGTTGGAATTTCTTTGTTGATTGATTCTAAGTGTAATACTTGATCATTTCAACGTACATCAGCGTCGCTGCGAATGGATCTGCTTCACACATTGCAAAGAAGCTAGTCGATGGTGGTCTCTCAGCTCGTTGTGCCGCATTAGCCTCAGTGAAGTAAACTCTTTGACCATTTTCCAAATGCACTGCTAAATGTACAACTGTGGAATCTTTCATGAATTTGAAATGACAATAATCGCCACAGTGCTTCATTAGTACTAATGTTTTTGCCCATTTGGAAGTTACTGATTTCCTCATTCGCATTTTCCCACGCAATACCAAACACAGCCATGTCGCTGCCTTTTGTGACGTACTTGCACAAATATTTGATTGATTTGGCCGAAAAACAACTTTCAACGTTTGCGTTTCGAAAATTCGTGATAGCAGCGGGCAATATGGTACAATGAATACATTTCCAATCTCAATCTCTTGATTTTGAACTTACTTGGATAGTTCGACCATTATCTTCTTTTAAACGCCGACGATAAACTGGATATCCATTGTTCCCTGTAACTGTTTCAGCAACTAATTAAAATATTGGTTTGTAGTGCATGCTATATATCAGAGATGGCGCTGTATGTGAAAAAAGGGGAAAGTTTCACTTTTCCCGCTTTTCTGTTCAAATTTTTCCTCAATTTTGTCACTATAAACCTCACGGAGCCCGCGACCTGTCCAGCGAATGCAAAACCGTAGAAATCGGTTTGTGTGTTCTGGAGTTATAGCGTTAGGAAGGAAAACCCGACTTATTTTTATATAGTAAAAATAAATAGTTACATGTTTACCAGGTTGATACATAGGTACTTGTCTAGATAGTTCATTTATTTTAGTGACCTAATTTGTATTTTGCTTGGCTAACAACTACTGTTAATTTTTCTTTTAATTAACAGGCGAGGACACCTAAACACAATTTAAATCTTAAATTGGGTGCCAGAGTTTATCTAAAACACTTGCGTTGTTATAAGTTTAGTTGATTAATATCAGTATTATTATTAATTAATATTATCTTTGAAAAAAAAAACTCATTTGGTCCCAACACTATCCGCGCTCCTCACTCACTGACATTTCGAAACAAAAATATTTTAACTCGCATATCTCGTAATTTCACTTCTCAATCACTACAGTTATCAAGAGATCTGTGTGTATACAGAATTTTTCATCGTTTCACTTCAGCGTGCCTTTCGGCGTATTGCAGCCTTATTTTTGACACTCCGATTAAGATGATAAAGTTGGCAAGATATTAAAGCTGGGAATGATTTCGTTAGCAGATAATTTTCGTATTTCTTTTTTGGGATTTTTAATATCTGAAATTGTTTTAGGTGCGTGATTGAAATCTCTTTCGTATTTAGTTTAAATTATAGCTAATTTACTAATTGTATTAGTCAGTTTTAAGACTGCGCACGCGAGCACGTGTCAAAATAGAAATCAACATGCAATTATAAAATAAACTGCCACGTGTGTTATATGTCAGTATTGTATTTAAATAGTACATTACGATATTAGTGCGTAATGATGGTTATAACATGCGAGGCGGAATTTCAGCCCGAGCCGAAGGCGAGGGTGTAATTGAGCCGAGCATGTTATAACCAATACGCACGTATATCGTACGACGTTTTTTAACACACTTGCGAGGAAACAGAAAAAGAAGTATTTTATATTTTGTTCATTTTAAATAAACTCAATCTGTGAATGGACACTGTTGCTTTCCCTCCATTAGTATTATTATTTGCCATTTCAAATATGGAACAGCGCGCAGCGCGAGTCGTGCGGCGGCGATCAGTTCCATAATTACTTAAAATGGAAAATAATGCTGTTATGGAAAATAATGCTGTTATGGACTATAACTTAACTATTTGCTTTGATAAAACACGCGTTTGTTATGGCCTGCTTTACATATTTAAAACCGGTGGAATTACATCAGCTTTACGAGCAAGGGTGTTAAAAAATAAATTACATACATACATACAATACAATTACATACATTTTTAAATAAGTATTAGAAAATAAAAATATTTGATCTAAGATTTATTTCTGTGGTAAGTAGAGCGGTCTTTCTGTAAGTAGATTTGTATAAACACTTTTACAAATCAATTTATAAATATGTTATTATTATGTGAAGTCATGATGGTGGGGCCACACTAGCGGCTAACGTTAATGCCCACTAGCGCGATAATTATTGCGATAATTTTTAACACGTTAAAGTGGGTGGCTGCACTTGAACCGTCAACGTTAATGCCCATTATTGGCGATAAAAACGGCATTGATTTTATGTTTTAAAATGTTAATGTTATGTTATTTACTATTCCATTATTCGTCGCCATGCATCACTTTGCGTTCCACGATTCTGGAAAATCTTAAGTTTTGGATCCCACAAACATGGTTCCGTTTGCAAAATCTCCAGAAATGTAATTACTTTCTCATTACTCCATAGCCATAGTAGGTATTTAAAAACAAAAACGTGCTTAGGAAACACGTGCAAAAGGAAATATTTGCGATCGTGTTGCGCGACGGACACTGACAGTACGTAGTGTGGCCGTTTCATCGCATTAATTCTCGCGTTAGTTTCTTTAATGTACCGCCACTTGAGCTACCGCCAAACGCCAAACGCCAAACGGCAATGTTAATGCCGTTGTCCAATTATCGCGTTAAATTGTGGCTACACCATTGATAAAATATTAAATAGATACGTCACTAGCGCACTGAAAATGAAGCGTACAAAAGAACGTAAGTCCTGCAAGTCGCTTTAGTCACTCCCGATACTCTCGTGCCGTACGCGCGTGTGTCCTTGGTGGCTAAGAAAATCTTTTTCGCATTCAAAATGACGTTCTGTGTACTGCGTAAATGCACGAATTATGGTAGAAAAGCCAACAAAAGTCATGGAATCACATATCATAAGTAAGTATTCCAAAATATTTAGATAAATAATATAGTTTCAATTATTTTGTCAAACATTCTTACTGCTAATGCTTAGGCGGCCATTGTAAGTAAAGAAAGAGAGAGCTAATTGGATTTCTTGCGAGTGTGACAAAGACGAGAACGCATATGACATAGATTAGTTGCACAGAAGCGATAATGTTTATGGTGACTTTTATACCTACAATTATAGTTCTGTTTCACTTTATTTTCGCGCCTGTGTCCTTAGTTACAATTTATTAACATCTTATTGCAACAGTTAAGTAAAACATTGATAAAATTACGAGTTTATTTTGCGTTGCTAAGTAATAGAGTCAAATGACATGAAATTATTAAATGGGATAGTGTGAGTCGATATTAAATGAACATGAAGTATACAATAATATAAATAAATATTGCCTACGCTCACAACAATTAGCCTAGTATATAAAAATATATACAGAATGTTTGCATAATGATTTACATTTGAAAAATTAAAGTAGGATTCGAAATATAGTAAATATAGAGTAAACCGAATTAATTTCACTAATTACTATGGTTTATAATTGTTTATTTTATTGCATTAGGTTTCCTTTAATCACAGTCACAAAATATTAAATAGGTACACTTTAATCAAGTATTACAAAACTTCAATGATAAACATTAAAGTTTTCTAATACTTGATTGAAGTGTAAAAATGTTAAAAAAAATATATTCACCAAATTGAGCACCTTCTACCACCTATCAAATTACCTACTACTCTGTTATATTTCCTATCTGCATTCTTGTTATTCTTTGGCAATCAGTCAGTGTCAGTGTGTGTAAAGTGTCAGTGATTGGTTGGCAAACGGTTTTTTTTCCATTTAAGCGCAAACGACAATCACTAGCCATCTTTTTCTTTTTTATGCTTTACTTGCGCCCCATCTCATTCACACTGTACCAATGTAGTTAAATGTACGCAGTATAAAAAATATGCATGTGTGCCTCTACTGCGTTCGGACACATTTTTTTCTGTTAGCTTCTTAGCATATATCATATCTGTTTAATATTATATCAATGGGCTACACCTACTGTTAAATCCAGTTATCGCAATAATTAATGGCATTTCTCGTTAGTGTGGCCCCACCATGAGGAACGGGGAGTAGAGTTCATTCATCCTCCATAGAAAAAGGAGGTTCCTCCGACCAGAATTACGCAGCGAATATAAATTACCAAGAATTACCCAGTGAATGGGTTGTGAAAGTAAGATAGGTATTCGCACCATTTAAAATACTGATATGCAGCTGCATCCGGTTAGACTGGTAGCCAACCTCAACACAGTAGAGGGCAAGGACATCATGGGATAGAATATTGTCTCAAAATCTACAATAAAGGTCCAGAGTTCCCGATTCCAACAATACAATTCTATAATCATCTCAGCGTGAATGCTTTGTTGAAGTGATCGTGGAGGCCGCTGTCACCCAATGCATTTTTCATAATTATCCATTCAGTTATTCTTTATAGAAGTAATAAACGCGTTCATTCTAGATGAATATGAGGGGGCAGGAGGGCCTTTATCAGAACCCATCTTGTGTGATGTATGTGGGTAGGTAAGTAGGCAGACGGGCGTGAGCAGAAAAATCACAAATCCTTCTTAAAATCACCATTGTTTAGTCAGCACAAGGTTTAATAACCGAAATACACAGAACAATGAATAATGTACAGTCTAAGCAACACGACACCAACTTAAATATTACATTCGATTAAACTATCACTCGGATGCAAATCGATTCGTCACAAGCGTGGTGCGCGGGCTCCGTTTCGTACCGCAGTTTTCAGACGGCCACCCTTACAACCCTCGACGATGGCCCCGTTTGTCACCTTTTGTTGCCCGAACTTGTTCAACTAAACTAAATTTAAATGCAGTGCGTCTTTTTCTTTCTATTGTATTAAGAAAAGGACAGGATATAATATGTCCGTTTAGATCTGTCAAATTATTTCGCGCCTGACGTAAATTGGTGTATTTTAAGGCGCCATTTTTATAATCGAGTTTAAACTGTCTATGGAATATCTCAATTTGACAGAATTAAACTAAAATGTTATCTTCTATAATAATAATAAAAAACTAAACTAATAGTTAAAAATAAACGTATTTCGTATTATTCCATATTTGTTAGCACAATTTTGAACTTCTGAAACTAGTGTTAGTAATGCAAAAAATATTACAAAGTAACGTTTTTTCAATAAGTGGCGGATCGAGTGGAGTCCCCGATGATGGTGGAAAATCGCTATAAGACTGCGTGCAGTATTATCCAGCGAGCCAGCATCGGAGAGTCCCGTCGGTCCACCAACGCGCGCAGGATAGTATTGGGACTGTCGCGCGTGCGGCGTAAAATAGAAGCGCACCGTTTGCGCATGATGGCCGCAAAGCCGTCCGTACCAGCCTCCGCAAACATTGCCGAGGCGCTGCAGTAGCGCCCGGAACGCATTATTATATTGAATGCGCTGATCGCTGTATGTGCGCTGCGTAAAGTTAACCCACAGACAGCAGGTGTAAAAGGACTGACAGTACGCTTTAAATAGCGCAACTTTGACAGTCTCCATGCACCGTGCAAACCTGCGGGCCTGCGGCTATACCCTTCTTAATGAAATATAAAGAAGATGGTTTTGGCGGGAAGCTAAGATGAGTGCCACGCTCATTTTTCATTGGACTTTTAAATTATTTATAGTGTCGTTTACTAAATAAAACGCGTGATTTATGTAGTAAAGAGTGCATTCAGTGAATAATTCATAAAGAACAGTGAAATATTGTAGCATAGTGGCCACATCATGGCTTTGAACCAAATCTTCCTCCGTGTTCGGTCCGCGCGGCCGTCTATTTCGACATGAATAATTCATTACGTGACATTGGCGAAATGCACAAACCGTGCGAAGCCATAAGAGAAAGAAAGAAGAACTTTTGAAGATTTTTCTTTTACTTGACATTGGCACAAAGTCATAACTAGTGCCACACTACAAAAAAAATAAATAAATAAATATATATATACTAGCTGACCCGGCGAACTTCGTTCCGCCTTAAAGGCAATATCACATGACTACTTTCTAAATTAGGATAATTTTAAATAAATGAATATTATTAATTAATGATTCTTTATTTGGGAGCACAATCCTAGCGGTTCTCCGGAAATCTTTAATGTGCTACAATACTCGGAAACAACATCCATTGGCCCAATGCGAACGTCATTGCGCTATATTATATGCGTATAGAAACGCTGCCCGATTCAAATCAGTATTTGATGAATTTCTTCTTGTGCTTCGTAAATTATTATATAGCGCTTGATCTCTGAGGTTTGCTCGACGATTTCGCATTGCCAACTGAGCCGTTTCATGGGCTGCCTCCCTTTGCTCTGGTGCGCGTACTAAGGCTGCGCTCTTCAAGTGCGATTTCTTGCTCTTCTACAGTTCTTTTTTTTTTGTTTTGGATGGGAAATCATCAAATGACCTCTCCCGCTCTGGGCGGAGCGGAAGGGCGTGTCAGATTTTTACCTAGACTAAAACCCACCCGTGTTCCTTCACTTGCCTGTGCAACGGCCAGTACCATGGTTTCTTTTTTAACCAACCCGCAACGCTCTGGACCAGTCCTCGTGGACCCCGTCAAGGTGTGCTGACATCTCTTTGAGGCGCGTGTGAAACACAACGCGCCGTCAACTCGGGCCTGGTTCTTACCAGGAGGCGAGCTGCCTATCGGTCGCCGCCCGCAAGCCCGCGCCTACGGTGGTCGGGAGTCCGATGTTGCCACCCGACCAGGGCGCTTCCTGCGGCGGTTTGAGGCGTGAGAGGAGTGAGATTTCCGCTCCCTCACGCGCTGCGCCTCCTCCTTTGCCAGCATCACTGCTTCACAGAAGGAGGTGAAAGTTTGCCATCATGCACTCTTGCTCCGGACTATGGCCCGGACCAGGGTCGGACGCGAGAGATCGCCGCCGATCGCCGCCACGAGGACACGGCTGTACTCTACCCAAGTCAGGCAGACCTCCACCATATGCTCCACCGTGTCCTCAGGGCGATGCACACAGACGTCACCCTGGCGTTTCCTCCCGCCTTATACGGAACAGGAAGCTCCCGAAACAGCCGTGTCCGGTGAGGACCTACGTCAGTCGGAAGGTGAGGACGCCGTGGCGCCTCTCTAGTTACTCGTCAAAGAGAGGACTTACCGCCGCTATTGTGGCGTGCTCTGTGCTGGATTGCGACAATCACACTTTCCATGTCGGCATGAGATCCCGCCGGAGCTCTGTCCGCTGTACTACGATTTTATGGATTAGATATGGACACAATTTAATGGATGTTATTATACATATAAACGTTTCTTTTTAATTACTCTATCTATTAAAAGAAACCTCATCAAAATCTGTTTCGTAGTTTTAAAAATTTAATCATACAAAGAGACATAGGGAAAGAGAAAGTAACTTTGTTTTATAGTATGTAGTGAAGTGGTAAATAGCACAGCAATACAATATTAGAAATTTTGAAGTTGAACTTTGCTTTGGGGCTTTTATTAAAAAAATTAAACCGGCAGAGAGTATTTATATTCCTTGCTTTAAATGAATGCATCAACATTCAACCGGTAAGATTTTTTTTAATATGCTGAGTAGTGCAGCAGTGTGTTTCTACCATTTTTAACAAATGAACCGCTAACTTATATTTTGACTGAGTTGTTTTGTTATTCCATGTCACGTCACACGGGAACAACGGAAACGGGATATGTGATATGTCCTTCTCCCAGTTCTTATCTACCTCTCTACCAATTTTGAGCCATACTGGTTAAGCGGTTCTTGAGTTATAAATAGAGTAACTAACACGACTTTCATTTATATACATAGACTTCATTCAAATCGGACCAGCCCTTTAGGAGGAATTCAGTGACGTACACAGGTACAGCAGATTTAGGAATATACCCATGGAAAGCATTCTCTACCCCTAGAGCTCTTGTTTCAGTCTCTTAAAGTTAAATAAAAAAAATTTAAATATTTATTTATATTTATTTTTTTCTTTTAGTTCATAAGTACAATTTTAGTTAAATAAAAAAAATTAAAATATTTTTTTATATTTTCCCCTTTTAGTTCTTAGGTACAATTTTCTTTTTAAGTAACTACAAAAATTAAAAAAACAACTATAAACTTGTCTAAAACAAAAAAAAACTTGTGATTGCCCGGGTTTGAACCAAGGAACACCAGCCATCGCGAGTAAAACATACCACTATCGCCTACGCCACAACCGCTATGTCAAGCCGCGCGAAATTAGCGCCCATATTATGCGTGAAATATTGCGAAAGGGAAAACTCGAAAATATGCGCTTCCCCAGACATAAAACTGAGCTAGATCAATTTCTCGTCCCCGAAAACCCCCACATATTAAATTTCAGCGAAATCGTTAAGGCCGTTTCCGAGATCACATGCTTCTTCAAGCGATCAGCGCCATCTGCCGGGCTGATTTGTGAATCTAAACCATCCAGGTCGCCACTCAAACGCATACAGAAAAATTCATTAAAATCGGTCAAGCCGTTTAGGAGGAGTTCAATGACATACACACGTACAGCAGAATTATATATATAAAGATAAAGAAAAGGATGCACTTAACTTAAAATTAGTTTAGTTTGTGAACAAGAGAATCGGCGCCATTGACGCTTCGCTAGGCTGACTTTGATCACTAAAAAGTCAACCTGCACCCTAATTGCTTAACACACTAATACTATCAATTGGAATCATTTTTAAGCAAATTCCTATTCCATTACTTCATATGTTCGAAAAGTGTGTTTGCTCATCAACATAAACAACGCAATGTATGTTGTTGAACTTTTTTTTTTGTTTTTATAAGTTATAAACTAGTGCTTGACTGCAATCTCCCGCCTGATGGTAAGCAGTGATGCAATCGTTGATGGTAAAACGCACTAGCTTATTAAGCCTATTCACTCAAAAAAACTGAGTGAATAGGAAGGAAGACGGCAGTTGAGCGAGGTGATGCAATGTTTAACCCAACAACACGACCAACCGCTGCGCCAGAGGATGATCTGGAGACCCTCCACGACCGAACTCCCGACACAACAACATTAGGCACATCGTACCCGGCACACATCGCAACACAACTGCTCAGACCCGTCCTCCGTACGGCTTCACCAGGCATCATGCCGGAACACGACGAAAATGAAAGCCCATTGCTACTGATAGTGTGTTACGCAATTACCTTGCTTACATCTAACGTTGACGGCGGCGTCGTCAAATACTTTTGGATCGCCATTTTGACATTTTTTTGGTTAGAATTTGCATTTAGCTTGTCCAAATCTTTAAGACATAGATTTGCAAGCTCTTCATCTTCCAGTTTAATTATTCCATTAAATAATTGTCTCATCTAAAATAACAAATTCATTACATTTTAACGCTCATTTTTATTTAGTCACTTAAAATTAAGGGGATATTACTGATACAGAATAGGGTTGATAATTACGCCAATATTGAATTATCAACCTTTTTATCGTCCCACTGCTGGGCACAGGTCTCCTCTCATACAGAGAAGGATTGAGCGTAATCACCACGCTTGCTCAATGCGGGTTGGCGATTTCAGACTTAAAGTCTAGGTTTCCTCAAGATGTTTTCCTTCACCTTCAGTCATTGGTGTCCATGAAATACTTAGAAAGTACATATAACTTTAGAAAAGTTACATTGGTACTTGCCTGACCTGGAATCGAACCCGCGCACTCATACTTGCCATGAATCATATTAATAATTGAGTAAGTAAAATACAAAAAAAAAATAACTGCAAGCGGAAAACACCTTGCTTAGGCACATAAGCAAAGTGTTTTCCGCCTGCAGTTAATTTTCTTTCTTTTTTTTGTTTTTTATGTCAAAACAACACGTGTGTAAAAGTGTATACAGTTAAAAATAGCATATTAATAGCTAATGCCGGAGAGATTCATGCTATTAACGGCTCAATCTCATCAAGCATTTCGGGGAGTGTGCGAGGGAATTGCATGATTTAATTCCCCCATCTCCGTTCCACCAGCGGACGACCCGTCGTACGGCTGGTTTCCACCCTTACGTTGTTAACACCACTACGATCCGGACGAAGCGTTTCGCCTCCTCCTTTATACCGCGTACATCGAGGGACTGGAACAATTTACCAGCGGCGGTGTTTCCGTCGGACTACAATTTGAGTGTCTTCAAGGCTAGAGTGAATAGGCTCTTAATAAACTAGTGCGCTTTACCATCAACGATTGCGTCACTGCTTACCATCAGGCAGGATTGCGGTCAAGCGCTGGTTTATAATATGTAAAGAAAAAAAAAACACTTTTTATGGCGAGATGTTTATAGAATCGATCGGCAGATACCTAGTTTTTTTTTGTTCTTAAATAAATTAGTGCTTGATAGCAATCCCCCCCGATCATAACCAATAATGCAATTGGGTTGTATCCTAAAGAACAATTTAATGTCCATCAGATAGATTTATAAAATATTGAACACGTATCTTTTTTATACAACGTGTAACATAAAGGGTATATACATAATAAAGGCATGGCATCTTTACATGATATCAAACGATATTGGAAGGGTTTTTTAATCCTATCTCTTTATGTTAGGAAGTTATGAGGAAAAACACCGCCTGTGATAGGCTACTATCATACTAGTCTCACAGAGATATTGAAGACATTTATCGGATTTTGGCAAGTAACATGACGGGTAACGAGTAGTTATTAACGTATGTAGTGTGCTGCCACGTTTGTTATGATTTGATTTTAAGAAACACACGAAACCGAAAATTTGGTACCAATTTTTTGAGTATTTTATTTTGAGTTGAAACCCTTCCGATATCGTTTGATATCATCTAAAGTTGCCTTGCCCTTGGTATGTATATACCCTTTTTGTTACACGTTGTATATTATAATCTAGCGCTTGACCGCAATCCTGCCTGATGGTAAGCAGTGACGCAATCGTTGATGGCAAAGCGCACTAGTTTATTAAGAGCCTATTCACTCTAGCCTTGAAGACACCCAAATTGTAGTCCAACGGAAACACCGCCGCTGGCAAATTATTCCAGTCCCTCGATGTACGCGGTATAAAGGAGGAGGCGAAACGCAATCAATTCAAATACAACAACGCAACGCAACGCAACGCAATTTCATTCCAATAATTAGGAGGATATATTGATTTGAAATATCGCATGACGTCACGCCGTGGTACAAAATATACCACGACGTGACGTAAGTAGCCCCCACTCTGTAACTTTAATACGCTATATCTCAGTAGTTATTATCTCAGTAGTTGTGTTTTGGTGATATCGACTTAAAAGAAAAATAGGGGTCATAATTTTTTTTAATTATCTATAAGACGGACTAATTATTATTTTGATTTTCATACCTTGGATACATCCCGATTGTCGATGGTAAAGCGCGCTAGTTTATTTAGGACCTATTCACTCAAAAAAACTTGTGGATAGGAAGGAAGACTGCAGTTAAGCGAGGTGATGCAATGTCAAATCAACAGCACGACCAACGATGCTGCGCCAGTGGGTGATTGATCTGGAGACCCTCCACGAACAAACTCCCGACACAATGACATTTGGCGCACTCATCCGACACCGACCGTACGGCTTCACCAGACATCATGCCGGAACACGACGGAATCACTTGGCGGCAAGACTTATCAGTATAACACTTCAATTTCACGATCATTATTGCTTCTTTGTCTGTCACTATTCCTCAATGTTCCACGGCACAACCCAGAATTGCCATATTAAAAAAAATAAACTAATAAAATAATTAGTGAACACAACTGTAAACAGGCAAACATCTCACCTTTATAATCTGCCCCATTCTTTTTAAAATTACGTAATGGGTAGACCGGCGCCGGCTCCTACGGTACCAGGAAAGCATAAAATTGTATTGTTCTTTGTGTTTTCATTGAATACACACCATTTCACCCATAACTTGAATTAGGAGCAATAAACTGTTTCTTTCATTTGAGAGGTGGCCTTGAATGTTGTTTGTGAGTCTGAATTACGGGTGGCAAGGAAAAGGAATATACCTATAGTTATACATACATATTATATTTGCTGCAGATGATGTCTGGCAGAAACAGTTACCTGGCTATTAGCTTTAGACAATATGAAATGAAACAGCCTCCGTGGCGTAGCGGTAGCGAACGCAGCCGCTGCGTTATTGAAAGAGGTTCGGGTTCGATCCCCGCGGAGTGCAAATATTTGTATGCATGAATATGAATATTTGCACTGGTCTGGTCGTGTCTCGGAAAGCACGTTGCCATAGGAACATCTAATGACAGTCGTTACGGGTTGTTGGAGCCCTCAAAAGTCCATCAATTGGTCTAGCTGAAATGCTTCGATATTGCCTTCGGGTTATGGAGCTCAGACTGCAGTCGCTTCACGGAAAATATCGAAGTTTGGCCACAACTCAGTAGTTAGACTAGTAAAGCGGACCCCAGACTCCAAAGCTGAAAAAGCTTCGGATGCGACTGGGATTAACGCTGAGATGATGATGATGACAATATGAAATGAAAATACTTTCTGTGTCATGTAGGAGAACTTACTTATCGATGGAATAAAAGTTGTTTAGTCTAACTCTACAAATAAAATGTTAAATGGCAGAAAATAAGAAAAATTAAAGCATAAAAATTGACATTCCATTCATAATTTTCTCAGGCCGAACACCAGTCTTTAACAACAAAAAATCAGCACGTCAAGCATATGAAATATTAGCTCACATAACTTACCACTAGACCGCCGTGATTTCCATCGCGCCACCATGAAAGCGCGAAATCGCTAAACAACTATTTTTAGAAAAATAAAAATATATATCTATCATTTATTTACATGTCAGGACAAGAATGCACAACACAAAAATAAATATGTAACGGTCGGCGTATGTTGGGTACGCCTTAGAACATTATATAGGATCCTTTCGTGCCGGCGCTAGCTCGCACAAAGGTAACAAAAGAGAAAAAATAAGTAAAAAATTGTCGAAGTTTGTATGGGTTAAGTTGGAAGACACTCGCGATAATTGACCCATTGAGTATTTACTTAACACCAGTAAGTCAATACACCGTGTGAACACTGTACTGGGTTTGAATTCCAGGTGGACCAAAGATTGATTGGGTTTTCCAAACAAAATTTGCTTAGTAAAAGCCTGGAGATTGGAAGTTGGCATCGTGATACTTCAGTGCGCCTACGCCTGCACTTTCCCGGTCGTACTGGACTGCGAGCATGCGAAGAGAGAGTGCATCATCTCTGTCAATATTTCCCACACTGGCTTAACGGGCCTCCGGTGAGATTGGTCACTATGACAGAAATTCAGTCAGGAGGACGAATCTTGGAATAGTTCTCGTTTGCTGTTGCTACTAGATTGCTAAGAAACCTGCTGCGCTACGTGTCGTGAGTTCGATTCCCGCACGGAACAAATATTTGTATGACCTACAAGTAGTTGTTCGGGTCTGGATGTTTGTGTATGTGAATTTATATGTTTGTAAACGCACCGACGACAAGGGAGAAATTCCTAGTGTGGGGCAATGTTTAAAAAAAAAACCCTTCACCATAGCATGCCTTGTGGTGACACTAGAAAAAAAAAGCATCTATAAGATCAAAAAAGATAACAAGAACCTACATCTGTCTTTTTGCTATAAACTAATGCTTCTGCATCACTGCTTGCCTTCAGGTGAGTTTGGCAATCCCACCTATAGGCCTAGTATGAGTTTTCATTACGAGCCTCGATCGTCGATATCGAGCGCGTTTGGCGCTCTCATTGGTTGGAGAGTTCCTACAAACTTAAAGCGCGCCAATCGATGAGTCGAACGCGCTCGATATCGACGATCGAGTCTCGTAAGGAAAACTCATACTAGGCCTACTGTTGGCAAACAGTGATGTCATCGTTGATGGTAAAGCACGCTTGTTTATTAACAGCCTTTTCACTCTAGCGTTGAAGACACTTAAATAGTAGTCAAACGGAAACACCGCCGCTGGCAAATTATTCTAGTCCCTTGATGCACGCGGTAGGAATGTCGAAGCGAAACATGGCTATTTGTGAGGTTACCAAGGTTTATATTGCATTTGGGAAAAACTTATTGTCATTTAGCCTACAGTTTCACAGATATGTAAATACAATAGAAAAATAGTGTTTCTCGAACTCATGTACCTACTCATTTTCTCGCGATCTCCATAATCGCTAACGCTCATTAACCGTCCCCCACGAAAAGTAGATGTCGGATCTTTTAAGAAAATTTGGATGCGCCGGGTGCGATGTTTTTTTTTTCGAAATCACGTGGGAGGTGAGATGTAATTGCCGAAATTCCTAATTTTTGACAATCAATGGACAGGATATTGCTATTATGATGTACCGAAACAGCGGCCATCTTCTTTTAGAGAGGTTTATGAAATATATTTTGGGATAATGTTGATGTTTTTGATTTGATTACGGGTTTAACGATATTTTATATATTTCGATCGATATTTTATTGCTGAAATTGTCTGGTGCCAATTAATGACTTATGATGTTAATGATTCTGGTGATATGGACGAAATAAATATAATTGCCAATAGTTAGTTTTCATAATTACTGATAGTTATTTTTACTAAGCGAGGGGCTCGTGGCTAAATAACAATAGCGAGATCGATGCATTTGGAATAGACTTTACCTTATGTACTTATATGTCTTTAACGGAGTATGCAAAGGATAAGATAAGAGAGAAGAGTAAGAGAGTACCTATTTATGCAAATAATGGCTTATAAATAAATTAAAAAAGTAGATCGTTCAAATACTATTAGGTAAAGCAAATCATTTGATTCATAGCTGTTCCATTTACTTAGTTAAAACCTGTATTCAAACCTGTGTCAAACCTATGACCCACAATAAAGAAAGCATTGTTTTTTTTTTGAATAATGCCTTAGTGAAGACGCAGCGTGAGAAGGCCACGACAAGGTAAACCAACGACCTGGTGAAGGTCGCGAGAAACCGCTGGATGCGGGAGACGCAGGACCGGTCGTCGTGGAGATCCTATGTCCAGCAGTGGACGTCTGTCGGCTGAAATGATGATGAAAGCAAATCAATCTACAGTGAGATTCTATAACCATTTTACTACGAAAAGTTAAGTGACATGAGGGTGTATGTAACATAATCAGCCTATGATGCATCACTCCACGAAAATTGAGGAGATCCTGGAGTATCTGCGCGTCAAGACCAACTGGACTTTGAGGGTCGAGAGCACGATTTTCAAGTCGTTCATGGTGCGTGTTCAGACGAATCACCTCGAGAAGTTCCCCAAAGAAGAGCTGTTCTGGCCGAAAGGTGTTGTGTACCGTCGGTTTCGTGTCCAGCTACACCAGTCAGCGAAACACGATGCCGACACTTCGTGTAGTGTAGTTAATAATGCTACATAAGTATATGTATTTATAGAATTTTAAGTTTTTATGTTATAGTATTCTATATGTTTATATGGGGCTTGATGCCTGAAATAAACGGATAAAACAAAATAAATAAATAATGTTCACCATCAGGCCACCTATCGGTAAGAGGGAGGGGGCTGTAACCTACCACGCTAGCCCAGTGCGGGTTGGTAGATAACACATGTCTTTGAAGTTTTCACTCTAGGACATGCCAGTTTGCTCACAATGTTTTCATTTACCGTTTTGAAGCTGTGGTAATGAAATAATTTACACAAAGTAAAGCATCCTAGTGGTTTAAACTCCAGCCTCTCAAGTATGACTGTGCGAGTTCGATTCCAGGTCAGGCAAGTACCAATGTGACTTTTCTAAGTTATATAAACTTTCTAAGTAGGTAAGTATATCTTGGACACCAATGACTGATTAAAAAGGTGAAGGAAACATTTTGAGGAAACCTGGACTTTAAGTCTGAAATCGCTAACCCGCATTGAGCAAGCGTGGTGATTACGCTCAGTCCTTCTCTGTATGAGAGGAGATCTGTGCCCAGCAGTAGGACGATAAAAAAGGTTGATGGTGAAGAAATGGCCCGATAGGGTCGAACCTATGACCTATGTACAGACGATAGCACATCAAGGTACTACAATCTGTCAGATTTCTTTGTTAGATTTTTAACTTTATCTCTAAAGCATTAGGGCGGAATATTGGACAGTTTCTGGTAGTTTGAGCTGCTGTGAGCCGTCGTCCCTACAACTTACATATATGTCGCGACTATCACCACTACTTAGGCCACCGCTACTCTTATAAGTAAGTATATAGTAAGCTATATACTTACTTATAATCCCACAACTGCTATTGAAATGTCACTATTGACAGCTCACTCTAACTTTTCATCATGAGATTTTACAGAATCGATAGACTGGCACAGACGCCAGTAGGTACATCAAGATACCACGATCTGTCTAATTTGTTTAATAGATTTTCACCTTTACCACTAAAGCATTAAAGTTCAGAGTTGATAAGGAAATATTGACAGTTTTTGGTGGTTTAAAAATAAAATTAAGGAAAAATATGCAACTTCAATTTTAATGCCAAACTGGTTCAAACTATTATCATCATCAACCTTTTAACCTCCCACTGCTGGGCACAGATCTCCTCTCATACAGAGAAGGATTGAGCGTAATCACCACGCTTGCACAATGCGGGTTGGCGATTTCAGACTTATAGTCCAGGTTTCCTCAAGTTATTTGCCTTCACCTTGTAATCAGTCATTGGTGTCCAAGATTAATTAGAAAGTACTAACATATAACTTTAGAAAAGTTTACAATGGTACTTGCCTGACCTGGAATAGAATCCGCACACTCATGTTGAGAGGCTGGTGTTCTAACTAACCACTAGGCCACCACGACTTACCACTGGGCCAAACTAATATGAGCTTGATAATTCACAATTTGTAAAACCAAGATAATTCGTAAGTACAGAAACCTAATTTAGAATCAACATAACTTTCAAACAATAAACCCATGTTTATATTGTATAATTCAGTTTAATTGTCCATTCAGTCTTGGCGTGAATGCATCCCGAACCCACACGTTGATATAACCACTCTGAACAGTGATGTTTTAATAAATTTATTTCACATCTGACCTCTCTGTCTATTGCCTGAAGAGTGAGCGAGTAAACGACAGTTTCTTTGAGAATAGTTTCCCGGTGCTCTCACACCTTACGTTGGTCCATTCGTGACGGTCGTCTGAATTTCATCTTAGAAATTGTTGGTTGGTAGGGTTGGGAAAGGAATGTGAAGAAATACCGATATCGATAAGGAATTTTGCTATTTTTTTGTTGTTTTTTTTTTTTTGTGTGGCTGTGGCCGAATTATTTTGAAGAGTTGTCTTCAGTAAGTTCAACTGCCGATAATAAATTTCTCTATTTACTTGACAAGTAATGTTATCAAGGTTTTACGTATTATTGCGAGACTCCCAGATTCTACATATTAGCTGCATATAGGGGGTCAAATAAAACAACCTTTATTTTAAATGTACAACATACAACATTCTTCAAACTTACCATCAAAGCGTAGTGAAAAACATCCCTTCGAATCGACCCACCCTTCTGTGTGGGCGGTATATTCAGCGGTTCAATGGACATTAAGTATGTGTCCTTACAAATTCTAGTGAACAATGAACATAAAATATCGACAGACACGCATATCACATCCCTTTAACACGCCCACAAGGCATCAATAATCTCGGCCCACAAAACAATCTAAAATACAATAATTTACTTTCAAAAAGTGGCGAGTTTGTCGCCTAATTTGTTAAAATTGGCCCTTCTTCCAGCATTTTTTTCCTCATCCCCATTTTTAGCAAAATGAGTAAGCGATTATATTCTCCTTTGTGTGTGTTCTAAGATTAATTATTGGAATGATTATTATAAAGGCATTTTTCGGTCGACGGGACGTCTCTATTAATATTGGTATTCCTGCCTACCTAGTGGGTGGGATACGCAGGCGCAATGATTATTATGTGTGCTGTTAACAAATTTTTCTTATGTGGATGGAGGCATGATGACGTATTGTTGGATTAATTACTTTCGAATTTGTTCGCTGGGAATTGAATTTATTGTCGATTGAACTATTTTTAGAGTTAAAGATTTATTTGTATTGGAAGGAATATTTTATCTCTAGATATAATTGATATTTGGATGGTATGGTATGAGGTACTAATATTTTTATATCACAATATTGTTAGGTGTATGTATATGAATTAAACTGAGGATTTCACGAACTAAAACATAAGGCCCGATTCATATTCATTGAGTTGTGTTGCGTCGTGACAATTGGAGTTCTAACCAATCAAAACTCTTTTGTATTTAATGTAGTCTTGAACATATTCTTTCGATTGGTTAATCCCAAGTCACGACACAACCCTACACAGTAATGTGTCTGAGGCTTAGGTAACCCATGCTTAGGTACGCACGACTGCAGGTCAAACTACCCGAAACTGTCAGATATTCCCAAATCAACGTTGAGCCTTAATACTTTATCATAAAGCTGAAAATCTAATAAAGAAATCTGACAGATTGTAGTAGCTTGATGTGCTGTCGTCTGTACATAACGTAACATTTATCGCAAGCATCTTTTGCAACAACTAAAGTTGACTCTTATTTCAATTTCCTCACTTTTTTAATCAATATAACTATTTTACTTGTTCTTGTGATTGTATTTTAAAAATTGCATTTTTTTCGATTTTATTATTGTTACTTATCTGATTTCCTTCTTATCTTCTTCATCAGCCTATAGAGGTCCACAGCTAGATAAAGGCCTTCCCCAAGGTTTTCAATTATATTGGGGGGGCCATAATCCCCACACTTGGCAGACGGGTTGCGGATCGCATAGAAGAAAAAGAAGCAGAAGCGCTACTGCCCGCTTCCCTGGTGAGAGTTCCCTTAGTCGCCTCTTACGACACCACGGGACGATATGGGTTGGTACTATTCTACGCCTGATACCACACGGAGGATATGTTCAGAGTTATTTGATTTCAGTACTTATTTTATTTTATTATTGGATTTTGATTATACTCTTATTTTTATCACTTTCATTACTTATCAAATCAATTAAGCAGACTATGTAAGTGCTTTGCAGAGCTTTAATTGATAAGTTCACTGTAATAAGTACTCTATAATAAGACTACACTTGTGTACTCATGTTTATGTGAATTAATATTTGGAGTGCCATAATAATAAATATGGCCATAAATAAATAATTGTCAAGCCTGTATTTCGCCCATGTGATGGGCAGAGGTATCTTAGAATGTAAGCAATTATTTTGCCAGCTTCATCATCATTATCAACCTTTTTTTTATCGTCCCACTGCTAGGCACAGGTCTCCTCTCATACAGAGAAGGTTTGAGCGTAATCACCACGCTTGCTCAATGCATGTTGGCGATTTCAGACTTATAGTGCAGGTTTCCTCAAGTTATTTGCCTTCACCTTGTAATCAATCATTGGTGTCCAAGATTTACTTAACAACATATAACTTTAGAAAAGTTTCCAATGGTACTTGCCTGACCCGGAATTGAACCCGCGCACTCATACTTGAGAGGCTGGTGTTTTAACAACTAGGCCACCACGACGTCTGCCAGCTACATATGTTTACATAATTATGTCCCATCACTCAGCCCATAGAACATTGTTAGTATGAGATATTTTAGCCAAATTTATTTTATTCACTTTCCATACAAATATCTGATAACATTATGTTTATTTTTCTATGGTTATATCTACACATATTAATTTACATTTTAAAATATTTATACAAAAAACTACCTACATAAAACACGGCTATGACGGGTCCAAGCTAGCAGTCGTTAGGGCTTCAGAGACAGGAAACTCACGATGCAGGCTGTATCAAGAGTGCCTTTTGAATCAGGCCCTTAATCAAACTGCCTAACGACAGCCGCAATAGACGTTGGTTGAGGCTCTTGGCTATCACATACGCTGCCAGAGTGTGCCGCTTAGGAGGACCTGCGCCGTGCCCTCATCTCTGAAGTAGGCAGCGACCTGTCGCTGCCGGGCGTAATCGAGGCAATGGTCGGCAGCGTAGAGTCCTGGGATGAGGTGGTTTCCTTCTGCGACACAGTCATCTCGCTGCGGAAAGGGAGAGAGAGATCTCGTCCTCTCACGGAGCCCGCAGCAGGCGCACCAGGCGTCGGCGGAGGACGGGTAACACACTCTTCCAGCCCCCCTAAATGGGTTCAGGGGCGACAGACTCGGGGACATCTGTCGCCCCCTAAACACCTGGACGAGAGGAGGCGGCGCGAAGTGTTCCTCGCGCGCCACTCCTAGGTGTTACGGGGAATACACCTCACTTCCCCCCTCTCCCGAGGAGTTCCACAGTGACGGGCTAGCACTAATCGGTGGTTGCGGAAGCAGTGTTCGTTCTCACAACCCCCGGTGTAGGTGTGAGATGGTACACCGGGGTGGTTTTTAGTTAGTAAGAGTCTCCATGAGGATTTCCACCCCAGAAACAAAAAAACCTGGTGTGCTAAGTCGGGATATTTAATTTGTTGCTCTTTCTCAGCTTTCACGGAATTCCCTTCATTTGTTTTTATTTTTCATTGTTTCGTTTAATGTTTTAAATAATAGTGAACTACTGATTTATTTAATCAAAAAATAACTTCGTTTACTTTCAATGTTGAGTAGAAGAATGTTCTTTGTTATTACGTTCTATTTTTCTTCTCAAGTAAAAAATAAGTTAAACATTTAAACATTATTAAAATGTCCTTGAACATCCCTTTACAGGAACACAAATTGCCGGTCGTAAATTAACTTAAAAATAAAAATTGCCAGTTGCTTAAACAAAACGGGTTAATGCCATGTTTACAATAAACAAAATGCCAATTTTTAAACATGAATTATGTCCTTTTTTTGGTGATCTTTCTCTGGGAAGCTATCCTATTATTGTCTTAAAGTAATTTACATTTTACACTTCTTACCTTTTTGTGCTAAACCGGACCAGCGCAGACATAAAAAAAGAGGTAACAATTGGAACACTGTGGACGTTAACCAGAACAAAACGAACCTTAGAACCTGAGGTACTAAACTTTATGGCCCGCTATAGAAATTAGATAACAGTAGTGGAGATAACGCCGAAAATATCGGACGGTCGTTTTTATAATAATAATAATAATTTATTTCGGACAGTAGGTATCCATATTCGGTTAGTACTACAAAAATCTTAAGCCTATGTTAGTAGTAATCAAAAGTAAGACAATATTCATTTATTTGCGAGCTCAGCTAGACACTCCTTACTTCTAATTAGGACCGCATGAAACACTCCATTATTTTGGAGTCCATCCTATCAGCGAATACTTTCAAAATGCTTCTAGTGCTACCCCGTACTCTACGTAGCAAGGAGGCGGTTCTCTTGCGTATAATTTCATGAAAGCCATCAACACGGGCTTCCACGAACATGCCAGATGCACTACAGAAACGGGGCAACCCCAGCAACATCCTGAAACCGTTGTTGTATTGGACTCGCAGGGCACCGAACGATCTCTGTGTATAACAGAACCACGGACTGCTGGTGTAAAAAGTCTGGCAGAAAGCTTTAAAAAGAGAGATTTTAACATTCTCGTTGCAATGAGCAAACCTGTGTGCCAGCATGTTACTCTTAACCGCCAGTGAAAGATGTTTTTTTTTATTGACTGGCAAGGAAGGTTTCCTAACACCTCACAACTGACACCTGATAAGGATTGGACTCCTCCAAGTCAGATGGCCAATCCTCGTAGTCTAAAAAGATCCAATACAAGTACTCTTAAACTAAAATATGTTCTTCACGATTACAAATTAATAAAATTCATCTCTTTTTCTTTTTTTAAAATTTTAAATTTCTCCTGTATCGTGGGTACGTTTACAAACATAATATAATCTACATACACAAACAGCGAGGCTCGGAACAAGTACATACTTGTAGGTAGTCTCCGACCGAATGTTCGGTTTCGGCACAAGTTTCGGTTTAGTTTCGGCAAAAACGCGAGTTTCAGTTTAGTATCGTTATCGGCGGCAAATTTGCCGAAACTACGACTGAAAGCGAATGTGCATTCGGGAGTTTTCGGGCTGTGATCGGTCATGTTCGGTGCGCTGAATGAATGAATGAATCCCATCGGAGCCAATGTCGTAATTAGCTTGTTGTGTTTTGTTTTGTTGTGATTGCGACTTTTCGAGTGTTAGTCTACTAAAATAAATACCTATTGAGACTATTTTTAAGGCGCAACTAATATTTTTTTCTTAAATAAGTTTCGTATGTTGATTATTAATAAATGAAAATGTCGATCACTGCTTATCTTTATAATTTAAAGAGAAAACACGACTGACTGATTATAAATAACAAAGTTTCTTTATTTTTCCCTCAAAATATGATTCATATAAGGAAGTTTCGGTTTCAACCGAAGCAGAGACCGTTGCCGAAAACCGTTTTCGGTTTCGGTAGCGATAGTAAAAGTTATTTCGGTGGAACACTACTTGTATTTGTTCCGTGCGGGGATTGAACCCGCGACATGCAGCGCAGTAGACATTGGCTTAACCATTGCGCCAACCGTGCCCTCAATTATATCTTCAAGATAAAACCAAGTGCCCTAGAAGATTTTTGAATAAAAAATATTATTTAAAAACAAAAAACCCGCCTGCATAAAACTCACCACCACTAAACCATTTTGAAAAGTAGGAGCCAAGGTGAACGGGCTCCTTTTTTACTTCAATTATTACAAAAGGTTTTTTTTTTCCTATTAAACGGCAATTTTATATTTAAAGACTTTTTTATATAAAATATATTTAGAACAAGTATATTTATTATAATCAATGATTAAAATCCTTGATTTTGACAACTCGATATGCTTGGCAGAAAAAAACATGTATTTTTTTTTTGTTCCATTTAATATTAAGTTTACATATTTAGAATCAGTGTTTAAAATCCTTCATTTTGATATCCCACTCGATATGCTTGGTAAAAATTTATTTCTTTTTATCTCACAATATGGCGTCACACATCCGCCATTTTGGATTTTTTAAAATGTCATCTATCCAGTAGCAGTTGGGCAATGAAGTCAAATCTAACGATACCTCAAATGTGAAAATCCGTTCAGCGGTTCTGGAGATACTAGGTAATAAAGAATAATACATACAAGATAGGAGCTAAAAACATAACCCTCCTGGCAGTCGGGTAAAAATGTTATCAATGTCTGTGTTAAAGAAAACTTTCGAGTCAAAAGTGATGCCCGAGATGGGCAAAATATTGACTCATTTGCGTCAAATCAATAAAATAAAAATATCCACGAAAAATGGGTTCCTCATGATTTGATTGATCTGCAGAAAAAACGCGTGTTGAAGCTTGTGAATTGTACAGAAATAAAGGAATATGGGATCGAATTCTGACATATGATGAAAAATGGATTCTTAATGGTAACAGTAAGAGAAAAATGCAATGGCTGAATGGCCCCAGGTCAAACGCCACAACAGTGTCCTAAAGCAAAACTTTCCAATAAAAAGGTAGTGGTAACTGTTTGGTGGTCTCAGCGTGGTATTATTCATTATACTTTTCTCCGGTCTGGTGAAGCACTAAGGGCAGATGTCTATTGTGCCGAACTCCGAACAATGTTGGCAAAACTAGCAGTAAAACAGCCCCGACTCATGAATCGATCTTCACCATTATTGCTGCATGACAACGCGAGACCTCATACAGCACGAGAAACGATTTTGACCCTTCAGGAATTGCAGTTAGAAACCATTCGTCATCCTCCGTGTTTGCCAGACCTTGCTCCAACGAACTACCATTTTTTTCGTGATTTGGACAATTATCTACGTAATGTTTTTTTCCCAGCAGTACAAAATGCTTTCACATAGTGTGTGCAGTCTAGACCCTCAGAGTTCTATCGCAAAGGCATAAATGACCGTCCTATTAGATGGCATCAATGTATCCTTAATAATATTATAAATGGGAAAGTGAGTTAGCTTGTTTGTTCCGCTTTCACGCCGTAACTACTGAACCGATAGTAGGGTAATTTTTATCCCGGAAAAAGTTGATGTTCCCGAGAGAAATAAAAAAAAACGCGTTATAAACTAACTCCACGCGGGCGAAGCCGCGGGCGGAACGCTAGTAGAATAAAAATTAAAAAAGACATTTAATTGAGTTTTTCAGTACAAATGGCAATTTCATACTTTACATAATCAGCCTATAATGTAAGCACTCCTAGGACACAGGCCTCCTCTCGGTGAGAGAGAATACGCCGTAATTTTTATTTTTTTACATATAGGTAAGCAGTGACGCAATCGTTGATGGTAAAGCGCACTAGTTTATTAAGAGCCTATTCACTCTAGCCTTGAAGACACTCAAATTGTAGTCCGACGGAAACACCGCCGCTGGCAAATTGTTCCAGTCCCTCGATGTACGCGGTATAAAGGAGGAGTCGAAACGCTTCGTCCGGATCGTAGTGGTGTTAACAACGGTGGTGTAATCTACCACGCGGGCCCAGCACGGGTTGGTAGATGTCACGTGTCTTCGAAGTTTTGCTTCTAGAACATACCGGTTTCCTCGTGTTGTTTTCCTTCACCGTTTTGTGAGCAGGGGTGATAAAATATTCTTTTTGTTGGGATGGGAAATCATTAAGTGACTTCTCCCGCTCTAGGCGGAGCGGAAGGGCGTGTCCGACTTTTACTGACTAAAACCCACCCGTGTTTCTTCACTTGCCTGCGCGACGGCCAGGGCCACGGTTTCTTTTTTAACCAACCCTCCACCCTGATCCAGGAGGCAGCGGTCTTCGTGGACCCCGCTACGACGTGCTGACATCTCTTTGAAGCGCGCGTGAAACACAACGCGCGGTGGTTTGAACCTACGACCAATATCTTGTAAGTCACGGCTGATACCATTATGCCCTGCTCTATTGCGATACTTTAACCTGTATTGTTTATTAACATCGAGGGTGGGTACTGTTCCTAACGCTGAGATGTCACTAAGTCATCGAAACTTACCGTTAAAGTCGAGGGCTGTGTCTGTGAGCTGATTGTGGATGAATTTTGGTATCGTGGATGATAATAGGGATATATACAAGGTAATCAAAAAATAATTAATCCTTCTTATAGAAAAAAAAAAAAAAAAATAAGACCCGTATTTTTTATTTTGTCGAAATTACCAAAACTTACTGAGATATAGCGTATTAAAGTTACGGAGTGGGGGCTAATTACGTCACGCCGTGGTATATTTTGCAGCACGGCGTGACGCCATGCGACATTTCAAATCAATATATCTTCCTAAGTATTTGAATGAAAGAAAAAATAAAAAATAAGGTGTTCAATATTTTTTATAAATCTATCTGATGAACTTTAAATTATTTTTTAGGATAAACCCAATTAGCGCCTTACAGTAATGGAAGTCTTATACTACCTGCAGGAATGAATGTAAATAAGTGCAGTAAAAATAATGTCTTGCGGCCAAGTGATTCGCCGTGTTCCGGCATTATGTCTGGTGAAGCTGTACGGAGGTCGGGTCTGAGCAGTTGTGTTGCGATATGTGCCGGGTACGATGCGCCAAATGTTGTTGTGTCGGGAGTTTGTTCGTGGAGGGTCTCCATCAATCTCCCTCTGGCGCAACATCGTTGGTCGTGTTGTTGGGTTTAACATTGCATCACCTAGCTCAACTGCTGTCTTCCTTCCTATTCAGTCTTTTTTGAGTGAATGGGCTTAATAAACTAGTGCGCTTTACCATCAACGATTTTATCTATGCTTACCATCAGACGGGATTGCGGTCAAACACTTGTTTATAATTATTTAAAAAAAAACCTAATAATATTCTCTAATGATTTGTACTTTTCGGGGAACTGATACATATTTCCAAGCCAAAATGCCTACACGATACCTACCTTTCTTACCTACCTACCTTATTTGTATAAATGAGCCCTACCGCTTTGTTTGATTGTCACTATTGTCCTCAAAATCGAAGTATGGCGTTGTTTTCAGACAACTTTAAAAGGATTAGTATAATGTTTCATTGTTATAACTGCAGAACACAGGGACCGCCATTAGAGAACAATTGATCCCTAACTGATACGAATTCTTTCCCTTCAACTTCCATAAAAGTACCTAATTTTTGAAACATCAACAACAACAAACGTTTGTTTGTTAAGGAATAGGTACGTTTGTACCTATTCCTTTTTAATGTTATTTTCAGTATGTGGGCAAAAGTTATCTTGAGTTAGTTTTTTTAAGAACTTTGTTTATTGTTTATGTTCGAAAACGTTCGTTCCTTCTGCTGGAAGTATTGGGTTAAAGTAAAAGTTCCTTTTTTAAAAAAATAAATGATTAACAAAAGAGACTTTTGTGTTTTTTATTACGTACTTGTCTGTTTTGGTAATGCGTAGGTGTCCTTACTGACGCCTCCAATTTTACTGGTCCGCTATAAAACTACCATAAACATTGCTATACCAAAACGCCCAAATATAGTTTATTTTTCATATTTAAAGACCCTTAAAAGCCACCTATCACTAGTGATAAAGCTACACGTCCACAAACTATAACTTAATACATTTAACAGGTTCCTAATAAAAGATTAAATCGTCATTTGGTTCCATTAAAAGCATATTCCATATAATCTTAAGGATCGTAAAACTGTTGTATTCTAGAACTATTTATTGGCTGGAAACATTTACAAATAAGTTTGGACATCAATAAAAACGGTGGACCCGTTTACAACTTGACGAATATCTACAAAATATTTTGGTTGGTATAAGTTTACGACAAGATACTGACACGCCCTCGGTAGGTAGTTCGTGTAATAAAATTAAATTGAAAGCTGAGAGACGGGTTGCTTCCAGATACCTTTGTCGGGCCTTCTAGCATTTTATAGCTTGTTTCGTCTGATACTAGAGGTTTTTAAGACTTTTGGTAGCAGTATGGCAAACGAACCTATTTGAACAGAAGACTAGTATAATCAATTCGCTTTCATTTCAACCTGCAACGGGACTTATTCAGTGACTTATTTCTTTTTACCCTGCAGTCCCGGACCCTTGAAAGGCAATTTGGAGACGCCCAATGCTAGATTTTGATGAAATTTTTGATATTACGCCGTGCGAAAATCATTTTGTTACGTGCTAGCAACGGCACGCGTCCCACTGGTTCACTGGCCATGTCCGCTGTAATCTATTATTCTATCTCCAATTCATACAATCTCAATCTCCCAAGCTGACACAACTACATCCATTTCTTGAGCGGCCAACATTACTATTACACGAACCACTGTCTCATTATGCCTCGCTCCCACACTACCATACTTTTCGGATACAACTCAATGAAGCCCGTCCTTTTTTCATCTAAGGTACGGTTCACACGCTTGAAAGTGAGACGTTGTCGTCGGCGTGTTAGTTAAACATGTAATCAGGCTATTAGTTCATATTGGCGGCCCGATTGATGAGCGATCTCTGTATTCGAGACCTTTTTTTGTGGCGCCAAATGGGTGGATACGAGGATAGATATTTTGCGATGTGTAGGTGATAAGTTGGATTTTGGTCAGAGGTTTATTGTGCAAAATTAGCTAGATACCTATTTGTGGAAAATAATATCAGGGAGTTTGAATTGGAGAAAGAAAATCCGGCGATAATGTTCCCACTAATGGGACACAAGACTCAAGGTTGTCGATGTTACATGCATCGAATTTTTTTTCTGAAAGCATACCTAATGAAATCATTTGCGCAAAGTAAAGCGTCTGACAGGGCTCGAATCTATGACGTACAACATTTTTTGCTTATGCGACAGCCGAAACACATGTACAGTATTTTTAAGTAAAGAATCTATGTACAAAATTACAAAATTTCAATATCATGAAAAACCACAAAGTTACGTGCTTGTTATCCTACTTGGCTGTCCCAACAAAAACATGGTCCACGCTCTGCTCGGGCGGGCCAGAGGGGTGTTGACCACTGGCGTCAGCTGTTGCGCGAGCGTAAGCTGCGTGGCGCGGCTGGTAACCAGACTGCAACAATTTCTAAATATATTTCAGAAAAAATATAACATGGTGCAAAAATGATTGGACTCGATTCAGTTGCTTATTCTGGAAAAACTGTATTCAGGTTTCGCTTAAACAAAAAATAACGTTGTATAAGGCGCGGCGGTTACAACTGGCCCACCACTGTCGTTGGCTTTATTATACCTTCAATAAAATAATCTGTGATATTAATTATCGCAATTTTTTTATCAGTTTTAAAGTGCAATATTTCATAATTATATAATACAGAGCAATGTTTCATAATTTAATTAAGTGACAGATTATTGATATATAATATAAATAATTGACGAAAATTTGCTACAGTAAAGTTCCAGAATTCTGTGTGTGTCTATGGCACCTAAAGGCAGTTGAAATAACGATTTTGAAAAGTCGTCTAATTATTTGAGGTATGCCACATTAGGCACAAAAAAAAAATAAAACACCTGAGTGAATGGCACCTGAGCTATTTTACGTACGCCACGATTTCCTTAAAGCTGTAGTTCAGTAAATTGTCTAAATCTACCCAAGTGTTGACTAAGAAATTGTGATGATGAAACCATACGGAAATATTAGGTATTCAAAACCACTTGAGTATGTGACTATATTAATCGAACTGAAACGAATCCGGGTCTTTTATCCTAAATTCGATAAAGCTCAGAATATTCCCAATCAAAGGTCTTGATTAAATATTTTCTTTATTTTTAACTTGAGATGTGACCACACGCACAATAAATGCCTACCTAATTTTGGCATCGGTTGCCGATAAAACCGTAATTTATGCAAATATCTGAATTGAAGTTTACGGTCGCATGTTTAATGAATTTCGGTAATCGGAAATACCGCAAATGACGGTTTTCGCTTTTGGGTGGCAAAATAAATTAAAATGTATAGGTAGTAATAGAGTGTTGTCAGTTCCGATGTCTATTAGCACAGTTTATGTCCCTGTTTAAATATTTATGCGCATAATAATTTTACGAGTAGCTCTGATTTCCCTTTTGGTTATAAATATGTATGTTTTTGACGCCAATGTTTTTTTGTTCTTTGCCCGGTGGTCCGTGATTCAGAAAATTCACACCGTTTTGTTTTGTAGACCGGTATAGAGCTGACTATTGGCGCAAAATCAAAAATCGAGGATATTGTGTTCGGAATTAAAGTTTCCAAACGTAAACACATAATGTTCAATTTACGCTAAAACTTAATATTTTTAAAATTTTATATCCTATCTCTTTTATCTCAATAAGTTGATATTTATTTACTATCATTAAGTTAATCAATACTCTGATTAACTTTTCACGGTTTTGCCCAGAATCCACCCGAATTAGGCTGAAAACCTATGGCTGTAATGTATAAATAATCAGTCTATAATGTCCCCACTCCTGGGACACAGGCCTCCTGTCGGTTGAGTGGGAGTGGGGTGTAATATACCACGCGGGTCCAAGCGGGTTGGTAGATGTCACATCAGTCACATGTCTTCAAACTTTTTGGCTCTACCGACATTGGACATACCGGTTTCCTCTCGATGTTTTCCGTCATCGTTTTGAGAGCAGTATTGATGAAATAATTTGCACAAAGTAAAGCGCCTGATCACTGATGTTGTTCGAATCTACGACCTACAATCATCGATCACTTATACACTAGATACAAAACTCTTATCAAAAATGGCGACAAGTATTAAGCAGCCGTAAAGTAGTCAAAATAAATATACATTAATTTAAATTAAGCCTTAAGTGCAGTGCATAAAGTTCTTATCACAAAGCAGCGTACAAAAAGCCATTAATTTTTACGACCGAGTCTGATACATCAAACATCAAACCAAATTCAACCTTATACGCATGTGTTAGGATAGCAGAGTGTGGGTAATTAAATAATATTAAAGCAAACATTATAGGAGAAACATTATGTACATAGTTACTTATAACATTACACACTGGACATATTTAGAATCATCAGCAATATAAATTACATAAGACCAGGCACATAAGAATTATGTACCTATAACGAATATTCAGAATACTTAACTGGTAGTGTGCTCGGTCCGACGGCTCGATGGAGACTGTCTACTAAGTTTTTTTTTTTTTTTTTGATATGGCATCTCATAGTTGACCTAGAGAGGTCGTCACTATTTAACCGGGCTATCCTGTGGCTGCCTTAAATGAATTTAAAGCCTCCAGCCAGGGCTATTAAAAGCTAAGCGACTACGCTAAGGGCACCCCATAGTGGGGTACGAACCTCGGCTTAGGGTGTCACTAGAAAAACAGCAAGGGACGGCTGGATCGATTTCTTATATTTGATTCGGTTTGATGACCGCGGCGTTTCCTAGTACTAGCGCTGAGAAGAAACGTCCGAAACAAACTCAGAGGTCATAGTTGGGAGTTTATATTTACTGGCTCAGCTGCGGCGCGGGCTGGCCGTCATCGGACAAGGGACGGGGGAGGGGGCTACTACGTTGAACGCGTCGCGATGGACCTCGGCGGCGAGGTCGGTCGGTCGGTCTATTCTTGTGTATTGTGCTGGTGGCCCTATTGGCCTCTTGGAGGAGGGTTATGGGGTCATCGGGGTCTGTGAGGGCATGCCGTGGACGGCGAAGGCGGGAGATGGTGGAGGGAGTGTAATTAGCAGCCGCTGCTATAAGAGGATTGCGGTGCTTGGCAGCAGTGTCAAAGAAACGCTTGGAGAGGCGTTTCATGAACTGCTGGATGGTGGGGATTTTGAGATCAAGATGGAGGATCTCATTACGGACGAACCAAGGGGCGTTTGTGGCTTTACGGAGGAATCGGTTTTGGACTACTTGCATCCTATGGATATGACGCGGCTTGGCATGTGCGAAGACTGGACAAGCGTATGTCATAATCGGGCGTATGCATGCTGTGTACAAGCGCATTTTGCACCTGAGCGACAGTTTGCTACGCGGGTTGAGGAGGGGGTGGAGTCGACCCAGAGCGAAGGCGGCGCGTGAGCGGACCGCCTTAATGTGCTCTGAGAAGTTGAGGTGTTGGTCGAGAATCACACCTAGGTATTTGGCTTGCTCCTCCCAAGGGATCGGCTTGCCGTCCATGGTGATGGGCCGTGGAAGGGTGACTTTGCGTCGCGGTTTCATGTAGAGTACCGCTTGGCTTTTTTGGGGGTTGACTTCGATCCTCCACTTCTTAAACCAGTCAGCAAGGTAGTTGACCGCTCTTTGAAGATGGAGGCGAATCCGGTCTGGATTGAGTCCGGAGCAGTAGATGGCTGTGTCGTCTGCGAACAGAGCGAGTTGTGCCATACTGCTTTTCGGGATATCGCTGGTGAAAAGCGTGAAAATGAGGGGGGCTAATACAGAGCCCTGGGGGACACCTGCATGGATGGGACGGGGGGAGGAGAGTGCTCCCTCGATTTTATAACGAAAGGTGCGGTTTGACAGGAAGTCCCGTAAGATGAGGACCAGACGATCAGGCACACCGAGTTGGTACAGCTTATAGATTAAGCCGTTGTGCCAGACTTTATCAAACGCCTTCGCTACGTCAAAGTAAACTACGCCTGTATACATACCACGCAGGAATCCTGCGTGTATGTGTTCAGTGATACGTAGGATCTGTTGGGGACAGGAGTGTTGGGTACGGAACCCGAATTGCTCATTTGGAATGAGGCCCTTGTTCTCGGCGTAGGCTCTGAGTCGCTTGTATATAAGCCTCTCATAGATCTTACCGAGAACTTTAAGTAAGCTGATGGGACGGTAACTAGTGGGGTCGGCTTTAGGCTTACCGGGCTTGGGAATGCCTATCACAGTGGCTTCTTTCCACGTTTGTGGGAAAATGTTGTTCCCCAATGCACCATTGAAGATGGTGGTTAAGAGGATGATGAGGTGGGCTGGGAAAAGGCGGACCACTCGGTTGGTGATGCCGTCAGACCCTGGCGCTTTCTTGGGTTTAAGCCCTTTGACAATGTCCTGCACTTCCTCTGGAGTGATGGGAGGCAGGGGGTCCTCAGGGTCGTCAACGTCCCTACAAAGGGACGAGTCACCGTATTTATAGGAAATGCCACTCTCAGAGTACCACCGAGCCGTTTTTATAATTTTATAAAAGTTACTAGCTTTCCGCCCGCGGCTTCACCCGCGTGGAGTTCGGTTATATCGCGCTTTTAAGGTTTCCCTCGGGAACATGAAATTTTTCCGGGATAAAAGGTAGCCTATGTTCTTTCTCGGGGTCTAAAGATTGTCTGTGCCAAATTTCATCAAAATCGGTTAAGAGGTTTAAGCGGGAAAGCGTAACAGACAGACAGACAGACAGACAGAGTTACTTTCGCATTTATAATATTAGTATGGATTCTACCCTCGGAATCAACTGAACTTAAGCAATCTACAATACAATACTTTTATTAGAATTATGACTCGTTATAGATATAACACATGCATTAAAGTCAGAATTATAAAGTAAGTACTAAATGAAAGAAGCAACCAAGTGCTGTGTTGTGCGCTTGTTCAGTTCAACCATCTTTTTACGCTGATTGTGAATCTAGTGTATACATAAGTGATCTATTCCTACAAGTTATAAGTCGCGGCCGATACCATAGGCCACCGCTACTCTCACACATAGCATCATCATCTCAGCGTTAATCCCAGTCACATCCGAAGCTTTTTCTGCTTTGGAGTCTGGGGTCCGCTTTACCAGTCTAACTGCGACTGCCGTCTGACCTCCACAACACGAAGGCGATATCGAAGCATTGTAGTTTCACCAATTGTTGGACTTTTGAGGGCTCCAACCAAATCGAATCAAATCAAATCATTTATTTCAAATAAACCAGTTACAGGCACTTTTGAATTGTCAGAAGGTCGGTCAGTCAATAAGATGAAGCTAGTCGCCCATTCCAAAGAGTAGGTACCTATGGAGAAGAACGGGCAAGAAACTCCATGGACACTCTTTTAAATTTTTAAGCTATTGTTACAAATATTTGATTACATCATTCATGTTGAAATCAACCGCGTGAGAACGATGCAGAAATATATTGTGCGCCGAGAGCGTCCATTATGGAAAACACACAAAAATCAATTCAGAAATTAAAATACGCCGTGGCAGCTAAGAGATGACCAATCCCCTCTGACGGCGTCCGTTCACGAACATGACGTATGGATCAGCATCATTCAGCTCAACCATATCGAAGGGAACCCAATGACCCAAAACACACGCCACCATCAGCGAGACATTTGAGTGAGCATGACATACTCTCAACAGCCAGAGCACAATTAAGTCAATAAAAAAGACTAACCCAACAAATAAATGCCTTACAGCACATTCGTACATTGTGCTCACACGTTTGCCATGCAATTATACAATACTAAGAAATTGAATCTACACAATGCTAAGATAGTTTTGTCCAAGGTTCAGCAGCTCCAACAGTGTTCCCGAATCTGTGGAAAGTTTAGCTCCTGTGCAGCTGTACAAGTGCCGAACACCTCTGTCAGCGATAAAATTCCGTAACGTACAATATGCTTGGCTACATAATTATGTGTAATACAGGCTTTGAATAAATAACATAAACAACTACATATTAAAACTACAAGAGGAAAAATCAAAGAACAATTATTGTATAGAAATCGGACGCAGCTCAAGCCCAAGCCTTTTTGTCCTCAATATAATCCTTCACACTATAAAATGCTTTCTGACACAACTTACGTTTAATGAAGGATTTAAATTTATTCAGGCTCAGATCTTGAACCACCCCTGGAAGTCCATTGTAAAAATGTATACATTGGCATCTGAAAGAGCCACCTATTTTCTTGAGCCTTGTTGTAGGTACAATAAATTTGTGCCTGTTCCTAGTATTTATATCATGGACATCACTGTATTTTTTAAACAATTTTATATTTTTATGAGCATACAAAAGATTTTCATAAATATATTGAGACGGCACGGTCAGTACATTAATCTCTTTAAATTTTTCTCTGAGAGAGTGTCTCGGACTTAATTTATAAATTGCACGAACAGCTCGTTTCTGCAAAACAAATATTGTTTGAATATCGGCGGCATTTCCCCACAACAGAATGCCGTACGACATTACGCTATGGAAATAGCCAAAGTACACTAAACGAGCCGTCCCAACATCAGTCAAATTACGAATTGTTATAACTGCGTATGCAGCAGGACTTAGTTTTTTTGACAATTTTTCTATATGTGGACCCCATTGAAGCTTAGCATCCAGAGTTATACCCAAGAATACTGCGCTGTCTTCAGATTTCAATTCTTCGCCCTTTATCAACACTTTAGTTTCCACCTGCCTAACGTGAGGTAGAGTAAACTTAATGCATTTGGTTTTTTTCTCGTTTAAGAGTAAATTATTAACATTAAACCAATGGACTACTTTGGAGATCGCGCTATTTACATCATCAGTAACCTACTGCTGACGTTTCAGTTTAAATAAAAGTGAAGTGTCATCTGCAAACAACACTATATCGTGGTTATCCTTTATTAGGTACGGCAGGTCATTGATGTAAATAAGAAACAAAAAAGGACCAAGAATTGACCCCTGTGGGACTCCCATTGTTACCAAAGACCCGGAGGATCTTGTTCCATTAACGTCAACGCTTTGAATCCTACCACTCAAGTAAGATGTAATAAGATCCAGTGCAGAATTCCGGATCCCGTAGTGGCGGAGTTTCCTGATTAACGTATCGTGAAGAACGCAATCGAATGCCTTAGACAAATCACAAAAGATGCCCAAGGTATCGCATTTATCCTCCCATACATTATAGATATGTCCTAGAAGTTCAACACCGGCATCAGTAGTTGAACGACCCCTTGTAAAACCGAACTGTTTGCTATGTAATAATTTATGTTTATTAAAAAAATTTAGCATTTGGTTTAAAATTAATTTCTCAAAAATTTTACTAAAGGTAGGTAGTACAGAAATAGGTCTATAATTTGTGGGGTCTGATGTACTACCTGATTTAAACAAAGGTATTATTTTACTATTTTTCATGAGATCAGGAAACTCTCCACAGTCAATACAAGCATTAAAGATATCAGCTAGAGTGGGTGCCACAATATCAATAATAGACTTAGCAACTTCCACCGAATGACCCCATAGGTCAGCAGTCTTTTTTACATTTAGAGTGTGAAAGATTTAAATTATATCTCTACTGATAACATATTCAAAATGAAACTCCGAATCACAAACATTAACATTTTCTTTAAGCAAAGACTCGGCAACAGAAGGTGATGAGTTTAGGGATTTAGTAGTTGAAACAGGAATATCCGAAAAGAAATTTTCAAATGCCTCAGAGACTTGCGAGTCTGATTTAATTATGTTGTCATTAATAGACAGGCTATAGTCAGTATTTCTATCACTGGACCTTCCCGTTTCACTATTAATAATCCATCAACAACCCGTAACGACTGCTATTAGATGTTCGTATGGCAACCGCTACTCTTACACATAGCGTTGATGTGTAACTAAGCCGTTAACAAAATATATCCACACAAAGATGTAACATCCCACCCAAACTGATTACAATTATCTAATGAATGCTCCATACTAAATGTCACTCCTAAAATTAGCCAAACAAGTCACTTAAAATATAATGGCTTAAACATTAATAGCTACTTTGCAAGATTTATAATTAATTGCTATTTTATATTGACACGGAACTAATCTAGCAACATTTTAACCCCGTCAAAGGTACATAAAAGTCGGTGTAGGTATAAATTATGAGGCTGCGAGCGTGAGCTTGACGCATCTTAATTAGCCGAAATGATGAGGCTGACCATTTATCGTAGTAGGTAGATTTTGAACTGAATTAAAATAAAAATGGCAATTTCGAGGATAACTATATCATCTTCTTCTTCAGCAAAGACTAAGGCCTACCAAGGCTTTCCACAATCATCGGCAACATCCATGGGCTTCCCGTGACATTCACCAGGTCATCGGTTCACCTTGTTGGGGGCCTCTCTACACTGCGCTAGTACTTACATGGCCGCTCCTCCAGAACCTTACTGCCCCATCGGCCACCGCTTTTACGAGCATTGTGCCACGCCCACTGCCACTTAATTTTAGCGACTCGAATATACAACGTGTAACATAAAGGGTATATACATAACAAAAGCATGGCATATTTACATGATATCAAACGATATTGGAAGGGTTTCTTAATCCTATCTCTTTATGTTAGGAAGTTATGAGG
The DNA here is from genome assembly GCA_017933935.1 of Sesamia nonagrioides. Lineage (NCBI taxonomy): Eukaryota > Metazoa > Arthropoda > Insecta > Lepidoptera > Noctuidae > Sesamia > Sesamia nonagrioides. Next base: position 729,832 of record JADWQK010001079.1, on the reverse strand, counting down.
AAAAACACCGCCTGTGATAGGCTACTATCATACTAGTCGCACAGAGATATTAAAGGCATTTATCGGATTTCGGCAAGTAACGTGACGGGTAACGAGTAGTTATTAACGTATGTAGTGACGTAGTGTGCTGCCACGTTTTTATGATTTGATTTTAAGAAACACACGAAACCGAAAATTTGGTACCAATTTTTTGAGTATTTATTTTATTTTGAGTTGAAACCCTTCCGATATCGTTTGATATCATCTAAAGATGCCATGCCCTTGGTATGTATATACCCTTTTTGTTACACGTTGTATACGAGAGTATGTTGAAAATTATATTTTTTTTTAAGTTCCAGTGTCTTGCCGAAGTACGTAAGCTGCTCCTAGAGATGTAGCGAGGAAACAACTAATGTCTCAATTTACAATACTGGTTCGTGTAACGTCGTCATTACTGATCTTAAAACGATGGTGGAAAACATCTTTAGCACATAGTAGAACCACTAATTTTTAGCCATGTGTACCCGCGTGTTAGATTATAGCCCACTTCTCAAAGAGCTCGTGTCGAGGGACCTATGTCCCAATTTTACCTTTATTGGCTGATAATGTATGTATGTATGTATGTGTGAATATTTGCACTGGCCTGGTCGTGCCTCGGAAAGCACGTTAAACCGTTTGTCCCGGTTGCCATACGAACATCTAGTGGCAGTCGTTACGGGTTGTTGGAGCCCTCAAAAGTCCAACAATTGGTCTAACTGCAATGCTTCGATGTCGCCTTCGGGTTGTGGAGGTCAGACGGCAGTTGCTTCACGGAAAATGTCGAAGTTTAGCCATATCAGCAGTTGGACTGGCAAAGCGGACCCCAAACTCCAAAGCTGAAAAGGCTTCGGATGCGACTGGGATTAACGCTGAGATGATGATGATGATGATGAATGTATGTATGTATAAAGTCCGACTTTGTAGATTTTTGTGCTTGGTGTATTAAATAAATAAATGTATGAGCATATTGTACTAAAACCATAAAAGGTATACCTACTTTCGTTCAGAGATTACAAGCAGATTAGATTTTGAATAAAATACCATATAGTAGTTTCTCGGTGGTAGGCAACAACATCAGCCGCCGGCATAAGTTACCACCCACCAGACAAAGTCTTGCCGCCAAGCGATTCGTCGTGTTCCGGCATGATATCTGGTGAAGCCGTACGGAGAACGGGTCTGAGCAGTTGTGTTGCGATGTGTGCCGGGTACGATGTGCCTAATGTTGTTGTATCGGGAGTTTGGTCGTGAAGGCTCTCCAGATCATCCTCTGGCGCAGCATCGTTGGTCGTGTTGTTGGGTTAAACATTGCATCACCTCGCTCAACTGCCGTCTTCCTTCCTATTCACTCAGTTTTTTTGAGTGAATAGGCTTAATAAGCTAGTGTGCTTTACCATCAACGATTGCATCACTGCTTACCATCAGGCGAGATTGCAGTCAATCACTAGTTTATAATTATTAAAAAAAAAAAAAAATATAGCGTGTATATTTAAAATCAAAAGTGTAGCTAGTGTATAAAAGAAAAGACAATTTAACACTTTAGAAATATCTATCGATTCGCACAGCTGCATGGCTGTTCGCAAAACACCGCGTTATGCCACGGAGTTGTGTGGTCTGGCCGCGGGCTCAGTGCTTGACGGATCAATTGCTTTATTGTTGCCACCCGTGGCCCTCTGCTCAAGGAATAGTGTTGCTACATATCTGAGAAATATCCCGGACTTTCAAACAGTTTTTGACTTGGTTTTATTTGGAGTATTTAGTTTTATCAACAACAAATTCTTCCTCTGCTGTACGAAAAGACAAACTCAATTGCTCGTTCCCAGATTTGATTGATGATAACTTAAGTTTTTGAGCAAGCTTAATTTGGGACGAGTTGAAGAATCTTTTCAAATGTCATATACTACTTCATATCTTCAAATTTGTTTAGATATTTCCAGTATTTGGTACAGTTGCTTGGCTGTGGACTGCAAAACATTTCTATACGTTCGAGAGTTGCTAGCTTATCGAAATAATTATTGAGTATATCGTGCATAACGATATCATTTTAATAAAAGTTGCTTATTTGACTGCCATAGTAGTAGGGCAAACGCTGTGTCGTTATTTTGTAATGGAGGCACGTTGACAGAGTCGTTTTGGGAAGTGGGGATTGTGGAACGGTAACTGTGCTTGGAGGCGCGGACCAGGGCACTTCTTCGGGGCGAAACTGTCGGTTTGCCTATTTAAATTGTTATTTTCATAATTGGAGGGTACATTTATACTTCTTCCTTTAAGTCAAATCACCTACGAAATGGAACATCAAGATGGTGGCGACCATATCGCTCCACCACCGCTGTCGTCGTCAAGTACATTAGAGCTATATTATTATTCGAGCCATTAAGAAGATAGTTTAGGGGTGAGAGTATGATTGTCTTCAAATTATTAAATAAAAAGGATGGAAACTGGTTTTCCAAGAAAAACCTTTTTGTAAGACTTAATAATTATTTTATGAGTTTCCTGCATTATTTCCCAAAGTTTTATAATTGTTCCATAAAGCATAATGGGTAACACCATCATCATCATCAACCTTTTATCGTCCCACTGCTAGGCACAGATCTCCTCTCATACAGAGAAGGATTGAGCGGAATCACCACGCTTGCTCAATGCGCATTGGCGATTTCAGACCATACCCAAATGTAATTTTACTGTAGCATTGTGAACAATACGAGTATTTTCTAACTTTTTTCTCAAAATTACGAAGTATGTAGGTACCTATGCTAGCTGCATGTAAGTTTCCTTAAGAAGTAAAAATAAATAAAACTTCTAAGACAAAAAACGATACATTTTCAATCCCGGGTACACTTGTACATCACTAGCCGAGACCTCATTCTGCCCTCCCGTGACGCTGGGAGATTCAGCATATCGCCTCCGGTGGCGAGAGCGGTGAGGCGCGGAAATTTTTATACGCCGCGTGGATGAAATAGGTGTTATGACTTATTGTTAGCCTATAGAATTGTATAGAAAACTTTGTGTTTGCTGGAAATATTAGTTGTCTTCGTTTCGTTGAAAAAAAAAATCATCTGTATTTTTGTTACGTTTTAAAGGAATGACCTTTTTCTTGATTTGGTTCAAAACTGTCTCTAAAACCTAGAGCATAGGCGTAAAATTACCAGCCCGTCAGTTTTCTACAGGATGCATTTTGGAGAGTGTGGGCGGGAATGGGGAAGAAAACGCAAAGCTATTTGCAGATTTCGCTGATGGCGTTTGACTCATAACAATATTAGCTGTCAGGCGTATCACGTTTTATGTTGAGTTTTTTATTGTGTTTGACGAGTTTTTTTTTAGGTAAAGCAGAGCAATGTATTGTACATGGACTGTTACAAGTTAAAAAAGGAGTTAAAAGTCTAGAGGAGCTTCAGTAAAAGGACGAAAAGCTGATCTAATTACCAGGCAAATAATAATGCCCAGACTATAAACTACATGCAGACTTAATAGTGTTTCAAGTTAGATACATTAATTTTGTATTAGGTTTAATGTTTCTTTAGTTATATTTAAGTAAATATTAATGTACTTATTATTGCCATATTTTGAAAGTTTCAACCCTATTAACCTAAAATTATTATCCAGACTTGAAATTTTAACTTCGAGGTTCATCAAGAACAAGAAATTCAAGAGAAAAAAATTGATTTACCGCCCCCAGAAAGCTATAGAGACATCAACATAATCTTTACTGAAATCTATTTATACATACACATCGATACCGGAAATTTCAATTGTCGTAAAGGACAAAACACGAGTTTACAGTATAGCCGAAAAACAAAAAAAGAAATTGTTTTTCTCTTAAATCTTTTTCAAACAAAGTGCTATATTCATGATGTCAAAAGAAACCCTAACTATTTTTTCGTGTGCTATCCATATAAATTAACAAAATAAACCAAACTTAATTAATTACCAAAATGGGAGTCCTTTACAGCCCAATAAAATTCAACTGAAGTAGGTACTTTACAGCCACGAAAAATTGGTATTGATAAAGTCAGCTATGTCGTAAAGGATTATTTTTGATCATCAGTGGGTAGTATAAGTCAATTGAATCAAAAACTAAGGTGGTAAAAGGAACAAAAAACCGAAAGCTCTAAATAGAAATACATACTTACCTACAATAGGTACCTAGTAGAATCAAGTGAAACAAGATGTATTTTTATTATGTTTTATTTGTTATTCAAATAAATAGTAAAAAAGTATTATAATAGTTACTCAAATAGGAACTCAAAATTTAAATAAAATTTAATGCAACTTTTTAATCACTAGTAATTGTTGTGCTGCTGAAAAACAACTCAGTTTTAGAGTAATCAGCTAATAAACTTATGAACTTACTAATTTTTTAAATTCTTGTTATTGAAACTCAAATAATAATTATTAGAACAGTCTTAGCTTATTTGGAGAAATCGTTCATTAATAAAACTAAAGTCAAAAATAAACATATTAGGTACTATAAAAAGCAAAATAACTGATTGAAAAAAATAAATGTAAAGTGACTTTAGACTTTTAAATTTCATATTAGTAATAAATGATAAACACGGTGTTTATTTTTAATAATCAGTAAACAAATTACTATTTTTTAACAATTATTAATGAAACTCAAACAACAGAACAGACTTGAACACAATAATAAAGTTAAAATAACCAAAATAATAACAATATTTGCCCTCAAGAGATTATAACTCAAAAAATTTACATTCTAAAGTATTAATGAAATGACCAGTATTTTCAGGCTTTTATTATTATGAAACTTAGGCCCGTTTTTTGATCCGTAGTTAACTTCAATGGTTAAATAATATTCTAACCATTGGGCAACCATTGCAAATTTCGGTAAAACATAATTTTTCTTCTATGTTAGTCAACAAATGGTCAAATAAGTTGGAGTGGTAATTATATGACCATTAAATTTGTAAAACTAACTATTGAGTATAGTAGTCGTATAAAAAGTTAACATGAACGTAAAAAAATGAGGATTTACGACCTCTAAAATAATTGAAACATGACTTTACGCCCCGTATTGATAAATATTTTTACGATACATCCCAAATAGTAAAAATAATTGCGCTAGAGATGTTGGAAAGCCAGGTCGTAAGGGGCTTTTTTATAAAGATAGAAATTTTTTAAAACTACCAATCGATAGACCTTGCGACGCTGATTCCAAATATGTATATAACTCATTTTCGGTAAAATGTCCTTTACGACAATTGAAATTTCCGGTATCGATATATTCTGTGCTAAATTGAAATACATATCTTTAGGTAAAGAGTGATTTCCATTATTATTGCAAGAAATTGCTACACAACGCGGCATATTTTGAAAATTTCTATTAACAACGTAAACTCGTACAAATTACTATGGGTTTTGACAGTTTATTTGGGTCAAACGATATCAGCGCCTCTAGTGGCGAGATTTGTCAGTTTTCTTCCCCCCATCTTCGTTCCATTAACGAACGACCCGTCGTATGGCGAGTATCCGCCCTTATGTTGTTGACACCTCTATGATCCGGAAGAACCGTTTCGCCTCGTATTTTGTACCATGTACATCGAGAGACTGGAACAATATGCATGCGGCGGTCTTTCCGTCTGACTACAATTATAGTATCTTCAAGGTTTGTGTGGATAGGCTCTTAATAAACTTGCGCTTTACCATCAGCGATTGCATTACTGCTTACCATGTGGCGGAATTGTCATCATACACTAGATGTTTAAAAAAATGCGCTTATAGAATTGAAAAATGATTTAAAATATTTCTAGATTTATTTGTAAGCCAATGGTCATTCGTAGATATTTGACAGTCGTTACCAGTCACCAGTTTTATCGAGGGGAAATGAATTAAAATGAAATCAAATCGTTTATTATGCAACTAGGCTCATTGATCACTTTTACACGCCATATTGCTCGTAGACCACAGCCTTTTTAAAAAAAATAAAATGTTTGCAATAACAATATGCGTTTGCTTTGTACAAATTGACTGTTACAATTTACGTGATTTAAAAAATACAGTGACGCATATTGCTTAATGACATTGCTTAGCAGAGCGATCAACTCAATCCCAAGCTTTACTGCAACTGAGTAACTGCAAGCCCAGTTACAGGGCGGCAATTACTGGGTTCGTGGAGGTCAGATAGGAAGTCAGTGTAAAATAAGGCTGACTGGCGAGGCGAATAATGATTTACGTAACTTATTGATTTTTATTACTGTCAGAACTAAAAATAACACGTTTTGTAACCTCTCGATGCCTTTAAAGTAATTTAGTCTTCAATAAAACGAATGAACAACAATAAAACCAAATATTATGAGAGAATATGATAAATTTGATGTTGGGGGATCATTAAACAAACCTAATTTTTATTTCAATACCTACCTCTTGCGATATTTTAAAAATGTATTTAATAGCCCCCGACCTGGTTTCGCCTGAGGGATACAAAATCTTAGACGGACACAGTGTTGGGGCTAAAATGCTGCATCTTTAATAAAACAGGATTGAGAGAAGTGATATAGAAGTTTGATGTAAATATCCGCGTCCATAATTTGGTGAGTGTGAGTAAGTGCTGCTGAAACCTGAATTTTAGCAACGAATATATTAATTTTGAGTAGACTTCACAACCCTTTGTAGTCAATATTGGCAACTTTGTCAATACACAAACTTTGAGAATGTCTTTATTTCCTGACCATGCCACCAAAAAAATCGTCAAAATGTCGAGAAAATATTTAATAAAACGATATTAATGCCGCATTTACAAAAGTTTACATTAATTCTCTTTATTATTCCTTCTTAATTATTTCTTATTATTTATGTTTTTGTAAACTCTTGCGTCATGTTTATTGCAAATAAACGTTTTTTTTTTCTTTCTTTCCTCTTTATTTATATCCTAACCAAACTAAACCTTTAGTTACTAAAATAAACATAAACAAACAAGTAAAATCATAGACGATTAAACATTGATAATATCTAGTTAACCGGTATTTTTTTAAATAATACATAATAGGCTTCTTTGCCTTTGTAACGAATCGGTATTAAATAAATATGTAACATGAATACATACATAAAAACAGAAAATAAATACATAAATACCTTTTCTCGTTACCTTAGTCCTTCTTTTGTCTTTTAAGCAAATAACTAGGCATTTTTCTTTTGTATTAGTATTATTGAGGTATTCATTTATTTCAATAGCTATTATGGACTCATGCTTCGATTTTCTTAAGTTATTTAAAATGGTCTTGATGGGTTAGGTCGAGATACCTAACATACTCAGAAAAAAAAATATCCGAGGCTCAATTATTTATGCATTAGGATATATTATGTACCTACATTTCACATCCCATAAATCTATTAAAAGCTACAATATAGTAAAATATGTATATCCTCCGCATCGCTGTCTACTTGTATTATGCCTAAGAAGCAGGCTGCATTGCCACATAATACTTTTACTCTGGCCAACTAAAAGCCAGCCAGTGAGTTGATAGTTTATTTAGTATAAGAACTTTGTTCATTATAAACGAAAATACCATATCACAAAATCGCTAAAAAGCGCGATTTTAGCGCTGCTGCTTCGTCTCGTTTGAACTTGTCAAGGTCGCGACCTTGACAATTGCTAGATGATGCTGAGGCAATTATACTAAAACTAGTTCGTAATTTTTTGCATCGCGTGTTGAACGAACGAAAGAGAAACTCATTTCGATGCCTTCGGGCGCTAAGTAATAACACTTTTGATGCCAAATAGAATATTTTCGGTGTTACCATAGAAGTTTTATTATTACGACAAAGTTATGTGGCTTGTTATAAGTTTGACATTTGATCTTATTTCTTATATTACACTGTAGTAATTTAAATAACACAAACATAAAATCACTCGCGTCTATATTTTTTTGGAGGTTGAGGCCGAGCTGTACGTACCTAGGTACTTATTTTTTTTTTAAATTATTTTAGAAGTTATCAACTGTTGCGAAATCCCACCTGCTAGCAAGCCGTAATTCAATCGTTGATGTTAGCTCGCTAGTTTATTAAGAGCCCATTCACTCAAAAAAACTGAGTGCATGAAAAGGAAGGAATACGGCAGTTGAGCGAGGTGATACAATGTTAAACCCAATAACACGACCAACGATGCTGCGCCAGAGGAAGATTGATCTGGAGACCCTCCACGACCAAACTCCCGACACAACAACATTTGGCGCATCGTACCCGGCACACATCGCATCACAACTGGTCAGAACCGTCCTCCGTACGCCTTCGCCAGAGATTATACTGGAACATGACGTATCGCTTGGCGGCAAGACTTTGTCTGACGGGTGGTAACTTCTGCCGGCAGCCTATAATACACTCACATTTGCCAAACGTGTATGTACTAGAGGGCAAGCCTACCGAGGACATATCTACACTGCGGGCTGTTCCTAAAAATTCCACATTTAAAAAATCCATAACACAATCTGAACTGATAATCGGACCTTATGCTGCGAAGAGGCAATTAAATGTTGCAGCAAAAACAATGTTAAGTTACATTAAAACGCCGGTAAAGTTCGAGATTGTTACTTGTAAATATCTTACATCATAATGAGGCTATGATGTTTCCACTATTGGCACACAGGTCTCCTCTCGGTGAGAGGGAGTTTGCCGTAATCTACCATGCTGGCCCGGTTCGGGCCAGTAGATGTCACATGTCTTAGATTTTTTTTTTTTGGCTCTAGATCATGCCGGTTTCCTCACGCTGTTTTCCTTCGCCGTTTCGAGAGCAGTGGTGATGAAAATAGTTTACACACAGTAAAGGTTCTGGAGTGCCGGCCACGTACCGGAAGACGCAGCGTAGAGAGGCCCCCAACAAGGAGGGCCGATGACTTGGTGAAGGTCGCGGGAAGCCGATGGATGCGGTCAGCACAATACCGGTCATCGTGGAAAGCCTTGGGGGAGACCTTTGTCCAGCAGTGGACCTCTATGGGCTGAAGAAGAAGAAAGCGCCTGATGGAGTTCGAATCTAAAACTTATAAGTCGCGGTCGATACCACTAGGGTACTCTAAAAATCTTACAATCACACAAATTTGCTGACAATTTAGAAAGTTTACTAAGACTGCAAGCTCCCTTTTTTAAATTTTAATTTACTACATATGAAAATAAATATATGCATATTAGCAGGAATATTTTAATTTGCAAAGAATCCTGAAAACTGCGTGTGGCAGGGAAGCTTCGCCAAAGGTGCCGCGCGCACGCACGCATGCATATGTCATAATTTAGACAGTTCGACGCAGGAAAATAAAGACCTTGCCCGCTCCCAACGAAATTACTGACACCTCCATTTTTCTTTTTTTAATTCCGTTTTGCTGTATTAATTTGCATGTGTTGGCTGCGCGTGAGTTGTGAATTATTTAGTGGTATTTATTCATAGTTTAGCGACGAAATATTATAGTGTCATATTTATAGTTTCTGGTTTTTAATACAGAGGAAGATTATGTTTCTAATGGTGATTGTTTAATGATGAAAAATAGTGCCAGGTGTTCTTTTGAAAATCATATTAAAATAGCGATTTAGGTACGTGTTCGTTGGAGACTAAAATAGAGATTATGTTATAAAAGATGATTGGTCAAACTTGTTTTCATTGATACTTTAATAATTAATATCAGTTAGAAAAGTACCAACGCAGATCCCCCCGTGGGTTTTGTAAGAGGCAACTAAGGGAACTCTCACCAGGGAAGCGGGCAGCAGCGCTTCTGCTGTGGAATATCAAATTACTGCGATCCCCAACCCGCTTGCCAAGCGCGGAGATTATGGCAAACCCCCCGAATGCAATGAAAGCCTTGGGGGAGATCCTTGTCTAGCGGTGGACCTCTATAGGCTGAGAAGAAGAAGAAGAAGTAATAGCATGAATTCTCTTTCAATTAAAAAAACATACAACTTAATTTTTTTTTCTTGGGACTCTGATTATTGTCTCTTAATAAAATTTTGGTTGGTTATTATTTAATTTTTATTAGTTTTTAACATATTTTATTTACTTTATAAAATAATCTTGACTTGAAAACTATGCCTCGCAAAAATTTGGAACACTTTCTTCATATTAGTCGTGCAGTGACTGGGTCAAGTTTGAACAGGTTGCCACTTGTTTCATTTCGTATCAATCATCCTAGCGTCTTCCACACTATATTATTATGTTTTTTTTTTTTTCGGTTGTCTCTACAAATTACATTCTTATACGTACGCCAATAAACCTTGAGCCTTAGTGTTTTAGAGATAAAGTTGACAATCTAATAAAGAAATCTGACAGATTGTATTAGCTTGTGCTGTCGTCTGTACATAGGTTGATAGGTATTTTGGATCGGATTTTAGTCTGATCGGTTGAATACTTACCAGTATTTTATGCGGGATGATCAGTGGTGGCGCAGTGATAATGGTTACGACAAGTGGTAAGTAGATCGTTGATTCGATCCCTGAGAGGCCCTTTATTTAGTGTAATATTCTTCACCACTGCTCTCTAAACGGTGAATGCAAATTAACATTTATTTATTATAATTGATGTTAGCGTCTCAGCGACGGCGGAGCGATTGGGTCAACACCATCGATGCCTCCTAGGTCAGGGTTGTGGGCTGGTTAATAATAGAATAGATTTAGTCAGTAAAAGTCTGACAAGTCCTTCCGCTCCGCCCAGAGCCGGAGAGGTCATTTGATGATTTCCCATACAAGACAAAAAAAGTAACGGGTAGTAACTTATCTCGTATAAACGCTATTAGTCCTTTTACATATAAGGTCTGTCGCAGGAAAATAAACTGCTGACCATTATATTAAAAAGCCGGAAACGTGGATCCATGCGAGACACAATGGTTTTCCAATAGTGTCTTTAATGGGGAAGAAAACGCAAAGCTATTTGCAGATGTCGCTGATGGCGTTTGACTCATAACAATATTAGCTGTCAGTCGTATCACGTTTTATGTTGAGTTTTTTATTGTGTTTGACGAGTTTTTTTTAGGTAAAGCAGAGCAATGTATTGTACATGGACTGTTTCAACTTAAAAAAGGTGTTAAAAGTCTAGAGGAGCTTCAATAAAAGGACGAAAAGCTGATCTAATTACTAGGCAAATAACAATGCCCAGACTTTAAACTGAATGCAGACTTGTTAGTGTTTTAGGTTACATTAATTTTGTATTAAGTTTAATGTCTCTTTAGTTATATTTAAGTAAATATTAATGTACTTATTATTGCCATATTTTGAAAGTTTCAACCCTATTAACCTAAAATTATTAGGTATCCAGACTTGAATCGTATGACCGGAATTTTAACTTCGAGGTTCCTCAAGAACAAGAAATTCAAGAGAAAAAATTGATTTACCGCCTTCAGAAAGCTATAGAGACATCAACATAATCTTTATTGAAATCTATTTATATATTCTGTTCTAAATTGAAATGCATATGTTTAGGGAAAGAGTGATTTCCATTATTATTGCAACAAATTGCTACACAACGCGGCATGTTTTTTTACATTTTTATAAACAACGTAAACTCGAACAAATTAGAATGGGTTTCACAGTTTATTTGGGTCAAACGATATCAGCATCAGCCCCTCTAGTGGCGAGATTTGTCAGTTTTCTTCCCCGTTACGTAATCCAACCAGTTAATCAGTTAGATTGAACTAAGATTTGCCAACGCCAATTAAACTTAACCTTTAATTAAATAATTTCACATAAAAACCATTATTTTTTATAGCAACAGGAATTTCATTGATTGTCGTTCCGACATCTTTTATAAAAGATCACTCACACCTTTTTTTGTGTGGCGTGTTCTCAATGACTAAGCCGTGATATTAAAATGCTATTAGTATATACGAGTGTTCAATATATCATTCGGGGGCGGCCATAATATCGTGAACTAAATGTGTTCAAGAATTTTAGTTTTAGGCGTGCCACACACTGCTTTAGGTCGGTACATTTCATTCAGAACTGCACTGCACATTTTTGACTTTTATGTAGCTTATGCTGATCGGCAAGCTTCGTTCGATAACAGTACGTATAACTCGCGCAGATAAAGAAAAGTTCTGAAAATGGCGGCGGATACTTATGGTACGGTTGACAAAACATGTCATTGTTTAATCACAAACCAAATAGTAAAATGTCAAATTTACGTTGTAAATATTGTTATTTACAACGTAAATTTGACATTTCACTATATACACACAATAATATCAACAAAAACAACAAAATAACGAGAGACTTTAACGGAACGAAATTAACGATAACTCGGAGTGCAATGAGTGCATCAAAGTAGCTTGGAAAGCGAATCCTGAATTCCTGATCGACGATTTTTTTTTTTTGCAGCGCTTACTTCACTGTGTGAGTATAGACAGCGATAGGGAGTGAGTGAGAACGCATGCGAGCGGACGCCATTTACAGATCTTTTCTTTATCTGCGCAAGTTATATTTTCGCTGAATGTAACAGTTAATTTATACAATTTGGCTCGGCTGTTCCTTGTAGATAGTGAACATCAGAGGGAATTAATACTTCTCCAAAATTGCCCTTGCTGTTAGGTCATAGAGGACTTCTTCTTCAGCCTATAGATGTCCACTGCTGGACAAAGGCCTCCCCCAAGGCTTTCCACGGCGACCGGTCTTGTGCTTCCCGCATATGGATGCGGGCAGCACAAGACCGGTCGCCGTGAGAGAGACCTTGTCAATATCAATTTATTACCGGTATTGTGCGGTTCTTTTTCCGATTAAATAAGTACAGTTTTCACTATTATCATCATTTTCATCTGATTATTTGATTTTTTATCATCCTGTGCTCTATATATATGTGGTATTTTCTATGTAGTTATAACTAATACAGAGTGTTCTACTATACGTATTTGATTTTATAGTCCGGCTGTACTAATAAATACCGACCCGCACAAGTGTGTAGCAAGCCTTACTTTTTTTCTGAAGTTTTTGCGAATCAATGTTCCCGTGTGTCATTAGTAGGTAAGGATGGGGTGTTAATGCCAAATGAGTTTGTTTCTTTCTGATTGTTTATGCTTCTCGGCAGAATTAGACCTCCGTGGTTCGAGTGTGGTAGATTTTAGTCTAGTTTGTTTTTCTTTATAGACTTTGATTGGATTTATTTTGAATTGTTTTTGTGCAGACTTTGATTGTGGAATTCGGCTCAGATTAGATCTAATGATTAGTGTTAAACGTTTTTCTAATGACTAAGGTAAAGGAAAATCAACAGGGATTTTTATTTTATTTTCTAGATCTTAACAAAATTACTTCAACACTTACTCAATAATGTTGTTTTGAACTATTTTCTTTAACTGTATTTGGTAGTTTTAAATTGAATGTTTTAAAAAAAATGCATGACTAAATGGTAAAACATGTCTGAACCTGTCATTAATTATACATTTTTTTGTCACCGTTACTTGCCCATGTTTGTAAAATAAAATTATCTTTATCAAGTCGACCTACCTATTTGAAAGCAAGGAAATAAATCCCACCAATTATAGACTGGATTAAATTTCAATATCTTATTTTTATTAACAACCATAGAATTTCTCGGGACATAATTTTTCCCATCACCATTAAATCCGACTCAAACCAACCCAAATAGAGTTGTCTAAATTAAACCCGGGAACCATGAAATAACGAACGGATTGAAATGATGACACTGTATATTTTCATAACAGCCACCGAAAATTAATAGTCTCGATAACAGATTCGAAGAATACGCTCAGTCATATACAAGTCATCAGCTACATTTCACTAAGTGTTAAATTTGGCGGTGCCTTAACAATTCCCGAGATGAAACTGGGTCGGCTACTTATTACAGTTGTCATTGCCATAAACCTATTGTGAGTTCGGATGGCCTTTTTTTCCTATAGCTCTCCGGGAGGCGACCACACTGACTCTCCTCAATGGGCCGACTTTTCAAATACAATAAAAGCATATTTACGTTCTCTCCAAGTAATAAAGATATAATAAGAGAGTACCCAGTAAAAATGGTATCGGAGCGCTTTTCCGTAAAAAAAATACCATTCAGATATGGACGCTAAATTGTGCAATGATAAAGTCGGTTTTTGAATGGGTTGAATCAGTATTTTAACTCATTGTCGGTTTATAGAACTTATTTGTAAAGTTGAACGTTGTTTTAAACTTAGAGGCGTTGATGTTTGTGTTTCTTCGGAGATAAGCGAAGGATGGGAAAGCGCCGCGCTATGAGTCATAGATTTTGTGTTTCATGTTTATTTTTGGCAGTAAGCTGTCAGTTGTATGGTATCTATAAAAAAAGTTTGTTATATCGGAAAAAATGTTTGTGGAAAATATTATTAGGTGTCCATTATTTTATTTGTTCGTGGCACGGTGTTTTGTTGACTTCTTCACTTTTGTTTTTTTTTTAGTAATTATAAATTGGACTTGACCGCAATCCCGCCTGATGGTAAGCAGTGATGCAATCTTTGATGGAACAGCGCGCTAGTTAATTAAGAGTCTAATTCACTAAGAAAATAACTAAGTGAATAGGAAGGAAGACGACAGTTGAGCGAGGTGATGCAATGTAAAACCCAACAGAACGAGCAACGATGCTGCGTCAGAGGGAGATTGATCTGGACACCGTCCACGACCAAACTCCCGACACAACAACATTTGGCGCATCGTAGGTACCCGGCACACATCGCAACGCAACTGCTTAGATGCATCGCTTGGCGGCACGACTTTGTCTGGTGGGTGGTAACTTCTGCCGGCAGCCGATGTTATGGGCTACCACCGACAAAATCATATTTTTTTGGTTTTATAGGTAATTTTTTGGTTAATTAAACTAATAGGTTAGCAGGGCGACTTTGTAACCATCTCACCGTGAAAACTTTGGTGAAGAAAGCGTGGAGTGAGCTGTTAGGTATTCCAACTAATGCTTGGGATTGACTTTGTTGACAGCTAAGCTTACTGCACCCAACATTTCAACGTGAAATTTTTACACAATCGATGATCTGCACTATCTTAAAGTATCTGCATTATCTTAGATATCTTAAGTCGTGATGGCCTAGTGGTTAAAACACCAGCCTCTTAAGTACTTATGAGTGTGCGGGTCGAAGCTTGGGACTGAGCTGCTCGCTCTGCTAAGCATTGTTATTAAGCAATTTGCGTAATTATGCTACAACTATGAAATTTTAAACATTGTTTTTTTTTTTTTAATCATTAATTTATTGTAAACATTTTTATTTTTAATGTCTGGACTTGAAAAAAGACGATGATCCCTGAGTTTGTTTCGGCTTTTTCTTCTGAGGTAGGTAGTCAGTTAGGAAATGCCGGCACGATCTAGTTTTAAAAAATATGACGTGTAAAAGTGATCAGTGGTCCTACTTGCTTAATAAACTCCTTTATAGGCCCCAATTCTGTGTAAATATTCCCCGCAAAATCTAACCACGTGGCATACAAAACTCATAAATATCGTGTCTTTTTTACTGCAAAGAATCGAAATGTCAACTGTAGGTACGGATAATATATAATTTGACAGTTCAAACCACGTCATTGTGACATTGAGAATAGGTTAATGGAAGAAGTCCTGATGGGGGTTTTGACAGGAAAGCTAAAATGAGTGTCACGCGCATTTTTCATTGAACTTTTAAAATTATTTAATAGTATCGTTTACTAAATAAAAGCGTGTGATTTATGTAGCAAAAAGTGCATTCAGTAAATAATTCATAAAGAACATTGAAATATCGCATCGCAGCATAGTGACCACATCATGACTTTGACTCAAACCTCCCTCGTAGACGGCTCACGCGGTTGTCTTTTTCAACTGTCATTGGCGATATCCGCCATTATTGTGAAATAAAATTTTCAAAGAATTTCTCAAATTTGTTACACGTGTCATTGGCAAAATTGTGGTATCTATTCCACAGAGGCCATTGATCAAGAGTTGAGGTTGAATCTCACCTTGAAAAAAGAAGGAGTAGAAGAAGAATAGTCGTGATAAAGTAAGAAATTGCCATGGTTTCAAAGTAAAGAATAGTTAAAAGGAGCTGTGACGTGTTAAAATCTCTCGGTGGTAGGCCATAACACTGGCTGCCGGCAGAAGTTACCACTCACCAGACAAAGGCTTGTCGCCAAGTGATTCATCGTATTTCGGCATGATGTCTGGTGAAGCCGTACGGAGGACGGGTCTGAACAGTTGTGTTGTGATGTATGCCGGGTACAATGCGCTAAATGTTGTTGTGTCGGGAGTTTGGTCGTCTCCAGATCAATCTCCCACTGGCGCAGCATCATTAGTTGTGTTTAAAATTGCATCACCTCGTTCAACTGCCGTCTTCCTTCCCATTCACTCAGTTTTTTTTAGTGAATGGGCTAAATAAATTAGCGCGCATTACCATCAACCTTTGCATCTCTGCTTATCTTTAGGCGGGATTGCGGTCAAGCACTACTTTTCGCCCGCGTGGTATTTGGTTATACCTATCGCGCTTTTTAGATTTCCCTCGGGAATATCATTTTTTTCCGGGATAAAAAGAAGCCTATTATTTAATCCGGACTCCGAACTTTACGTTTGCAAAATTTCAAAGCAATCGGTTCAGTAGTTACGGCGTGAAAGCGGAACAAACAAACAAACAAACTCACTTTCCCATTTATAATACGTATAAGAAAGGATGAAAAAATCATAATTAAGCCGTTTTGTAAAAGAGACAGCGCTATTCATCCTGTATAGCTTCTTCTTTGTCTGCCACTGGAAACATGATGGTTTTAACACTTTATAGTATGAATCAAGACTTAAACCTCCAGAAACCGAGTGTCATTTGTTCGACGCAATAATTTAGAACTTTCTTCTCAAACAACTGACAACCGATAAAGTATGCTCAGCAGCAGCTGATGCTCCATATATCTTCGACCCATTCATTCACGACCTCAAACAAATCAATCCAATTCACTTACTTCAACATATCCCATAAAACACACGAACAACGCCATATAGAAAAAATACACTGAATTTATGTTCTAAACCCCTATTGTTAATTATTTACAATATTCGGTCACCCGTGAAGTGCTACCACTTATTTTTGATATAGGAGTTTTAACTGTATCTACTGAAGTTTTAGGCATAAATTTCAATGCTTGAATTTTCCGTACAAAATTACTCAACAATGCTCAACAGCTCATAATGAGCGTTTATTCATTTTCACTAGTCTTAATTTCACGGTGACCATTGTCCAGCACACTTCTGTTTCACTCAATGAAGTTTTCAAGGCTTCGTTGTGAATTCACAAGCGATTATACACCTTATGACTTGCTCATAAGGTGTAGGTATAATTCAATTGGCAAATTAACTGAATTTACCGTGACTACGAACGGTTATGGTGTGATTTTGTCAGCATTGAGGAATTCCATTGAACTTTAAAAATGTGCACCTACATTTAATTTTGTATGTTTTAATTATTAGTTCAGGGTACCGTTAAAATTAGGTTCGACCGTATCTATAGGTTTGTTATCTTTGTTGCATAATTTCAAGCTGTTAATTGTATTGTTAATTATTTTGTACACTTGAGTTTTCTTGACAGTATTTGTTAAACGCAATTCGTGGATATTATTTTAACAAAACAACTCGTACCAATAACATTAGGTACATAACATACACTACTCATAAGGTTAAGCAAAGGTACAGCTTTTAGTAGACCCACTTGTCTCAGGTTAGGTATGTTTGGGGTGCGTGGCAGAAAACCTCCCCGAAGTCCCCGAGTGCCCGGTGGCTGCTGGTCCTCGGTTTCGACCCCCTGGCTGGGTCGGTGCACCCTAGGCGTGGGTAACAATCCCCCTCTTTTTTTTTTTTTTTACATATTATAAACCAGCGCTTGACCGCAATCCTGCCTGATGGTAAGCAGTGACGCAAACGTTGATGGTAAAGCGCACTAGTTTATTAAGAGCCTATTCACTCTAGCCTTGAAGACACTCAAATTGTAGTCCGACGGAAACACGCCCCCCCCTCACCTCACCCTCGCCGGGGATTCCTTCGCGGGCGAATTTCTGCCGGAGCGGAGGAGTTCTCCCGAGGGCTCTCTATCTACGCTCTCCAGTAGCAGAGTGCATGAATAGGGAGTGAGGTGGGTAGACCGCGGGCCGTTTTTACAGTCCGCGGTTTAGGGTCCATGGGTGAGGGACTTGGGGAGTCTCCGCCCCATACTGGATGGACCCGAGACGGAGGCGCGCGCGTGTGTCTGCGCGCACCTCAGAGGTGATGCACGGGGTAGTTAGACATCTCACTACCCCTTGCACGAGGCGAGGCCCCGAAAACCGGGTTAGCACGAGAGTATGGGGCTGCGGAGGAATCTGGACTCCCGCGGCCCCGCGCGACAGACGAGCAACGTGAGAGACGAGACACCGGGGTGGTTTTTAGTCAATAGGAGTCTGACAGACCCCTTCGTCCACCCCAGGGCAGCGCACATCCATTGAGGATTTTCAACCCTGGAACAAAAAAAAGGTTAGGTATGTTTAAGTTAACCGGACACATTTCCACATTCTGTGCTAGTACCTACTGAAAAATGCCTTATGGTAAAACCAAATGAAACTTTGCTCGGCTCGGAAATCAAACGGCAGGTTATTTAAATAAAAATGTATAATAAATCGTTACCAATAAAACTATAAAAATGGATTTAGAAACCATTAAAACACTTCAAATAAGTTATTCAGATTCTTTTCAGAGACCACACCTAAAATCATAGAGAACTAAACTCATAATTTTTATTAACCTTTTCATAAATAAATGCGGAACACCCAAAACCAATTAGGGGTGACCTACAACATCTGGGCTTCAACCCTCAAAATACATATTTCAACCTTTTCAAAAATACACATATATTCAATTAACCCTCAATATCTTGACGACACATGTAACTTACTGAGCAGACACGTGCTGAGTTTTTGTCGATTTTAGAAGCACTTGACAGTTGTCATATTTTATGAGCAAAAAATACGTTTTATTTTAGTTTTTGTGAATTTTGAGTGGGTTTAAATGGTTTCCTTTCCAAAATTAGTGTTTAGAACTTTTTTTTTGTATACCTAGCTGTAATGAGTTAGCGCCATGTATTTAAATAGAATGCAGCATGTTAATTTATAAATATTTTTCATACATATTTTTTTTGTATGTTAATTTAAGACTCGCAAACGGCCATGTGTGTCCTAATATGACCAAAATTGCGATTATCGAAATTTTAGGAATACTTTGTTTGTTCTTAGTTTTAAAAATACCTACGATTTCCCCACATTTTTAACAAATGTTTGACATTGGCTGTCGCTGAGACGAGATTGTGACTAGATTTTGAACGAGTTTGACTACGGGATTTAGCCTTCAGTTGTATGAACATAATTAATGAAAAAAGAGTATGTAAGTAAGAACCGAGCGTGTGGCGTTCAATAGTTTCTGCATAATGTCATGGGACGGAGTCGTGAGATTATGCATGCAAAAAATATGTCCAATCAACAAAATATATTTAATCTCTTATATTTTGACTATAAAATCTTTCCTCCTTTAAATGAAAGACAAACGTAAAATCAAATCATTGGCTACACACTTCGATTCCATTTCATATTTACCATAGGTATGTTTACGTACTTTTGATTCGAAATGAAATATTTAATTAAAATATTAACAAAAGAATGTTAATATCGGACTATAGATACGGGTGCAAATTGTTTACATTCCGTAGCCCGCCCGCGTTGATGTCTTTATAAGGACGCGCTTGATGCGTAGATCCGTAGCAACCGAGAATAAATTGAAGACTTTCAATTTCATGTTTTTAATAGAACCTTGCAGATGAAATATGTATGTGGTATAGATGTAGTGCAATTTATGGGTTTATATGCTATACATATATATAGGTAATACGGATGTCGAAAAATTTAATATTAATACTACGAAATTCATCAAATTGTTTTGGGGTCTACGAAATTATTATTTAAAAAAAATTAAAATATGATTTTTATTTTAAGTAACAGGTTTAAGCTTTAGAATTTATTCACTTTCGGTTTCTTACTAGTACATTTTTAAATGCAGGAGTAGGTAAGTACATACCTACTAACCTACATAGTGCATATAACTCATTTTGGCCAAACGTAAATAACAGTTATAGTTAGCTTACAATTATCCCAATGCTGGGACATCATCCTGTCTGTGCGAGTTGGTCCGTAATCTACCAAGCAGACCTGCCAAGTTAGTAGATGCCGGTTTACTCACGATGTTTATCTTCACCATCTTGAGAACATTAGGTAGTGATGAAATAACTTACACAAAGTAAATGTCTGGGAAACTACGAGTAGTTTCCCAGGCATAATACTCGATACTAATATTATAAATGCGAAAGTAACTCTGTCTGTCTGTCTGTTTGTTACACTTTCCCGTTTAAACTTCTCAACCGTTTTTGATGAAATTTGGCACAGACAATCTTTAGACCCCGAGAAAGGACAAAGGCTACCTTTTATCGCGGAAAAATTTGATATTCCCGAGGGAAATCTAAAAAGCGCGATATAACCGAACTTCACGCGGGCGATTGTCTGTGCCAAATTTCATCAAAATCGGTTGAGAGGTTTAAGCGGGAAAGCGTAACAGAAAGACAGACAGACAGAGTTACTTTCGTATTTATAATATTAGTGTGGATGGATAATCAAAATGCAAATTTCAATGCACCTGAAAAATAATTTTGTAAAAAACAAGCAGTGCGTTGGTAGCGCGTGGGTGCACGGCCTGAGCCGCACGTGGTCGCGGTCTGTATGCGCGCGCGCAACGGAGCTGCGCTGCCATTGGTCGCCGCGTCGCCGCCGCCCCTCCCACCGCGGCGCGCGAAACGCTGACTCACGCGCCGACAAGTGTGAACTAAAATGAGGTTTTTATTAATTTTTCTGTGTGATGTAATTGGTTAGTGTATATTTTTAAATAAAGCTGGATACTACTTTGCAATATTTATATAAATATGTGGGAAGAAATGAAGCCTTTAGAAACAGTAAATTTATATGCAATGAAGCGATATTTCTTCACCAGTTCAAACTTTATTACTGTACTTAACTTTTGTCGTTCCCGATTTTGGTGTATTTTTTTTTAAATACGTATTAAATGCTGTTAATATAAATAAATAACGCTTATTAACCAGTATTGTCAGACGTATGTTAGATTGTTTAATATTTATACTTAGACTAGTACTTAATCGTTCACAGAAATGTGCGCAAGAGTAATCTAAAAGATACATCATGTAACAAAGTTGCAATTCAATCAACGCTTCTAAGAATTTCATATGTGCTTGTGATAAAACACAAGAACTTATAATTTATTATATATAATCTTTAGTGCAAGGCAATAAGGGTCATTATGGCATTGTGTTGATAGTTTTTAGATATGAGGTAATGGTTTTGTTAAAAGAGAAACTATAAATACCTAGATGAATCATAAAAACATTGAATTTAATTATTTGTTAAGGTGATAATAAGCTTAGACTGTTTGTAACTGCAGCTTGGTATTTATTGTCTGTAAAACCGTAAAAAGTAAATATATAGGTAAATGTTATCTATTAGTAGATATCATTAAAAACCTTTATAAATAAAATCTTGAAAAAACTGTGTAGGATTTTTTACAAGTTTTTTGTATTGCCCTAAATTGATGAAAGAAATATAAAATAATCTTTCAAAATATCATCCAAAAAATGTGAAATTTTCTTTTAAAAAATCCTCAATTAATAAATCCTTATCATCGAAAACCCAACACTTATGCCTACCAAAAACCAATTACCAAAATTATCTCACATAGCCTAATAACCTAAACCCGACAAAGATTGCTCGTTACAACAAAAAAAAAAAAAAATAAATATCAGAAGTGCGAGACCAATCGGGCGGTGTGACAGGTAGATGCCTCCCACCAATTCTTGGCGCGACCCCGCCTCGATGGCCGTGGGTACAGCTTGCTAGTCCGGCCAGACGTTACCGTGACTCGAAGCGCCGCGCTCATGTTCGCGGGGTCCGCCCATCGCAATGAAGTGCCTGTGGTTATTTGTGATCATTCTGTGTTTTACGTGCGAAGCCGCCAACAAGCCTCGGAGAGGACGGGGTAGCATGTGGTGGTGAGTGGCGTGTCTGTTTTGTTTTGTTATGATCTTTGCTGGTAAAAGGCTAGTGTTTGTAGGTGTCTTGTTGACATTTCTAATGTCATAGATTATAACGTGTATTTAGTCGTACTAAGTTACACTTAAATTCGTGTAAGTAAGTTCCTAAGTCGTCACAGAAAACTAACATCTAATGCCTAAGTACCTAATCTATGTGAAAAGTCCAAAATATCAAAGCCAATTTGTAGACTAAAATAAAAAGTTAACCAACATAAAAGATAAGTAAAATCTCACACTATTTGATAATTACTCCCGACGTCGTAAAGTATACGACAGTACCTACACACCTTCCGCATAACATTGTCCCATACCTCTCAACATTGTACTCAAGTAATGTTCTTACCAGATGTTCAACACAAATTGGGTTCAAAATAATTAGTGGTTTATTAAACGAGGCATAAAAGTTGCGTACTAGTGTGAAATCGATAATAGCATACTAAAACTTAGGTTGTTCTGTTTGTAACGGGCTGGTCATAAAATGAAATCAATTTAATGGGTTTCTGGCAGAACTAAAATCAACTTTAACTTGAGATGTATCTGGGATAAAATGGAAAGTCTGAGAACATTGATTTGAAGAGTGGTACCGCGAGTTTCAACCCTTACGTTGTTGACACCACAACGATCCGAATGAAGCGTTTGCGTCGCCTTCTATACCACGGACATCGAGGGACTGGAACAATTTGCCAGCGGCAATGTATACGTGTTTCCGTCGGACTACAGTTTAAGTGTTTTCAAGGCTTGAGTGAATAGTTGTTCTCAATAAACTAACGCGCTTTACCATCAACGATTGCATTACTGCTTACCATCAGGCGGGATGCAGTCAAGTACTAGTTTATCCATATCCATACTAACATTATAAATGCGAAAGTAAATCTGTCTGTCTGTCTGTTACGCTTTCCCGCTTAAACCTCTCAACTGACGTTGATGAAATTTGGCATAGACAATCTTTAGACCCTGAGAAAGGATATAGGCTACCTTTTATTGAAAAAAAAACTTTGATATTCCCGAGGGAAATCTAAAGAGCGCGATATAATCGAATTCCCACGGGCTAGCCGCGAGTGGAAAGCTAGTAACGTATAAAAAAAGAATAAGTGATAAATAATATATTTTTTTTAGACATTTCACGTACATATCTGTATTTAATATCTAGTGACTAATGTTTCCTACTTAACTCTCATTGACATACAAAACACGTATGACAGCCTACTCATATACCTTTACTATATGGGCATGGCACGATAAATGTATGCGTTAAAGCAAATATCTTCAAGTTTCAACAGTGTTTTTGGCATAACAGCTGCTAGTTATATATCGTGGTGACAAAACATGTCTCCTGTCATCTCCCGTTGCTTTGTCAGTGACTGACAGGAGCATCAAGTGTTATTTGCATACACTATCATACAGCTTCTGGTATGCGACCCATCTAATCCTTAACATAGACTTCGAAATCTATTAGACTTAATATTTGTGTGTTCTTTGAAAGGGTAAAAGAGAGAAGTATTTTAACTAAAGCATTTTTAGTAGTGGTATTTTTACAAGTTTAGTTATCAATTAAAGTACTTAATTTCAATTATTTTTTTTTTACTAAAAAATGGAAAGCTACTTTAAAAGTTTTTATTTCATGCTTTTCAGTGTCTTAGTCGAAATTAGAAAATTACTTTTTTCGCCTCCTAGCAATAGTGGCAGCCATAAACCATGCTATAATAAGTTCTCATCAATACGAAAAAAAACCTATCTCAAAAACTACTGAACTGATTTTGATAAAACTTATAGTATTCCCTAAGTTGAACAATACATAGTAGGTACAAAAAATAAAGAATTTCTTAAATCGCGCTTGTTTCTCCGGAAATATGCGCGCACAAACATAAAAACATACATACACTTGAAATTTCGCTTACTTACATACATACGGGTCGAATTTATAACCTCCTTTTTTTTGAAGTCGGTTAAAAATAGAAACTGAATTTTTAAAGATTGACAAGACGTGCCGCATTCACTCGCCAAAATATTCAGACATTTACTGCTAATCAAAGATGACATAAATTACAAAATATGTCATAAAATTATGATAATGGTAATTGAAAAATAAAGTCGCGTCAAACTGTTTATAAAAATGAATAAATTAATGGATATTAGTCAATAACTTTCCAATATATTAGGGTTTAAATGGCGATGACATTATTTTTCTCCATATTTAATTTTAATTTGTCTATTTTATAACGTGAGCTCAAAGGTCGTATTATTTTACACCTACTTCTTAAATCATTCGTCTTGTCTAAGGTCTTGTTTATGGTAGGCGATACTTAATACCGAATATATTAAGAAAACACAGTTATTTTATCTCTTACAAGCAAAGAAGACATAATTGCTCGGAGGTAGGCCATAACATCGGCTGCCGGCAAAAGTTACCACCCACCAGTCAAGGTCTTGCAGCCGTACGGAGGATGGAGCTGAGCTGATGTGTTGCGTTGTGTGCCGGGTACGATGCGCCAAATGTTGTTGTGTCGGGAGTTTGGTCGTGGAGAGTCTCCAGATCAATCTCCCTCTGGCGCAGCATCGTCGGTCGTGTTGCTCTTGGGTTTAACATTGCATCACCTCTCTCAACTGCCGTCATCCTTCCTATTCCTAATTTTTTTAAGTGAATAGGCTTAATAAACTAAGTAGTGCGCTTTACCATCAACGACTGCATCACTGCTTACCATCAGGCGAGATTGCAGTCAAGCACAAGTTTATAAATATAAAAAAAAAAAATAAACTACGAAACTGCACAAATAATGAAAGAACAAAAAGCTAATAAAATGTAGAATGAAATAAGATAAACACATAAAATTAAGTACATTAAAACGCAATAATTTTCCCAAATTATATAAAATGCCGTCGCAACTCATTAATTAAGTGTAAACATTATAAAAGCCATATCACATAAATACTGCGCCAATTAGCAATGTATCAAGCGCAGCATTAATTATGTTGATATTGAAAATGCGCAAACTCATCCGCGCCGACCGGAACGTAAACGTTTATTTACGATACTAATAAACTTGTTCAATGTTTAACCATTTTGTACATTTTAGTGATTTTAAAAATACATTTTTTTTTTAATATAAATTATAAACTACTGCTTGACCACAATTCCGCCTAATTATAAGCAGTCATACAATCGTTGCTGGTAAAGCGCGCTAGTTTATTAAGTGCCTATGTCTGTTGGCTTTAAATTGTTAAGTTAGTATGACAGTTTCAAATTATTATATTTTTTTATGTAAACATTCTTAGTTACATTTAATTAATTCAGGCAATTTATGAATTGTACCTAATTATTATTGTATTTTAATAATTAATAAACAACACAATTATCAAAAACTTTTGCAGTCAAGCAGGAAGCTTAAATGGAACTTAAGTTGCACTTAAAATTAACAACACTATGATGTAGGGATTCCCCCTAAATTATGCAGACAGCTACTCAACAAGTTGTGTGTTCTTGTGTTTAGTTTAGACTAGTTAGAGGTAGCTAGTTTAGTTTAGTATAAATATTGAACAAAGTTAAGAAATATTAAACACTTTGTAACAGATATGCCATGTTGTAAGTTGGCATTTTAGCATTGATTCATTGGTGAATATTAATTTTGAATCAACTGCACGGTTAGCGCAGTGGTTAAGCTATTGACTGAAGCGCTGTGTGCCGCGGGTTCGATTTCGCACGAAAAACATATTTGTATGACCTACAAGTATTGTTAGTAAGTGTTCAGGGTCTGACTGTTTGTGTATCTGAGATTTATATGTCTGTAAATGCACCCATGATACAGGAAAAATACCTAATGTGAGGCACCTTTCTTAAAAAAAATTATATAGACAAAGGATTTTAATATTTGGAAAAGTATAAAATTATAATTAAAGATAATTACAATTTTATTATAAATTTATAAAAAAAAATATATAATTTTAAATAAAGATAATAACAATTTTATAATTTTCTTTTCCGAATATTAAAATCCTTTGTCTATATATTTTTTTTGTTTCTGGGTGTTTTGTCCGTTTCTCTTATAAATCTACTAATACAAGCTTTAAAAACAAATACTTTTGTATTAACAAAAATCAGAGCGTCTGTTATATTAAGTGACTTAATTTGTGTAATTACAAATGATTCAATTATAATAAGTTACCACCCACCAAACATAGTCTTGCTGCCAAGCGATTCGTCGTGTTCTGGCATGATGTCTAGTGAAGCCGTACGGAGGACGGGTCTGAGCAGTTGTGTTACGATGAGTGCCGGGTACGACGTGGCAAATGTTGTTGTGTCGGGAGTTTGGTTGTGGAGGGTCTCCAGATCAATATCCCTCTGGCGCAGCATTGTGGGTCGTGTTGTTGGTTTTAACATTGCATCACCTTGCTCAACTGCCGTCTTCCTTAAGTTTTTTTAAGTCATCATCATCTCAGCGTTAATCCCAGTCGCATCCGAAGCCTTTTCAGCTTTGAAGTAAACTAAAGGCTAAACTTCGACATTTTCCGTGAAGCGACTGCCGTCTGACCTCCACAACCCGAAGGCGACATCGAAGCATTGCAGTTAGACCAATTGTTAGACTTTTTGAGGGCTCCAACCAACCCGTAACGACTGCCACTAGATGTTCGTATGGCAACCGGGACCAACGGCTTAACGTGCTTTCCGAGGCACGACCAGACCAGTGCAAATATTCATATTCATGCATACAAATATTTGCACTGTGCGGGGATCGAACCCGCGCCGCCTTGCGCAGCGGCCTTAAGTTTTTTAAGTGAATAGATTTAATAAACTAGCGCGCTTTATCATCAACGATTGCATCACTTCTTACCATCAGTTGGGATTGCAGTCAAGCTCTAGTTTATAATTATTTAAAAAAAAAAACATGTATGTGAGACCACCTCTATACAATTTATAAGCATTACGTTTATATTATCTTCATAGATATTAACAGAGTCAACATAGGTACCTACAGTGGCGCGTGCTATTGCATTATACAAATAAACTTTTTGTTTGAATAATAAATCAATTTAAGATAAAAAGAATTAATGATAAACATAGTGTTGCTATAATTTTAAGATATTTCAAAAACTACAAGAAATTTGCAAAATCATTGAACAGTTAAAAAATATTTTTTGCTCATATCAATAACTCTATTAATAATATTTACTAAATAAAAAATATCATTTGAAACCATTTTAGTTTAGAACTCTGATTCAAAATTTTAGTCCGCCGTCGGCCGACGGCACTGCCTCCGCTTATGAAGTCAATATGTTCATGTGGGCCGATGGATGTAAATTAAATAATTGTCTTCTTATCATTAACAGTCACTGAACTTGAATAGTTGCTTCAAGAACTAGCAAGGAAGGCCTTGAAGCTTGATTGAAGATGAATATGTCCAAGAATACTTATTATACATATAATTTTCATGTGGGCTAAGAAGACCTCACAAGAGGAACTGAAAACCCTTGGAAGAACCACTGGTCCATGAAAGAACTATACTATTGCCGATACCAATGTAACGGAGGTTGTCTTCCCGTCTTTACCTACCTATGGTGCATGGACTTGGACTTTGATTAACACCCATTAGTCGAAATTTAGTCTTCAAATGATTAACTAGGTGTTAAATTAAGAGGTCGTTTTTGTAACATAATATACTGCACTCCAAAATAGCTGACGTGGCTCCTAATTCTACTAACTTGAATGGAACTGGACTGACTTGATAAACTATGGGCCCAAATAACACAAAACTTGTGCATTAGAGACAGTAAGACGGGGCCGCGGCAGTCTACGTAGGAGATAGTGGGACGTAAGTACTGGAAAGGTTCCATTAAACTTGGAATGAGGACGCGTTGGCTAGAAAATGCATGGAGTGGACAGGGCTACACTCAGGAGCGGGACAACGTAGACCATAAAATAAAACGAAAAAAAAAAACTAAGTTTTTTTTTTCTTTTTAATTATAAACTAGTGCTTGACTGCAATCCCGCCGTATGGTAAGCAGTGATGCAATCGCTGATGGTAAAGCGCGCTAGTTTATTAAGCCTATTCACTTAAAAAACTTAGTGAATAAGTAGGAAGACGGCAGTTGAGCGAGGTGATGCAATGTTAAACCCTACAATACAACCAATGCACATCGTACCGTACCCGGCACATCGTAGCCGGCACACATCGCAACTCAACTGCTCAAACCCGTATTCCATACGGCTTCACCAGACATCATGCCGGAACACGACGAATCGCTTGGCGGCAAGACTTATCTGGTGGGTGGTAAATTCTGACGGCAGCCGATGGTTATAGAGAATAATAAAGTGACACTCTTCTAGCATAATTAAGAATAAATTTTACTCAATCATTACTATCTTATGATTTATATATCTACCTAATAAAATGTAGTTCACTCTGAGTACTTAGGTACTCAGAGTGAACTTATGATATTTTGTTGTTTAGTAGTACTTACTTGATTAGTCAAGTAAGTACTACTAAACAACAAAATATTTTTTTTAAAATGATCTTCACGGACCGTAAACAATTTTAGGCAATCTCTTCAACTTTGTCTTAAAATATTTTTATTTTAGTTCCTAAACCTGTAAGAAAAACGAAGTAAAATAACTATAATACACGCTTTTAAAGAAAGGAATGTAACACAATACAATTTTTTAGCACAGACTAAAAGATTGGTACACTACACCTACACAATATACATCAGATAGTAACAAATACAAAGCAAATAATAAGTGTGAACCCCGATGTAGGAAAACAGCGGAAAGTGTACCTCGCTGATGCACTTCTTCTTCTTCTTCTCAGCCTATAGAGGTCCACTGCTGGACAAAGGCCTCTCCCAAAGCTTTCATTCCATTGGGGGGGCAAGTGGCAACCTGTTCAAACTTGACCCAGTCTCTGCACGACTAATATAAAAAAATGATCGAATTTTTTGCGGGGCATAGTTTTTAAATAAAGATTATTTTATAAACTAAATAAAATATGTTATAAACTAATGAAAATTAAATAATACCTAACCAACCAACATTTTATTAAGTGACAGAAATCGGAATCCCAAAAAAAATGTAAGTTGTGTTCTTTTAATAATGAAAGAGAATTCATGCTATTACTTCTTCTTCTCCTTAGCCTATATAGATACACTGCTGGCCAAAAGGCTCCCAAGGCTTTCGTTCCATTGGGGGGCATTGCCATAATCCCCACGCTTGGCAGGCAGGTTGGGGATCGCAGTAATTTGTTATTCCACAGAAGCGCTGCTGCCCGCTTCCCTAGTGAAAGTTCCCTTAGTCGCCTCTTATGACACCCACGGGAGGATATGGGTTGGTACTATTCTATGCCACACGGCTACTGCACTAAAAGGGACAAGTTCAGTAAAAAATCCAGACAACTAAGGCCTGATTTTGAACTGAACCTGATGCGTGTATACTCTTTTAAAACAAAAATGCTTTCTATTTTAACATATAAACATGGTATAAGAACAATCAAAAACTTGCGATACAATCGGACCGGCCGCGACGTCCGACGGAGGCGTGAATTCCTTCCACGGAATTTTTACTCACTTTCTACAAAACTGACATAAATGTTACGTGAACTGTGTTAATAGTCCCACTTTGTACAAAAAATGTATTTTCCATTCATCATCATGATTTAATACGAAAAGCGCTTTTTTCACGTTTGATTAGGCTCTTCAAATTTTATTGCAAACAATCAATGATGAAATTTTAATAAAAATAAATGCTGACCCATCGATTACATATTTAAACTCATTTTCATCTCATTCATCAGGTTTATTATTAATCAATATAACGTCAAACATAATAGCTTTATAAAGATTAATATAAACTAATAACTCTTTTTATAAATTCGCTAACCGGACAAAACATTACAAAAAAACATGCAACACACCTTATTTTTGCTGTTTGGAACATAAATCATGGGAAGCAGACACTATAAAGACATTTGAGACGTTAATAGGCTCCACAATTAACATACTATGTTTTTTTTTTTCTTTAAATAATAACCTTACCTACACAACGGAATAAAGTGAGTAAGTTCAACTATAAATCTTATCAAGGCAATATTAAATATAAAGCGAACCACTTAGTTCTTTCCCAGCTGCCGGAAGATGGTACATCGGTCCCATTCCTCTCAAGCCCACACTAATAACGTGAACAGATTTAAAAATAAACTCACAGGCTACTTAAAGCATGCAAAAATGAGTTAAATGTCCTTTTATTAAAATAAGAGCAGAATGAGTGTTGCAGTTCTTGATTTAAATGTTTAATTAAGTGGTTTGAGTATTTTAATTTTTTTAAATGTATGGGAATGAAATTAATCATTATATAAAAATGAAATCGACAGAATGTAAAATGGTTTTAATTATTCAATTTAGAGCAACCAATCGTCAACAAAATAAATCAGAAAAAGGTAATCAAATAAACAACGGTATATAGGAGAAAATAATCAATAAAATTGATTCTTTCTCTTAGTTTTAATCATTAGGCCTTTTAAAATATGCCCAGTGGTTCGACGGATTGAACCCCCGGGCACTAATATCCAACTGGAGTACATTAAATCCTACAGTGCCTCGGGCAAAAAAGAAATCGCCACACCTTGCTTCATTCGTATTCATCAGTCGTAGTCCATATTACATTACGCTCGAAATCGCGTGCCGGCGTCACGATACCTCTGATAACAAAGACCAGTATACCAGGACACACGTTGCAGATGCAGCGCATACCGAGCCACGGCTTTTTCAGAATTGGTTTATAAACTTTGATATTTTGACGCCTCGCAAGTCGCCAACAAATTAAATAATAAAGGGCTGATTCGTATGCAGCCGGCGTGCCACGAATGAAGTCTTCCATTTTAAAGACATGTGTTGCTAAATTCAGATGGCGAGGATCAAGGAAATGTCACTGGCATTGATCTTGTTTTTTTTTACATAGTAATTTATGTGCTTGCATACAACATAACACCTACGTGTTAGGTTCCATATTAGTAACCGTGGTAAAACTCTATCAGAAGAATCAAGCTCTGGCTTAAGCTATTACTGACACATGATTGCATTGACTGGACTGGTCTACTCAAATCTGCGTGTTTTTTTTTTAATGATTAAAACTAGCGCTTGACTGCAATCCCGCCTGATGGTAAGCAGTGATGCAATCGTTGATGGTAAAGCGCGCTAGTTTATTAAGCCCATTCATTTAAAAAACCTAAGTGAATAGGAAGGAAGACGGCAGTTGAGCGAGGTGGTGCAATGTTAGACCCGACACGACCAACGATGCTGCGCCAGAGGGAGATTGATCTGGAGACTCTCCACGACCTAACTCCCGACACAACAACATTTGGCGCATCGTACCCGGCACACATCGCAACACAACTGCTCAGACCCGTCCTCCGTACGGCTTCACCAGACATCATGCCGGAACACGACGAATCTCTTGGCGGTAAGACTTTGTCTGGTGGGTGATAACTTCTGCCGGCAGCCGATGTTATGGCCTACCACCGAGAAAGTCTTTAAGGTTCTTTTTCTCCACTTGTTTTCAAATGTAGTCAGAATGGAAATCGACTCCAATTTGTTTATTTTTTTCTAATATAACGTGTAAAAATGATTCCTATATCGCATCCGAAGAAGAAATTTTATATACCATTATAAACAATTTAATTTCAGGTTTTGTGCATCTTATGAATATTATAAAATACAGACTAAGTATTTGTAATAACATGACTGCACGGTTAGCGCAGTGGATAAGCTATTGACTGTTGCGCTGCGTGTCGCGGGTTCGATTCCCGCACGGAACAAATATTTGTTCCTACCTACCTTTTTATTTACCTACCTTTATTAGGACCTACAAGTAGTTGTTCCGGCTCTGGCTGTTTGTGTATATGAGTTTATAGTTTTGTAAACACACCCATGTTGCAGGAGAAATTTCAAATGTGGGGCAACGTTTTCTTTTTTTAACAAAGACAAAGGAATAAGTATTCCTAATCTGCACAGTTCTATCCAATCTCAAACTCATCTATTGTCAAATCAACGATGACTTAAAATATACATCCTCAGTTGAAGTACAGTTTATGATCTAAAAATGTCCCGAAAACAGGTTAAACCATTCCTGTCTCCACAGTACTTCAAAACGGCACAGGAACACTCTTAATTACTCAAACAAGGAGACACAAGCCTCCAAAAGACAATATTTTGACACATTCACACAGGCTTTATCGCTGTGCACACATCACGTTTGTTCGTGAAAGCCATTCAGAATTTTTTCCCCGAGGACTTTGTGTTGTACCACTATTTGATTTTCTACCAACGTGACAAGTGCAAAGGACCTTATGTTATGGACAGGCAAATATGGCTATCCCTAGTTTTTGTCTTAAAGCGCTTGTGGGTGTCAACATGCCTGGGATTCAATTTATTGCACCTACATTCAGATTTAGATTTTACGCTTGATTGGCAATGCATACTTTTTAAATTAGATTGACTTATGTCCCGTACAATCTAAATTCAATTCACTTGTATATCTGTTTTTTACACTCCAATATATGTTTGCAGCAAAAACATTCAAACAGTCTAATACATTTTTTTTTGCCAAAAACCAAATGCTCATTTTAAAATACTATAAAATATTAAGTGCCATTTTGACTAATGTGTAAATGAAGTAGTTTATCTTCAATGTCTTATTGGATGTTAATAGTTCCGTCAATATTTTGTTCGAAAATAAAAAAAAAAAACTGGATAAACGGTAATAAAACTTGAGGGACGGTAGTCTTCTAATCAAATTAAATTAGTAATTTGAATTATATTGCTAATCCATTGCTCTATATGTTCAAAAATGTATCTGCTCAACAACATATACAACGAAATGAATTTGCGTTTTTTTAATAGGTATACGAGAAAATTAAGAAGTCAACATAACTAAGTACCGACGGCAGCTGCGTAATCTATCATTCCTATATCCGTTTCATCTCTTTGTCTATTATTTTTAAAAGTAGAACAAAAATATTAAAACCATCACATCGTCTCCATGAATTCTCGAAGGAAACGAGAATTTCCGACGAACACGTTCATATTTACGTAACACTCGACTACAAAGAAAAGCAAATAGAAAAGTTCAAAAGTAAGTAATACGATTTCCAGCGGTCCGAACGCGAGGCACCGCGCGGAGTGCACCGAGGCCTTTTTTTACTGTAGGCCGAATATGTTGGTGAAGCGAGGCCGAGTCAACAGGCCGTGATCTCGATCGCTCTCAGGCCGTGTTTACCCGCTCGGCCCTCAAGGATTAATGCGCGACGCAAATATTTATCTAAACGTCTGCGGATTGACAGTTCGGTCGTCAATTGTTTGTTGTCTTTACCTTTTCAAATGAGCATTTCATTTCGAGTTGCACCCATTGCCTTAAGTGGTGTTCGGGTTTTGTTTATTTTCCTGTTTTTTTCTTTATTAAATTCGTCGATCGCCAGGCATTGTCTTTTACTGTGACAAAATTCAATCTTATCTCTTTTGGACAATGCTATTCGTTTTTTGTGAATTCTTCATTAGCAATTCTCAAGGATACCTTTGTAACAAGTACTGTTTTGTTGTAGGGGTATTGCCAAAGCTGGGGAGCCAAATAATCTATCACCGATGTCACCAGGGGTCCTGATCATGGACCCAGCAATTCACTCCACCCTCAGGCGGAAACAGAGAAGACTAGCCAGGGAGAACCCTGGAGTCTTATCAGCAGTTGCCAAAGGAGCCAGCATGGCTGTCGCAGAATGCCAACACCAATTCAAATACAGACGATGGAACTGTTCAACAAGAAACTTCCTCAGAGGGAAAAACTTGTTTGGGAAAATCGTGGACAGAGGTAAGCTGTTATGAGATTAATTAAAGCCAAACAACTGACAAAGGTTGACGAGTTAATACCCCACTCACGATTTTATTGTCGCCTTCACGGACAAAAACTGAACAATAACGCAAAAACGTTTTTGGGCACACGCGTCATTCATTTGTCTCAATTTTGATATCGCAAAACAAAACAAACAAAACTCTTAAAAGAACTCAAGAAAATAAGCTTCTAAATACTAAGGAAACAGATTAAAGACCACTCAGATATTAAAAAGGCTAATCTTTAAAAAACGCAATCGAAAATCTCGCGTCGTACCTATAGTTTTCCTTTTAACACTGCAATGAGAAACGGTGGACAAAAGATGTTTTGTATAAATCCCCAATCCTTGTTACAAAGAGAAGCTACAAATTAAGTGATATCTTTAGTTGGCAACCCTTTTAAAAGATTTTATCTGTATTCAACGGGAGGGTAGCCAGTCGGGGGCACATATAAAAGACTCATCGAGATAAAATATCCTGGATCAATTACACGAAAACGAGTGACGTTTGAGTTCCCGTTTGTCGATAACTCTCTGTTATTTACGTTTTTCAATCCCGGTTTGTGAACGTGTTTTAATATTTCACGAGAGATTGAAATATAATTTTACTTTTTTATGAATGAGATCATAATCCGAATCTGATTCCGAATCGATTCTTCTGTAGTCTTTTGAAAAAAAAAACACATGTTTTAATATCCCATAAACAGCGGTTCACAATTGTGCGAGCGTCGAATCCATTTAGTTGATTTGAATGGATGTAGATTATTATCAATAGATTTAAATCAGCAAATAGATAGCCATTACCCCACAATACTGGTTACACAACTGAATTCAATAGGTTAAGGATATTACTCGAAGTAATCCCTTTTAAAGGCTTTACTTTATTCAGCGCATTAAGTATTTTATTTAACAGTATAAAGACTTAGTTTTCAATTTAAAATAATAACCTACATTTATAAAGGTACACTTCAAAATTAAAATGTTTTAAAACGCATTGCTTTATTTAGTTTTGTCGTCTTTTAAATGTTGCCGGAGCTTTAGTAGCAAGTATATAAGGTTGAAAATTGTTTGGCAAGCAAGTTTTTCGGCGGTAAGATTTTGTTGTCAGATCGGGGCTGCCCTATCTCCGGTGTCCGATTTCGTTGCTTTGTACGCGATACGCCTTATTATGAGCCTGCGAACATCTGTTCGGCACAACAAGAATTATGTGCTATAATAGCAAAAAAAAGGTAGTTTTGTGATTCAATTCTGTCGTTTGCATTATTTTTTACGTTTTTTCTCTAATACGTTTTGCAACAAAACTTTTTAGTGCAAATATAAACACGGGATAAGTAAAACAAATAAAAAATGAGTTACTGAATGAATTGTGGCAACCAAGTGAGTTATTTCAAAAAGCTTTTGGTAGTTCAGAGTTTAGGTTGAACATTAGGGGGTTATCAGCAAAATTAAAAGCTTCGACTGCTGTATCTCGAGTTAATTCGATCTCATTTGGGATCGGCGCAGGCGCAATATGTATATCGTCTATATGTCTTCTTAGCTCCGGTTATTGACCCGCGTCTCAAATGTGTTAATGAATAGTGCAAACTGTTTCTGTAAATGTCTCTATTAGCCGAGAATAGGTTTCTCTCTCATAAAAAACAAAAAAGCCATAGGTTCTTCGTAGGGTTATTTTTGATTCTTATTTTTTTCTGACATTACATTTTCCTCTTTAATGGAGTATCTTTAAGGTACTAGTTACTTCATAGCACTTTTTTTTTTCATAAATATAAACTACTTAGTGCTTGACCGCAATCTCGCCTGATGATAAGCAGCGATGCAATCATTGATGGTAAAGGGCGCTAGCTTATTAAGAGCCTATTCACTTGTCTAGAGGAAACTTAACTTATATTTAAGTTCCCTCTAGACAAGTAAAATTTGCCAGCGGCACTCTTCCCGTCTGACAAGACGGGAAGACTGCAGCTGGCAAATTGTTCCTGTCCCTTGATGTACGCGGTATAGAAGACGAATCGAAACGTTTTGTCCGGATCGTAGTGGTATCAACAACGTAACGGTACAGTAAGGGTCAAAAGTGGAGGACCACTTTTGAACCTTATTGTTATTGCAATAAAGTTCAAAAGTGGTAATGCACTTTTGACCCTTGATTGCACAAGTACCTACTTCGTAGTGGGTACGTTACTTCATAGATAGAACATGGGCTAGCGGTGGGATGTAATGTCATAGACTGGTGACCTTTTTGTGCGGACAAAGTCGCGGGCAAAAGTAACTCTACAGTGTTAATAACGATTTAGCTTAGCCTACACATCAAGCTATTATAATCTGTCAAATCTCTTTCATCGATTTTCAACTTTATCACAAAAGCAAAGCTGACTGGGGAAAATACAGTTTCACCTCGATTAGCCTACTGACGTCTGTAGTTGTACTTAATAACTAAAACAAACTTTATAAAATATAAAATGACATAATATGACTTAATAAACTTTCGTTTCATATGAAACATCATTTTTTTTTTTCCGAAGGTGGAAATGGACTATTCTCCGCTCAGGGACGCGGAGGGGTGTGCCGTACCTACTCTTACCGGCTAAAAAACCACCTATGCATTCGTCATCTACCGTTCCGGGGTATTGGGTCCTCCCAATTCTACGTTACATGAAACATCAACCTATTGAGGTCATAGTAACAATTATTACGTAATTTATAGGTGACTTAATCTATACTAATATATAAAGCTGAAGAGTTTGTTTGCATGTTTGTTTGTTTGTTCGCGCTAATCTCGGACACTACTGGTCCAATTTCAAAAATTCTTTTTGCGTTGGATAGCCCATTAATCCAGGAAGGCTTTAGGCTGTATATTGTATAAAATCACGCTGCGACCAATAGGAGCGGAGCATAACTAATTCCGCTCCGCTCTGCGAGTCGCTAAACTTAAGTGGCAGTGGGCAGGGCACATTGCTCGTAGAACCGATGGCCGATGGGGCAGTAAGGTTCTGGAGTGGCGACCACGTACTGGAAGACGCAGCGTAGGGAGGCCCCCAACAAGGTGGACCGATGACCTGGTGAAGGTCGCAGGAAGCCGATGGATGCGGGCAGCACAAGACCGGTCAGCGTGGAAAGCCTTGGGGGAGGCCTTTGTCCAGCAGTGGACATCTATAGGCTGAAGAAGAAGAAGAAGATAACTAACTCCACGCAAACGAAGTCGCTGGCGGCTGCTAGTTAAAGATAAAGATCATTTATTTGCTCAAAATTTCATTACAATAGTAGCTGAAAATAGAAGAACAAAAGAGTTTATTTATTAATTGAAGAACCGTCATGTTAATTAATTCAATTTATTGATGACGTAAATTAGTCTAGCTGTAGAATCTCAACATCCCTGAATTATTAAAATATACCTATGCAACGTTATTTTTTGTTTATGGGAAACCTGCACCCTAATTGCGCGCGCGGGCGTTGACCTCTAGCGTCAGCTGTGGCGCGCGGCGCAAGTACTATCTAACCGCTCGGTAACCACTCTGCAACAATTTCTAAATGTATTTGGGAAAAATATAACTCGGTGTAAAAATGATTGGAATCGAGTCAGTTGCTTATTCTGAACAAATTATATTTAGGTTTCACATAAACAAAAAAGACCGTTACCTATATACATACACATTTTATTCCGTCTGACTCTGGTCTATTGTGGCTCCGAAATGGCCGCTCTAGTTTTAATGCAATTAAGGATGGTATAAAAAGTTGTCAATGAGTTTAAATACTGGGTGGAGTTCTGTACTCCACGCGTCCGGCGAGATTGATTGCGACGTCAGGGCACGTATTTCCGCAGCTTGGGCAAAATGGCGTGAGGTGACGGGTGTCATTTGTGACCCCAAAATGCCGGTTAAGCTTAAGGGGCCGGTCTATAAGACCATCATTAGACCTGTTCTCCTGTATGGCAGTAAGGCGTGGC
Source organism: Sesamia nonagrioides (assembly GCA_017933935.1). NCBI lineage: Eukaryota > Metazoa > Arthropoda > Insecta > Lepidoptera > Noctuidae > Sesamia > Sesamia nonagrioides. The sequence goes on along the minus strand of JADWQK010001079.1, from coordinate 691,943 downwards.
CTGTGCTTGAGCGACACTCGAATCAAATTTAGGAAATCAGGCACTTGCCGTTGAGACGCGCGCGTTACAGATACTTAGGTCCGTATTACAGAACGTCACTCAAAACTCAAGCTCTATTTAAGTCTCGTTTCAAGCCATTTGATTGGTTGAAACTAGTTTTAAGTAATGCTTAAACAGAGATCAATGCTTGAGTTTCCTTCTGGAATACGCTCCTTAGTCTTTCGACTGCAACTCATAGTCTTGCGACTGCAACACATAGTCTTGCGACTGCAACACATAGTCTTGCGAATGCAACTCAGTCTTGCGAATGCAATGCTTGGTGATACCGTGGGGCGCAGCTAGTTCTTATAGTTTTGTAGCAGTACCTACAAACGCCACAAAATAACGCGTCATACTGACGTCACGTGAATCCTACATCTCGCAATCAGAGTTTACCGTGCAATTAGTATACATGCAACTTGCCAATTTCAAACCATTGGGCAAGTGGCCTTCTAGACATGACACCCGTCTGGTCAGAGGATACTCCCTTTTCTATGGAGGATGAGTGAACTTTATTCCCTGTTCCTCATTGCCTCCACAATTTTATACGTGGTAAAATAACCTTTAAGGGAAACCACGATCAATAATTAATACAGAAAAAAAAATGTATAGTTGATTCATATGGCGTTTTCTCATTATTAAACGAGATGTCATAAACTATTATGCTTATAAAATATTCATGAAATACAAAATTGGTAACAAATCGTAATTAGGTACATGTTTACACAACACTAATGTTAGCTATAAAGAAAAAAGTGAGGTTGGGTCGCTTTTGGCCTCAGGCGATTTACCAAATGTGGGCCCAGCCAACACATACGAAGAAACATGTTAAACTATTTATGTTGTAAAACCAATTAAAGTTATTCATGATTTCTTTGCTGATTCAAGAATTTAAATGTCAGCACTCCCACTCAAAAAAGTCATTGAAGTTCTTCTAATAAAACCCAAGTCCAGACATCACTTACTAGTCAGCTTATACTACAATGAATAACCGTTAATAATTCAGTCAGACACAAAGCCAGTCATATTAATTTAAAACATTAAATCATTTAATTCTAGTGCTCGCATCCAAGTGATATATAGTCCTTACGCACACAGTAAAGTATTTACCATCGACGACCATAAAACTAAACGCCTAGAGCAAAAAATATATATTGATATTGTATGCGAGGATACTAACTATAAAAGCTAAGTATCATTTTTCTAAATTAAAAGCCAGATATAGCACGGGCTTCGGACCACCATCGTAATAATTTCACATGATAAAAAGAGCAAGTCGATTACAAAATTTATGTTATATGCGTGTGCATTTAGAGCATATTACTTTATTAAGGGCATGCGGGGCGGGCGAGGCGGACGGCGATATTACTGGCCGCAAAATATACTTAATACATTGCAATTAGGTTCATTTTAAAAGCATAATAACGGTCTCAACCCCGCGGGAGCTCGTCACAACGCTACTCAATCAACAAAAAACGTAAACTTGCAAACGTGATCGTCAAAACTTATCAATCCCAGATAGCTTCGCAGTCTGCCCATAATCACGGGCTGGTATACAAAGGCCCCCCGTACGCGACATATATAATTACTAATTTACACGTTGTCACACCATTGACACTCGGATGCGACAACTTCATCTCATTGTGGTGTAAACCTCAAGGATCGTATTAACACAAATGATGACAACGGCACAATGGTAAGGCCTTTATTCGTCGCGTCATTGTCGAGCCGAGAATAGAAAATATATGGTCCGAGTTCCCGCGGCGAGCCCCCTGCGGCGTAGTTTAGCGATTCCACTGCACTCGTACAAGCCCCACGGAAGCCACGTTTACACCTAACGCAGCTCCTAATGGCAGGTAACTCGGCCAATAAAACCCGACCTTTTTTCAAATATTTCCTGTTTTGGTGTGTATCGTACGCGCACCCGAGATGCCGACGTCGTGGGTGGATAAAACGTATAAAACGATCGACACCGAAAATAAAGCCGATATAAAATGCCCTCGACGAAATATTTAATGCTCAATTAGATAAGCGTTTTAGGTTTTGTGGCGTTTGAATTGTTTTCGAGATAACGCGCGTTTTGTGAAACTGAAATAAGACGATTAAGGGCGACGACGATTTGACCGAGATCATATTTATCGACGGATTCCCAGTTTCCAACGTTCCGATCGTCCTTTTATTGTTTATGGACAGCTCACTTAAAACGAAATTATTTTCGGTGTTTTTTCTAGAGTTTGAAAACAAATGTCTTTGTCCATTGTGTGAATGGGTGTCGCAGTGCTGGCTGGTGGCTGGTAGCTAGTGGTAGCTGCAGCGCTTTGTGCCACTCACAATGAGTGATATACGACCGACGTAATTTTGAATTGTCGCACCGGAGCCTCGGAACGCGGACTCAATGTGAAATTATCACCCATACATGGCATAACGAAAATGAATTATTGCTTTTTATGGCCCCATCTTCCAAGTGCTTTTACGGCGAAATTGCCTTATTTGCTTCTATTCCTCTCCAAGTACACGTTGAATTCCATTCTTATTTCATTAGCGAAGGAATCCCGTCTTTTATCATCTCTACGATCCGTCTTTCAGAAAATAAAATGTCATTATATACTCGTAAAAGACATGTTTAGATACAAATAACACGACGTCAATGACTTCATCGTTGCGTTAAAGCCGAGCGTGCCGGAACGATTTCTAAACCGGCCAAACACCGTATTATAAACCGAGTGATTTATGGATGTTTTGAGTAATTACGTCTCATCAAATTTGAATAATGCAAGTCGTCATAAATAAGGCACAAGAGGCTCAACGCGAAACCTCCATAAGTCAATTTTCAAATTAATCTTCTGGAAACACCCTAGCGTGATGACTCAATGTAGACAGGCACATATTTAATTATTACATTAATTTTGAATTATTTAATGGCAGTGGCCGCGGGGCCAGGTGTTCGTCAAATGTCAACAGTGATTAAGTTTTATTTTTACAGTGCGATGCGGCGAACGCGCCACGGATTTACGAGTTTTTGACTTTTATAAATCCTTAACGCCTCGCCTTAACTGCCAATCCGTCGGGACGGAATTATCGCTCGGTGCTCGCGCTGTAAACCTACCACGAGACCATTTATTATCTGCACAGATAATCCACGGACAGCACTTTATTATTAGTTATAATAATAATTTACTTTTATAGATCCACATTACTCATATTTGTTCTTATTTGACTGAGATTTGATGGGGTGAAATTGCCTCAATAAAATAATAGCGCACCTTAATTATGAATATTTTATTGCGTAGGCCTGTGCGAGCAGGTAACGAATGGCTATTTGTATTAGAACTTCAACATCGTCGGTGTCTGACTAATGTTGTTTGGCCATTTAATTAGGCTCGTGTCGGGAATTTACATTAAATTTAATACCGTGACTAATGCGATCAGCAGACGAAGCCTTTTTACATCTGTCATAATTTTTCTACGTCGCCATTTTATTCGCAAAATGCGACAATCGGCTTTGTTGATCGTCGCATCCAGTATGATGAAATATTGAAATAATTTGTTAGTAGTTTTATATGGATAGTTATGTTGAATGAAGAACAAAGTATCACTACCGTACGAGCTGTCAAACGGGTCGCGCCACGGCCCGTGAATCATCCATAGATGAGTTCTAAAATTCTCACAGACCAATTAAAAATTATTTCCAGTTGTCGTTTATGTATTTAATTGGTCGGGTAGCCGCGTACCGTTAGATCATGTTAGAGATAAAGTAAAAGTAGCGATGTTAAGATCACAGCGGGCAGTGATTCACATCTGTGGTGGCCAGATGTGGCGACATTTATCTATGGGTTATGAAGACGTGTTCGCAGCACGTGGTGCGAGCACCTGGCTGGGCCGACCCGGTGCCGGCACCCCGCCGCCGGACGACCAGCTCGCTCACTCGTAACGCACTAAAACAGATATCCGTGAAGCCTCCAATTTATAACTCGACGATAAAACACAGCAGCCTTGTGAAGCTGCAACCCTTCCCAACTATAGGCGATCCCTACCGCTCTTTGGCCATCGTCCATCGCATATTTACACCTTAATGTTAAACCCGATTAGCCGAAAGCCATAATTTCACAAGCGTTATTTACGTGTGCCATATTTAATTGGCCTCACCTATACGTTATAGTTAATGCGACTGAACGTTTCCAAGTCATTACAGAAGATAAATGCACGAGTCCACGACCGCTCGTATGTACGTATCCCTACCTTGAATTAATTTCGTCCGAGCATTGAATGATGGCGAAATTGACATTAAAATTCCCGGTCGAACGTCTCAAGTAATTGCTGAATAAAATACTTTTGTATAACATCCCAAAGGGAAGCACAAAAAGCGAATCCGAGAGCGCTCCGCGGCAGTGTGTGCGCAACGTAATTTATATCGGTGCACGCTGACAACTCAATAAAAAAATGATTTCATTTGCTTATTGAGTCCTTAATAAAGCTGGCGCGGGTTGCTCCGGGCCCGTTCCACATATTATTATTATAAATAACAACAAATACGCGTTCCTTATTATTTCTACATCCATACGGGGTCGGTGAGTTTTTTCCGGAGGGATTTTATAGTGGTGCGTCGGTGGCCGGAAGGCCACCTAAGGAGCAGCGCGAGCCTCACTATATTACTAAATGAATGGCATTAGCCGGCGAGGTGACATGCGATTACACTTGTGTTAGAACGGCGTTAATTGTCAGTTTTATTTTCATTCAGGTATTTAGCGATCAAGATCGGCCTTTAATAGCTTTTGAGGAATTCCATCATAACGTTGGATGCTTCGGGGCGAGAGCGTTTAATGAGGGCCTCAACAATGACGGTATTAATGCGCATTATGCCGTAAAATTACAATGTCTACGAGATCAAGTCTGTGCAGGACCACCGCGATATAAACGTCCTTCAAAACCATGACTCTGGGTGTTATGATTCATTAAAAGTTATAATCGAAAGTTTTAATGATGTCGTATGGAGAACGGGTTACGTCACTAGGGTCCCGTTCGGTTAATAATATCGTCTCATTGTGGAGCCGAGGTCGCGTAGACAAAGGATCGGTATTAATCGTTAAAGTACGAGCTATTAAATCGATATTAAGAGGAAGAATTCGATGCGCGCGCCGTACCACTTGTAATGATCAAATTTATAATCTCTCGGGTAGGTAAGAGGTAGTTCTTTTATTTTCAATCTCAGAGATATACCCTCTCTCTCTTTTAATTGTATTTTATGAGTATTTGATTCTAATGCCGGGCCATTAATTATTTATAGTATTCGATACGGGATGCGAGCATCGATTTATGTATACGTCCGAACGGGATGAATGAACGCGATGCAATCATTGCTCAAGTCTTTATTGTGTGAATATAAACCTAATGATCTTATTTAATAATAATCCCTAATGATCTTGTTGCTTTTAAACGATTATAACCTTACTTGATAACCACAACTCCAAACACTGTAATTAGCCGGAATATTCAGCTTACTTTGATTACACCTCTCGCCCTGTTTAGGATTGTCCTTCCCCATTTAGTTCAAGCCCACGCTCTTAACTTATCAAGAATAATGAGCCAGACAGGTCGAAACTTAAGATAGAATTTTACGAAGACAATTAAAAAACTAATGTGCCCATTGCTCTCGAAAAGGATTTTGATACTGTCAACAAATTAAAAATGTCAATAAAATAATACGATCAAAAAGAGCAAAGCCAATTCAATCCCTCGGACTGCAGTTGCTTGATGAGCCCAAATGTTTTGCGTGGTTAAATTATAATACCTAAAATATTTTAAAACGTTGAGATTTTTTATCCCCATACCCGGAGCAATAATAAAATTTGATTAAAATATGGACCCCTCTGCAGTTGGGATGAATTAATTATACGAATACCAAACATGCCAAAGTGATATATGTGAAATACTGCCTAACTCAATAATGTACCTAAGTATAAGTATGCTATTTTAAATAACCGGGTTTAATCTAAATGATTATCTAGATAGTCTTTGTGCCACCTGATATTATGTCTCAAATCTATTAGAGACATTCCAATCTCTTAAGTAGGTTGTATAACCACTTTTCCTTTCTTCATAAATTAGCATAAATTAATGAAACAACATTTCTATTGTCACCAGGTTGCCGCGAAACGGCGTTCATCTACGCGATCACTAGCGCGAGCGTGACGCACGCGGTGGCGCGCGCGTGCGCCGAAGGCTCCATAGAATCGTGCACGTGCGACTATTCGCACATCGACCGCGTACCTCACCGCACCCGCGCCGCCGCCGCAGCTAACGTTCGCGTCTGGAAGTGGGGTGGCTGCAGCGACAACATTGGTTTCGGTTTCCGATTCAGCCGAGAATTCGTGGACACCGGCGAAAGAGGCAAAACCCTGAGAGAAAAAATGAACCTACACAACAACGAGGCCGGCCGAGCTGTAAGTGTTGAACACTCCTGTCAATAAGCTTATCCAATCACCACTCGACAGTAGCACCTTATAAACATCCATAAAACAATCAGTTATCGCCAATGACGGCCATTGTCATCGCGCCGTGTTTACATTACCATTATGGATGACGATCGATCGTCCGCCACTTGACATGGTGCTTGTGTAATATTAATTATGCGTCGGGCGGCTCGGCCCAGCGCGCGACGACTGCGCAACAGGCACTCATTCGTTGCGCTCGCGCATCTCCCTCCCACCGCACACCCACATTTGCATATCCTCTGTCCGCTTCTTCCCAAAATTCATCAAAAAGGGACGTCGGGCGCCCCGAGCCACCCAGACGCGTCATTAACCGAAGCGCTTAATTCCTGTCACGACAGACGCAATGGGTGTCCACCTGATGAATATTCACAGCATTCCATCGATTGTTTAACACATATTTGGACACTAGACTGTATAACATACGTGGCCATCTACATGTCAATGAATAAATACCGTCGACGACGTTCTACGAAGCGCCTGCGCTCCGAGATAGGAAAATATTTACTGTCTCCCATCCTCGCGTCATTTATCTACCTTCTAAGAATGATGAATGTCCCTAGAGTATGATTTATGATCAGTCCACGCGCGGTGACGACCGGCCCACCTCTTCACGATTTGTAACAATTTGCTCGATCGTGAGATGCGATCGATGGAGTACGCTTAAGAGATCATCGATCACACTGTATCGAACCTTATCGGTGGAATTTAAAGATATTTGGACATCATTATAGACCTCCCCATGATAGAATAAATTAAAGTACGACGTGCTCATTGTGTTGTTTTGTTCACAGCATGTGCAAACGGAGATGCGGCAGGAATGCAAGTGTCACGGCATGTCCGGCTCATGCACTGTTAAGACCTGCTGGATGAGGCTACCCAGCTTTCGCTCTGTGGGCGACTCGCTGAAGGACCGCTTCGACGGCGCATCGCGGGTCATGATGCCAAACACTGACCTGGAGCCGCCTGCGCAGCGGAACGAAGCGGCGCCGCACAGAGTGCCGCGGCGAGACCGATATAGATTCCAACTGCGGCCTCACAATCCAGACCATAAATCACCGGGGGTGAAGGACTTGGTTTACTTGGAGTCATCGCCGGGTTTCTGCGAAAAGAATCCGAGACTGGGCATCCCCGGAACACACGGGCGCGCCTGTAACGATACTAGTATCGGTGTGGACGGCTGCGACCTCATGTGTTGCGGCCGAGGGTATCGGACTGAGACCATGTTCGTGGTGGAGCGATGTAACTGCACCTTTCACTGGTGCTGCGAGGTCAAGTGCAAACTTTGCCGCACAGAAAAAGTGGTGCACACGTGTTTATAGACTCGGACGCTGAAGACGCAGTGATCAATGAGAGAAACTTTAGTGTTGGACAGATGTGAACTCACACTCGAGAGTGGACCTGTTTTCTTATTCGGAGGCAGATAACGGACCATGTATTATAATTACTTCACTTTTTCATCTATCCAAGTCGTTGAAATCGTATATCATGTTGACTTATGTAAATAGTTTCTCTATCACTGTTTATTTCTTCTTTTATACGTGATAATTGATCCGGCGTAAAATTAAAGTAAGCTACTCGTTCGGTTAATTTATTTGACTATTAAGTGCGAACATGTGATCTAGTAACTTTATTTTTTTGGGCACCGTGGTTTGGAAATTAATGAGACCAGTTTACGGGCGATTTATTTCTATCATCAGCTCATTTTGTATTTATTCTAAATTGGACTTATTGGTTTTCTTACGCGGTGAACTGTGTAATTTATTTATTCATAGGTATCGTACATACTCTTCTGAACAGCCGAAGGAGACACGTACGCAAAATGAACTATACAAGACTTTACATGATATTTTTTAATATCATTCCAAAGTTATACTCAGGTTTTTCAAAGAAGTTATTTGCAATTATTATAACAGCGGCCATAATCATTTGAGTTTTATAAATACTTTCTATTTTATGAACGTCCGTGTTGGGTGCATGGTCGTATAACTGTTTTGAGATTCAACAGCGAAATTATCTTGTAATTATAATTTCATATTATAATAAACCCGGCTAATGGAATATGTGGCTTAATGGCATTTGCATAAAGTGTCTTCTTGGGTGTTCAGCGACGGAGGTAGCGTTGGGCCCTTATCAGTCAGTAAGTAGCGTCATCGTAAAAGTGTCCCACATTACGAGATAAACGCTCTGGAGAATTTTAATTAAATATTAAATGAATTAAATAATCAGTATTATACGTATAATATTGTATGCGTGTTGCGTCCGATGCAGGGAGATAATGTTGCACGCGAACTCGGCTGACACTCGTTACGCATCTTATACAGGTGCCGAGATGTCCATCTCCAACAGTTCTTAGTGTATTTAAATGCATGTATTACTATAATAGAAACGTTGTATTTCAATGTTATGCTTTTATAAATATGTTACTGATATTGGACAGCATCGTGAACCTATTCACTTGGCGAGTTTATATTTGAACTTACACAACGTAATCCTTTCGACTAACATATCACTAACTTTGAATAAACATTGACAATTTTTTGACAAATTTTGTATTCTTTTTTTCTGAGACCTAAGGTTTGACATTCCAAATTTGTAAGTTTGCCAGTACCTATAAGTGGAAGCGTTATTAATCATACAAGTAATTATATCAACTTGAATGATATTTCACATGTGATACGTAGTATAGCGACTAAATAGGTGTATAAAAGTAGACTAAACCTACTGAGCTTAATTTTATTATAGTGTGTAAATTCACTGAGCATACTAACTCGTCAAGTATGTTTTATATATTAAAATATTTATTAAAAACTTGTTTTAATTTATTTTATTTTACTTTCATATTAGTGAATGTATTAAAGTAAAATGATGTGTTAGTTTTAGTAAAAAAATCCGATGTTAAAACAATCGGTATTATTTAAAACAGGTATGCGAGTACTTATTCATGTACTTAAAAAAAACGCTTAAATTTCGGATCTCTGTACATAGGTAACTTTTAAAAATGTTTCGGAATTAGTGACAGAGTCTGAGGAACTGATACCGCATCGGATTTAAAAGACTGAAGTTTTTTTTTTTAATTTTCCTAGTTGTAATATCCATGACTGGATCTATTAAAGCCATTGTTTTGAATTTTAGCATTATAGCTATTGTGATAAAAAGTATTTTAACGTAATTTAAAACTGAAACCGTTATGAATTTCGAAGATCGAATTGGTGCCATTTTTTAACATTTTACACCTGACAGCTATTGCCGGTTTTAATCAAAATTATTGTTCTGTCTAAGTAATCAAATTATTGTCATTGTGTAACCATTGTTTTTACGCATGTAAATATTGTCTTAGTTCATTATTTTAAGTTATTTATGTGAATTTAGCATTTTAAAATGTTAATATTAGGTAAAAATACAATTGAAATCAGCTGAACTTATCTGAATCTCAAATCTTATTACTTGTATAATAATGTACCTTTTTGAAATATATTTCGTCCAGTGACCGCTTTTTGGGGGTTGACACAATTTATTGTAATATTGGTTGTACCTACATTAGCAGTATCTATTTATAATTAAAATATTGATTAGTTGTTACTAAAAATATTAAATTGATCAAAAACCTTGAAAAATTTGTTTTACTGAAACTTTTCAAATTATGGAATTAATATTAATTCTTGAAATGACAGGTTCCTAATTAACAGTTTCAAAGGATTAATAAATAATAAAAATATAATTACTATTATAATATTAACATACCTGAAAATATATTTCATAAATGAATGGTTTTCCTGGGTAATTATGGTTCTAATTAATATGCATCATAAAGCATAAACTTATAATAGAACCCTATTACGTCTCCTATAAATGCTTTCCTTAAAATATTACTCAAACCGAGCCCACAATACGAAGCGCATTATGAAATACAGTTACAAAATGTACAAGACAAGAACATCTCCATTAGACCTTTATTATCAACGTTTACGTCGCTCCAATCCATCTTCTGTCTCCCTCCCTCCTATTATAAAATAAGTCGATGTTAAAAGCATTAATTTCGATATATAGCATAATACATCCCCAAAGATGTCTCCTCGATAAACGATGTTCTTATTTTGAAATTTATGCGCGCGCATTTATTTATGCAACTGTCACGTAGGGCTGTCTATGTTCCTCATTCCTTTGGTACTAATGGAGAGGATTTGTATTCGTAATTCCTTTGCCAGACGATTTAATTTATTCGAAAACCATGTTGTATGTAACTCGTGGACTTAGCTTTTGAAAGGTGCATATGATAAAGTGCTTAAGTGCATTTTCAGTAATGTAAAACCGAATGAAATTAACCGAACAAAATTACATCTTATACAAAAAATAATTTTTATTTATTATCAGATCCAAGTTTCGTCATCACACAATTGAAATGCCAACCCTGAAAGACTTTCGCCATTTTGTTTTATTGCGAACGCAACCGTTGTAGTTTTGATAGCGTGCAATTTTCTGAAACAGCTTTATTTTCTAGCAGCCACACTTGCCGTACTAAAATTGCACTTTATTATGTTAGTGTTAAAGTTTAATTTCGGTTGATTTTGGTTTAAGAAAGTGAAAAGTTGTTGAGTGCTGGTGGTCCAGTGCGCCCCGAGGTGGGTTCCCACGAGTATCGGCTCCGTTGGAAAATTTATGTTTATGAGCAGAGAAATCTGTCATAAGAGATACGAACGGCGCGGCTGAATCTGAAATAGCGTGAATAATTTTTCATGCAAACGGATTTTGGCCGTGTGAACATTATTTCTCTGTTGTGAATCATATTCGGGTCAAGCATGAGCACAATAAAATAGGTTAGATATCGTTTCTTCTCCGTGAGCCTTTTAAGAGAAAGAACACAAACACTCATTCAAAAAGGCATTTATAAAGTAATAACATTTGTCTGTTAATAAAACTCGAATATAGTCCCGTAAAAATAATAACAAACATAAAAAGAGCTTGGCACAAGTTTTTCATTTTTGTAGGCTCAGCCTTGCTCCGTTTTCTCCATAATTCCTGGTTCGATTGACGTGGTTCTTTTTAAAATAAAAAGCTTTACCTTTGGGCACGCCATAATAGTGGCGGTAAGTCCCCTCTTTGAGGAATGGCTAGAGAGGCGCCCCGGCGCCCTCATCTTCCGCCTGACGCAGGTCCTCACTGGACACGGCTGTTTCGGGAAGTATCTGTTCCGGTTAAGATAGAATCGCCCTGAGGATCCGCGGCGACTTTCTATCGAGCACCCTCAAATTAAAACGACAAATATTGAACGTGTTTACGTGACTTTATTTTGCTAAAATACTCAATGACATTATCAAAATTTACTTTCCTCTCCTTTTCAATGGACAATATGGATAGACTGGCAAATCGTGTTTGGCTCATTGTAGATCTTAAGTAAGATTTTGTCACCCCTTGATGCTTGGCACACGGGGCGGACCGCCCCCATTGCACCGCCCTCGCCTTACGCCGCCACTGTTCTTGTGGTAGCGATCGACGGCGATCTCTTGCATTCGGCTCTGATCCAAGTCATGGTCCGGAGCGAGAGCGCATAGCAGGCCGTCACCTCCTTTTACGAAGCAGTGACGCGGTGAAAGAAAGGAGGGGGAGCGCGTGAAGAAGCGGGAATCTCAGCGTCCTCACGCCTCTAGCTGCCGTAGGAGACGCCCTGGTTGGGAGACAACATCGAACTCCCGGCCACCCTAGGCGCGGTCTTGCGGACGGCGACCACCGATCCACGACTACCGATGCCTGCTAGGGCTGCGGGTTCGTTGAAAGAGAAACCGTGGCCCGTGGAGCACATGCAAGTGAAGGAACACGGATTGGTTTTAGTCAGTAAAAGTCTGACGCTCCGCCCAGAGCGGGACAGGTCATTCGATGATTTCCCATGCACACAAAAAAAGGTTTTACACCCTCAAGATTCGACACTTGCCTAGAAATTTTAGTTAATAATTATGTATTCTGTAGCTGTGACCTAGTGGTATTGTCTTAAAAGTTGTAGGTCATAGAACTACCAGGCGCTTTACTTTGTGTAAATTATTTCATCACCACACGGCGAAGGAAAACATCATGAGGAAACTGGCATGTCCTAGAGTCGAAAACTTCGAAGACATTTAACATCTACCAATCCGCACTAGACCAGCGTGGTAGATTACGGCCCACCTCCTCACATCGAGAGGAGGCCTGTGTCCCAATAGTGGAGTTTAAAGCTGATTATGTAAGTGTATTCTTGATTCATCATAAAATATCAATGACTAGATGTGCCACGCGATTTCAACCGCGTTTTTATATGCCCCGTTCCTATTGGTTGCAACGTGATGTTATATAGCCTAAAGCCTTCCTGGATTAATGGGCTATCCAACGCATAAAGAATTTTTCAATTCGGGCCAGTAGTTCCTGAGATTAGCGCGTTCAAACAAACAAACTCTTCAGCTTTATACATTAGTATAGATTTATTTCTATAAGTTTGTTTTATAGACACTCTAACACGTCATCACGTAATGAAAATCTGGGAAGAAAGGCGGAAAAAAACTTAGAGGTCACAGTCTAAAAGTCCAGAATAATCTTGGTCAGATCATACACCGGTACAGGTTCTACCTAGTTCAGGCAAATTATACATCAGTGCAGTCTCTATTTAGAATTTAAAATATGTACAATTATTATACTAAATATAATATAGAATTATTATAAAAAATATGTACAAAGCTGAGAAAATAAACAATTTATTTATTTATAATGAAGACTAGACAGATTGGTGTCAGAAATTTTCTTTTGAGGAAAGAACCATGCTGATTGAGTAGACCTGTTCAGTCAGCGCACGCATTTCTCGAACAACGGATATTGATGCACATTATTATTATTAGATCATTGGGTCTAGGCAAAAAAGGTGTATGTAATATGTAAGTATAGCCTTACGTAATCCACTTAAACACAAAGAGGAAACGACAAATTGCAGGATTATTCATAAATCGAATTATTCTTATCGAAATTCCATACTTATTGAATTTATACTATAAAATCAGTGACTAGTATTTTATTGACTTTACACATAAGTATGCTTCAGCGAGGTTTAGTGAAATGTTTGTGTTTATTTTTTATTATAATTCTTATACGTAAGTAATTATTTTGCAGTTAAAAAAATGTATAGTCGGTAATATCGACAAGTTTCCTTGACTCTTATAGGCCAGAACTACATAGTTCGAAATCCCAAATCACTTTATCCCTTTTATTAGGATGACAATAAAACAATTTATTTAAAAAGTGCTTCTCTGAAGAAGTTCCGGAGTTATCGACATTATTTGTCATCGGTCGATGGAAGGCGAAGCAAAGAAGTCCTCGAGTGGAGATCTCGCTTAGTAGGCGAGCGTGGCTTGGGACACCGCCCAACTAAAAAAGGTGCCTGGGGCAGACTGGAAACAGTGAGGGGAGGACAGTGTGTTGTGGCGCAGCCTGGGAGAGGCTTTAGCGCTGGACTGCCACTTACAAAGTTAATTGATAAATTAGCTTCTATTTGATTTCGGGATTTCGAGTTATTGTAAAGTAACGTAATGCGTTGATGCCTTGCCTTTTGAAATTTGAAATGCCTTTCAGTACTTGCGTGAAAGATCACAATCTCTCTCAGACATACACTCACAACGAAACGAAAAGACGGACACCACAAACCGAACAACCACAACAAACCAATGAAAAACAACAACAAACCTGTCTCCCAACACGGCCGGTCACCGCGGGAGAACTAGACCATCACCCTTCAACAAACAGAAACGATGTACTTTATATTGCTACACTGAATACCAGAACCCTCAGAACCCAAGAAAGTTTACTAGAGTTGGAACAGTCATTGGTGAATATAAAATTTGATATTTTGGGAATAAGTGAAATGCGAAGATTGGGTGAAAAAATAGAAGAGCATGCCAACTACATACTGTACCAGAAAGGTGAAATTGCCGGACACAGAGGCGTAGGGTTCCTTATAAAAAAATCCTTAAAGAAATACATACAAGAACTGATAGGAATTTCCGACAGATTGGCCATACTGAACATGAAACTACCAGGATACAAAAAACAGTGGACTATCATACAGGCTTACGCACCAACTGAGCAAGCGGAACAAACAGTGCTCGAAGCTTTTTACGAGGATCTATCACTGGCTATTAAAAACAGCGCCGATAAATATATAATCCTAATGGGCGATTTCAACGCACAGATTGGAACGAGGCAAAATATAAATGAGTATATACTGGGGAAGTTCGGATATGGAAAGAGGAGTCGCAACGGACAGAAGCTTGTGGAGTTCTTGATGGAGCATAACCTATCAGCACTTAATTCTGTATTCAAAAAGAGTCAAAGAAACAAATGGACTTGGATTTCCCCTGATGGCTCAACTAAAAACGAAATCGATTACATAATTAGTAACTACCCAAAAGCCTTCACCGACACTACTGTCATAAGTAACCTAAACTTCAATACAAACCACCGGATGGTTCGCTGCTCCCTTAGAACATCCCAACCAAGAATATCTCGTAACAACATCAAAACAAATTTAAAACACCAGTCAAGGCTACCCTGCTTGAATATGTCTAATACTGTACTTAAAGAAGTTGAAAACCACATCATTACCAATGTAAAATTGAACCCTACACAGAAATACGAAATCCTAGAAAAAGAACTACATTACATTGATAATCGAAGTGGAAACACCCATATTGGCAATAAATCTCAACTCAGCGAACTTACCCTGCAACAAATAGAAGAAAGAAAGAAGCTTATAACTAACCAATCAAGAAAGGAAAATAGAAACTTGATCTCAGACCTTAGTAAAAGAATACGGGAAAGCATAAGAAAAGATCGCAAAGTTAAAAGGTTAAAAACATTAGAGTACCACATCCAGAAAACAGGTGGCGTAAAAAAAGCACTGAAAGAACTACGAGAATCGGGCAAAGAATGGGTACCCAAGCTCAAAAGAAGGTCGAAAATAATCACGATACGACAGAACATCAATGGTCTGGCTACAAATTTCTACCGACAACTATACTCAAAACAAGATGCTGAAACAACGAGACACTACAACGAAACTGTTAAAGAACAAACTAACCAAGCAACCTTTGAACCAGTAGCTGCCATTTTACAGTGCGAAGTTGAAAAAGCAATAAAAAGCCAAAAGATGGAGAAGTCCCCGGGACCAGATAAAATTACCAACGAATTGATGAGAGGAACATTAGAAGAACTGGCTCCAATTCTAACAACTATCTTCAACGAAATCATACTAAGCGGGCAGATTCCAGAACAATGGGCAAAATCACACATCATCCTAATTCATAAAAAAGGAGACAAGGAAAACATAGAAAATTACAGACCGATAAGTTTGATGTCAAATGTCTACAAAGTTTTTGCAAAAATAATACTGGATCGAATTAGCACACTACTAGATGAACAGCAACCAGTCGAACAAGCAGGCTTCCGAAAAGGTTTCTCAACTATTGATCACATACACACTGTCAAACAGGTCCTAGAAAAATACAAAGAATATAACAAGAAAATTTATCTAGCCTTTGTAGATTATGCCAAAGCCTTCGACAGCTTAAACCACGAGGATATATGGGCAAGTCTTGAACAACAAGGAATACCAAACTATTATACGAATATCATTAAAACCATATACTCGAACAGCAAGGCAAAAATCCAACTGGAAACGCTTGGTGAAGAATTCTGTATACAGAGGGGCGTCAGACAGGGTGACCCATTATCACCAAAATTATTCTCTGCAGTGCTGGAAAGCATCTTCCGCAAATTGAACTGGGATAAATATGGTATCAACATAAATGGAGCAAAACTGCACCACTTAAGATTTGCGGACGATCTCATACTACTTGATGAACACCCTGAAAACCTCGAAAGTATGATAAACAGCTTAAACGATGAAAGCATTAAAGTCGGGCTTAAAATGAATACCAGTAAGACCAAAGTAATGACAAACACCGCAAAAGTCGACATCAAAGTTAAAGATGGTGTTCTGGAATATGTGGAAGATTATACTTACCTGGGCCAAGTCATCTCAACTAAAGACCAAATGACGAAAGAAATCAACCTCCGCATAGCCACTGGATGGAAGAAATACTGGACGCTGAAAGAAATTATGAAATCCAAAGAATTAGGAATGTCAACGAAAAGAAAAACATTTAACTCTTGCATACTTCCCTGCCTAACTTATGGATGCGAAACCTGGACACTCACCAAAGCACTGCGAGAAAAACTAGCAGTAGCACAGAGAGGAATGGAAAGGAGTATGACTGGTTATAAACGACAGGATAAGATAAGAAATAACGACCTAAGATCTTTAACAAAACTTACCGACATACTAACTCGAGTCGATCAACAGAAATGGAGATGGACAGGGCATATGATGCGTGATAAAGGAGGGAAATGGAGCAAGCTGGTAACAGAGTGGTATCCGAGAGATGGCAAAAGAAACCGAGGAAGGCAAAACTCTAGGTGGGAAGACGAGCTTAAGAGGACAGCAGGTCCTAACTGGAGAAGGGTTACCCAGGACAGACAACAATGGAAAATGTTGGAGGAGGCCTTTGCCAGAAGGCACGCCGAAGTTAGGGACATATTGTAAAAATGTTTTTTATGTATACTGTTATTTTATTTCGGAATAAAGGGCTTTATTATTATTATTATTATTATTAACGTAATGCGTAACGTGTAGGTGCTGAATTACGTAGTACCGTGTTGCGTTTGTTTTGATTTAAATGTAAGGTTCATGAAACCGAACGGGCGTAGTTTCTTAGGACATTTTATTTTAACTTCGAAGTCAAAATAAAATATCCTAAGATATGATATTAAGAGGGTTCGAACCCTCTAAATATCATTTGATATCATCCAACGAAGCCATGCCCATGGTATGTATATATCCTCTGTATTAGACGGTGTATATATAGTCTGCGAGAGGAAATTCCACTCCTAGGCTATAGGCAGAACGGCTACCAGTGTCAGAAATTGTGATTCTGTGAGCTATGTAGATAAGTTGACGCAGAAACGTTATATGTCTTCTGCAAAAATACTAGACACCAGTTTGGCTACTGAGTTTGTTGAAGCACTTATGCTAACACTTAAGCTCCAAAATTTCAATTGGTAAAAAACATGAATTGGCATGACTTCCACGAACGATTTAAGTGTCTTCAAGGCTAGAGTGAATTAGCTCTTAATAAACTAGAGCTCTTTACCATCAACGATTGCACGATTAACTACTTACCTCACTAACCTCTTGCTATAAAGTTTAAAAAAGGACTAAACACTACTTAAATCTCAAAGACAAAAAATCTGGTTTTCAACACTGAGAAAATTTTATTTATCTTTGGTTTAGGAATCCGTCCCACGGCTCCCAAAAAGCAAGATTATTTCCACGCTTTCAAAAGAACAGCAAAAGACGTCTTAAATGCTAACGTTAACTTCGAGCCTGATCATTCTTCCGATATACTAAGACAGTATGAGGATGATGATTCGTCGGGTTATGACAATGAACCAGGTTATGATTTAAGTGACGATGAGGTCAAAAAGTTGAAACTGTGGCCTAAAGGACTCATACCTTATTATATTGATGTTGTGTCTTTTAGTGGTAAGTATTACTAATCTTCAACTTACGCTGTTATATAATACATTTATTATCACAAAAATAAATATCATCATCATCATCATCATCAAACTTTTATCATCCGACTGCTGGGCACAGGCCTTCTCTCATACAGAGAAGTATTGAGCCTAATCACCACGCTTGCTCAATACGGGTTGGCGATTTTAGACTTAAAATCCAGGTTTCCTCAAGATGTTTTCCTTTACCTTTTAATCAGTCATTGGATGACCTTTCCCGCTTTGGGAGGACCGGAAGGGCGTGTCAGACTTTCACTGTCTAAGAACCACTCGTGTTCTTACACTTGCCTGTGTGGCCACGATATCTCTCGAGCAACCCGCAGCCCTAGCTGGCATCGGTGTTGGTGGACCCCGTCACGAGTGTATGAAGCATCGGACGAATAAATAGTATTTATAAAAAATAGAAGAGTGCATACAAACTGTTTCATATGTTCCTGGACTGGAAGTTCCTTTTACTTCACCTCAACTTACAATTTCCAAGTGTCATTTATATAGTAACTATTTTTCAGATAAAGTCCTTCGGGATCGTATCCGCTCGTTCCTCAATGCTGTTCAAAGCAAGACCAAGGTTAGTTTCATAGAGATGCCTACTCCACCGAAAGATGATGACACCAGATGGGTGTTCTTTGTCAACCGTCGAGGTCAACTGGGCTGTTCTGACCATTCTATTCTGAATTTTACCAATGAAGGAGTTCAGGTAAGTATTAGTCTGATAGCTTTTTTTATATTGTAAACTAGTGCTTGATTGCAATACCGCCTGATAGTAAGCAGTGATGCAATCCTTGATGCTAAAGCGCACTAGTTTATTGAGAGGCTATTCACTCTAGCCTTGAAGACACTGAAATTGTTGTCAGATAGAAAGACAAATTGTTCCAGTCCTTCGATGTCAGATATATTTTTAGGGTCTCAAGAATCCGTGGGATTCGAAAAGTACAAAGGGGTTACATAACACAATATCAGTAGGAATGGCTTACATTTTTACAGTTTAACAACATTCATTGCGTTGTTAACGTTGTTAAGGAAACAAATTATTTGAATATGTAGCAATGGATCAGCAATATGCATCAAAATTGTTCAGTTTGACTGTGTGATATGCAATAAGGGTATATGTGGCGACGCTTATGTCCATCAATGAATGCCTATTAACATTTTTTTTTCAATATGCGATGTCCCCATACTAGAAATTACTCCTATATCGTGATATACTGATGATTAATTTGCGAAGAAGATGGTGGGCCTATTTATTTTACTAGGGTTACTTGAAGCGATTTCATTGATCTAATAATAATAAAACTTTATTGTTCAAAAAACAACGTTACAATATCTGAATAGCACACTAACTTGCCGCCAAACTAGGGAGTGTGGCGGTAAGTTTCCCTGTCATGTAGACTATTTTCTTTCGCCCATCAAGATTATAAGATAGGTGCATACAAAGAAAAAATAACATTTATTTGCGGTAAACATGACGCAAACTTTAAACATAACTTTTCTAAGTTATTTGTACTTTCTAAGTCTATCTTGGATACCAATGACTGAGCTCAAGGTGAAGGAAAACATCTTGAGGATACTTGGACTTTATGTCTGAAATCCCCAACCCGCATTGAGGTGATGATGGTGATTACGCTCAATCCTTTTCTGCATGAGAGAGGAGGCCTGAGCCCAGCAGTGGCAGGATAAATAGGTTGATAATGATGATGATGAAACATGTCGCAAAAGTTTACAAAAAAAAAAAAAAAAAAAAAAATAGTTGAGGAAACATGCGTCACATCCACGCATAACCGCTGCCATATATTCGACCATCCTGCTTACTTATTTCCTTTAGTGACTTTGACTTATGTACTAATCTATTTTCTTCTATTAAAAGCATGTAAATTTGGGCTACGATTGTATTTGGATGGGAGGAGAGCTTGCGGAGACAGTTCTGTCAATAGTTGGAGTACCACCCCAGCACAATTCGCCGGATCGAGACGAATATATCAAGATTATAGAAGAAAATATCATGCCAGGTAACGTACTAGATGGCGTAGCACACTATCAGTAGCAATGGGTTTCATTTTGACACTTCAACAACATTCATTGCGTGATTTACATTGTTGAACAGAGACATTGACAATGACAGAGCAATGGATTAGCAATAGGCAATAAGGGTGCTGGTCGGATTAAAACAAAGTTAAATATAGGATACTAGCTGCATCCCGCGGTTAAGTTTCTTTCCCAATAGAACATCAGAATAAAAAGTATCATGTATGTTATTCCTGGTTAAAAACCATATGTGTGCCAAATTTCATCCAACTTCGTTCAATTATTTAGGCGTGAAAGCGAAACAAACAAACTAATTCACTTGTTTGTTCGCTCTAATCTCGGGAACTACTGGCCCGATTTGAAGAATTCTTTTTGCGTTGGATAGCCCATTAATCCAGGAAGGCTTTTGGCTATATAACGTCACACTGCGACCAATAGGAGCGGAGCATAAGTAAACCACGCGAACGAAGTCGCTAACGGCCGCTAGTTCAAAATATTAGTGAGAATTTTTAAACAGTGCGTCAATTTAAACCATTAGTACTTAATTTCTCCGTGTGATTTCAAGCCTCTAGCGGAGAAATCGGTTATAAAGGAATAAAACCTACAGTTACATGGAAAAGTGTAATAACTACGTTGTCAAAATATATGGAAAAACTGGGTATTATTTTTAGCGCCAGAAGCGATTGCATTATTGATAAGGCCGCCCATTCTATGTTTTGTAGTGTTGAATGTATTTTTAAGTATGTTTTTGGAGTACAATAAAGTATATAAATAAATAAAAAATTCTACTTCTAGAATGATATTACGATTTCACGGTTTCAGCGAGTTACCGCTAGATTTCACTGGTATTTTTTATGTGTATACCTAGTACCTACAAAATTTAAAAAAAGAGTTTCAGCTTTTGTCCACTTTGTTGCTGTATCCCTTAGAAATGGATATAGTTCTTGTCTATACTGCAATGTCCAAATGCCGATCAAAGTGTTAGAATTTATTTAAAGTAGATTGCAAAGCGTGTGGCTAAAGGAACTCTCACCAGGAAAGTAACATCAGCTCTTCTCCTGAGGAATATCAAATTATTGAGATCCTCAACCCGCCTACCAGCGTGGGAGTTATGGCATATGGATTCCAGGCGATATGTTATCAATACTTACTTAATATTTTCATTATTCCAGAAAAAAGATACTTATTTAACAAGCTAAGTAACGACCAATGGTTGTTTCATGATTTAAAATACGATTTCGCCAGTGCTGGTCATTTTCACCGTCACAAGCATTCAACAAATGGACGAGCGACCATTGAATTTATGGTAAGAATATTTTTGGTAAGCAGTAACGCAATCGTTGAAGGTAAAGAGCGCTAGTTTAATAAGAGCCTATGCACTAAAAAAACGGAATGAATAGGAAGGAAGCCAGCAGTTGAGCGAGGTGATGCAATATTAAACCGAACAACACGACCAACGATTTTGCGCCAGAGGGAAATTGATCTGGAGACCCTCCACGTCCCAACTTCCGACACAACATTTGGCGCATCGTACCCGGCACACGCACCACAACTGCTCAGATCCCTCCTCCGTATGGCTTCACCAGACATCATGCCATCAGTATCATTTCATCAGCGATCTTTTCATATTACTTATTATTCATTACTAGCTGTTGTTCGCGTTTTCGGCTGTGGTCCAGGATAAAAAAGTATCCTATCAAAAGCAACTACATTACCAGTAAAAGTCTTCTCCAAATCATGATCCCCATTTGCTACCCATATCCGTTCAGCCGTTTTACCGCAAAAGCGTAGTTCTAAAATTTTTCTTAATGGATATACCTACTTGTAGGCTGATTTCAGTTCATTTTAATTTATTGTCGTATCACGAGTGACAAAAACTTTTTTTGATAGGTACTCGCCTCTCCTTTGTAAAGAATTATAATATGAGTTCTCTAATATAAACAATCATCATACTTACAGAATCCGAACGGTACTGATTCCTTTGAAAACCGTATCAGATTTTCTCCAAGCGATATTAAAAAAATAAGACTATTATACAACTACATTGCCACGAAAAAAGAAAATATTGTTCCCGAATGTGAAAAACTTTTTCGGAAGGGTGAGAATTTCGATAAATCTCCAAAAATAAGGGATCACTTGGGCCCGGAACCAAGAAAGAAACCAAACAAATATCTCGGTTTACCAGAGAATCCTCATGAAAAAGAACAGATTTATATTGACCATAACGATAAGGACCATGAAGATATAAACCATGTAAAAGACAATGAAAAAGGAAGTGATATTAAGTCAGAAGAATATGTAGATAGAAGAAGTGACAAACCTGCCAGAATGTAACCTAAAGAAAACATAAAACATGTATTAGACCTACTGCCATATCTATCATATTTATCAAACCTGAGACAAGCACAAAAGAAAAGCTGTACATAATCATCACCACCTCAGCGGTAATCCCAGTCGCATCCGAAGCTTTTTCAGCTTTGGAGCCTGGGGTCCGCTTTACCAGTCTAACTGCTGATTTTGGCTAAACTTCGATATTTTCCGTGAAGGGACTCTGCCGCCTCACCTCCACATCCCGAAGTCGATATCGAAGCATTGCAGTTAGACCAATTGTTGGACTTTTGAGGGCTCCAACAGCACGAAACGACTGCCTTTAGATGTTTGTACATAATAAAACACTGAAATGCAATAAATAAATGCAAAAACAATTTGTAATATTAAACATTTATTATATCATCTATCACATTATAAGCATGTTTGTATATTTCGTTTCACGTAGCATGTTTCACATATTACTTCACAACACCATTTAAATTGGCAATTGCAGTTCTCAGTTTCTTTGATCGAGGTTTCTTTGTAACCTCGTCTGCAACATAATTGATCACAACTATCTGTTCCCGCTGAGCTAATATTGCACTGACGGCCCAAGGTTCCTAGGGAGCCAGTCTTCATGTTAGCTGAGCAGAAGTCTGGTGACTCTTCAGAGTAGATGATGTCTTTCTTGCCAGGTTTCTTAATACTCGGACTTTCTGGCATAAAACTGTCTCCGTCATTGCTGGCGATTACCTGTTGGCAAAATTTCGAAACGTATTCATTTCTATTATTAAAATAGACTCAACA
This sequence comes from Sesamia nonagrioides, assembly GCA_017933935.1. Lineage (NCBI taxonomy): Eukaryota > Metazoa > Arthropoda > Insecta > Lepidoptera > Noctuidae > Sesamia > Sesamia nonagrioides. Next base: position 668,631 of record JADWQK010001079.1, on the reverse strand, counting down.
CGATCGGAGAGTGATCAAACTCAGGACCAATGGCTTAACATGCTTTCCGAGGTGGGGTACGAATGATAGCAGGCCAAGCTAACCGAAACTGTCAAATATTCCCAATCACCTTGAACCTTAATGCTTTAGAGCCAACGTTGAAAATCGAATAAAGAAAGCTGACAGATTGTAGTAGCTTGATGTGCTGTCATCTGTACAGTGATAATAAGGAAAAGGGAGTGTGTCTGTTAGACGCAATGCTTGTGCACTGTATTATTCCCATGCCACAGACTTGACTCAGTTGAAATTTTGCCACAATTGTCAAAATATGGTCTGGAAGGCTATTATTAATACCTACTATTATAGCACTGAAGGAAATTCTGAAGTTGTATCGTATTTTAAATGCCTTCTATTCTACTTGATCAATGATGGAATAAAAATACAATTCGTTTAAGCTTTCATGGTAAGTGGTCTATTGGTTTAGCAAGGTTTGTTCTGTTGAAGGTCGTGGGAATACGCTGCAAGCAACAAGTATAAGACCGTCGATATGACAATGCTTGGCGGACCTATGTCCATCAGCAGATGTATTTCGGCTGAAAGATGATAGCTATTATACATATATACCTTCGCAGCTCCTTCAAATCTATCACGCAGTCTATCGCCGACTTCCCTGAAGGTCGGCATCCTCCACCAGCAAGTCCTGAGAGTGCAAGAGCCCGACAGCCCGTGGCACTTGCATTCCATCTTCATATTGTTCTTGATTGCCTATCAACAGAAGAAATAATTTATGACCACGAGTAGAACATGGTTACATGTACGGTTATTTGTGAAAAGAAATCCCCAAAAAATAAAGGGTTAGTTAGCTGAATTTACGTTTATAACACATCTATATATTTGGATTAATGCAGTGATTTACGGTCTAACTGGAAACAACAGAGCATTAATATTTTCATGGAGCGGCCGTTTCTACCTACATTTGCTGAAACAATTGTCATCTTCAATTTTATACAATGTTATTTTTTCTTTAAGCGAAATCTGTTAAATAGTTTGTTCAGAATAAGCAACTGAATCGATTCCAATTTTAACACCATTTTATATTTTTCCCAAATATATTTAAAAACTGTTGCAGTGTGTCATATAGCTCCAGCCGCGCGCCGCCGCTGCATGCGCGAGCGGGCGAGCGGCGTATTGACCATATCAATATCATAGACATTCATCATATCTTTTTGAATTTTCGTACATAAATTCTTTGCATAAAGATACGGACACGTGTTTCGGGTTTTGCATGTCCAAAAAAAAGTTGTACAAAACAAAACACATTGAATAAGTAACCAAAGTATCTAACCTTAATGTAAATACCTACGAATATTTTTGAAATGAATACTTCTTTACCGAAGTTGAGCACTTTTGTTGGATAGCGAATATCATTGAATTCACGTGAGCGTGACCGACCCGACCCGATCGTGATCGTCTTTTGTTTTTGTGCATTTTTAATGATTTCAGTTTTGACTTCTGCCGGTCAGTCTCCCACGCTTGTATTTTTTCCCTTAATCATTATTTACATATAATTCTAATTTTTTTATATATAATCCTTAACTAGTGCTTGACTGCAATCCCACCTGATGGTAAGCAGTGATGCAATCGTTGATGGTAAAACGAGCTTGTTTATAAAGCCTATTCACTTAAAACACTCAGTGAATAGAAAGGAAGACGGCAGTTGAGTGAGGTGATGCAATGTTAAACCCAACAACAGGATCAACGATGTTGCGCTAGAGAGAGATTGATCTGGAGACTCCCAGACAAACTCCCGACACAGCAAAGAACATTTGGCGCATCGTATCCGGCACACATCGCAACACAAGTGGTCTGACCCGTCCTCCGTTACGGCTTCACCAGACATCACGACGAATCGCTTGGCGGCAAGACTTTGTCTGGTGAGTGGTAACTTCTGCCAGCAGCTGATTTTATGGTCTACCACCGAGATTTATAGTACATAGATATAATTTGCAAGCTCATAACTGGACTCCTAGTAGAAAATTCTTACTAACCAACCTCCCAGCATTATGGTTATGCAGTTTGATGAGAGTTTTGATGTCGCTTCGTTTTCTGTAACGGCTGTCCATGAATTCCCTGGACTTCTTGAGGCCAAAGCGTACGTTGTCACTACATCCCCCCCATTGCCACCTCTCTGTTGGCACTTGCGAGGGGGGGAGCGTGACGGATTCACGCCCGCGACGGGGTTTTGGTGCTCCCTGAGAAAAGATATGATTAAATGACGAATGTCTCAGTAACAAAGTTTCTTACTTTGTTACTGAGACATCCGTCATAAATGTCTGTTTGTATTTTTTAACCAAACATATTTTTTTTGTAGAATCTCTTTTTCGAGTTATATTATTTTACTCCGAAACCTAATAGTATAAACATGTACCAACATAAGACAGGATAATTATAAAAATAATTTTATTTAGAAACTACATGACTTTGAAATGTTTACCAAATTTATTTTTTTATTTTTCATTTATTTTTAGTGGCTAAACGTTGCGCAACCATGTCAAGGAACATTTCGATGTGGTAACTGTCATTGTTGCTCAGTAGAGGAACAGTGGTTCCACAAACTTAGCACACAAGCATAAAGAACTTATTAGAAGACAAACGTCAAACCTTTTCGCAGGAGCATTCGAGCAGGGATCCCGCGGTGCATGCTCGGGTGATGGAATACGTCACCCCAGCCGCCGTGATCGCGTTCACGAACCCAGTCTCCCTAGTGTCTGTTGACAAAGCAAAACTCGGAATATAAATATACTTTATGAAGATAAATAAATAATGGTACCTAGGAAGCCTTTACCCCGCCTAAGTTATGTTCAAATAATAATTTTTCAAAATCCATACTAATATTATAAATGCGAAAGTAACTCTGTCTGTCTGTCTGTTACGCTTTCCCGGTTAAACCTCTGAACCGATTTTGTTGAAATTTGGCACAGACAATCTTTAGACCCTGAGAAAGAACATAGGCTACCTTTTATCCCGAAAAAAATTGATATTTCCGAGGGAAATCTAAAAAGCGCGATATAACCGAACTCCACGCGGGCGAAGCCGCGGGCGGAAAGCTAGTTTCTAATAAAAATAAGACAACAGCACGACAAGTTACTACAGTGTGTCAGATTTCTATATAAGATATTCAACTATATCTAAGACTTAAGGCACAAAGGTCTTCTTCTTCTTCTTTCTTCTCAACCTATAGAGGTTCACTGTTGGACAAAGGCCTCCCCCAAGGCTTTCAATCCATTGGGGGCATTGTTATAATTCCCACGCTTATCAGACGGGTTCGGGATCGCAGTAATTTGTTATTCCAAAGGAGAAGCACTGCTGCACGTTTCCCTGGTGAGTTCCCTTAGTCGCCTCTACGACACCCACGGGAGGATATAGGTTGGTACTATTCAAGGTAGAGAGAGGGAATATTTGACAGTTTCGGGTAGCTTGACCTGCTGTCGTCCATACAATACATATCATACATAATAGATTAATGAGCTGAAATTTAAACTCAAAGCATTTAGTAAAATGAATCCATTTGAGCACTTTCGAATTTTCAAAATGAAAATGAAATAGTCAGTCAGAACTTTGAAGCTGAACGGACAAGAACCTCCAATGACATTCTTTTAAATAAAGATTACTAAACAAATATCTTGGGTACATTATCCGTAATATAAACCCTAATTTTGTCTAACAAATTGTAAATGAACATAATGTCAACAGCTATATTATATTAGCTTCAAACCCTAAGCTTACACTCAATAATGAAAACAAACACTGCAATAACAGACCTTATCAACATAAACAATGCATATTAAATATGACACACTCATAGCGAAACAATACTAGGCATTTTCGCGTTAGCTGGTCGTTTTATCACTGTACGCATTAGTCTTGGTCATCGTAGGGCATAGAAATAAAATGCTAAACGACATAAAGGCGAACAAATGATACAAAGTGAAGCTGTTGACCTAAAAATCAATATTCACAAGAGTCATGTAATAAAAGCCGATGAGCTTCACAAATCGAAGGTCCCATCCATAAAACATTTAGGTGGGATACAATGAGAGATTGTTCTGCGGGTTTTAGAACCAACTTGCTCGGTGGATATGGAAAATGATGTATTTGTTATACATATGGGTATCATACGCAAAAGACACAAAATGTGTGTCTGAAAAAAAATTTAAACAGATAAGTTTTTTTTATAACTAGCGCTTGAGCGCAATCCCGCCTGATGGTAAGCAATGATGCAATCGTTGATGGTAAGGCGCGCTAGTTTATTAAGAGCCTATTCACTCAAAAAACTAAGTGAATAGGAAGGAAGACGGCAGTTGACCGATGTGATGCAACGTTAAACCCAACAACACGACCAACGATGCTGCGCCAGAGCCTATTGGTCCGTTCGGTCCAAATGATCCCAACTAAACGCAATCATTTGGCAAAAATGTGTTCGCCGATTAGAGGGCTGGTTACTATTTGCCCCATGTGGTAAAAGGCGACTAAGGGAACTCTCACCAGCGAAGCGGGCAGCAGCGCTTTTCCTGTGGAATATCAAGCTACTCCCAATGTAATGAAAGCCTTGAGGGAGGCCTTTATCCAGCAGTGGACATAGACTGAAGAAGAACATTGATGACACTAATGAAGCAAATGATGATAAAGGTCAAACACTGATTTTGTTGTATCTGATTAAGAAATGAAGAAACCCCATCAACCCGTGTTCTAAGTAAAGGTTGTGTATACAAGCATTTTACCGAACACCAGTTTGATAATTTCATCACCAGTGTGTCCCATGCTTACAGGCTTGGGTATAACAATTAATGGCCAGGTCAACCTAGGTCGGATGAATATTCAGTCAGCACGAATAATGTGAAAATCGCTGCGGCAGACATCCATTGAATATTCGTTGGACATCAACGGAATGCCAATGTTTTTATTCAGGTGTTGCGTTACAATAGGATTGGGCTCTTCTTTATAGACATTGTAATGGATGCAGTTTCATTATGGGATATGCCTAATATACAATGACTATGGATTATATGTATATTTAAATATTGCCTTGGTTAATTGGAAAATTTCATTGTAGTTTATTGTGGCGTTTGCAATTTCAATGCAACTTTCTTAGCTGATAAAAGTTTGAATATAATACATAGTCAATTGATTTGTATTTGTTCTTCACTTATATTTTTGTGTTTTATCAGCTTCATTTAAGAAAGTCGATATCGTCACAAAATCTGCTAGATCTAGTCATATTTGAGTTAATGAGTCCTGCTTATACCATTAGGTCAGATAAAGTATCTGCGCTATGCATGTATCATGTATGTTGAATTCATTAGTCAAACTGGCCCAAATATTTATTGTTGTGACAGTAAATATGTAGGTATACATCTTTTTTGGTTGCCTATATTGTGTGTCGCTGCTGGGCAAAAATGTTTGAAAAAATGTTAAAAATTCCGTACCTAAATGGTAAAAACGGAACCCTATTACTAAAAACCTACTGTTAATCTTGTCACCCGGCTGTATCTCATGAACCGCTATAGCTAGACTGTTGAAATTTTCAGTTGTTGTTAAGAGTACAATAATTGAAAGACAGCGAGATTTGTAATTCTTCTGAATTAGTTACAGAGGAATAGTTTTATGCGCTAATTTTATGATCAGTGTAGATTCACCTTTTATCATAAACTGCGGCCGCCCGCAACTTTATTTAAACATAAATTATTTGAACATTTTATTTTAACCCCAACAGAGTATTTGTTTTTTTTTATATGCTCTGCTCCTACTGGCCGTAGCGGGATGTTATATAGCCTAAAACCTTTCAGGATTAAAGGGCTATCCAACGCAAAAAGAATTTTTCAAATAAGACCAGTTGTTTCTGAGATTAGCGCGTTCAAGCAAACAGTTTTTATATATTGGTATAGATTAGCAATCGAAATATGAAGCGTGTCATCCATTTCTCTGAACACATCTTAGGGGACAACAGGGATCCTGGTAGGGAGACAACATCAAACACCCGGCCACCGTTGGCGCGGGCTTGCGGGCGGTGAGCAGTGGGCATCTCGCCGCCCGGTAAGGACCAGTCGACGGCGCGTTGTGTTTCACGCGCATCTCAGAGAGATGTCAGCACATCGTGACGGGGCCCACGAAGACCGATGCCTAATGGGTCAGGGTTGCGGGTTGGTTAAAAAAGAAACCGTGGCCTTGGCGCACAGGCAAGTGATGAAACACGGATGGGTTTTAGTCAGTAAAAGTCTGACACGCCCTTCCGCTCCACCCAGAGCGCGACAGGTCGTTTGGTGCTTTCCCATCCAGAACAAAAAAAAGGGGACAACAGGGAACTTCATCACTCAAATCTCACAGCACTATTCAACGCATAATTCAAATACATTTTCCACTATATGAGTCTAATTCAAATAATTGGACGTATCTAAACTCTATCTAACTTATAATTGCATCAGTCATACAGCATGTTAATAATCTAGTTCTGATTGTTGCCGCTTCACGGTACGGACGCCATGATAATTGCAAACCGCATCGGCTATACAACGACTAAAGGCTATTAGCCATTAGCGGACAAAGCGTCAGTTTCTATAGCCTATTATGCTGCACATTATTGTCATTTTGCAATCAGGTTGAGATGATTTGGTATGAGTTGAATACTTAATTATATGTGAATATAAGAGATTTATGTGAGGGTTGTACTTTATGCTGTGATTGTGCGATATAATTATTAATGTGGCAAACCACACGAAAGTAAATGGGATGCGAGAAGATGTACAAATTTTCTGAGTATTTTTATCGACGTTTTTAGCTATGGCCTTTATAGCATAATATTACTTTTTGAAGGACCTCGGAGATAAAATAATGTTTAACACAGTAAGCTGGTATGACTTGCCAGACGCCACTCAGTGGTAAAACAAAATCTCATTATGAGATGATTTTAAAACTAGCAATGTTTGTTACATTGAATAGAATACTCACACTATGACTGTACTCTTTATTATGTAATGAAGAGTATTCTAATAAAGAGTAATTTATATAAATCACAAAACATAAACATAAAGATTTTGCAAAGGGTGCCATAATGGGCGGTCCTATTCTTCATATTGAATTAAAAGCAGAAATGAGATTGAAGAAACCGTTTCAAGAAGAAAGCATCAAGAATATTCATTGCAAAAGTCTATTTTATTATTGAAATTTACAATGTACTCTTGTAATAAAGTGATTTAAATGTACGAAAAATATTCGTTCTATAACAGACTTGGTTCTGGAACTGCTTGCAAACAAGCGTATCCTCACGCACGTTCACCTGTTTTCACCGCTAGGTTCAGTTCGGCGATAGTATTGTGGCATTCATTAAGTTCAGATTAGATAACCGCGGTGCTTGCGCAATGCGGTGCAGTTGACAGCAGATCGGCATCAGGCGCGCCTATCGATCCCATACTAATTGGGCCCAGTACGGGACGACGGGACGAGCCGTATCGTCGCCGCATTCCCGTCCCGCCACCCGTCCCCAGAGATACAGCAAAATTTATTGCACCAACAATTTATATAATTGACGTGCGACAAAAAAGCGAAAGTGCACACCCATCCAAAGCAGAATCCGAACGTAATTACGCCCCGTCACTCTGACGACGCTGGATTTTCATAGGCATTTTTGATTAAATTTCGTCGGACCAAGGATGCGTCCTCTGGAATTATGAGAGGAATGTCAATTTCCAGATATTTCGCTAGTCGTTTAGTAGCGGGTAAAAAAAGTGCGTCTTGGCGATGCGGTGCCCGGGGGCGAGTGGTGCACGGGGCCGGGGGGGTGCAGGCGCGCATGGGAACCACTCCGCCCCGCGCGGATGCCGCGGACGCCACGGTTTTTCTGCCGCGCGCTGCGCTGTCGATAGGGCAGTGCGGCCGCGACACTCGCTCGTCATTATAAATCCGTGGCGGTGAGCTCAGAGCCGCGCATTCTGCGCGCACCGCCCGCGTTATGCGCTGTAATTATCACAAAACGCGGGCCCGACTCGCAAATATGTCGTTGGGAACGGGGGACATGACATTCTCATCACCAAACGCTGCCTTTTTTCAAGCGTCTCCGGATTCGAAATATGCCCAGCGCCGAACCACTCCCACGACGTCCGCCGCCGGTTATATTCGGGTGCCTCGCGAGGTGCGTTTTTGCCTGGTCTGCCACGAGCGGTCGAAGAATGTCGGTATTTGTGTCCATTGAATAATTCAGTGAAATTGTCGATCGATCAATAAAACCGATGGAATCAAATTGATTCACACTTGAAGGTTGTATGGCTTCAATATCGTGAGTGTTTTTGCAACTTCAAAATACTTGGAAGTCGTTCCGCCATTCACTTCGAGTCAATCAGACGCACGTGCGTGTGCGCTCGCTCGTCATAATGCTGTAATGAGTTGCTGCTCCTGAATGATTGGGAGCCAACTTTCTATGAACACAGGTCTATTATCGAGCGCACAACCGTTTTAGTAGGAAATATAACTTTAGTAGCAACATAAGACCTTTTGCTAGTTAGTGGCCATAGATTACTAATGGCTGTCAAGGCTGTCAAAACCATGTGACATTTGATATCAACTCAATTTCAATAACATTTTATGAATACATTACAGTGCAAAATATATTGCACCTTGCTTAACAGTAATGTACATAGCTTTATTAATACATTACATAACGTTTGCAACTGTTGCCTATACTATGTATGAGCACTTTAACCTGGCACTAACAATCTATCCTACAACAACCCAAACCTAAGTTTGAAAACTACTGATGATGATGAGACTTGCAAACTTGGAGAAAGGAGCAAGAGAAGAAGATTAATCATCTTCGCTGATATAAGAAAAAGATTATAGAGTTGAAACACATTTACATACTAAACAAATAAAATTATAAAGTAAGTATTTGATTGTTTGAATTAAACAAGACGCATAACCATAGTCAGAACCTATACCTAATGCCAAATTTAGAAACTGAACTTTGGTATTTGGTTGCTCACAAAAAGCATTTTTAACACGTTTTGTATAACAGATAATTACAAGCCTAACATATAATCTTCTGTATATAATATAAATCACAAATTACAACATTAATCACTGGTAATAACAACATAAATTATGTTGATATAGAACATTGAATGCCTTGGGGTAACGTCAAATTGACCAGATAACGCGAGGAAAGACGTCTCAAGATGATCTTGGACTCAGCCCATATGTGAAATTGCTGAGAATTTTGCAATTTTAATTTTATTTATAACGAGAGAGTGGAAGTTATGAGATTGTAGCGTGGACGTAGAACTTTACCAAGACATGTTGTAATGTTAATTTACTATATATTTTTTTATCTGTAGTAGTTTTGACGAAAACAATGTAAACAAACTTCTTCTTATTCAACGGCAAAACTACTGCAGACAACTTCTCCATAATTGGTTTCATGAGTGTTTCGTGAGTGTGCATTTGCCATGGTGTAGCGGTAGCGAACGCGGCCGCTGCGATTCGATCCCCGTGCAGTGCAAATATTTGTATGCATGAATATGAACATTTGCACTGGTCTGTCTGGTCCTGTCTCGGAAAGCACGTTAAGCCGTTGGTCTCGGTTGCCGTAGGAACATCTAATGGCAGTCGTTACGGGTTGTTGGTGCCTTCAAAAGTCCAACAATTGGTTTAACTGCAATGCTTCGATATCGCCTTCGGGTTGTGGAGGTCAGACGGCAGTCGCTTCACGGAAAATGTTGAAATTAAGCCAAATCAACAGTTAGACTGGTAAAGGCGGACCCCAGACTCCAAAGCTGAAAAATCTACGGATTCGACTGGGATTTACGCTGAGATGATGATGATGATGAGAACCAGCTGCCTTATCTTAGTAGCACAATGTTGATGGCCATACTTGGTAGTGGATATCACTAAAGAAGTCAATTGGGAAAACTAGATATTTTTTTACTTATAATCCGCTATCCGAACCTCATTTAGGAAAGCGCAAAATCTGGATGATCTGCGAAAAAAAAAAGTTTTATATTTTTGGAAACATATTTTTGTCATGATTTTCGCCGTATACAAGGCTGTCAATGCTGCCTCTCCACTGAATCGGAGCGAGACGGCGGTGAGAAGAAACTAGTAAATATTAATATTAAGTCTTGCCGCCAAGCGATTCGTCGTGTTCCTGCATGATGTCTGGTGAAGCCGTACAGAGAACGGGTCCGAGCAGTCGTGTTGCGATGTGTGCTGGGTACGATGCGCCAAATGTTGTTATGTCGGGCGTTTGTTCGTGGAGGTGTCTGGGCCTCCAGATCAATCTTTCTCTGGCGCAGCATCGTTGGTCCTGTTGTTAGGTTTAACATTGCATCACCTTGCACAACTGCCGTCTTCCTTCCCACTCACTCAGTTTTTTTGAGTGAACCGGCTCTCAATAAATTATTGCGCTTTACCATCAACAATTGCATCATTGCCTAACATTTCTTTTTTTTTGTTGGAATGGGAAATCATTTAATGACTTCTCCCGCTCTGGGCGGAGCGGAAGGGCGCGTCAGACTTACTGACTAAAATTCACCCGTGTTTCTTCACTTGTCTGTGCGACGCCCAGGGCCACGGTTTCTTTTTAACCGCAACCCTGACCCAGGAGGCATTGGTCTTCGTGGACTCCGTCACGATGTGCTGACATCTCTTTAAGACGCGCTTGAAACACAACCCGCCGTTGACTCGGGCCTGGTCCTTACCGGGCGGCGAGCTGCCCACTGCTCACCGCCCGACTGTTTACCATCAGCCAGGATTGCGGTCAAGCACAAGTTTATAATAAAATAATAAAAAAAATGGATTGTAAGCAAGGATTTTTTAAAGCAATTCCATTGCCTAAACCACCCGCTACAGCCTAACCCAGGGACCGTCGCACAAATCGGCCGGACGTTCCCGCTAGAAACTGATAAACTGAAACTCGCTCCCCGATACAGATCGCAGTCGCATTCGCTCACAGGCCACTTTAAATTAACCGTTCACGCACTCCCGTTCAGGAATTTTAGATTTGAGATGGATGCAAGCGGAGATCGGGACACTTGTTGCTCGCATCCAAGGGTTAATAAACAGCTGATTATATTACGGCAGACGCTGTGAATAATTTATTTGTAGTTTATTTTTTTGATGTATGTGTAGGATTATTTTATGAGAAATAGAATTCACGTCGCGTGTTCTTCGCTATGTGTTATTGTTATCAGAAATCATTTTATCGGTTGCTTTATCTTAGGCTTTGGTGTTATTTTTATTGACAAGTTTGATGGCTTCAGTAATTTCAATATCATGTAAATTTTTACTTTCTTAGCTACATTTTATGACTAAGTTCGAAGGCAGCACAATTTTTAGATTGTTATTTTCCCTTGTCATCAGATCAAATATTAACAAAATTTGTCTTCTTCTTCTTCAGCCTATAGAGGTCCACTGCTGGACAAAGGCACCCCAAGGCTTTCCATGATGTCCGTTCTTGTGCTGCCCGCATCCATCGGCTTCCCGCGACTTTTACCAGGTCACCGGTTCAAGTTGGGAGCTTCCTTACGCTGCGTCTTTCGGTACGTGGCCGCCACAACAACCTCCTTTTTTTTTTTTTTTTTTTTTGTTGACGCTGTGGGAATGCATTTACGCACCTTACCCCGAAGGGCGTGTGTGGGACTCGCCCAGCCGAAGCCGGGAATACCCACTAAACCCACAGCGGCACTCCGGCATCGCCATAGTGGCGGGGGAGTGGGAAACTAGCGCAGCCTGAGCTACCTCTCCCCCGCCGGCGAAACCCGCCTAGTAAGGCGGGCCCTCAATTGCCCCTCCTAGGGAGGGGCCGTGGCTCCCGCATGGTGAGCGATGTAAGGCGGGCGTCGGCCTCACGCCCGCCGCTCACCTCAGGGAGGGAGAAAGCGGGCGAAATCCCGCCTTCTCCTTCCCCTACGCCGCCTGCGGAGCGCCGGAGCGAGGGGATCCTCCTCCCGCTCGCGCTCCGCTGCCTCCTTCTGCGACATCACGACCTCGCAGAAGGAGGCCATCGCCACCCAGGCTTCCTCGCTCCCCACCATCTCTCTGACGATGGCGGGCAGCGAGAGGTCCCCTCCAACCGCCGTGACAAGATCGCGGCGCGGCACGGCCCACGACGGGCACACCGCGAGGGTGTGTTCCGCCGTGTCCTCCGCCGCGCCACAACCGTGGCACGACGGTGTCTCCTCTCGTCCTATCCGGTGCAGGTACCTGCCGAAGCAGCCGTGGCCGGAGAGTACCTGCACCAGACGGAAGGAGAGGAACCCGTGACGCCTGTCGAGCCAGTCCTCCAGGACCGGCCCGATGGCGTCGAGGGTACGGCGGCCGAAGACGGCGGAGGCGAGGTCCTGTGTCCACTGCTGGACAAGAGCGACCCTCGCCTCCCGCCGGACGGCCTCCCTCAATTCTGGGGCCGGACGCTCGCCCAGCGCCCTGCGCCCCGCCGTCCACTCGTACACTCTGGCGAGCACCCACGCCTCGAGCTCCCAAGGCGGGGTGCCCGCCAGAGCGCACGCCGCTGCGAAGCCCACCGTGCGGTAGGCCCGCGATGCCCGCTGGGCGATGGCCCTTTGGGGCGACCGAAGGGCGGTGAGGTTCTCCCTCCTATGGAGGGAGTCCGCCCAAATCGGGGCCCCATAAAGGGCCATACTCCGCAGTATGCCGGCGTATAGACGCCGGCACCGCATGCTGGGCCCTCCCAAGTTTGGCATCAGCCATGAGAGGGCTCCCGCAGCCTTCAGCAGGCGCGACGACAGCCCGCTAAAGTGCGGGCCGAAGCGCCACCTGCTGTCTAAGATGAGGCCCAGATATTTCATCTGGGCCTCAACCCCGACCCTCACCCCCTCCACATAAATGTGGGCGTCAGGCGGGGGGCGCTGCCGGGGGCCGTGAAAGAACACGGCCTCTGTTTTGTGCAGCGCCACCCTCAAGCCCAGGCGGCGGATCCTTCCCGCCACTAAGGATCCGCCCGCCGATGCCAAACTGGCCGCCTCCCGGAAGGTGCTCCCGCGGGAAGTGAGGAGAGTGTCATCTGCATAGCAGATGACACTCGTGCCTCGAAGGAGGGTTCCCCGCAGGAGCCAGTCATAACCGACGTTCCACAGAAGAGGCCCTAGAACGGACCCCTGTGGAACGCCGGCTCCGACAGCGTATCGACGGAGCTGGCCAGCCCCGTCTACGAGGAGGACAGCACGGTCCTCCAAGTAGCTGGCCAGGAGGCCCCGCAAGTACAGGGGCACTCCGTGGAACCGGAGCGCTTCCAGGATGGTGGAGTGGGGGACGGAATTGAAGGCGTTCGCAATGTCGAATGACACAGCCAACACTCCATCCCCCACTCCCACCGCCTCTGTCACCTGGCCCTTTAGACGGGCCAGGGCGTCCACTGTCGAACGACCAGCACGAAATCCGAACTGGGCGTCCGACAGGTCCGGTCCCACGCTCCGCAGATGCCGCTTGAGACGGCCGGCGATAATCCCCTCGAACATTTTACCGACCTCATCGAGCAAAACGATGGGCCGGTAAGCCGAGGGGGAGTCCGCCGGCCGCCCTTCCTTCCGGAGGAGGCACAGTTGGCCTTCCCGCCATGGTTTCGGGAACCTCCCCGACGCGAAGCACGCGCTGAAGAGGTCCCGAAACCTGCCCTCCATTTCGGTGGCCGCGATGGCCACCACTCGTGCGGGGACACCATCCGGGCCGGGAGCCGTCTTTTTGGCGCGGAGACGAAGAGTCGCCGCGCCAAATTCCTCCTCTGAGACCGGAGGAGGAGGAGTTTCCTCCTCCGGTAGGACCGCTCCCCTTGGCGGGCCCATCATTGGTGGGGTGAAGTGCGGATCCCTGCGCGGAAACAGGGACCGCACCACCCCATCCAGGAGCGCTGGTTCAAGGGTCTCGGCAACCGGGGGACCAATGCGGCGCAGTTTGTTACGCGCCGCCTTATATGGCCTCCCGAATGGGTCGTTGTCGAGACCCTCCAGCAGCTCGGCCCTCGCCGCGTCCTTGGCGGCGCCGATGGCCGACTTGAAGGCCGCCCTCGCCTCTACGTACCTCGCGTAGAGGCGGTCCTCGTCAGCCTGGTCCCGTCGGCGCCGCCGACGCGATCGCGTAAAGGCCCGCCGTGCCGCCACGCAGGTGGCCCGCAGCTCCGCCAACTCCTCCGACCACCAGTACACGGCGCGTCGGGGAGGCGGACGTCTCGACCGAGGCATGCTGGCGTTACACACCTCGGTCAATGACCCCCTCAGTCGGGCCGCCGCCGCGTCCACGTCCAGGACGTCCACGCCGGGACCTGGCCAAAGCCAGTCCTGGACGAACGCGGCCTCCCTTGCCGCCTCCCGATCCAGGTGGGTAAGAGCCCACCTTGGAAACGGGGATCGGCCCGACGAAGAGGGGATGCTGCGGCGCCCCCGTGGATTCTGGGGGGAGATCTCGAATCGCACGTAACGGTGATCCGAGATCGTCTCCCCCAGCTCCACCCTCCAGTTTCGAATGCGGGCGGCCAGTGCGGGCGTGGCGAAGGTGAGGTCCACTATGGACCCGCCCTGCCGCCGCACGCACGTCCGGACGCTCCCCCTATTCAAGAGGGAGAGACCAGACGTGGCCGCCCACAATTCGACCGCCCGTCCGCGAGCGTCGGTGGCTGGGTTTCCCCAGACCACCGACTTGGCATTCAGGTCTCCCAAAACGGAGACCTGACGTGGCGCCGTCCTCCCGATGACCGCCGTCAGGACCCCGAGGAAATCCTCGAAGTCCTGGAGAGGGCGGTTTGGGGAGAAGTAGACCCCCACAAGGGCCAACCCTCCCCACGCGGCGGCCACGTATCCCGGTCCCCTCTCTAAGAGCGAGAGGGGAGGGGAGTCCGAGGAAGACCGCGCCACGATTGCCACCGAGCCGTCACTGTCTCCCAGCCAATTGCTGGGAGTAAAGTACGGCTCGGCCACCACTGCCACATCCACCAACCACTCGGCCATTGATTGCACCAGTAAGTGGTTGGCACCTGGGCAGCCCGGCAGTGGTTGGTGTTTGCCTGCAGGATGCGATGGTCGGTACCCATTATTCGACCATCGCATCACCCTCGGTCACCACCGCTGTTGGGATATCAGCGGGGGAGGTGGCAGCAGCGGCAGGACGGCTTATAGCCGCCTGCGGCTTGCCCTTCTTTGAGGGGGGTCGGCATAAGCTCCCCCCCATCACGTGGTCGCCACAACAACCTCCTAACCCAACCTTGTACTGTTGACTAATTCTGATTCAGTGTATTGGAAGCCTTTTCTTTTTCACGCCACCATTGTCTGCTTATCTTGAGTTCTTTACCGTTACTGTTATGGGCGCATCTTACCTTAGCTACCACTTTATGGTTTAAGTTTGATAATCTTTAGCCGACTTCATTGTACTAGCTTCTTAAACTTACCGGTCTTCTTGTCAATTCACGTGTGCATTCTGTAATATAAATGTCTGTGTTTGCGTCTCTCAATCGCAGATCCTTTTGACTGTGCTCATCGGCTTACACTTGATAAAATCGCTTCACTAGGATTGTTTAATAATTTACTATGATTTATCGCAGGTTAATTCCTTGCAAAATTCCTACACGTAATATCTTCATCCCCATTTCTTACGGACTCGAGTGAAACATGCGTCGCGCTGCGCGATGTTTCCTTGGCGAGATGTCAAGTATCGTGTGTCGGGCAAACTCTGGTGTCGTAAACATGTATGTCATACTCACTACCTACGTGCGCCAACCGCGGCCCGCTCGTAAAACGATCATAATAACCTTTATTACCATTTAGGACCTTACAAAGATGGAAAGCACAGATTAATTTCTGCAAATTGATTAGCCGAGATTCTTGGTGGTTTCACTTTCTATAAATTCACAGAGACATGCGCAGACAAAGTAAATCGTCCCCATAAAAGAGCCCGATAGCTTGTTTAAGCGCGGATCAGCTTAATGCGAAGACAATACATCGAGTTGTCACCGCGACCGCATTGGAATGTTTAAACGAACGCGACCATTTTATCTCATCTGATTAATTCAAATATTTAGCGCAATAAATACGGGTTGGCGGGGGTGCGGCAAGGGGTTGCGGGGCGGCCGGTGACGTCCGCGGCTGTCGGCGTGACGGCGGACGGCGCATGCGAGCAATTGCGTCAGTGTCAGCGTGTCACCGGCGGGCCATTGTGGCCGCTGTGGCCGATATACGAGCGTGGTGAGCCCGCTGCGGCCGCGCACCTGATTTATCGACGACCCGCACTGGCCCGGCCAGGGACGTGCTGTCGCCGCCGAATAAAGCGCATTCTCACGCTACTGAACGCACGCGAACTCACCCGTCTCGTACACCGTATTTAAATGGACCGATCGTTTCTCATTCCTTTCCCCCAGATATTTTACGTCGGGTAATACGATACGACACTGTCCGGCTCTTTCTGCAGTTTTCGCGTTCGTTTTTTTCCTCGGCCCGCTATTGTTCACTTGTCAATTTCTTTAGCTAATGCGAGTAAGCGTCTCATTATGCGGTGCGGTGCGGTGCGTCCGCGACGCGCATTGCGTGTTGTGACAGCAACCACCCACCGGAAGGGGCCGAGCGTTATTCAGCCGCGCACAAAACGCGAATACTTTATTCAACGACGTCCGATGGCTAATTTGAATGGATTGTGCCCGTTTAATGGGAATAATTAGCTCTGTTAATGCGCGCGCCGGTCGGTCCTAAGGAATATCTCTGTTAGATCGTGTGTATACTTCGTGCTGTTAACTTTTGTTTTACCAGTTAACGCTTAATTAACGCAGTGGTTGCTCTAGGCGGCGTTGCGTCACATTGAAGGAGCATTACTATTGTAGGTGATATGCGAGGGCACGCTCGGTCGTATCGTGTAATAAGCGCAGGCGGCGACACTTCGCAATCAGTCAACGTGTTCCACGTCATAGCGGGCCGTAAACGCATTTCTCACGTTGACGGCTGAACATCGACGAACCTGAATACCGCCGCAACAAACGACTTCCCTCATTTTCCCCTCATTAAAATCGAGCGAAAGAACACTTTAACACAAAGTTATCTCGGAAACGGTATTATAATTCCTTAAAGATAGCGCTTTGAAAAAAGTAAGTTATCGCCGTGGTTTCCAGCGCCTATGTCGTAGTTGGGTATTTCGTTTAATTTGGCAAAGGGCGATGGTGACAAGTGCGGCCTGTCACAATGACGGACAGGTCGACGTTGTGGAAGAAAAAATAAAACGCTGCTCAGCATTAAGTTATGAGAGAGATAGCCTTATTCTTGTATGATGAGGTCGGAAAGAGAGATCGTAACGTCAAAAGTCTCGATTCTTGTGAGTTCCTTGGTCAGTAGTGATGGGGTTGAGTCTACCGACAATTTCGTGCTTGAGACGTCGATTACTGGTCGCAAGGCGATGTTTGACTTTCAAATAGCTCGGTGAGGCTATTGTTTATTCCACCACGAGGCAACAGGCTGACATCCTCTGTATCGACTTATAAATATTTAGTCGAGCTTTATTTGGAGATCTGCTATCGTTTGTCAGACACGTTAAGGCTTCTAATAAAATGGAGAGTTTTAGTTTATAGGATTTTGAAAGGAAAATTCTTGTAGCCTTGTCCGAGTTCGTTCTTTGTGATGGATTAGACTTATTTTTACTGAATAATGTGCTCTTGCAACATTTATAGCATTATGGTTTTATATTTCTGTTTATTTTTATAAACCTTATGTAAATAGACGTCATTAGTAAATCGGACGATTCTATAAACTGCTTCTTTCACACAAAATAAGGCAAAACATTTTTCCAAACGGTTTATGATCACATAAGTGCTGCGCTTGAGCCAATAATCGATATCGATAATACTAACGTTAGCCGTCCGACTCGTATGCGCATAAGAGTTGAGATTAGATACGAAATGCAGCCCGGATATTACACTATAATTAAGAACATTTACGTGTTAGAGGGCGCCAAATTTATCGCTGTCTTTTTTTTTGTCGATATGAAGTCATTCTTGGGTATTTATGTTGGGTTCTCGGGGCATGTGTGAGGTCTTAAGGGTTCAGTAGTCAGGTTATCTTGTGGTAATCTTTACGAGTTTCTTGGGGACTCCTTGCTGGGAGCTGTCGACAGTTAATGGTCGCATGAGATTAGCCCGTATGGTCCCTTCGTTGGATAATACAGAGCCCGTGTTTGTGGGTTTGTTTATAACTTAATTAGGCTATTTTGTTTGAGTGGAAGTCGGGCCTTGGTTCGGCGTCAGCTCTAGCGAGATAAGGTGTCGCGGTATTTACGATTTGATATCGTGCTGCCGTTTTATAGTGTACGTTGTTTTGATTGGCTTTCTTGTTGTTGAGTATAAAAGTTGCTTATCTTGAAATGCTTTGCCTGTACTCACGATGGAGGTCTTAAAAGCTATTGTAGGTGTTTTTTTTTTATTTTACCTTAGGTAATTGGAAAGGTACAAGTGATTTAAAAAAAGAATGGAATTATCCTTTTTTGATTTTATAATACAGTTTTATGAGACAAGCTGAAAATATCCTTCCATAGCGCTCACTTTCGTTTCTGAGGATGACTTGTCTTGTGCGTAATTCGATGCTTCTAGATCGAGTGGTTGGCTATAAAAAAAAATTACATGATGTAAACCCATAAGAAGTGACCTGAATTGAACACACCTTAATCTTCTTCAGCCGATAGAAGTCTACTGCTGGACAAAAGGCTCCCCCAAGGCTTTCCGAGATGACCGGTCTTGTGCTGCCCGCATGTCCGCGATATTGTTTAGTCAGTTCTTAAATGCTAAACAAGAATTACTTGTTATATCATGAGGTTTCACAATAATAATCTATACTAATATATAAAGCTGAAGAGTTTATTTCTTTGTTTGAACGCGCTAATCTCAGGAACTATGGCTCCGATTTGAAAAATTCTTTTTGCGTTGGATAGCCCATTAATCCAGGAAGGCTTTAGGCTATAACATCACGCTGCGACCAATAGGAGCGGAACATAACTAACTCCACGAGAACGAAGTCGCTGGCGGCCGCTAGTAATGATTATTCATTATGCACCCACGGTACAGAAGTAATTCCTAATGTGGGGGCAACATTAATTTTTATAAATTAATGTTGCCCCCACATTAGGAATTACGTCTGTACCGTGGGTGCATTTACAAAGATTAAAAGAAGTCACATACGCACACAGCTTATATATAAGAACTACTTGTAGGTCATACAGTTGTAACGGGAATTGAACCAGCAACACACAGCGCAGCAGCCAATCGCTTAACCCTGCGCCAACCGTGCCATCAGACAGACACATTAAAAATAATTAATAATAAATTAACGGTACCGATATTACCGGGTAAGTGAAACATTATTTAACCGTTCCGCGGTCATGAGACAGCTGATAAAGAAATTTAAATAAGAATGAAATCCTTTTTTCATTGATAAAGATTTGACACAGAAAAAAGAAGTGTAGCTGGAATGCAACGACCACAGACTTACTAATGAAAGGAACCAATTAACGATGATTATTTTTTTCTCATGAGTACTGGTGCTTGATACAGGGGGATTTGGGAATTAATTTTGATTGGGATTATACATATAGAACGTAATTTTTACTTTATATGAAACCTGAATACAGTTTGTTCATAATAAGCAATTAATTTAAAAATTGAAATGTTGTACATAGATTCTTTACTTAAAAATACTGGACAAGTGTTTCGGGTTTCGCATAAACAAAAAATAAGGTAATATATTCGACGACACGGTTAGCGCAGTGGCTGAGCGATCGACTACTGCGCCGCGCGGGTTCGATTCCCGCACGGAACAAATATTTGTCTACAGGTAGTTGTTCCGGGTCCGGCTGTTTGTGTACCCATGTGGAATATGTTTGTAAACGTACCCACGATACAGGAGTAATTCCTGGGCAAAGTTGAAAACAAATATGGCTTCGAGATTGGATTTGAGGATTTTGAAGGTAAGTGCTATAAGTTTTGAAGTTTCACTGACATTGACAAATTGGGCTTTGATGTGAAATTGTATCGAAAATACAAGATGGCGGCGTTACTTCTGTTCTTGACCACTCGCAAAAGGTTCCTTTAACTATTTGAATATCCGTCGCTAAACAGATATTCTTGCAGTCACTATCGTTTTGCCTCCTGGTTGGTTTGATCTATAGATAATTATGAATGAATATTCGATCATTTTCTAGAAATAACTTAGTTGAGTAATATACAACGTGTAACAAAAAGGGTATATACATACCAAGGGCATGGCATCTTTAGATGATATCAAACGATATTAGAAGGGTTTCAACTCAAAATAAAATACTCAAAAAATTGGTACCAAATTTTCGGTTTCGTGTGTTTCTTAAAATCAAATCATAAAAACGTGGCAGCACACTACATACGTTAATAACTCCTCGTTACCCGTCACGTTACTTGCCAAAATCCGATAAATGCCTTCAACATCTCTGTGCGACTAGTATAATAGTAGCATATTACAGGCGGTGTTTTTCCTCATAACTTCCTAACATAAAGAGATAGGATTAAAAAACCCTTCCAATATCGTTTGATATCATGTAAAGATGCCATGCCTTTGTTATGTATATACCCTTTATGTTACACGTTGTATAAAGAATCATATGTGTTTGCATCTTCAACTTAACCTTATACTTGTGTGCTTATTAATGTTAACAATAGCTTTTCTTAGTGTTGGTTCTATTGAAAAGTGATATCTATTAATTTTCAATATACTTAATAACTACATAAAGGTTAATTTTATACATTTACATACTATATCTACATAAAAAAAAAAAATCAAGCAAGTAAAGCGTCTAAACATAATTATGTAACACTTAAGGTGACATTCCAATATCCCGGTTCCCAGCAATTATTCGAACACATCAACCTGTACGTGTTATTTTTTCTTGTCACCAAGTGATAAAAAATCCGGGACTAATTCAGTTCTGTAGACCGCTGCGCCCGCGCCACCCATCGCTGTTCGCATCAATTTATAGGCTTTTAACCTAATTTGTTGACCGTACACCCCCTCCCCCTCCCTCGCCCCTCCCCTCGACACCCGTCCGGACCCACCGCCCACGCGACTGCCATCTTTGTTTTACTTTTTTAATAATTAATTTAGTATTAATGACGTTCCCCCCTTATCTCTCCAAAATGGATTTTCATCCTGGATTTAGAAGCTCGAGGATTCAATTAATAAGATAACGATTATCCCATTTCGCTAAAAAAGGATGATTTTTTATGAGAAACAAAAGTAGCAAATTAAGCTATCATGCCCAGCAATAAAGTGTATAATTAATGTATCTTACATTAGCAAAATGGCTGTCGATACCCAACAAAGTCGTAAACGCAAGGGTTGACTTTTAATATCCACGCGTATTTTATATTTTATAGGTACCTATGTGCAATAAACAATTTAGGAGCATACATTTTTTTGGATAATCTAACCAAAAAAGGTGTGGGCACAATCGCAGATAAGTTATTGAAGAATGTTATAAAAGCCTCGGGGTAGTATATTTTATAAATATTTTGTGTGCGCCCAAAATTTTGACAAATACCACTTCATTTATGTTAATGAATCCGAAATGAATGCATGTTGACGAGGAATGGTTGGGCCGTAGTGTTGTCACTCTATCGATATTATGTAGGTGTGGAATTAATGTTACCGATAACCTTTCAAGCTGTCTTTCTACATAATTGCCTGCTAACTGGAATTCATGACTAAATTAAGAGTGACTGAGAGGAGGCCTGTGACCAAAGAGTGGGAACAATAAAGGCTGATACTGAGTGGCCAGAACAAATTAGGCTGGATATGGTTTTACGAGCGAGATAAAATTATCAAACTTTCCAATCACTTCTGAAATAAATGCAAGAAAATAAAATCAACTCTCTTTTGATGACACGATTGGGGCAGTTGAACGATCATAGTTATTCCGGATCAGACTGTTCGTGTTCAGTTTAAACGTTTGTAAAAGTACCCACGATACAGGAGTAATTCTTAGTGCATTAGTTTCTAAAGTTCTTTAGGAACACATGACATATACATGACGACAGGAACCTTTATTTACACCTATGCTACAACAAAATGCTTCAACACATCTCAAACTTCGATATCTTGAAGGGACATCCCTAACCCATTCATATAGATAAACGACCGGTCGCATAAAAATCAACTCGTTTTGCCTAATCGAATTAGGTCCCGATATCCATCAGTACAATTTAACACGTTTTGCATTCTTTTGTCCATCGACTAATAAAGGTAGCAGGTAGCAGTCCTCATCCTACAATATCTTAAATGTTGGTGAACTCATCGACTGCGATATCGATAATTTATATATCTATTTAACGATGGTTTTTTTAATCGATTTAATTCGAGACGTTTTGTTTAGGACTTTTTTATGGGACTTGGATTTGTAATTAGAGTTTATATGATTTCAGAACGGATGGATTTTTTTGAAGAATGACAAAGCACGCGGACATGCCTGTAATTATGGCAATAACCTTGACCCCTATTAGGTGGAATTTAAACTTAGCCACAGCAGTGATGATCTAGTAGTACGACAGCCTCCGTGGCGTAGCGCAAGGAGCGTGCCCAAGGAAGCGCGGATTCAATCCCCGCATAAATTTGTATGCATGAATATTTGCACTGGTCTGGTCGTGCCTCGGAAAGCACGTTAAGCCGTTGGTCCCATACGAACATCTAATGGCAGTCGTTACGGGTTGTTGGAGCCCTCAAAAGTCTAACAATTGGTCTAAATGCAATGCGTCGATATCGCCTTTGGGTTGGGAAGATCAGATGGCAGTCGCTTCACGGAAAATATCGAAGTTTAGCCAAAATCAGCAGTTAGACTGGTATAGCCGACTCCAAAGCTGAAAAAAAAGCTTCAGATGCGACTGATGATCCAGTAGTAACGGCACTGGCTTACGAATTATTTGTTGTGGAATCAATCCCAGATTGGCGTTAAACTTTATGTCAATTATTGCATCACCATTGCTATCAATGAAGAAAAACACCGTGATGAAACTAGCATGTCTAGAACCAAAAAATCGAAGGCATATGACATCTACAAATCCACAGGCTTATGAGTCATTATAATGCTGTCATTATATGTTGCTCCGTATTTTTTTTAATTTCTACGAGTTTCTACTCCCGCCATCCTTATATTTATACTGAAAAACCTAAAAACAACAAAAATATGAGCCTATTATTTTCCTACTGCAGGGCTAACCTAAGTTCTGTTCTCAAACAGAAGGTATGAGTATTGATGACTACCTATAGACTACGCTAGCTCATGATGACCTTTTTTTATTATTTATAAACCAGCGCTTGACCGCAATCCCGCCTGATGGTAAGCAGCGATGCGATCGTTGATGGTAAAGCGTGCTAGTTTATTAAGAGAATATTCACTCTAGCCTTGAAGACACTCAAATTGTAGTTCGACGGAAACACCGCCGCCGGCAAGTTGTTCCAGTCCCTTGATGTACGCGGTATAAAGGAGGAGGCGAAACGCTTCGTCCGGATCGTAGTAGTGTTAACAACGTAAGGGTGGAAGCTCGCCGTACGACGGGTCGTCCGATGGTGGAACGGAGATGGGGGAATTAAATCATGCAATTCCCTCGCACACTCCCCAAAATGCATCCTATAGAACACCGAAAGGCTGGCTTCTCTACGCCTGTGCTCTAGGCTTTGGAGACCGTCTCGAGTTAAATCAGGGTCACCAATTAGCCTCTTCGCACGCCTCTCCACTGAATCCAAAGTAGCCAGGTGACATTTCGCAGCACCAGCCCAAATGTGGCTGCAGTACTCCACACACGAACGAACCTTCTAGCCCATTAGTTCTATAAAAAAATTGAGTGACCTATCAACAGTGTTAATTCCTCGCGTTAGTGAGAATGACAGCTCATTTCACTCACTCACCTCAATTGAGTTTTCACGGTGGTGATATGGTCACGGAATCGTTACTGCTTGTTTGGTACCGATGATTTTGTTCACTCATATCCATTACTATATTAACTCTGGTATTGTACAGGAATTTAAAACAGACTCTGTTACTTGCCATTGTTGTGGCCTGGTTTTTCTTATTTTATAGTAACACTGGACTGTTTTTTTTTATAATTATAAACTAATGCTTGACCGCTATCCCGACTGATGGTAAGCAGTGATGCAATCGTTGATGGTAAAACACACTAGCTTATTATGCCAAAAAAACTGAGTGAATAGGAAGGAAGACGGCAGTTGAGCGAGGTGATGCAATGTTTAACCTAACAACACGACCAACGATGCTGCGCCAGAGGATGATCTGGAGGGTCTCCAGATCATGACCGACCAAACTCCCGACACAACAACATTAGGCACATCGTACCCGGTACACATCGCAACACTACTGCTCAGACCCGTCCTCCGTACGGCTTCACCAGACATCATGCCGGAACACGACGAATCGCTTGGCGGCAAGACTTTGTCTGGTGGGTGGTAACTTATGCCGGCGGCTGATGTTGTTGCCTACCACCGAGAAAACTGAGTGAATAGGAAGGAAGATGGCAGTTGAGCGAGGTGATGCAATTTTAAACCCAACAACCCGACCAACGATCTTACGCCAGAGGGAGACCCTCCACGACCAAATTTTCGAGACGACAACATTTGGCGTATCGTAACTGCCACACATATCAACACAACTGCTCAGACCCGTCCTCCGTACGACTTTACCAGGCATCATGCCGGCACACGAGGAATCGCTTAGCAGCAATACCTTGTCTGGTGGGTGGTAACTTATGCCAGCAGCCGATGTCATAGCCTACCACCGAGAATATCTGTCTACCTCTAGCTATCTCGATATTATTTCAATTCTGTTTGCAAAAAATATATGACTCTCATTTCTTTATCCGCATAGAATACTGACATCTAGCTATAAAACATACTCTTCCTATACATTTTCAAACCATTGACTCTAGGACACACGTACTGAGATGTGCGGTGAATGCTTATGCGAATCCCAGAGCCCCGGCCATAGATGAAGGTGAAACACCGCGGTGGTTTTAGCCGATAAGAGTCTAGAGATAGTATACTCGTCTGCCTCCCGCCTCCCCCAAATGGAGGAAGATCACGAGTATTTCCACCGCGAAACCAAAAAAAAGGACACATGTACTGAACTTGTCTCCTTCACAATTGACAAAGATTCAGACGAAATACTTTGCTGAGAAAGGAGCCTTTTGACCTCGTAAGGGACTTTCTAATTATGGTTACTTTTTTTTGTATAACTTGTTTTTATATTTAATTGTGTCTTCTTAGTTTAGTTTTAAGATTTTCCTGTACCTACGAGTCACAATATCTAAATATTTTTCTTTTTGCTTTCTAAATATTAACAAGCCATGACCAACAGATTAAGTCAAGCCAATCCGTGCAAGCAGCAGGTATATAACAAGATATTTATTAGCAAAACGTTAAGAGCAGTGTGACTTTTTGTAGATACTCAGCAAGTCTTAAACTTTATGATGTGAAAGTAAATGTTCATATCTTTTGTAGGTAACCATTATCATATTCAACAAATTTACTGTTCACTATTTTTCATTAATAAATTATTTTAAATTACATAGATGCTTTTGCCCGTTTTACTTTGACAGTTCAATCCCCGCGCCGTGCAAATATTTGTATGCATGAATATAAATATTTGCAGTGGTCTGGTCGTGCCTCGGAAAGCATGTCAAGGCGTTGGTCCTGGTTGTCATACGAACATCTAATGGCAGTCGTTACGGGTTATTGGAGCCATCAAAAGTGTAACAATTGATTTAACTGCAATATTTCGATATCGCCTTCGGGTTGTAGAGTTC
Source organism: Sesamia nonagrioides (assembly GCA_017933935.1). NCBI lineage: Eukaryota > Metazoa > Arthropoda > Insecta > Lepidoptera > Noctuidae > Sesamia > Sesamia nonagrioides. The sequence continues at coordinate 642,794 of JADWQK010001079.1, read as the reverse complement.
AGACGGCAGTAGCTTCACGGAAAATATCGAAGTTTAACCAAAATCAGTAGTTAGACAGGTAAAGCGGACTCCAGACTCTAAAGATGAAAAAGCTACGGATGCGACTGGGATTAACGCTGAGATGATGATGACTTTTGCCTGTTTTTCTCTATTGGTACCTATTACGCTTTGAAATGGGCAACTATCTTCATCTTTCTAACTGACCGATCCTTTGAAAATACAAAAGTACCTGTAATTGGTTTATGTGAAATAAATGTTCTCAGTTTGAGTTTCCATTACCATTCTACTTTAAATTCTCCATTCTTCCATTCCAATTAAAATTCTCTACATCACATAGCTAAAGCCGCTAATTCTAGAAGCAGGAAGTTTCGCACAACAATTCCTTTTACAATGGAAGTAAACACTTAGTAAGGGTTTTGCACATGCAACTCCTAGGGGGAAGAAAGTTTTATGAATGTTTGTCATTTTTGCGAGTCGGAAATTCCATTGGGTATTCAGGGCTGTCGTTCTGTACACCTATATAACCATGTATTGTGCTATTATAACTGAGAAAATGACGGAGAAATGAAAGTCGTATATTTTTTTAAGGAAACTTGGATCGTTGCAGATTTATATATGTCGTGGATCGCCGAAATAATTTGAAGAAAAGTTGCTCATTTGAATTACGTTGGGAAATACTCATTTGGGGTAGAGTATGGGTAGACGCTATGGCGTTATTTTGTCAGGGCGCGGGCGGCACATGGATAGAGTCATTGGTAAGTGGGGACTGTCGAACGGTCACTTTAGATTGAGACGCGGACCAAGGCACATCTCCGAGGCGAAGCTGTCAGTTTGCCTATTCAAATTGTTACTGTCAAGACCACCACACCAAGATGCTGACGATCCTACCGCTCCGCCGTCCCTGACTGCAACATATGCAAATATCGATCCATGTTTCCTTCACCACTTCATCATCATCTTCATCATTTTAGCCAATCAACGTCCATTGCTGATCATAGACCTCCAAGCACCTCTATTTCGAGCGGTTCCGTACTTTGCATATCAACGGGTACCTGCGTCTTTAACAAGGTCGTCTGTCCACGCTACACCTTCTTTATGTGGCCAGGTGCAATATGTCTTCTCTCTTACCTCTCATAAGTATCTTCCTCATACTACGTCTCTGTGTAGTGCAATTCCACCTTCTATTTCTGAACTGATGTGCACACTCCGTGGCGCCCAGGGTCACTCCCCTGGTGATCTCTTTCAGTAGCCCTGTCTCGTTCCTGCAAATTTGAGCCAGTCGGCCCCTCGTTCGTCGGTTCTTCTTGCAGATCATACGGGGGTCCAATATCACTGCGCTGCCAGACGCCCTAAAACAAAAGAAAAAGTTTTTCTTAAATATTCGTGGGAAAAGCTAAAACTGACATTAGGGAGAAATAAACTGCATAGATGGTGGTTCAGTAGCCCATTCTAGCTATAATTTATCACCTTCCACATAGTCTATTCCTATAGCAACGGTGGGTCAGTGGTATGAATAGTATCGATGATTACGAGTCGTGGGCTCGAAACCAAGCAGACGCTATAAATTGAGCCATCTTTACTGTTCTCAAAACTGTAAAGGAAAATATTGTGAGCATAAAACCGGGAAATCGAAGGCAATGTGACAACCATCACCCGCACTAGGCGCGTTTGGTAGAATACGACCTCCCTCTCACCAAGTGGAGAACTATCTACACATTTTTTTTTTAAAGAAATTGCACCACCCTATGAATTTCTCCTGTATCGTGTGTGCGTTAGTAGTTTCTTAGTAAGTTTTCTTCTTCTCCTTCTTCAGCCTATAGAGGTCCACTGCTGAACAAAGGCCACCTCCAAGGCTATCCACGATAACCGGTCTTGTGTCGCCCGCGACCTTCACTAACTAGGTCATCAGTCCACCTTGTTGGGGCCCTCCTTACGCTGTGTCTTCCGGTACGCGGCCGCCACTCCAGAACCTTACTTCTCCATCGGCCATCGATTCTACGAGCAATGTGCCCCGCCACTACCACTTAATTTTAGCGACTCGAAGATGTCATTTCTGATCGCGCAGAGAAACTCCGAGCATACCTAGCTCATTCCATCGCCCTTTGTGTGTCTCTGAGCCTTCGTATGAGGCCCATTGTGAGTGACCACGTTTCAGTTCCGTAAGTTGTCACTGGATGTTGCTCTTGCCCATTTAAGCAAGACCAAAGTCTTTAACCAGTGTAAACACAGTCTGATCAAAGACTTTGGTCTTGCTTACATTAATTCCTGTGAGGGCTTCCTCCATCTTTTTCCATAATTCTCTATAGACTGATTATACTCATTAACTACTATTTATCGGTTCTTTGGTCGTCTTCAGCTCTTAAAAGTATCCATATCCAAACTTAAAATAAAGGTACCAATGCATAACTTTGCTTAAAAATATCTTTGAGCTGTCAAGATTATATACATATTATATGAACGAACTGAATATTCATATCAAAAACATCCAATATTTATTTTCAAAAGCTAATCACAGGAGCTGGCAGTAGTATGTAGTAAGGTAAACACATAAATTGTCTTGTGTAGATTCTACCTACTTAGCTACCATATATCTATCAACAGATACCCAAGTCAAAAAGTTTCATAATCACAGAATCAGTCATAAAATTCGACTCACTCAATACGACTTGTGTTGTTCTTCTAACTAGGTATCGATTTACGATCCGCCACGCAAGCGTCGACAAGCGAGCGCCAGGTCGCGCCGACAGATCCTTTGTTTACTCTATTAGAGTTCATTGTCAGAGTATCGAGTGCGAAGCTAGTTCGAATAAATTTAGATCCGTCTGCTTCCCGGAATCGATTCTCGTAGAAAGTCGATCCCGTTAAAAGTAAGTAAGAGTTTATTCTATCAACCGAGGTTTGATAGCATTCTAGAACACATAAAATAATGAAGCCCATAACTGGACATCACTGTTTTTCTTTTGTTATAAGTTAATTATTAAATAAGGATATTGCGGTCAGAAAATAAATATTACGTATTATTATTATCGCAAATTGTCTATTAATGTTTTACGTTAAATTGTATAAAGTAATGCAAATTATTAGCGTATCCATTTTTCTAATTTCATTGATGTTTTCGTGAAAAGAAAATGTTCAACCCGTAAATTCTTGTTTTATCTATAATTAAAAATGTTATATTTGAACTGAATGTTACATCAAGTGATACAGTAAATTCTGAAGTGTTCTGTTTTCTATTTCCATATTTAAACTTTGTTAATTACTAGAGTGAATCATCTTTATCAGTATGGTTGTAATTTGTAATAAGTAGTGTAAATCGCCGCACGCGCGTCAGTTCATACAAGAACAAGAATATTTCTTTTTACTTTAAAAAATACGATATACATATATCAATTACAGTATAATCATTGAATAACATGCCATAAGCATATATACATCGACAACCACAACATAATTTCTTGTTCAACATACGTTTCCAGAAAAATGAAATCACTTTTCAACTAGGAAAAACAGGCAACAGTCATACCAACTTCTATTCTACAGAATATTCCAGATTTACAGAAATAATTCTGTATTCATGGTATACTAGACGGCCTTGTTACAACTAGAGTAAAAATGAACGCCAAGTACAACAGTAAAAGTCAAAGAGTACGTAAGTTATGACCAAAACAGATCTGTGAATTACAGGTTGGTTTACAAAATGATTTTATTAACCCCCACAGTATTAGTTGTGTTTACATTTGTCGAACTGGTATTCCGTAATACTTCATAGAACGATGATAGCGGTAAACGTAATGTTGGCGGTATTCGGGACATGTTTCGGGCGTTTTTACTCTTTTTTTCTTCGAGCCGTAATCTTCATTTTTAGGGTTCCGTAGCCAAATGGAAAAATACGGAACCCTTATAGATTCGTCAGGTCTGTCTGTCCGTCTGTCAGTCTGTCCGTCCGTATGTCACAGTAATTTTTTTCCGAAACTATAAGAGCTATACAGTTGAAACTTGTTAGGTAGATGTATTCTGTGAACCGCATTAAGATTTTGATGCAAAAATAAAAAAAAATAATAATATTGTGGGCTCCCCATACTTAGAACTGAAACTCACATTTTTTTTTTTCTTCAAACTCATACGTGTGGGGTATCTATGGATAGGTCTTCAAAAATGATTTCTAAAAGATTTCAAAAATATTTTTTTTTCTAAAACGAATAGTTTGCGTGACAGACGCTTCCAAAGTTGAAAAAAGTTGGTCCCCCCCCCCCTCTCTAACTTCCAAAATAAGAAAATGTAAAATCTAAAAAGGACATATTATGTACATTACTATAAAAACTAGCAACGAAAATAGGATATTTGACAGTATGAATTTTTTTGTGATTATTTGCTTTAAATGCATAAAATGTCATTTACAAGAGTTTTAATAAAAATAATAATAATTAAAATATCCAAAAACACAAATATATATGTGACATTTTGTATCTCGCGCCACATATTGTGAAACGATACGGATTGGCTAATGTCACGATGATGTCATACGCGCATCAGCATTTGTTGTTGTTCTGTGTTCTCAGGTGTTTTAACGATGTATTTGTACAACCCGGTACAGCACACAACTTGTAAACCATTTTATTAGATAAACAACAACAAATAACAGATAAATAAAAACACTACCGCGGGACCGAAAATCGTTTATAATGCTTGTGACGTCACTTACAAGGCGCAACGCCATATTGCTGAATAAAGCGTTTTGGCGGCTTATTTGAATTTTGAATTTTTATTTGCATGTTTCTTACGAAATACGTATTTAAAATTAAAAAAAAAATATTTTCGGTGAACTTCTTAACCGCAACCAAGTAATTCAAGATAGAAATTATAAATCTGTCAAATAACCTATTGTTTTGAACAAGATCTAGTAAGTAGTTTTTTTTTAATACCTCGTAAATCGTAAACCGCTTATTACTGCGTAATCTTTCATACAAATAACTTAAATCCTTTAATTTCATAAATCAATGGTACGGGAACCCTTTGTGCGTGAGTCCGACACGCACTTGGCCGGTTTCTTTTTTTTTTGTATCATTTATAGTATCATCATTTTATTAAATTACATACTAGCGCTTGACCGCAATCCCGCCTGATGGTAAGCAGGGATGCAATCGTTGATTATAAAGTGCGCTAGTTTATTGAGCTGGAGAACAATTGACGCAACATACCCACAACACAACTGCTCAGACCCGTCCTCGGTACGGCTTCGATTAATTATTGTAACAATATAGAAGAGTGCGCGCAAAATATGTCTGCGCGCTGTTAAGAATAATCGTTTACCGGTATCTGGACGTATATTTAAAATTTTTAATAGGGATATTAAGATCGGTTTTTTACAAAGTAAATAATGAAAGTGTTTATAAGTGCTGAAATAGATATAATTTTGAAGCCAAACTTCACCTTTTTTTTTTTTTTTTAGTTATAAACTAGTGCTTGACTGCAACCCCGCCTGATGGTAAGCAGTGATGCAATCGTTGATGGTAAAACGCACTAGCTTATTAAGCCTATTCACTCAAAACAACTGAGTGAATAGGAAGACAGACGGCAGTTGAGCGAGGTGATGCAATGTTTAACCCAACAACACGACCAACGATGCTGCGCCAGAGGATGATCTGGAGACCCTCCACGACCAAACTCCCGACACAACAACATTAGGCACATCGTACCCGGTACACATCGCAACACAACTGCTCAGACCAGTCCTCCGTACGGCTTCACTAGACATCATGCCGGAACACGACGAATCGCTTGGCGGCAAGACTTTGTCTAGTGGGTGGTAACTTATGCCGGCAGCTGATGTTGTTGCCTACCACCGAGAGGGCCAAATTTCGCCTACCTTGAGCACACTCTAGAAGGTAAATTAAACGACTTGACCGATATTCACGACTTTTTTTTATGTTACCTCAATCTAGGAACTTCTCCTGTATCGTGTCCATGCGTTCACCAACATTATTTTTTCATTATGCGAAATCCGAAACACGTGTCCAGTATTTTTAAGTAAAGAACCTATGTACAAAATTTCAAAAATATAAAATGAAAAACCATAAAGTTATAAGGTTGCTATTCTACTTAGTTCTTCTTCTTCTTCAGCCTATAGATGTCCACTGCTGGACAAAGGCCTCCCCCAAGGCTTTCCACGTTGACCGGTCTTGTGCTGCCCGCATCCATCGGCTTGAGATGATATCGTGGTCATGGCTGAGACCCTGGAAGACTTAGGCAAAATGCTCAATGACCTCAGCAGAGCTTCCCAACAAGTGGGTCTAAAGATGAATATGGATAAGACGAAGATCATGTCGAACTCTCATGTCGCACCCACTCCAATTCTAGTTGGCTGCTCTGCACTCTAAGTTGTTGACGAGGACAAACAGTCCAACTAGGTAGGTCCAACCTCAAGAAAGAGGTGTCTCGTCGAATCCAGCTCAGATGGGCAGCGTTCGGGAAGCTACGCTACATCTTCTCTACTTGGTTGTCCCAACAAAAAAATGGTCAAAGCTCCGCTCGGGCGAGTGCGGTGCGTTGACCTCTGGTGACAGCTGTTACGTGCGCGCAAGTACGTGACGCGCTTGGTAACCATACTTCAACAATTGCTAAATGTATTTGGGAAATAATCAATCAATCTCCCTCTGGCGCGGCATCGTTGGTCGTGTTGGTCTTGGGTTTAACATTGCATCACCCTTTTTTTTTTTTTTTTTTTCGGGGTGGAAATCCTCATAGGATGTCCGCCGCCCTAGGGTGGGCGACGGGGTCTGTCAGACTTTTACTGACTAAAACCACCCCGGTGTCTCTTCTATCACGAGCGCGCGTGGGGCCGCGGGAGTCTAAATTCTTCCGCAGCCCCACACTCTCGTGCTGGCCTGGTCTGTCCGGGCCTCGTCTCCGGCACGGGGTAGTGGGGTGTTAAGCTACCCCGTGCATCGCCTCAGAGGCGCGCGCTGACACTCGCGCGCGCCTCCGCCGGGGTCCATCGAATAGGGGGCGGGGACTTCCCCATGTCCCTCGCCCCTGGACCCATTCATGGGGGGCGGAAGAGGGCGTTATCCGCCCTTCTTCGGCGCCCGGTGCGTCTTCTGCGGCCCGGGAAGGGAGTTGAGATCTCCCCTCCCGTTCCGCAGCTTCCTTCTGCGACATCACGTCCTCGCAGAAGGACACCACCGCGTCCCACGACTCTGCGCTGCCGGCCATCCTCCGCACTACTGCCGGCAGCGTCAGGTCGCCTCCTACTTCATTTGTGAGGACACGGCGCTGCTCCTCCCAAGCTATACACTCGGAGAGCGTGTGCTGCGCCGTATCCTCCCCGCATTGGACGCAGTGGTGGCACCGAGCGTCCGGCTCCTGCCTAGGCGACACAGGTACTTGCCGAAGCAGCCGTGCCCCGACAGCACCTGCGCCACCCTGAACGACAGGGAGCCGTGCCTTCTCCCGAGCCAGTCGTCGAGTACTGGCCGGATCGCCTCGACGGTAGCGAGGCCGGCGGTAGGGCGCATAAGCCTCTGCCGCCAGTCCGCCACCAGGACCTGACGGAGCTCCTCTCGGCGCAGCTCGATCTGCCGTTGCGCCGGACTGGAGCCCCGTGTCCGCTCTTCCTCGCGCCATCGGTATAATGACGCGAGTACTTTCGCCTCTAGGTCCCAGGGCGGGGATCCGGCCAGGACGCAAGCCGCCTCGTAGGAAATCGTGCGATACCCGCGGACGACCCTGACGGCCATTGCCCTCTGCGGCTTGCGCAGAATGGCGAGTGTTCCGGCCGTCAGGTCCATCGCCCACACAGGGGCCCCATACAGGGCCATGGACCGCACGATTCCCACGTATAACCGCCTACAGGCGGCGCTCGGGCCCCCCATGTTGGGAAGCAACGTTGACAGCGCGCCTGCTGCACCCATCAGCTTGGGCGCCAGCCGCCGGAAGTGGGGTCCGAATTCCCATCGGCTGTCGAGCACCAATCCCAGATACTTCATGGTGGACTCGACAGCTATCCGGGCACCACTGACCACGATATGTGATCCCGGCGCCGGCGCACGCCGGGGGCCATGGAAAACCATGGCCTCCGACTTGTCAAGGGCCACCTCCAGGCCCAGGCGCCGGATGCGGGTCACCACCTGTGACACCGCAGCCGTGGCTATCAACGTCGCTTCCCTGTGCGAGCTCCCCCGGGCAGTGACAAGCGTGTCGTCCGCATAACACGTCAAGTCGGCGCCCGACGGGAGCTCGCCTCTCAGCACCCAGTCGTAGCCGATGTTCCACAGGAGCGGTCCCAGGACCGATCCCTGTGGAACACCGCACGACATTTGGTGCCGACCGGCACCGTAACATTGCATCACCCCGCTCAACTGCCGTAATCCTTCCTATTCCTAGGTTTTTTAAGTGAATAGGCTTAATAAACTAGTGCGGTTTACCATCAACGATTGCATCACTGCTTACCATCAGGCGAGATTGCAGTCAAGCACTAGTTTATAATTAAGTATAAAAAAAAAAAAAAAATATATATATACATATATATAACATGGTGTAAAAATGATTGGAATCGATTCAGTTGCTTATTCTGAACAAACTATATTCAGATTTTGCATAAACAAAAAATAACGTTGTATAATCTCACGTATACAAACAGCTAGACCCAGAAATTTTATATACATAATACAAATAGCACTTAGCATGTGGTATTTGCCTGTAATTGGTTGTGCAGTTAGATTTAAGACACAATAATTTGTCATCATCATCATCCCAGCGTTAATCCCAGTCGCATCCGAAGCCTTTTCAGCTTTGGAGTCTGGGGTCCGCTTTACCAGTCCAACTGCTGAAATGGCTAAACTTAGACATTTTCCGTGAAGCGACTGCCGTCTGACCTCCACAACCCGAAGGCGACATCGAAGCATTGCAGTTAGACCAGTTGTTGGACTTTTGAGGGCTCCAACAACCCGTAATGACTGCCACAAGATGTTCGTATGGCAACCGGGACCAACGGCTTAACGTGCTTTCCGAGGCACGACCAGACCAGTGCAAATATTTATATTCATGCATACAAATACTTGCACTGTGCGGGGATCGAACCCACGCCACCTTGCGCAGCGGCCGCTTCCGCTACCGCTCCGCCACGGAGGCTGTCCACACAATAATTTGTATGTATTTGTATATTTGTAATGTGTGAAATATCTGTAACAAATATTGATGAACCTTAATTAAATTTTCTTGCCATAACATCGGCTGCCGGCATAAGTTACCACCCACCAGACAACGTCTTGTCATTGTTTACCAATGTATCAGCATTTTGGTCACTTATCCAACGGGATAAGTGCCCAAAAGGAAACAAGAATAAGACTCATTAGGTATCAAAAAAAAAAATGATACCCAATGAGCTTTATTCTTCTTTTTTTTTACTTGTGTAACATGTTTATATTTGTATTTTAGTATTAGCTACTTAACTATTTCAATTACAAAGGAATGATCTGATATAAAAATATAATAAATGATTATAACCTAGCATCGATTTGTTATTAATTGCCGTTATTAAAATTGAGCAAATAACGGAAAAAAAATATACGACAAACTGAGTAGACAGTTATGCTTGTGACCACGCGATCAACCGGGTAAATTGATGTGATGCAGTCGTAATGTCGCAATCTTGTTGAACTCGCTTTTTCCTCGACAAAGTTAGAAAATTCTAGCCTGATAAGTGCTAGTACCAGGCCAGATAAAACAGTTAACGTTGACCAGAATGATAATCGAGTAGCTATAACACATAACGGAGACTCCTCGAGCGCCGATTAACGCGCGTACTTTCGCTTGTTCTCACTACCTATACACGTAAATTGCATAAAGAAGCAAGAAAATAGTTTCAGTTGAACGATGATAAATAATGTTTTAGTTAAATTTGTCAAAAGAGACTATTACACGTCAAAAACAGATTAGGCTCTTACCCCAAAAACTGAAACATTACCCCAAAAACTCGACACTCGAGACGAAGTCCCGAGTTTATCTAAGGCACAGACAGAGGGAAGGATGCCTGGCTGTAAATATCCATCCTATTTCAAGTTAATTAAAGGAATATTATTTCTATTTCAATGAAAATTGTGTAAGTTTATTTCAAAGTGTTAGCGTTATTGAAAAAAAAAAATATAAAAAAATTGAACTTGTAGTGTAACTGAATTTTTTTGTGTAGAAATTGAATTTATGTTTCCATGATTTCATATTTTCTCAATGGTAGGCCATAACACAGCTGGTGGCAGAAGTTACCATCCACCAGACAAACTCTTGCCGCCAAGCAATTCATCGTGTTCCGGCATGATGTCTGATGAAGCCTTACGGAGGTTGGGTCTGAGCAGTTGTGCTGCAATGTATGCCAGGTACGATGCGCCAAATGTTGTTGTATCGGAAGTTTCGTCGTCGTCAACCTCTGGTCCAGCATCGTTGGTTGAGTTCTTGGGTTTAACATTGCATCACCTCGCTAAGCTGCCGTCTTCCTTCCTATTTACTCAGTTCTTTTGAGTGAATGGGCTCTTAATAAACTAGCGCGCTTTACTATCAGCGATTGCATCACTGCTTCATCAGCTGCATCAGACTGGATTGCGGTCAAGCATCAGCTTACAATTATTAAAAAACAAAATCGTTTTGGCGAATATGACGCAATTTTACTGTACAATGAAGGTAAAAAGAAAAAAAACGGTCAATGCCCTCATCTAAATCCAATTTTTCAACAATCCATATTTGCATAGAAAACCTTTGGACACATGCATAGGAAGGTAATTCGACAGCTACGACAGATCCCGTTGATATATGTTTAAAAATACACCTATTAAAACCGTGATTTGCGTCACTTGTTTGACAATCATCAACAATGCTTACGTTAGCTGAGTTTTCTGAGATCTTCCCACGCATGTGTAGTTTAAGTATGATTATTGATGAGAGCATTAGGACAGCCAACGGAAGAATACTGCATGGTTCCGAGGGTAGGCACCGTTTTCATTCCTTGAAGGGTAGTTAAGGAACTTCCTATTTGCTCCATTGTACGTGCTAATGACCACATGAAACATAGTCTGATTAGCAATAAAAGGCATCAAAGATTTTATTAAAGCATAGTTTACTTTTTGACGACACAGTTGGCGCAGAGATTGAGCGATCGCGTGCTATGCTGCGTGTCTCGGGTTTGATTCCCGCACGGAACGAATATGTATGTGTATGGCCTAAAGGTACTTTATTCGGGTCTGGCTGTTTGTGTATGTGAGTTTCAATGGCTGTGAACCCACCCACGATACAGGAATAATTCCTAGTTAAAGTTAAATACGTTAATATTTATAATAAAAATAATAAAAAAAACTGTCGTGCCATTTTCATATAATATATAAAAAAAAAATAACTTGAAAAAATAACAAAATGGCTGACTAGTAGATCAAAGAATCACCACCACAGTACCTCATTTTCTGTCATCATCATCATCAGGTTTTACTCGTCCACTGCTGGACATAGGCCTCTTTCATGGCACGCCAACAAGCTCGATCCTGAGCAGTTCTCCGCCAGCCACTACCAGCCACCTTTTTGATGCCTTTTTCATTTGCTGTGCATCTTTTTTTTTGTTTAGGATGAGAAATCGAATGACCTCTCCCGCTCTGGGCGGAGCGGTAGGGCGTGTCAGACTTTTACTGACTAAAACCAGCCCGTGTTTCTTCACTTGCCTGTGCGCCAGGTCCACGGTTTCTTTTTTAACCAACCCGCAACCCTGCCTCAGGAGGCATCGGTCTTCGTGGACCCCGTCATGATGTGTTGACATATCTTTGAGGCGCGCGTAAAACACGACGCGCCGTCGACTCAGGCCTGGTCCTTACCGGGCAGCGAGCTGCCTACTGCTCACCGCCCGCAAGCTCGGGCCTACGGTGGCTGGGAGTTAGACGTTGTTTTCCGACCAGGGATTTTGCATCTGGCTTTCATTAGATAGTTATCATCTGCCATTTCCCAATTAAGTTGGGGTCGGCTTCCACACAGTTTGTGTTGAACGGACGCGGACAATATTTGAAGACTAAAATCTTCAACCAGTGCGTCCTACCCTTCATGACTTACGGAGCCGAGACGTGGACACTAACGGTCAGACTAGTCCATAAGTTTAAAGCCGCTTAGCGAGATATGGAGCGGGCTATGTTGGGCGTTTCTCTGAAGGACCGCATCTGAAATGAGATGATCCGACAGAGGACCAAAATTACCAACATAGCTGAGAGGATTAGCAAGCTGAAGTGGCAATGGGCTGGTCACATATGCCGCAAGGCCGACAACCGTTGGGGTAAACGAGTCCTCGAGTGGAGACCGCGTCTCGGCAGATGTAGCCTCGCCCTTGGGCAAGATGGAGCGACGACATCAAAAAGTTGGCTGGTAGTGGCTGGCGGAGAACTGGCCAGGATCGAGCTTGTTGTCGTGCCATGGAAGAGGCTTATGTCCAGCATTGGACGAGTAGAGGCTGATGATGATGATGACGGCTTCCAGTCTAACCGGACGCAGCTGAATACTAGTATTTTACATGGAGCGACCGCCTATCTGACTTCCACGACCCAGTTACTGGTTATTACTAAACCCCTGGAGGTAAAACTGGTGGTCAGACTTTTGGGCTTCCGACTAGCCGTAACGACTGTTAAAGATCTACGTATGACAGACGGGACCAACGGCTTAACGTGCTTTCCGAAGTACGAAGGTGTATAGTGGCTCAGTGTGTAATGATGGTCACCCATCCGCAGACGAAACGCGGCATGCGTAGCTTAACCTGTGCGGCTGTTATTATTTACCCACGAACTCCAGTTTCCATAAGTCCTACTTCATATTTTAGATTTACTTATAGTTACTAGCGACCCACCCGGTTTCGCACGGGTGCAGTGCTGATACTAAATACATTACAAAAAAACTGTTAACTTTGTATGAAAAACATAGCGGCCCGCCGCCCAACCGGCTGGTACCGCCGCAAGTGCGACGCCCCACAATTTTTAAATTTGTAATATCTTCGAAACTATTTAAATCATGTGCTGTAAAGGGCGATATAGATATATAACATAAAACAAAATAGGGGTGGATTACCCTTAACATTTAGGGGGATTGACAGCCTCCGTGAATATGAATATTTGCACTGGTCTGGTCGTGCCTCGGAAAGCACGTTAAGCCGTTGGTCCCTGTTGCCATACGAACATCTAGTGGCAGTCGTTACGGGTTGTTGGAGCCCTCAAAAGTCTAACAATTGGTCTAACTGCAATGCATAGATATCGCCTTCGGGTTGTGGAGGTCAGACGGCAGTCGCTTCACGGAAAATATCGAAGTTTAGCCAAAATCAGCAGTTAGACTGGTAAAGCGGACCCCGGACACCAAAGCTGAAAAAACCGCGGATGCGACTGGGATTAACGCTGAGGTAATGAGATTTAGGGGGATAAAAAATATATGTTGTCCGATTCTCAGACCTACCCAATATTTAGAATCGGGAAAGCCGTTTCGGAGGAGTTTAACCACAAACACCGCGACACGAGAATTTTATATATTAGATATGTATATTAGATTAATTGAGCACTAGTGTACATAATTATTTGTTTAAGTGTAGTTACTCGTACTGATGTACCTATTACATACATAATACATATACCTAATAATTTAGTATACAACGTTATTTTTTGTAAATGCAAATCCCGATACACGGGTCCATAATAATATTTTTAAGTAAAAAATATATGTACAATCAATCAATCAATATATGTCGAATCAGAAATGAGGAGATCCGCAGAAGAACCAAAGTCACCGACATAGCTCTGCGAGTCGCTAAACTTAAGTGGCAGTGGGCAGGGCACATTGCTCGTAGAACCGATGGCCGATGGGGCAGTGTAGTGTATGCGTTTTATCATTAACCACAGACAACACTGTCACTGTCAGACAGATAGCACTGTCTCGACCGCACCACGTCGTTCATTCTTACGAGAGCCACGAGCGAGTGTAGACGTGTCGGTAGTCTGTCCGTTAAGTGCGTGTGCGAGCCTGTGATATTCAACGAAGCAAAGGTTTTACAAGTGGCGACGAGCAAAAAGGTATTTTGTTGAACAAAAATAAAAAAATAAAATAAAAAAAGGGAAAAGGATACAAAACAGTGAGTAGTTTCACATTCCTTAAGTATTGGTACAAAATTTCTTTATGTATACATAATTATATTAAATCATGGAGTAATTTATTATGGAACGCATAATGTAAACACATTAAAATGAACAGTCAGTTATTCTGTGAGGTTTTATATTCCGCGGAAGGCAAACATTTGATAGTACGTATACTTCTGGCAGCCTCGAAACCCGGGTAGATAAATAGGTATTGGAGGTACCTAATACTTACTGGCTAACTATATACAATAAGATTAATTCTGTACTTATTTGATAGTATTTTAACCAAATTGTGAAAGTTTGGTAAATCGAATTGTGGGTACTTAACCTGTATGATACATACTGATGTATAACGTGGAGCGCAATGTTTTTGTTCTTTAATAATTTTGGGAGTAGGTAGTTATCCGTGTTATCTGCAACGGGCCAGTGTTATTTGCAGAAGTAGGTACGTGTTTTTACGCGTGTAAACCCGAGGTGCCTTGTACCTATGTATTTGTTATGATATGGAAGCATTCGTGGTACAAACTTGCAAAGGTGCCCAGCGAAGGTTATATCGACGTCCAAGATGTCGTTGCTGCTGTTTTGCGTAGTCCTTTGACCCTCCATTGGAAGTATATCCACCGTTCTTGCAATTTATAAGCAGCTAGGTTTGAAGTTAAACTTTTGAACAATAGTTAAATTGAGATCAAATGTTGTACATATGTAGAACTATGCCCAACTACAAACTTAGCATATACCCCTCGTAAAATATACAGCTATCAAATAAATACTTATTTTAATTTTAATTTACGCGTGATGTTTGAACTAAGCCAACCAGGTATACAATCCACTCACTTGCGTAGTTTGCACAGTTTCACAGAATTTGAATTAATTGACGACACGGTTGGTGTAGTCAATTAATTAATATATTAAGTGGCTGCGTGTCGCGGGTTCGGTTGCCGCGTGGATCGATTGGTTGTGTGGTCTCCGGGAGGTGGTTCTGGCTCTGGCTGTTTGTGAGTGTGAGTTTGGGTGTAAGTAGATAAATTACAATATTTATTAATAAACAATACCGAAATGAGTATTGATGTTAGTTCAAAAATATGGGAAGTTGTAGGAAAAACTGACACCATAGCAAAGGGCTTTGCTTGTCCTAATATAGTCAGCCAGACAAGCAGACGCCAACCTTCCAGGGTATACGCGAGAAGGCTTAAAAAAAAAAAAAAAAAAAAAACAGTATGTGTAGTTAGCTCCTATTTAGTTCCAGCACAAGAACGTAGTCTCAGATGACTTCAGTATTCAACAGTATTATACCGTTTATCTAAGACAAACAAATATAGCACAGTTACAATGGTAAAATATTGTGTTGTTTTGAGGATTGACTTTATTATCAGTGGTACGTGTCTGGTATTCTAATTTTAGTGTATTGTCCATATATACGTGTGTATTAGTAGAGGGAGACTATTTCTTTAAAAAGGATGGAAATTATCCGTAACTCCGTAACAGGTTTCGGAACTGACGGATAATCTGGTGTAATTTCATATCCATATCCGGTGTCTGTGGTTGTCTACGTTATACGACTGCGAAGCATTGACTCTGAAAGAGGACACACGACGCTTGCAGGCTTTTGAAATGTGGTCAGCGCGTTCAAATGCCTCGAAAGTTGTTGCCCACCATAAAGAAACGCAAAATAGATTATCTCGGCCACGTGCTCCGACACGGTAGATATACGCTACTCTGACTCATTATGATGGGCAAGGTAGAAGGAAAAGGCGCGCTGGATGAAACAGAAAGTCGTGGCTGCGTAACATCAGGGAGTGGACTGGCATTACTTCCGTCGAAGAACTGTTCCAACTCGCGGTTGACAATATCGAGTACAAGAAGCTGATGGCCAACCTTCAGGATTGAAGAGGCACAGGAAGGAGAAGAAGAAGTGGTTGTCTGCGTGATTAGTGACATTTTGCGAAAGAGGGACCTGGTCACTTGGCCACTTTGGATTCGGAGGGGCGTGCGAGGGTGCTGATTGGCGACCCTGATCCGTCGTCCCTGACCCGTCGTGCGGTGGGTTTTCGCCTTGCGTTGTTGACACCGCTGCGGTCCGGACGAGGCGTTACGCCTCCTCTTTTGTGCCGCGTGCATCGAGGGACTGGAGCGGTTTGCCGGCGGCGGTGTTTCCGTCGGACTGCGATTTGGGTTTCTTCGGGGCTGAAAAGGCCATGTCTAATCATCATCAACCTTTTATAGTCCCACTGCTGGGCAAAGGTCTCCTCTCATACAGAGAAGGATTGAGCGTAATCACCACGCTTGCTCAATGCGGGTTGGCGATTTCAGATTTATAAAGTCCAGGTTTCCTCAAGATGTTTTCCTTGACCTTCAGTCATTGGTGTCAAAGATGTATTTAGAAAGTACATATAACTTTAGAAAAGTTACATTGGTACTTGCCTAACCTGGAATCGGACCCGCATACTCATACTTGAGAACATACTTGTCGTGTCGAATGCTGCCATTAAATTGGTAGGTCATGCTAAATGCTGCCATTAAATTGGTAGATCGTGTCAAATGCTGCCATTAAATTGGTAGGTCGTGTCGAATGCTGCCATTAAATTGGTAGGCGAGTCGAATGCTGCCATTAAATTGGTAGGTCATGCTAAATGCTGCCATTAAATTCGTAGGTCGTTTCAAATGCTGCCATTAAATTGCTAGGTCGTGTCGAATGCTGCCATTAAATTGGTAGGTCATGCTAAATGCTGCCATTAAATTGGTAGATCGTGTCAAATGCTGCCATTAAATTGGTAGGTTGTGTCGAATGCTGCCATTAAATTGGTAGGCCGTGTCGAATGCTGCCATTAAATTAGTAGGTCGTGTCGAATGCTACCATTGAATTGGTAGGTCGTGTAAATTGCTGCCATTGAATTGGTATATCATGCTAAATGCTGCCAAGGAATCAGTAGCCTGTGTCAAATGCTGCCATTAAATTGCTAGACTGTGTCAAATGCTGCCATTAAATTGGTAGGTCGTGCTAAATGCTGCCATTAAACTGGTAGGCTGTGTTAAACGCTGCCATTAAATTGCTAGATCGTGCTAAATGCTGGCAATAAATTGGTAGGCTGTGTCAAATGCTGCCATAAAATTGGTAAGTCGTACTAAATGCTGCCATTAAATTGGTAGGTCGTATTGAATGTTGCCATTAAATGGGTCGGTCGTGCTAAAAGCTGCCATCAAATTGGTGGGTCGTGTCAAATGCTGCCATTCAGTTGGTAGGCTGTGTCAAATACTGCCATTAAATTAGTAGGCAAATTGGTAGGACGTGTCAATTGCTGCCATTAAGTTGGAAGATTGTGTAATGCTTTCATATTGGAGCATTTTGTTAATTTTATAATTTAAAGTTAAAGAATGTTTATACGAATATCTTATGATGTGCAATACTACACCCCACTTGGTCACTGATCAAACACCATTCGAACTGTTCTTCCAAAGATTAAATAGGGACAAAATTCCTTCAATAGAAAGTCCAAGTAGAAATAATAATGATTCATATGTGAGAGACAGAAATAAGATACAATAAGAGTCAGAGAAAATTGTGGGTTGGAGAAAACAGTTTATGTATGTAAAAAAAAAAAGGATGGAGAAAACAAATAAATTGGCGTCAAACTTTAATCAGTCTCGGTATACTGTAGAAAGCGCTAATGGAGGATATTGTGTTGTAAGAATTTAAGAAACAGGACAGTCTTATAGATGGAACATTATTTATTTGAAAAGAGTTGAAGGGGAATGGAAGGCAGTGATACCGGATGAGCAGTCGGTACACGGAAGTTCAAAAGGAAAAAAATAATAATGTTATGGTGTTGGATTTAATCAGTTATAATAAATATGTTTCAAGACGTAAATTTTGAGAGATTAAATTTTGTTAATTTGCTACAAAGTTGATATAATAAAATAAATAAATAAATATAATAAGAAAGGGATGTAGTGTATGCGTTTTATCATTAACCACAGACAACACTGTCACTGTCAGACAGATAGCACTGTCTCGACCGCACCACGTCGTTCATTCTTACGAGAGCCACGAGCGAGTGTAGACGTGTCGGTAGTCTGTCCGTTAAGTGCGTGTGCGAGCCTGTGATATTCAACGAAGCGAAGGTTTTACAGGCAGTAAGGTTCTGGAGTGGCGGCCACGTACTGGAAGACGCAGCATAGGGAGGCCCCCAACAAGGTGGACCGATGACCTGGTGAAGGTCGCGGGAAGCCGATGGATGCGGGCAACACAAGACCGGTCAGTGTGGAAAGCCTTGGGGGAGGCCTTTGTCCAGCAGTGGACATCTATGGGCTGAAGAAGAAGAAGAAGATATGTACAAAATTTCAAAAAGATATCATGTAAAACCACAAAGTTATGAGCTGTGTGGTGTGATCTTACCTAGTTCTCCCAACAAAAATATGGTCAACGCATCGTTCGCCCGCACGCGCTTGCAGCGGCATGGCGCGGGGGCCCTATCTCATTGTGCTTCTATGGCATAGTATCTGCCGTATTGTATTGCGCGCTCGGTAACCACACTGCAACTATTTTTTTTTATTTTTTTTTTTTGTTTACATATTATAAACTAGCGCTTGACCGCAATCCTGCCTAATGGTAAGCAGTGACACAATCGTTGATGGTAAAGCGCACTAGCTTATTAAGAGCCTATTCACTCTAGCATTGAAGATACTCAAATTGTAGTCCGACGGAAACACCGCCGCTGGCAAATTGTTCCAGTCCCTCGATGTACGCGGTATAAAGGAGGAGGCGAAACGCTTCGTCCGGATCGTAGTGGTGTTAACAACGTAAGGGTGGAAACCAGCCGTACGACGGGTCGTCCGCTGGTGGAACGGAGATGGGGGAATTAAATCAAGCAATTCCCTTGCACACTCACCAGAATGCATCCTATAGAAGACCGAAAGGCTGGCTACTCTACGCCTGTGCTCTAGGCTTTGGAGACCAACTCGAAATCAATTTCCAAATGTATTTGGGAAAAAATATAACATGGTGTAAAAATTATTGGAATCTATTCAGTTGCTTATTCTGAACACACTATATTCAGACCTCGAGGTCAGCTTTGCGCTGCCATCTGCTGCCATCACATACAACTACGTCGACGGCGTGCTTACGTGCCCTCACTGTGCACGAAGTTTCGCCGCCAAAATAGGCTACATAAGCCACCTTCGGGCGCATGAGCGCCAAATCATCGGCTAGGAGTCGAAGTGGTCGCCGTGGCCGAAATCGGTCGGGAACATCATCATCATTATCATCATTCAGGTCTCGTATAAAGAAAAAATAACGTTGTAAACCTAAGTATTAATAAAGATAATATTACCTTGCAAGAAATGTCAACAGTTTCTCATCTCTTAGACTACTTATCGCATTTCAAGTTAGAAAATCATCATTACGATCGCATATATTAGCTGAATCAATCGGTGCGCTCGAGTGGCGGCTCAATGCGCGCGCGCTGACAGTTGGCGATGTATGTCCAATGGAGAAACGCGCTTTATGTCTTATGGGATAGGCAGAGAATCAAGCACTGAGTGAAGGTGTAGCTGTTTTGTTCGGGACAAAAGGAGGATGGTAGTTCATGTTATAAATCATTTGCTTGAGAATTGAATAATTCATATTAATCCCAGTCGCATCCGCAGCTTTTTCAGCGTTGGTGTCTGTGGTCCGCTTTACCAGTCAACTGCTGATTTTGGCTAAACTTCGATATTTTCTGTGAAGCGACTGCCGTCTGACCTCCACAACCCGAAGGCGATATCTAAGCATTGCAGTTAGACCAATTGTTAGACTTTTGAGGGCTCCAACAACCCGTAACGCCTGCCACTAGATGTTGGTATGGCAACCGGGACCAACGGCTTAACGTGCTTTCCGAAGGCGATATCTAAGCGTTGCAGTTAGATCAATTGTTAGATTTTTGAGGGCTTGAATAATTCATATTGGTGATTGATTTAATTCTGAGTACCACGAGAGTCGGTTCATTCGGACGACACGTCAGATGATAATAAACAAAAAAATGAATTAACCTAATCCATGTTTAGATTTTACGAGAATAATGCAGTGGGCGAATAATCTGTCATTTTGAATAACAATAAAATATTAATATTGATATATGTCTTCCATGAGACTAATAAAATTAGCAGTTTTGTGTGAACTTTAGATTTCAATATTTATTTTATGTTCTGGTTGACCTAAAACGTAAAGCATTATTATTAGCACTATTTATTACGTGTTAATTGATATCTATTTCAAAAAACTCTACTCGTACTTTAATACAATCAATCACAATGATGACTTTAGACGTGTGTGTGTGTCTTGTAAAATCAGTTTTAGAGAATCTACTAATCTGCGCTGGACCCGCCTGGTAGGTATATTAGGATCTACTCACCACACACACACATACGCAGAACCCATATAATAAAAAAAATATATGATTGACGTGTATAAGTGTTTGTTCAAACCATAGATTTAGGATTTCATTGCTTCCTATATCTATCTTCTTCTTCAGCCTATAGATGTCCACTGATGGACAAAGGCCTTCCCCAAGGCTTTCCACGATGACCAGCCTTGTGCTGCCCGCATCCATTGGCTTCCCGCGACCTTCACCAGGTCATCGGTCCACCTTGTTGGGGGCCGCCCTACGCTGTGTCTTCCAGTACGTCACCGCCACTCTAGAACCTTACTGCCCCATCGGCCATCGGTTCTACGAGCAATGTGCCCTACCCACTGCCACTTAAGATTAGCGCCTCGAAGGGCTATGTTGGTGACTTTGGTTTATCTATGGTTCGAACCAACACATAGCAAGCATTTATTTTCTGTCAGTAGGTCCGTTCTACTCATATATTATTGTCACTCCCTTTCATTTAGAAAAGATCAAAGTCGCAGCAGTAGGAAAATGGTGCTGTTTGTGCAAACAAAAGGAAAAATACCCCACCACACGCACTTTTGATTTCAAGAGAAAATCTTCATCATCAACATTTTTATCGTCCCACTGGTGGGCACATGTCTCTTTTCATACAGAGAAGGATTGAGCGTAATCACCACGCTTGCTCAATGCGGATTGGCGATTTCAGACTTACAAGTCCAGGTTTCCTCAAGATGTTTTCCTTCTGTTGCTGTCAAATCTTCAAACCATAAAAATGATCAGCACAAATTATTTGCGGGAAGTAAAGAATTTGAATAACGTCCATTCAAACTTATAAGCCAAGGAAAACCCTATGTGGCGGTGAGCAGTGGGCAGCTCGCCGCCCGGTAAGGACCAGGCCCGAATCGACGGCGCGTCGTGTCTCACGCGCGCCTCAAAGAGATGTCAGCACATCGTGACGGGGTCCACGAAGACCGATGCCTCCTGGGTCAGGGTTGCGGGTTAGTTAAACAAGAAACCGCGGCCCTGGCCGTCCCACAGGCAAGTGAAGACACACGGGTGGGTTTTAGTCAGTAAAAGTCTGACGCGTCCTTCCGCTCCGCCCAGTGCGGGAGAAGTCATTTGATGACTTCCCATCCCAACAAAAAAAAAACTATTGTAAATTAAAAGTTATTGAATCGCTTTTATTACAAAATGTAACATTAGTTCCAGGCTTAATCTTTGTTTCAGTATTTGTATTTCGAACTTACTGAGGTTATGTTAAAGTTACAACTTAGTACCGAACTATGCTGTCATTTTTGTATAAAGAACTGCATTTCTTTAATATTTAGGTGCATAATTCAATGACGATTTAGGTGGTTTAAATCTGATCTATGTATTTAGATCAGATTTTAACACACGTTTTCAACGAAAACACATGTTTTGTAATGGGTATATGTATGTTAACTACAGTTGAGTCCGCGTTGTGGATTACAATGGACTCATCATCATCGTCTCAGCGTTAATCCCAGTTGCATCCGTAGCTTTTTCAGCTTTGGAGTCTGGGGTCAGCTTTACCAGTATAACTGCTGATTTTGGCTAAACTTCGATATTTTCCGTAAAGGGACCCGAAGGCGACATCGAAGCATTGCAGTTAGACCAATTGTTGGACTTTTGAGGGCTCCAACAACCCTCAACAACTGCCATTAGATGTTCGTATGGCGACCGGGACCAACGGCTTAACGAGCTTTCCGAGGCACGACCAGACCAGTGCATTCATGCATAGGGATTACGGCGGAATTTTTCTTTAATATACTACCAGAAAAAGTGTCGCATACGCCGTAAGTAAATATTCATTTTTTTTTTTAATTTCTCAAATGTCTCATCCTGAGGTAGCCGAAATGTGAGGCTTATTAGTCGATGTTTCTATATCCGCTTTTACAGAGAGGAGGATTATGTAGCAAAGGGAAAAAATATGCTGATTATGAATACGTTATATGTACAATTTAGCACGTAGGTATATACAGCATCGTATCCAATTTTAGTTAGAATTATGCCACAGAACCGGTTCGAATTTATTTTGGCTAAAATGTAGGTGTTTCTAAGACCAGGATTCTCTCATCCAAATTCAGAGACTAAAAAATTAAAAGTCAACTTTATCGATACCAATTTAGAGCTTATTTTCCATTGGGCTTATGGGAAATGGAGTTTTGCCAAAGTGGCGACACACCTCTGTATACTCAGACGAATAAATTAGCTGTGATAAGTTGTATGTCAATTAATTATTCTTCAAAGCACCATCTGGTCTGAAGGCGAGGAAGTGGATAGTTATAATGACACCAATACTAACTGTACCTACTTGTAGCAGAGAACTGTGAGACATTATTAAACAATCAACTCTGTGCATGGTCGGTTAAAAGGTAATGTGTATGAATATGTTGGCATCAAAGATGTCAGTCTTCGTTTTAATCTTGAGAAAATCGGACTGATCTTTTTTTCTTTTTAATGATTATAAACCGCAATCCCGCCTGATGGTAAGCAGTGATGCAATCGTCGATGGTAAAACTCGCTAGTTTATTAAGAGCCTATTCACTCTAGACTTGAAGACACTTATATTGTAGTCACGCGGAAATACTGCAGCTGGCAAATTGTTCCAGTCTCTCAATCTACGCGGTGTAAAAGACGAGAAGAAACGCTTCGTCCGGATCGTAGATTGGTCATTTTCTACATTAATACGTATTTGCTCACTAACTTTACAAATATTAGAATTGCGAAAGTTTGTGATTATGGATGGATGTTTGTTAATCTTTTTCGTAAAAACTACTGGACGGATCTGGATGAAATTTGGCACACAGATATTTTAAAACCAGAAATAACTCATAGGATATAAGCTTAAGTATGTAGTTATTTGCGACAGCTTTTGTATGACCCAACTTTCATCATGATCATCATCATTTCAGCCGAAGGACGTCCACTGCTGGACGTAGGCCTCCCCCAAGGATCTCCACGACGACCGGTCCGGCGGCTCCTGCATCTAGGGTTTTCTTTCGACCTTCACCAGGTCGTCGGTCTACCTTTGCCGGGGTCCTACCCATGCAACGTCTTCTGGTGCGTGGTCACCACTCGAGAACCCGTCGGCCCCATCGGGTATCGGTCCTACGGGCAATCTGCCCGGTCCACTTCCACTTAAGTGTTGCAATTCTTCGAGCTATGTCGGTTACTCTTGTTCTTTTGCGGATTTCCTCATTTCTGATTTGACCACGCAGTGAAACCCTAATCATATAGCCCTCACCATTGCCCTTTGAGTAAACTTGAGCTTTTAAGAAAGCAATGGGTCTTATAAGTAAGACCCATTGTTAGCAACCACGTCTCAGTTCTATAAGTCGTCAGTGGCAACACACACTGGTCGAAGATTTTTGTATTGAGACACTGCGGTATTTCGGACGAGAATATTCTGCGTAGCTTCCCGAAAGCAGCCCAGCCGAGTTGAATCCGACGACGGACCTCTTTCTCGAAGTTGTCCCTACCTAACTGGATAGTTTGTCCCAGGTAATGAACTGTCAACAACTTCGATAGTAAAGTTTCTAATCTTTATAAAAGTCGGTACAACATGAGCATTAGACATGACTTTTGTCTTGCCCATGTTCATTTTAAGACCGACTCGCTCGGAGGCTCTACTGAGGTCCTTTGCGGTCTCAGCCATGACTACGATATCATCAGCAAACCGAAGGTGTGTAATATACTCGCCCTTTATGTTGATGCCTAGCCCTTTCCAGTCCAGTACCTTGAAGACATCGTCCAATGCAGCGGTGAACAGTTTTGGGGAGATAACATCTCCCTGTCTGACACCACGCTGCATAGGTCAATCTAAAACAGTTACGATGGACTCAAGCAACAACCCCGAGTTCTTTTGTATCACCTACAAGCTCCATAAACCCAGTTCTATTTTTAAGTGTGCTGGACTAGATCATAAATCTTTTCAGGTAACGCGACTTTTTACGGCACTGAGCAAGAATTAAACGTATACATTAGTCCAGATCGGTTTTGTAGTGTATGAACCAGTATCGCCCACATTATGACCAGCTCTCTAATTGCGTAACACTGTTACTAACAATTGAAATCATTATGATGCATATTGCTAGTCCATTGCTCCGTATGTTCCAAAGATGTGTTTACTCAACGAGGTAAATACCGCAATGAATGTTGTTGAACTGTCAAAATGAAACCCATTGCTACTGGTAATATGTTACCCTGCACCCTATTAGTGGACACTGCAGCACCCTACTTGCGTAACGAGCCAAAACTACCAATTGGAATAATTTTGAAGCATATTGCTAATCCATTGCTCCTTATGTTCGAAAAGTGTACACAACAACCTAAATAACGCAATGGATGTTGTTGAACTGTCAAAATGAAACCCATTGTTACAGATAGTCATCGTCACCATCATCATCATCTCAGCGTTAATCCCAGTCGCATCCGAAGCTTTTTCAGCTTTGGAGTCTGGGGTCTGCTTTACCAGTGTAACTGCTGATTTTGGCTAAACTTAGACATTTTCCGTGAAGCGACTGCCGTCTGACCCCCAGAACCCGAAGGCGAAATCTAAGCATTGCAGTTAAACCAATTGTTAGACTTTTTGAGGGCTCCAACAACCCGTAACGACTGCCACTAGATGTTCGTATGGCAACCGGGACCAACGGCTTAACGTGCTTGCCGAGGCACTACCAGACCAGTGCAAATATTCATATTCATGCATACAAATGATTGCACTGTACGGAGATCGAACCCGCGCCTCCTAGAGCAACGGCCGCGTTAGCTACCACTTCGCCACGGAGGTTGTCAACGATCAACCTAAACAGCTGCTATTATTTAGCCATGAATCTGATATAAATATGTATCAAGATCTACTGAGCCGTGTGGTATCGGGCTTAGAATAGTACCATCCCTTATCCTCCCGTGGGTGTCGTAAGAGGCTACTAAAGAAACTCTCACCAGGGAAGCGGACAGCAGCGCTTCTCCTGTGAAATATCAAACTACTGCGATCCCCAACCCGCCTGCCAAGTGTGGGCATTATGGCAAAAGATTTCGAATTTGGAACGTACCTATTATTAATCATATTTTTTAAATCAATTATAACTAGCCAGTTTCTCATACATAAAAACTTTTTGTCGCAATACCTATTTTCTGAGTGACCTGGTATATCTTGATATTAGCTAGTCCGTGTCTAGTGATATTTTTTGGTGTGAAGGGGCATCGAGAAGTTGTGTGTCTGGCTATTCGCCACAGGAATTGCTCCATCCTCTTTCACAGAGTACACGCCTATTCCTTGTAATGCCAATCCAACTGAGTTGGGACAGTTGAAGCTGACTGCGTAACACGTCATATCTTTAGTAACATCTAATACGCTATCAGAGGATTAATTAACATATCTACAGGTTGGTAGTGAGAAAACGATTGGAAAAGCAAAAGAAATATCTTTATAAACAAATTTACCTTATAAATATTGACTGCGTAAGTATTGTGCTTTTGGAGGAAACAGCTATTTAAAAAAGAATCATGTACCGAGTTCATGGTAAGGTTCTGCATTGTTAGTCCTTTTCTTATCGTGGCGAAATCCTCATGAATTCCCACCGTCTGGAAGTAACGGAGGGTTATGTCGGCCTCCTACCGACTAAAACCTCACTGTTCCTTCCAGTACTATAAGTCTGGAGCCCAGGAGATGAGACTTGTATATTTGACGCACCCCCGCGTCTTTCACCCTGTTATCTTGTATTATTTTCGGCGGCAGCGAACGCGGCCGCTACGCAAGGAGGCGCGGTTTCGATCCCCACGCAGTGCAAATAACTGTATGCATGAATATGATAGCACTTGCACTAGTCTGGTACTGCCTCGGAATGCACGTTAAGCCGTTGGTCCCGGTTGCCATACGAACATCTAATGACAGTCGTTACGGGTTGTTGGAGCCCTCAAAAGTCCAACAATTGGCCTTACTGCAATGCTTCGATATCGCCTTCGGGTTGTGGAGGTCAGACGGTAGTCGCTTCATGGAAAATATCGAAGTTTAGCCAAAAATCAGCAGTTAGACTGGTAAAGCGGACCCCAGACTCCAAAGCTTGGGATTAGCGCTGAGATAAAGAGAAGAAGATCATGTATTACTTTCGAAATGGTGTTAATCATGGGTGTTAATACATTAGAGATAGATATAGTATTAGTCTCACTGAGAAAAGTTATGTGAAACGCTTAAAGGGAGCTGTTAATAGTGTTGATCCCTATCATTAGTTGATAGGCCATATCGTCGACTGCTGGCAGAAGTTACCACCCACCAGACAAAATATTGCCGCTAAGCGATTCATCGTGTTCCGGCATGGTGTCTGGTGAAGCTATACGGAGGACGGGTCTGAGCAGTTGTGTTGCGATGTATGCCGGGTACGATGCGCCAAATGTTGCTGTGTCAGTAGTATGGTCATGATCTCCAGATCAATCTCCCTCTGGCGCAGCGTCGTTGGTCGTGTTGTTGTGTTTAACATTGCTTCACCTCTCTCGACTGCCGTCTTCCTCCCTATTCACTCAGTTTTTTTGAGAGAATAGGCTCTTAATAAACTAGCGCGCTTTACCATCAACAATTTTATAAATGCTGTCAGCAGTCGAACACTTGTTTATAATTATAAAAAAAGGCTTCACGATTTATTAATCGTGAAACCTTTTTTGCTATTGCAAGGTGGAAATAGTAGCAATGTTTGACAATAAGCGTAATGACCCTTCACGCTTTAACGCTCTATCCGTCAATTGTCATACGTATCAGGTGTTGACGTGCTGAAGAATCGTCAGTTTAGCCCTGACCTATGACAACAATGGAGTTGGCACGCAGTGCTGTCGTTTAGAGCGATGAAAGATATTTGTGGCTAACGGGCCCGAGATTTATATGTAATTGTTTACAGGATTGGCTGGCTGGCTGGTAGCTGGGCGAAACATGTCGTAATAATGTTTTTTTTTTTTTAATATTTTCTGTTGTGTTTAGTTATAGGTTCATCCTGTATGTCATAATAAATACTTTTGTTCTTTAATTCAAGTTGTATTGGAATTTTTTTAATTTTTGTGCACTGTTGAATTTTGATAATCCTTACTGAGTTTGTTTGTTTGTTTCGCTTTCACGCCGTAACTACTTAACCGATTGCTTTGAAATTTTTCAGGCGTAAAGTTAGAACACCGGATTAAAAATAAGGTACTTTTTATCCTGGAAAAATTGTATATTCTCGAGGGAAATCTAAGAAGCGTGATATAACCCTACTCCACGCAGGCGAAGCCGCGTACGGAAAGCTAGTAGCCTATAAATGACTAAGGGCAAATTTTTCAATCGACAGATAATTTTAATCTGTGGAAAAAAATTACATTCCGACAAATATTGTATGGAAATCTTGTAAGGACTGTAAAAAAATTGTTTCTTGCATTAAACTACATATGTATCTGGCGTTGGATAAGTCAGCCTTAAGAAGAATAATCTAACTAAATCCATACTAATATTATAAATGCGAAAGTAACTCTGTCTGTCTGTCTGTCAGTCTGTTACGCTTTCCCGCTTTAACCTCTCAACCGATTTTGATGAAATTTGGCACAGACAATCTTTGGACCCTGAGAAAGACATATACAACATAGGCTACCTTTTATCCCGGAAAAATATGATGTTCCTGAGGGAAATCTAAAACGCGATATAACCAAACTCCACGCCGGCGAAGCCGCGGGCGGAAAGCTAGTACTCAATACAGCAAGACGATTGCGTAACACAACTATCAGTATTAACGAGTTTGTTTCATTTTGACAGTTCAACAACATTTAATGTAATGCCTACCTACTGCCGCTAATGTAGACGCGGACCAGGCACTTCTCCGGAGCGAAACTGTCGGTTTGCCTATTTAAATTGTTGTTGCCAAGATTGGAGGGTATATTTCCAATTCATGCTTAATTCAAAACGCCATCTGGAATCGTCAAATGGAGCTCTTACCACCACACCAAGATGCACACGACTGGTGTTGCAAATAAAACCGTTTTTATTTGTAATGTGAAAAAAAAACCTGAAAAAAGGCTGTTTTTTTTTTCTGGACCATGTTTATTTCAAGAGCATGATATCTGAAACTGTTGTGGCATGTACCGTTAAATAATTAATACTTGAGAGTACATAATATAGTCTTAGGTTTGTTCTTGATCCTGCGGTACTTTTCTGATAAAATAGTACCAAAATTTCACAAAAATATTGGCAAAATTCATTGATATATATACAACAATAATTAAAAAAAAAAAATTTAGTTGTGATTTATTGTTGGAAGAAGTGAATAATGAATTAATAATATGTTGATTTATTATACAAATTACAAATTTATTATTATATATTAACATATTTTTATATTAACATAGGCTAGAAAAAAAACATATTTAGAAAAAAAAAAAAACAACGACGCTAAGATTTTTCCATGCTTTTTTTTTGATAAAGTTAAAACAAAAACAAATTGTTTTTTTTTTCATTTTACATTACTACACCTATCGCTTCGCCGTCTACCCCTATCATTTCTCCTAAGTTTTGAGAGTGAACAGTAGTTACAGAAACTCACTCCTGTATAACATCCTTGATCACAAATCTGTTTTCAAAACATTAAGACCAAACTGAAAGCCTTTTAAGCATGCATCAGGAAAGGCGTCTATTCAACTAGGGTGACAATGAATGACACTGTTTGCGGACACCGGGCGAGGCGCTAACGCGCGACTTCGACGCGATTAGCGGCTGCATGACGACTTAACTGTAAACATTATTACCATTACTATACACAAGTAATTTTAAAAAAATGTAAGAAAATGGACTGTATTTTGTAAGCAGTAAGACTGGAACAGTTCTAGAGGCATCTGTCAACAATCCGCAATCGTCATACTAGATTGCTCTGTCACTGTATGTAAGTAAACACTTTTAAAAGTTTATGTGCCTATGAGCAATGTTGTCTGTTCGTTTTAGCGGCCAGATCATGAACTCTCATGGCGGCTATGGCATGTAGCGGCTATGGTATGTTTGACATGTCGTTAAAATTGGGTCCGAGACCGTCCCGTACGTATTGTTAGGACGCTTTACGCTTTCGAAAGTGTAGTCGTGTGTTAGCTCTCAATATTTTGTCATTTCAAGTTGTTTTGAAAATTTCACTCTTCAAGTTAGGGATTGGCGAGTGATGGTAATTATTTGTTTTTCTATTTTCGTTGAGTGAAATTGTTTTCTTATGGCCTATGTATCAACGGCAATGGCGCCGATTCTCTTGTTCAGCAAATAAACTAATTTTAAGTCGTTTTTTTATCTGTTTCATTAGAAAAGGATAGAAGATGATGTTTTCGTTTAATCTTGTCAAATTAAGATATTCCTTAGACAGTTTAGACGCGTTTATAAACATGGCGACCAAAAGTTCACCAATTAACGTCAGGCGCGGACTACGTAATTTGACAGGTCTCAACTAACATAGGTATTATCTTCTGTCCTTTTCTTTATGAAATATAAAGAAAAAGAGGCACCGAACTTAATATATTTTTTTAAATAATTATAAACTTGTGCTTGACTGCAATCCCGCCTGATGGTAAGCAGTGATGCAATCGTTGATGGTAAAGCGCACTAGCTTATTAAGCCTATTCACTTAAAAAACTTAGGAATAGGAAGGATGACGGCAGTTGAGCGAGGTGATGCAATGTTTAACCCAACAACACGACCAACGATGCTGCGCCAGAGGATGATCTGGAGACCTTCCACGATCAAACTCCCGACACAACAACATTAGGCACATCGTATCCGGCACACATCGCAACACAACTGCTCAGACCCGTCCACCGTACGGCTTCACCAGACATCATGCCGGAACACGACGAATCGCTTGGCGGCAAGACTTTGTCTGGTGGGTGGTAACATAAGCCGGCGGCTGATGTTGTTGCCTACCACCGAGGAAATTCTATTTCATTAAAAAAGGATAGAAGATGATGTTTTCGTTTAATACTGTCAAATTAAGATATTCCGTAGACAGTTCAAACACGATTATAAACATGGCGACCAAAAGTACACCAATTAACGTCAGGCGCGGACTATGTAATTTGACAGGTCTCAACTAACATATTATCTTCTGTCCTTTTCTTTATGAAATACTAGCTTTCCGCCCGCGGCTTCGCCCGCGTGGAGTTCGGTTATATCGCGCTTTTTAGGTTTCCCTCGGGAACATCAAATTTTTCCGGGATAAAAGGTAGCCTATGTTCTTTCTCGAGGTCTAAAGATTGTCTGTACCAAATTTCATCAAAATCGGTTGAGAGGTTTAAGCGGGAAAGCGTAACAGACAGACAGACAGACAGACAGACAGACAGACAGACAGACCGACAGACAGACAGACACAGTTACTTTCGCATTTATAATATTAGTATGGACTAGCTTTCCGCCCGCGGCTTCGCCCGCGTGGGGTTCGGTTATATCGCGCTTTTTAGATTTCCCTCGGGAACATCATATTTTTCCGGGATAAAAGGTAGCCTATGTTCTTTCTCAGGGTCCAAAGATTGTCTGTGCCAAATTTCATCAAAATCGGTTGAGAGGTTTAGGCGTGAAAGCGTAACAGACAGACAGACAGACAGACAGACAGACAGAGTTACTTTCGCATTTATAATATTAGTATGGATAAAGAAAAAGAGGCACCGAAATTAATATATTTTTTTTAATAATTATAAACTGTGCTTGACTGCAATCCTGCCTGATGGTAAGCAGTGATGCAATCGTTGATGGTAAAGCGCACTAGTTTATTAAGCCTATTCACTTAAAAAACTTAGGAATAGGAAGGATGACGGCAGTTGAGCGAGGTGATGCAATGTTAAACCCCAGACCAACACGACCAAACGATGCTGCGCTAGAGGGAGTTTGATCTGGAGACTCTCCACGACCAAACACCCGACACAACAATATTTGATGCATCGTACCCACCACACATCGCAACACAACTGCTCAGACCCGTCCTCCGTACGAGCCTATGTCCTACTGAATTAGTGTCCGTATTTGTTTAGTTTTTGAACCAGAGAATCTGGGCCAATATCTGACACTGGGACAGAGATATCTGTGACTGGGAGTCACTTACGTAATTCTATTTACAAAGATTAGTGTTGTGTTGTGCCTGCAGGCTAATTGCGTAACACACTATCAGTAGTAATCGGTTTCATTTTGACAGTTCAATACAATTCATTGCGTAATTTACCTTCCTGAGCAGATATATTTTTCGAATATATAGAAGAATGGATTAACACTATACCTACTTCAAAATTATTCCATGTGATAGTAATAATGTGTTACGCAATTAAAGTGCTGATGTTGAACCAGCTTCTGTATCTTTGAACATAGGGTTTGAACGCGACAAACAGCACAGAAACAGAACTTCTGAACAGAACCTACAATTTTTAGCCTCAAACTTTATTTAAAAAGTCTTCGCAAATCTCATGAGTTATTCAAGGTTACTCCAAGCTTCTTCGTTTTCAACTCTGACCACATTGAAGCCAATTCGTCATCAATGTGTATTTATCGCCACTGTAGTTTGTGTCAATCCATAATGGTCTGGATGCGATAATTGGTGAAATACTACGCACAATGACGCACGTACATCCTCTGAATGCTCAGTGGCATAGACTAAGAAACGGACGCAGATGTGACTTTAATACGAGTTTATGTTAACATGCACTTCGAGGCAGATCATTTTATAGATTAATGGATAAAAGCTTTTGTAATGGACCATCGTATCTTCTACGAAATAAAACTTAGAACATTATCACAAGCTATGGACTGTAAACCTCCAGATGTAATAGTGAGCAATCCTTTCAAGACCAAAATACTCCCATTTCTCTCTTAATCCAAAATGTTCTAGACCTTTATAACCTCTGTTTGTAGTAATAATTGATTGTTAATTGTAGAATATAGGTTCTTTTTTCGACCATTTAAATTGTAATGGAATTGTATACTACTATCATTAAAGCGTCAAAACGTTTACTTTTCTTTCTTCATTCACTAAACTATAGCCATTCTACCTACATCCGCATCTGTTTCCCGCACCTCAGCTACAAGCAACAGATAGTTAGCGACGCACCGCTAAGCGGACGGCAAACTTGTGCGGGTGGCAGTGCGACAGGGCATCGCACCGAGTGCTAAATGAACTAGTTTCATACTCACCGGTATGCCGCTTCGGTTTTTTATCGTGTAGGTAAAATTGGGTGGTGCTCTGTCATTTGAATGGGCTGTCGTGTCTTTTATTTTTAGTGGTTGTGTTTGGGCTGTCTATCAAGAGTTTAAATTCAATAAAAACAAAACCAATGCTCGCTGGTGGATGGCGAATTGGTGACTATTCTGGTGGACCTCATCAACTCTTTTGTTTAGTTTAAGCATTGCCAAGTTTTTATAGGTTCTGATGTTGATATAAAGGTGCCGATTGTACAAAAGGAGCATTTTTGCGGTAATTAACCGAACCATGAAAAAAAAAAACATCAAAGACAACAAGAATAGGCGTTGTTCTTAATAAAATGAAACAGATATTTATCTATGTTCAAAGAGCGTAGGAATCATTAGATTTATATTACTAACACAACAGTCGGTAACTAAATCCAGACAAAGAAAGGAATCAATCTAAAATAACGCCTCGACGAAGTCCTGAAATATTTGATTGAAAGTGAAATAATAAACACAGCGCCAATTAAAACTAACGTCAGCTAAAAGTACTACAAAGTATGATGAATAAATCTGTTCTGCATCACTAAATTTTCGCACAACCCACTGTGTTGTTACGTTACACAGACGAGTTCTAAAGAATTGAAGATTCTAAAGAAGATCGTATTTAGACCATGGCGTTCAATCGTAAAGAAGACTCTATGTCTATGGCACCAGAGATCTAATATGCTTAAAGGTGTTTACAACCTCAAGTGTCCTCTCTTTCTTTACTCTCATAGTCCAGTAGGAAGCTACGTAATCCGAGAGTTTCAATGTGTTTTTTCCGAACAGCCCGAAGGCCAGCGAAGGCCTCGAACAAGATGGACCGATGATCTGGTGAAGGTCGCGGGAACCGATGAATACGGGCATCAAAAGACCGGTCTTAGTGGAAAGGCTTGGGGGAGGCCTTTGTTCAGCAGTAGACCTCTATAGGCTGAAGAAAAAATCTATTATATCAAACTGTGGACTCTTACTAAAAAACCTAATGTTTAAAAACAGGTAAAATAATAAGCTATCAAAAGTCAAATTGGTATTGTGGAAATCAGAGGGGTAATCCTCATAATTTTAAGAACGATCACAGCCTAGTCTCTTTCTCAATCTGTCAAAATGACGTCCAATTTCCCTTCATTTGACAAGCTTTTGGCATTTGTTTGTTGCCGAAATGAGATTGCGACCAGATTTTGAACATTTCAAATTACGAGAATTGACCTTCAGCACTCTAATTTCGTAACAGACAATTATTATCGATTGGAATCATTTCGAAGCATATTGCTAGTCCATTTCTTCATAAGTTCGAAAAATTTGTTACCTCAACAACGTATAAGTACAACGCAATGAATGTCGTTGAACTGTCAAAATGAAACCCATTGCTACTGATAGTTATTTAGGCAATTTCCCTGCTGTTTTCAAGCAATGATGGAGTTCCATAAAAAGAAACCACATTTGTCTTGTATTGTACTTAAACCGAAATCAATGCAAAAACTGCGATCTGGAATATTTCATTAACTTCGTCTTAATAAAGTAATATGAAATTGGGGAATGAGAGTTCAGAGTGAATAATATGTCTACGCACTCACTCTTATGCACTGTAATATCTCCCGCGCTGAAGTCCTTGTTCAAAATATGGTCTGGAGATATTAATTTATTTTACTTAGGCATACAATATTTACATCATAACCATAATCACTTTAAAATTTTCTCACTACAGCGACAAAATCTACCAAACAGACAAAATATTTATAGACTGAGCCGAAAACCCAAACGGTCTTACTACTAAACGATTTCTAAAGTCAGGTCTCGCCTAAATCTGCGTGACAGTTACTGTATTTTAAGCATTTTTTCGATAAAAATAAAGTTCATAATGCAAAACTCATAACTTAGGGTTTAATGTCACTTTTTGTAATTAGAACTTTTACATTGTCGGGTTAAAGTTCGAATTTTAAAAATGGCTCGAAAGTTTTAATCCTTCGAGCCATTTTTAAAATTCGAACTCTGTTTGAACTGTGTTTTGAAGAAAGATTTTGTTTTGTAAAAAGTCCAAATCCATTTATTGTGCTCTATTTACTTTACCAAACAGTAAAATGACTATAAATAAACAATAAAATCGAATTAATTCATTAAACTAATACAGTTTTGTTATGATTATAGTAGCAGAGAACGGATAACTGACAGGTGGTTTTATCCGACATCGCGACTAGATTTATAACGTAATTAATATATTTACTTCGCATTAAACTGGCTACTATCAAACTGTTAAGGGGCAGAATATTCTTGACAAAGGTATTTATTTATTTTTAAATGTCGAATCATTATGCTGAGATAGGGGCCTTTTGGTATTACTGTACTGTATACGTTGTAATATAATGACAGGATCTACTTTTTTTTATATATAATTTATTTTTATACTTAACTAGCTTTCCGCCTGCGGCTTCGCCCCCGTGGAGTTCGGTTATATCGTGCTTTTTAGATTTCCCTCGGGAATAACAATTTTTTCCGGGATAAACCCTGTTATTTAATCCGAACTTCTAACTTTACCTCTGCAAAATTTCAAAGCAATCGGTTCAGTAGTTACGTCGTGAAAGCGGAACAAACAAACTCACTTTCCCATTTATAATATTAGTACCTAAGGATTGTGTCTACTTGGTTTAGTTTTAAGATTTCTCTGTACGAGTCACATTAAATATATTTTTTTTATTTCTTTCTTTTACAAACAGAGAAGTTTGACAGACCAGTTCTTTGTGAAAACAATGAAAACGTTCCGTTATGCACATTCTCTTGAATTTTGACAACCGGCAATAATATTGGTCGGCTTTGTATGCACCCTAAAGCCATTCTAATATTAATGTTCAACATTAAAAATGACAGGATCTACTGTCAATGGAATTGTTTTTGTGCCATAACACCCTCTCTTGGCATGCGGGTTGGGGATCGCAGTAATTTGATATTCCACAGGAGAAGCGCTACTGCCCACTTCCCTGGTGAGAGTTCCCTTAGTAACATTATGTATGTCTGTAGGAATCATCATCATCAGCGTTAATCCCAGTCTCATCCGAAGACTTGTTTCAGCTTTGGCGTCTAGGGTCTGCTTTACCAGTCCAACTGCTAATTTTGGCTAAACTGCAATATTTTCCGTGAACCGACTCCCGTCTGACCTCCACAAGCCGAAGGCGATATCGAAGCATTGCAGTTAGACCAATAGTTAGACTTTTGAGGGCTCCAACAACCCGTAACGACTGCCATTAGATGTTCGTATGGCAACCGGGACCAACGGGTAAATGCGGTTTCCGAGGCACGACCAGACCTGTGCAAATATTCATATTCTAGCATACAAATATTTGCACTGCGCGGGGATCGAAACCCCGCCTCCTTGCGCAGCGGCCACGTTCGCTACCGCTACGCTACGGAGGCTGTCTGTAGGAGTGCCTTGCTGAATTGCTCCTGAGAATTAGAATCCACATAAAATAACAGCATATAAAAGAAGCTTGATGGTAATTGTTTCAATGTTTTTTCTACTCTCTTTAAGAAAGAGTGCGTTGTATTCGACTACACGAGTCCAGTGCGTATTGATGGATGTCACTTGCCTTCGAATTTTCTGCAGGGTGCTTTCCCTACATTGATTGGTTTATCAGACACAGCGTCTAACATACGATCTTCATCACAAAAACCTTATAAACAGAAGAACAGCAGAAACACTATCCCTTAAGTAATATAACAAACACGGCAATATCCGCTTTTGTAACAGCACTGCGGTCAAAACATTCGGATACCGGTTACCTAAGGACAATAAAACTTGATAGATAACCCACTGTTAGATATGAACGCTCCGTACATATTTAATGGGTTTTGAGGGAAATTGTTTCAACGGTTTTGTTACAAATTTAAATATGAGCAATATATTCTCTATGTTCAGCCGACGACCGCGACGTACGAGCGTCATTCATCCGATGTCATGTTCGGCCGACGACGTACTACGAGTGTCATTCATCCGACAGCATGTTACCCCACAACGTTCGTCCTGTCCTGCCCTGTTCTTGAGAAATTACAAGGATTGTTCGAGATGTTCGGTTGAACAGTGAAATCTGTGTATTGAAATCAGCTTTGTGGTAGTAAACGGATCTAATTGAACCTTTGAATTATAGTTTCACAAATACAATGATAGTTCAAAGTCATGTATATCAGTAGGTTCACGCGGTCCCGTCTCATCTTATTCAGCAACAATTATAACAATATCATCATTCATCCGTCCTATAACTAATTTATTAGGGATCGGCCATACTTGTTAGTGTTCTTCCATATTTGTCCATTACTCGTCATCTCTATTGTAATTCCCTTTCTATCTCATCATTTACACTCCGTGAATAGTTTCTTTGGTCTCTTAAAGCGATCGACTTTCTTTCTCAAAGCTTTCCTCACGACACTTTTCCTTCATATCACATGCCAACTTTTAACAATTATAGTATAACATAAGTTTGTTAAGTTAGATACATAAGGCATAAGAATACTTAGAACAGTAAGTGGGTAGATACTTTTGTTTTCTTCAAAAGTCACCTAATTAAAGCAACCACAAATACCCGCATTATTTCTGTCAAAGTGGGACACTTCCCACATTATTTACGGTCTTGACGAAAGTCAAAATTTTATTTCTATAAAATAAGCACAAAAACGGCACTTCGAATGTCAATAATTTGGTTTTTAACAAACCAAATTTTTTAATTGAATTAATTATTGTAGCCCCTTCCAAAGTTATCTTTGTATAGAGAAGATTACCAAGAAACCCGGCAGCTGTTCTTTTAAACTGGGTTACAAACGGGCACATATTAATTTTATAATTACATGTTGCACCTATAACAAAATTACCATACCGCAATAGAAAAAAGACCAACATAAGTACACATTAGCTTATTTGCAATCAACGCCATACTCATAGATTAAACCGATTATAAAACTAAGTGTCCTCTAAGTAGAATGTACTAACACCTATTTTTATCTAGCAACACATTGATCAACATTAACACGAACAAAAAATGCAATTAACGATAACATCCCGTTTAGTATGGAAACCGTGGGCGAATGAAATCCGAACACCTACATTTAAAACTAATAGATATCGACTTTTATAGTTAAGTAGTGTATCTAATTTAACGCATCATTAAGTAAATTGTAGCGGGTTGTGAAACTAGGTTTAGCCCACGGGTTTTCTTGGCTTCCGGAGTTTTGTTGGTACCTGTCATTCAGAACGAGTGTTTAGAAACCATCACTGAAACCCATTCTTTGGATGAATCACTCGTAATTTTGGTGACTGCTAAAAGAAATTGGCTCCGGTTACCTTGTTCACAAACTAAACTAAATTTAAGTTCAGTGCATCTTTTTCTTTATAATTCACTAGCTTTCCGCCCGCGGCTTCGCCCGCGTGGAGTTCGGTTATATCGCGCTTTTTAGATTTACCTCGGGAAAATCAAATTTTTCCGGGATAAAAGGTAGCCTATGTTCTTTCTCAGGGTCTAAAGATTGTCTGTGCCAAATTTCATCAAAATCGGTTGAGAGGTTTAAGCGGGAAAGCGTAACAGACAGACAGACAGACAGACAGACCGACAGACAGACAGACAGAGTTACTTTCGCATTTATAATATTAGTATGGATAGTATGGATTAAGAAAAGGACAGAAGATAATACAGGTACTAGTTTAGAACTGTCAAATTAATCCGCCTGACGTAAATTCATGTATCTTTGGTCGCCATGTTGACAATCGTGTCTAAACTGTCTATGGTATATCTTAATTTGACAGGATTAAGCTAAAATGTTATCTTCTGTCCTTTTCTTAATGAAATAGAAAAAAAAATATGTACTTTACTTGAAATTAGATTAGTTTGTGAACAAAAGTATCGGCGCCAAAGTATGTGAAGCAAGATTTAAAAGGATTAATATTTTCGTACTCCTAATCATCTGCATCGCCTTTTTCCATATATGTTGGGTTAGGCTTACCGTCTATCCGTGCGCAGTTTCTGGCCTGCCATCGGACGCGTCCCCAGGTGGCGGATAGGGGAACGGCCCCCAGATATGGGGGTTACCGGTTTACCGGCACGGACCAAAACCAGAAGTGGGGACCGCTTCGGCGGTCACATGTGCGGCGGGTCGGCCACCACTCCAGGTGGCTGACGTGACCCGAACTCCGGGTCACCGTCGGGCAACCCGGTCTCCTCATTGAGAGGAGCTGGGGGCCCCGTTTGCCTCCGGGCAAACGAGTGGGGCTAAGAGGAAGGACACCTCGCTAAAAAACCCTTGGCTGCTGCGTCTTCTCGCACTAGAAGACGTACCCAGTCCGGCCCCTCCTTATGGGGGGACCATTGTGGGCCCGCCTTTCGGCGGGAATCGCCGGCGGGGGATTGGTAGACAGGCTCTGCCATTTCCCATGACCCCGCCACTCAAGCGATGTGGTTGTGCCGCTCTGGGTTTAATGGGTATTCCCAGCTTCGGCTGGGCGAGTCCCACACACGCCCTTCGGGGTACGGACGTAAATGCAGCGTCAAAAAAAAAAAAAAGGCTTAACGTCTAACTGAATTCAGCTGAATAACAGTATGGAAAATACAACATGGAGCGACTGCTTATCTGACTTCCAAAACCACTGGGTATGTCTGACCACCAGTCTTATTGCCAAGGGGTATTGTATTACCCAGTAACTGTACTGAGTAATACAGATTCGAAGGCTGATTCTCATTATTAAACGTTCAAAATTTAGTCCTATTTTCGTCTCGGCGTACGAAGGACGGGTCTAAGCAGTTGTGTTGCGATGTGTGCCGGGTACGATGCGCCAAATGTTGTTGTGTCGGGAGTTTGGTCGTGGTGGGTCTCCAGATCAATCTGTCGTTGGGTTTAACAATGCATCACCTCGCTCAACTGAAGTCTTCCTTCCTATTCACCCATTTTTTTTTTTTAGTGAATAGGCTTCTATTAATCAGGCTAGATTGCGGTCAAGCATTAGTTTATATTTGACTAATTCACAATTACAATAGACTGAGAATGAATGAGACTTACATCTTAAAATTACGAAAAAAATTCCTCTGGTCAACTTATCAACATTCATTTGAGATGAACGGCTAAAAATCGAAAGTTTCTAAAGAATTGTTTAGGATCTGACTATTCACGACTACGTTCTATGTTATGTTATTCGTTTGGTTTCCGCACTCAGTCCCTCCAGCTTC
The DNA here is from genome assembly GCA_017933935.1 of Sesamia nonagrioides. Taxonomy (NCBI): domain Eukaryota; kingdom Metazoa; phylum Arthropoda; class Insecta; order Lepidoptera; family Noctuidae; genus Sesamia; species Sesamia nonagrioides. The sequence continues at coordinate 602,890 of JADWQK010001079.1, read as the reverse complement.
ACGACTACCGTATTGAGTATCTTATTTTCCTAATAGGGATGTTTCCTGCGCAAAAAAAATGATTCTATTTAGTTTGGAAAAAGTTAGTTTAGTTTACATTCAGATTATAGAAAAATATTGGATACGTATCAAATCAATAAAAATTGACAAATCTAAAAGACATCAAAGATCAGGAGTGGTGGCTGGTGACGTCACTGGCCGCTAAAAAGTGTAGCGTGCAGTGACGTCACACGAGTTTTCAACGCGCTGTGTCGTCTTAATTTTTTGTTTATATGAAAAAAGAAAAAATACGTGTCTAGTATTTTTTGGAAATCTGACTGACGGACTAATTAGTTTTTTTTTAGTCAAATAACCTATTATTATAAACACGAAAGCTTGTATGGATGTATGATCGAAGAAAGTTCATAACTCTTTCACTTAAAAACTACGAAAGGAATATGGATGTTTAGAACATTGATCTTTTATAAGCAGAATTAACATATAGGATTCTTTTCATCCTGATATTCCCAAGGAATCAAAAGTTTTGCGGATGAAACCACGGAGCAGATCTATTCTACAGTAAAGCTGGTAATGATGTTGGGGTTATTCCAGCCTACTTTCGCATCTTCTGACATCTTCATCTTATTGACTGACCGACCTTCTGACAATTCAAAAGTGCCTGTAACTGGTTTATTTGAAATAAATGCTTTGATTTTGATCTATTAAAGACAATGTGTTCGGTAAAACTCTTACCGTAAAAGTTAGGTGAAATGTCTACATATACTGCCAATCCCATCAGGTGGAATGAAAAATATAATTCAAATTTGCGTCCTAACTTTCAAAGGTTTTAAAATTAGACCGATTGATCCAAATCAGTTTCATTAAGATAATTTTCATATATACGAACCTCTAATTTGTATATACAATATGTAAAGAAAACCCTGTCCGATCCGTGAAGGTATTGTTAGGTATCAATAACTGATTATAATAATGCCTACAAAGCCGGTTTAGAAAAAAAAAAAATCCCCTAAAATTTCGAAAAAGCTAGGTCACTTAATGCATGTGCGGTAGACAACACGTTAGGTGTACATCCGCGGGTGACGGGGGGCAGGGCACGCGGCACGTGGTCGCATCGCTATTCGCTCCGTCAGAAATGGTGTTGTCACTTTTTAAAAATTACCAAATTTTGGGGAAGTTGGAATTAATTCACGACAAAAAAAGATTATTTCAAAATTCATTAGTATTGTTACTATGATGATTATCTAAAATTTTATATTTTATTTGGTCATGTGTTTACTTAACCTTTATTATCTTATTTAGGGTTTTCTTTACATATTGTATTTAATTCAATCTTTGCGGACATAGAAACACAGATTTATTACCGGTACCTACCACTTACAACCGTAATGTTAACTTTGAAGTTATTAGATAGATAAATAGTTGGACTTAACAAGCTTTATTAAGCGTAAAATAGATGGATATCTTAAGGATACCAATAAGTTTATCTAAGGCTTGGTGCACATGAAAGGCGACTCCATCGACTGATTTAAAAAGTTAGCCACTTTCAAAGAGGCTGGAAATACAAAGTTTAATAATATAATTTATTTTAACTATTCACATAAGATAAAATGAATAGAAGGTGAAGGAAAACATCTTGAGGAAACCTGGACTTTAAGTCTGAAATCGCCAACCCGCATTTATCAAACTTGGTGATTACGCTCAATCCTTCTCTGTATGAGAAGAGACCTGTAGTCAGCAGTGGGACGATAAAAAGTTGATGATGACGATGATGATGATTCACATAAAAGGCATTTATCATTTATTATGAGTCTGTGTTGTCCCACTGTAGGGCAAATGCCTCCTTCTTTCTCTTTTCGGTCTAATATGACTGTGGGCTAATTATTTAAATAACAGGCCATACCGCATTGATATAATATTAAACAGATATGATATACTCTAACAAATTAACCAAAATAAATGTGCCGATCGGAGCAGCAACACACATATTTTTTTTATTCTACGTACATTTCACACGTTGGCACAGTGTGAGTGAGATGGGGCGCAATCTAAAGCATAGGGAAGAAAAAGATGGCTAGTGTTTGTCGTTTGCGCTTAAATAGAATCGACGAAAACTAAAGCGACTTGCTGGACTTACCTCCTTTTGTACGCTTCATTTTCAGTGCGCTAGTGACGTATCTACCTTAGTTTAATATTATATCAATGTCATACCGCCATCTCTTTCTGAGTCTACCGCGCTTATCGATTAAGTGATCTACTTAGTAGTGGCTTATACACTACAGATATATCAAAAATCAATTGATTACATATTTATAGTCTACATCAAAGCGTAAAATTAAGATTAAGTACCATGTCTTTTGGAAATTTTGAAAATGTGTTTGAGGATTTCTAATGAGATAGCGAAAATTGTAAATTCCAGACTTAATGATGCAAAAGTAAAAAAAAATATGTAAAAACAGCGAACACAAAACTACAGTTTAATCAGGACCAAACACAGGCTAGACTAACTAAAATTCCAACTAAGTAATAAAGTCAACTAACTGCCAGTTAACTGTAGAAAAATCAGTCAAATTCAATTTGTGTTAACACAACCAAATGCAACCGGCCACAGTATAAACACTCTAACCGCACTCAATTATGATAATATAGTTAATCCCGTGCAAAATCCATTTATAACCCTTGAAACTTGAATTAACGCTACCTACCAATTTATATGAAAATAATCGATATTCGTGGCAGCAAAAAATCATTTATGAAGTCAATATTTTCTCCGTAGGAACATTAACATCAATCCATCAATCTGCCAGAGGGACTTTCAAATTGCTAAAATTGAGTCATTCCTCTCAATTATAGCGCGTTCAGTGACCATCGGGGTTTGAACGTCCCAACAGACCCTATTGACTTATTGCCCACCATAAAGTGTGGTTAAGAGGCGTGTAGAGTGCGCGGGAGTTGGTATTTGTCACTTAAGTCAGTTCCAATTTTGATTTAGAAATCTGATCATAGATTACTGTTGGTGTTTTTATTGACGGCTCTGGAGGTATATCCATAAAGTAACTTTGTCTGTCTGTCTATCTGTCTGTCTGTCTGTCTGTTACGCTTTCCCGCTTAACCTCACAACCGATTTTGATGAAATTTGGCACAGACAATCTTTAGACCCTGAGAAAGAACATAGGCTACCTTTTATCCCGGAAAAATTTGATGTTCCCGAGGGAAATCTAAAAAGCGCGATATAACCGATCTCCACGCGGGCGAAGCCGCGGGCAGAAAGCTAGTATATTATACATTACCCAAAACTAGGAAAGTTACTTTAAAACCTTTTAAACCCATAAAACTAATATAACCTACAAAAAACCAACTCAAATCATAAATCTTAATCTTCACACCAGCTATGACTTTATTAGTCCTCCAACATATTATTATTATATCCAAGAAATAAATTATTATTCGTACATTTATTAGCCGAATAATGCCAACAAATAATAATATGCATGCCGCATTATGGACGCAGCGTTGCGTACGCGCATCCATTTTCGTTGATCGTGCACGGAACTCCTAATTTAACTCTTGCCTTGATTAATTGCAAATTAAAGTCCCAAGCTCGGTGGTGCCTGTCGAATATGACTTTATTGAATTTCATGGGAAGTGATTAATGTGCCAATAACAAATTTATTATTATAGCGATAAGGTCGGTTATTTAATGTTATTGTTGTAAGTGTTCTGCCGTGTGGTCTGTGTTTACGGATAGGACAAGTTTTTCAGTTACAGATCAATGAGTAATGGTGGATTGGTTACCTTGTAAGAAGACAGATGAAAGTGAATAGCAAATGGATTTGGAATGGGGATTATATCTACTAGTCTATACTTAGTTGGTTTTTCTACTTCATATTATTAAAAACGTATCAAAATCAAAAGTCATTTACTCAAATCAGGCTGAGAATCAGTATTTTTGAACGTCTATATTTCATAAGACAGTCCTCCCAAAACGCCCGCCTTCCGCCACTTCGTAGTGCATTCGTTGGGAAGAAGAAGTAGGAAAACGAACTCCCCACAAGCTCAGCTGTCTGTTCATTAAAAAAAAAACGGATGGCTTGAAACATTACTATGTATAGTAATAACACAAGAAAACATAACATAGAATGAAATTAATAACCATATGCCAACTAGCCACCCATACCAGCAAAACAAACAAAAGAAAATAAAATATCATTAAAAAGTTTTATTTCCTCCTTTTCCTTACACACTATTGTCTACATTTCTGTTTTACTTCTCCTTTCGCAGGTCTGTTGGAAGAAATTTTAACGGTGGTAGGCCATAATATCGGCTGCCGGCAGAAGTTAAGAAATAAAATGGAAACAAGTAAAAACTTATTACCTAAATAAAAGCCCCAGGTATAAAGGGCGTGACAGCTCACATATTTATGCATTGTAAAAAATTGTCCGTTTTATATGAACTCATATAGCGTTTCAGTACCTAAGCTAATTCTGGTGAAAGAACACAAACATTGTCTTGAGTTATTCAGGGCGACCAGCCATTCTTATCATTTAAATAGTAAAAAAGTAAAATATAACGTCCTCCGTGGCGCAGCGGTCAACACGCCTTCGGTTCGATCCCCGGCCAGGTCATGATGGGAAACGATCTTTTCCTTATTGGCCTGGGTCTTGGATGTTTATCTATGTTAAGTATGTTGTTTGTCTCTGTTATAATAATAGTATCGTTGAGTTAGAATCCCATAACACAAGTCTTAAACTTACTTTGGGGCTAGCTCAATCTGTGTGATATGTCCGTAAAAAAAAATTGTCTTTTACGGAATACTTAATATTTCTTTGAACAAATATGATATCTTACTACACGGCAAGGGCCCATTACTCGCTTTCCACTTCTCTTTGTTAAAGCTTTTAAAGAGCAGTGTGGCTACCATGAGTTTTCATTACGAGACTCGATCGTCGATATCGAGCGCGTTTGGCGCTCTCATTGGTTGAGAGTTCTTACAACCTTGAAGCGGGCCAATCGATAAATCATTCGTGGTCGGTATCGATGATCGAATCTTCATAATGAAAACTCAATGTAGCCACACTGTTCTTGTTAAAAGAGTCCAGCTTGTCTCGTTGTCTCCGCCTGGGCCTGCGGCGATGTCTCGTGCCATTGAGAGGAGCCCATGTTTGGGCCATTGATCGTCTTATATGCGACAGATGTCTGCAGACCAATTCCATTTTAGCGTGACTGATTTTCAAATAAAATCAGGTATCTTTTTAATGCAACGCATGGTCATACTTCTCTCTCTCGTCTCGTGATACGTTGCATAGACCGTTGGTAAACTCTAGGGTGGACCTCTGCTGATTTGTTAAAGACCATGATTTGTGATGATGGAATGCATGCACATGTCACACATCACATAATGCAAAGTTATGAGCCTTTTATTATAGAGAAATGGTTATTGCATCATCATGTTATTAAGAAATTTTCTCAAGGCATGGAGTATAATGCTTGGAATACAGCGAACATTGTCTCAAATTCTTTAATTTTAGAGTGATATATGAAAAAGTTACACGTGCGTTACGTGTGAAACGTGACATGTCGTGGTGGCCTAGTGGTTAAAACACCAGCCTCTCAAGTATGAGTGCGCGGGTTCGATTCCAGGTCAGGTAAGTACCAATGTAACTTTTCTAAAGTTATATGTACTTTATAAGTATATCTTGGACACCAATGACTGAAGGTGAAGAAAAACATCTTGAGGAAACCTGGAGTTTAATCGTCTATAATCGCCAACCAGCATTGAACAAGCGTGGTGTAAACACCACTCTTGTACAATACAGGTTGGCCCTCCCATACAGAGAAGTCCTTCTCTGTATGAGAGGAGACCTGTGTCCAGCAGTGGGACGATAAAAAGGTTAATGATGATGTGAAAACTGTCTTAATACATAAATATTAATGTATTGAGCTGAAGAAAGATATCCGTATAAGTACGTTAGTATTTTTAAACTGATATACTAAACGTTTATATTCCAAAGTATTTGGAAACGCTTCCCACAAGGTTTAGAGCTTTATCATAAAAGCAAAAGTATTGTGAAGCAAAATCTTCCAAAGCCAATTTAAGAAATTTAAAAAAAGACTGATCGTTATTTTTGTCACCTTAACAAAATCGTACACATCTATTAGAATTTCCAAACTTTATCACAAACAGCGATCTATAAACAGAATTTGAATAGCAATCCTAAAATATAACTTGATTAACACTTAATTTTATAGAAACTAAATGACACCTACATCTTATATCTCTATATCTCATCATTTCATATATCGACAGAATAGTTTCGATTTTTTGGGCAGCCATTCGGCGGACCACAAATCCACTAATCAATTCTGAACTCTATTATTTTTCGACCAAAGCAGAATTTACCCTAACAGAGCCCTAAGGCATTGTAATTAATAATGTCTTCGGATCACAACATAAATAATCATAAGTCATATTAACATCGTACAATATTTATTTGATACTGAATCATAAAGGTGGACATATATATTAGACCGTTGATAATCATCTTTATTGCGTTTCCTTGTTAGAAATATGATACTGTATTTACGCTACTATGTTGACTAAAAGCAGTTGATCTTAGTGACCTGAATTAAACACACCTTGTTCTTCTTCAGCCTATAGAGGTCTACTGCTGGACAAAAGCCTCCCCCAAGCCTTTCCGAGGTGACCGGTCTTGTGCTGCCCGCATGTCCGCGATATTGTTTAGTCAGTTGTTAAATGCAAAACAAGAATTTCTTGTTATATCATGAGGTTTCACAATCCATACTAATATTATAAATGGGAAAGTATCTCTGCTGTCTGGCTGTCTGTCCGGCTTTCACGCCAAAACTACTGAACCGAATGTAATGAAATTTGGTACACAGATAGTCTAGAGCCTGAGAAAGGACATAGGTTATATAACATTCCGCTATGGCCAATAGGAGAAGAGCAGGAACAAAAATGTTGCGAAAACGGGAGCAAACGCGGACGTACATATTGCTCCCATTATTTTAACATGCGCTTATTTTATATCAACTCAGCTCTTTCGGTTAGAAGCTTACGCGGGTGAAACCGCGGGGCACAGCTAGTAATAATCATAAATATTTTGTTTTATAATGAGGTTTTTTAATAATTTCTGTAGTAATGTAATGCCTGTAAGGGTCTGGAGTGGCGGCCACGTGCCGGAAGACGCAGCGTAGGGAGGCCGCCAACAAGGTGATGACCTGGTGAAGATCCCGGAAAGCCGATGGAACAAACCTGGCTTTCCTTGAATCAGTTTAGATCTGCAACATTATGTGGAAGAAATGGTGGGAGAAACATAGACAAGTTTTACCTGTTACCTTTGAGTTTGTTTCGGCTTTTCTTCTCTAGACTCCGACCTCATTTCATATTTAAAAATCTGATTAACGGGTAAAACTATTTGTCCAAAGAATCCTTGTCTCGTTATAATTACTACAAGAAATGCTATCAAAATACACTCAAGCGCCACTTCTTTTAACCAATGATACGACAGACTTTAAGTAATAATCCATACTAATATTATAAATGCGAAAGTAACTCTGTCTGTCTGTCTGTTACGCTTTCCCGCTTAATCCTCTCAACCGATTTTGATGAAATTTGGCACAGACAATCTTTAGACCCTGAGAAAGAACATAGGCTACCTTTTATCCCGGAAAAATTAGATGTTCCCGAGGGAAATCAAAAAGCGCGATATAACCGAACAAAGCTAGTTAAACATAAATAACATTTATCGGACCGAAACTTAATAACAACTGATGATAGACGTCATCAATATATTGCCAATATTGGTGAATACCAATATCGAAATTATATTAGGTACGACTCTTAGATTCATTACCTAGAATCTCTCTTCGAACTCTCGATTCATCGATTCGAAATGTTCGATTCATTAGAATCTAAGACTCGTTATGGTTCAAAAATCTATAATTTGAATACTCCGTTATTAAAAAAAAACAGTGTGAAAATAACAAATAATATCAAAAAATATAACCAGCTGTAATTTTCTCTGATGCCCTAATAAGTTATGTAGGTATATGTACATACATACTAAGTATACCTTGGACACCAATGACTGAAGGTGAAGGAAAACATCTTGAGGAAACTTGGACTTTAAGTCTGAAATCGCCAACCCGCATTGAGCAAGCGTGGTGATTACGCTCAATCCTTCTCTGTATGAGAAGAGACCTGTGCCCAGCAGTGGGACGATAAAAAGGTTGATGATGATGATGTAGATACCTACATAAAGTCGCTATTCTTTTGTCGCTTTATTATTTTTTTTTAATTTTTTTATTATATATTATAAACTAGCGCTTGACCGCAATCCTGCCTGATGGTAAGCAGTGACGCAATCGTTGATGGTAAAGCGCACTAGTTTATTAAGAGCCTATTCACTCTAGCCTTGAAGACACTCAAATTGTAGTCCGACGGAAACACCGCCGCTGGCAAATTATTCTAGTCCCTCGATGTACGCGGTATAAAGGAGGAGGCGAAACGCTTCGTCCGGATCGTAGAACAAATTTTGATGAGGTTTTCGTTATAAATTCTGTTTATTCCGAAAAGTAAAATTCGCCATATTTTGCTAAGTTAAAAAAACCGTGCAAAGTGGGGCCGGGTCGCTATTCCATTCCAAACAATGTATTTTCACTATCGATCTTGTAAACTAAGTAGGTAATGCTTCAAACGTGAGCGTTAAAGCCGTTCAAAGTCGTTATTATTTATTATTATGACAAACGATGGTATAAGAAAGTTGTCTATGGGCAATAGACGTTTATCAAAACTTATTGAACATATTTTTTTATAAAACTGGAGAGAGTACTTGTAATTAATTTAGCTATCATCATTTTGGTCTTTTGACAAATCTGTTGGCACCTCAACTAATGCCATTTAATCTGATACAAGTTTATAAATCATCAATGTTAGCTTTTCATGAATAAATCGAATGTATTGAAAAGTTGAATTTTGGAAGAAAAGTTTATTTGTATTTCTTATATAAGTATACCAGAAGACAGATAAGGAGTAATTTATCTTTAGGATATACCTCAATACCAGCTACCTAGATTCGAAGCCACGACCTGACTCATAAGATCGGGTCCGTTACAATGGCTCTTAAAACGATTTAAGAAAACATGGTTATAAAACCGACATATCTTAGAAGTAAAATTAGAAGACACACACTGGGCCCGAATGGTAGCATATTGTCTACTCCAGCTAGTAGATTACACCTGTGTCTCTACAATGGGAACCTGAAAGGATTATTATGGTATACACCTAAATTATCCAGCGGCTAGCTACCCCACCTTATTAGCCAACTTTTCAACTTTAGTTTATATTAAAAGTAAAAATATTGATGTGTTCACCATAAAAATAACAAGAAAAAGCATTTATTGTCATCCCGCATAGAAATTTCATAATACTAAACAAACAGAGAGCTTCTCCTGTGGAATAACATATTTTGCGATCCCCAAGCCGCCTGCCAAGCGTAGGGATTATGGCAATGCCTCCATAATGGAATGAAAACCTTGAGGGAGGCCTTTGTCCAGCAGTGGACCTCTATAGGCTGAGAAGAAGAAGAAGAAACTAAACATTAGAGACCTGTTACATCTACCAGCCCACACTGGGGCCATGTTGTAGATTACGGGGCACTTCCTCTCAATGAGAGGAGGCCTATGTCCCAACATTATAGGTTGATTATTAAATAATGTTTGTTGTATTACTTAAACTAAACACAATCAAAAATAAAAATGATATAAAAAAGTTATAAAATTTCACAAAAATGAAAAACAAAGCCTTATACGAGGCCAAAAGGCTCTTATCATAATAATGCTTCGACATTAAAAAATATACGTCGCCTCGCTGGTAGTCCGATAGGGCTTGTTACGTCATCAGCCGTTCAAATATGCCTCTGTAAACTTATCAATATGACAATGGCTATCGTAAGACGATTATTATATCGACGCTTGAAAGGCAATCATATCTAAGCGACAAAAATTCGTAAATGGAGTTATATACACCAAACGACGCAAAAAAATCTGGCGGTTCGAATGGTGTATATAACTCAATTTACGAATTTTTGTCGCTTAGATATGATTGCCTTTCAAGCGTCGATATGTATTGTAAGATGATTATTATGATTGCCTCACTTAGCATCAACCTAGTATTGTGCCCGTTATTGTACTTTGTGTTCATTGTCACCTAAAGTAAGTCAAAATTGCGAAAAAAGTCAAAAAGTCAATAAGTCAATGTCTAACGTTCCCGTTTGTACCCACAGCCGCGAATGAGAAGCCAGGACCCAAACCACGTGTGTCGGCAATGACGACATTTAATCGCCACCATCACCACATATTCAAAACTACATAGACTTGTTTTTTTTTTTAATTATAAATTAGTGCTTGACCGCAATCCCGCCTGAAGGTAAGCAGTGATGCAATCGTTGATGTTAAAGCGCGCTGGTTTATAAAGAGACTAATCACCCAAAAAAAATGTGATTAAGAAGGAAGACGAGTTGAGCGAGATGATGCAATGGTTAACCCAACAACAAGACCAACGATGCTGCGCCAGAGGAAGATTAAACTGGATACCCTCCACCACTAAACTCCCGACAAAACAACATTTGACGCATCGTACCCAGCACATATCACAACACAACTGCTCAGACCCGTCTACCGTACGACTTCACCAGACATCATGCCGAAACACGACGAATCGCTTGGCGGCAAGACTTTGTCTGGTAGGTTGTAACTTCTGCCGGCAGCCGATGTTATAGCCTACCACCGAGGCCAACCAGGAGTACAACAGTGGAGACATGCTTTTTCTAAAGATTTTGAATCGTAATACCACATTATCCGCCTAACCTTTTCAGAAGTATGATGGGGTTGGCATCCAGTCTACCCTAAAGCAGTTGAATACGAGTTTTATACATATTGCTGATGCATTTTTGACCTCTACAAACCAATTACTAGGTAATACGATGGAGCTTCTTAAGACTTGTCAGATTTTAGAACTTCTGATGACCTGTCATCATTATAATCAGCCTATAATGTTCCCACTATTGGGACACAGGCCTCCTCTCCATGAGAGGAAGTGGGCCCTAATCTACCACACTGGCCCAGTGCGAGTTGGTAGACGTCACATGTCTTAGATATTTTTTTTTTGTTTTTTGTCTCTAGGACACTGTTTTGTGAGCAGTGGTGATGAAAATAATTTACACAAAGTAAAGTGCCTGATGCGGTTCGAACCTACGACCAACTTGTAAGTCCCGGCCAATACCACTAGGCCACCGCTACTCTCTGTTGACCTGTAACGACTGTTAAAGATCTAGGAAGAACATCTTGATATGTGAAGATAGTCATCTAACCACGGGCCAGTTACGGCAAGCATAGCTTAACCCGATCGACACATGAGGGTATTATTACTTATCCAAGCCCATGATACAAAAGTAGGTTTTCTTTTAAAAAAAAAACACGGGTCTTTGTCTGATGTCTTCCTTCATCATCATCTCAGCGTTAATCCCAGTCGCATTCGAAGCTTTTTTTCTCAGTTTTGGAGTCTGGGGTCCGCTTTACCAGTCTAACTGCTGCTTTTGTCTAAACTTTGATATTTTCCGTGAAGCGACTGCCGTCTGACCTCCGCAATTTGAAGGCGATATCGATGTATTGCAGCTAGACCAATTTTATTGGACTTTTGAGGGCTACTACAACCCGTAAAGTCTGCCATTAGATGTTCGTAGTGCAACCGGGACCAACGGCTTAACGTGCTTTCCGAGGAACGACCAGACTAGTGCAAATATTCATATTGATGCATCCAAATATTTGCACTGCGCGGGGATCGAACCCACGCCTCCTTGCGCAATGGCCGCGTTCGCTACGGCTAGGCCACGGAGGCTGACAATGAAGTCTTCCTTCATGTAGGTATCTAATTATTTTGATAAACACAGCAGTCATTATGGAGGACTGTCTCATAATCTGCAACTAAGAATACAGATCACATGAACGGCAGATTGGAGATTGTTAGTTAGCCATAGCTAATAAACACGTTCTCTTAGAATCTTTCTTTCTTACAATCTACCATCATGAAGTGCATGGCTTATAAATTTATATTTCCTGAAAAGCATGCGAAAAAATCTACAAAGCCTTAAAAAGCAAGAAATATAAAAACAAAGGACGTTAAAATTGCTACATTCTTATCATTAAAATCTGATACTAATCTAATCCTCTATAATATAAAACAACAAATTGATATGATTATGCATTTAATAAATCATTAAAGCTGTGACCACAAGTTAATGTACCGACAAAAAGAATTGTGGTCTGACAACCATTATTAGTGTGTAAAACATTTAATTACATTTTAGGGGCAATAATATATCACATTTACGTGCATGTTCTTGTAGAACATATATGCACATTTGTGTACAGGATGCATATGTATATGTGCTCATTTTAGAAAACTGACCTACAGGTCATTCCATAATACAGGAAATATTAATTAATAAAAACTTATTTTGTGCCTTAAAATAATTCTGTAAGAAACATTAATTAATGAAAGGATTGGAGACAGGTGTGGAGCTGTTTTCACTTTCTCTGGAGCTTTTAAAATTTAATCAAATTCATAAAGATTTAATCCATTAAATCTGAATGATACCAATTAATTTTCATATATTGATTGGTATATTATACTTTAATTAATTATTGATGGCAAAATGTCTTTGTTCGTTTCGGTGGTAGAATCAAAAATCGAATGCGCAAGAGTTCTTTGTTAACCAAAACTTAACACGGCAAGAGAAAATATCAATTAAATAAGAAATTGTCATAACATAACGCTATTTTATTAAAGATCATATAAAAAGACCCATTTATTTAGGTACAAATATAAATAAAATACAAAAAAGCAGAGTCAGAATCAAAAGTTTCCACAAACAAGAAGCTCCGCGACGGAGAAGTTCAACAGAAGCGAGAATCGACAAAAACTCCTAATAAACACAAATCAGCTGTTTAGGCTCACAGTTCTTAATAGATTTTGTTGATCTGTCAGTTTTGGACTGTTTACTTTAGGAGAATGATTTTTACATTCATCGATTTGACTTTAACACAATTTTTCAGGTACTCACCACCAAGAATCGGTGATGGGCGCGAGGAGCAGCAAGCAGGCGGCGATGACAACAGGCCGCATCGCTCGACGGACATCACTGCCCTGACACCTTGGCTGTAACCATGTCTCTTCACCCGAAAAACACCCCAAAAAACCCTTTACTCCAAAACTCGCCCCATTTCTATTCTCTATACGACTCTAATTGTTTTTATGTTATTTTTCTATGTAGAGAACGAAATGCGTTAAATTTTTCTAAACAGTTCCGAAATTTCGCGGCGTGTCGTGCGTGGATCCCTGTCGGTGGGAGATCGCGGCGCGGACTGACGCTCACCTGAGCCCACCCCGCCGCACGCGCACACCCAAACGATTTTCGCGCTATTTTGGCTAAGATTTTAGCAGATTAGGCTTCGCGTGATTAGAGATATGAAGGTGGGGATATGAATTTGTTATATTAACGATGCGTGTGGGCGAACCACACAATTATCTCTTTTGCTGCATTAATTAAATTATAAACCTCTTAATAATCCAGTTTTACAGCTATTAATGCAGTCAATGTTGGGTTAATGACTTTATAAATAGATTTTTACAGTTCCATTTATAGATAAATAAATAAATTAAAGATGTGAACTGCATATTTTTTACCACTGTTTAACATTCCGTAAGGCAGCTCTTAAACGAAGCAGACATTGCCTGATTCCGAGTGATGGACAGTGAGAAGCGTTCGGAACACATTCTATAATTAGAATACACGTGCGAAACTCTAATTGTGTTAAACAAACAATCTCGTGTACCTACACCTGGCGTTACTGAGCGTCTTTCTTAATATGACATTTACAAAATGTAACTAATTTAATTTATATGACATACATTTTGTAATACACGGAACATCACTACATATTATAAAACAGTCACTTTCAGAGAAATTTCATAGGGAAAGATCTCTTGTCCCGTTGTATGATTAAATCTTTAAAACTACGCAACGGATTTTGAAGAGGTTTTTTTTAATAGATAGAGTGATTAAAGAGGAAGGTTTATGTGTATAATAACATTCATTAAACTGTGGAGAAATACTATTATTTTTGAGGTTTCTAATGTGATGTCGTAAATAATTAATTTTTTTCCGCGTTTGCATTGAAACGCAGGTTCAGCCTGCGTTTCAATGCAACCCTACGAGATTTATCAAAATAATGTATTAAATATTGTACACATTGAAAAGTTCTTCAAAAAAGTCCAGGATGGTATATGTCTATCTCTTATGGATATCCCACAATAGCATTTTTTGTCATTTACTTTTTACGACAAATTTTCGAAGCGATTTGAACCAATAGTTACAGCATTAATCCTTATCCAATTTAATACCTTAAATACATTGTTGATTTAATATAGGTCTATATCGCCCTTTACAGCATATGATTTAAATGAATATTTTCTAAGACATTACAGGTTTAAAAATTGCGGGGTGTAGCGTTTGCGGCGGTACACGGCGCGGCGTTCGCGGCGGTTTTTTATACAACGTTCCCAGTTTTTCTGTAGTGTATTTAGTATCAGCATTGCACCCGTACGAAGCCAGGGCGGGTCGCTAGTTTAATATAAACTGGTTTAATATTGTGTATTATGATCACGTTGGATTATTTGATATGCTGCCCATATGTGGATAATAATTGACTTTTGTATTCAGGCCGAGCTTTTAAGTCTCGTGAATGACGTCATGAGTCGTAGATCATCGAAAAGTTTACTCTAGAAAAACAATCGGTGCGTAATTTGCGCGTTTATTACACCATTAAAGTAAGAAGCGCACCTAATTATAAACAATTGTGTATTTATTGCGGTACTCAGATTTCACATTGTGGCGTTTTATTGACTTTACGATATATTTAAGAGCGCTTTTTGCAAGATTTTATTTTGAAAAACCTGTAAAAACATTGTTTTTATTATGTTATTGACATTTTAATAAGTAATAAACAGACATAAAATAAGTTTCACCTTTTGTGTTTATATAATTTTACTAAAACGGTTGTTTCAAAATTAGCTCTCATAACAGGAGAGTCGCTGAAGCTATAATACTAAATTACACATTGTTCGCGACTGTACCACATTCTAGACGACGTTAGGTGGTTCAGATCTCCTATTTCTATTATCCATAAAACAAATATCGTTTCTCTAGAATACCTATCATAAACTTAATCGTCTTCCCAGAACCGGCTGTAGATCTTCAACTATAGAAAATTAAACAAAGTGAATATCAAAGCTGCTGACTGTTCAGGAAACTGTAATAATATCCACAGCAAAATGAAAATATCCTTTAGTAAAATGGTGTCGAACAAAAGTGCAATACTTTCGGTTACTTTGATGTTTGAATACACTGAAGTTTTGTGGAATCATTCTTTTGAAGCGTAGTTTTAAAGTAAACACCTCACAATTCTAGTAGACTTTGTTTGGTTTGCTAATTGCTTATAATATTCGCTTCCGTTCTTCGACATTCGTCGAAACCGTTGGTCAACTTGTTGTCAAAAAAATGTACTAGGTACCTACTGCTTAATTTCGGTCGCCTCAGCATTTAAACCGCGTATATCGACTGGAAAATTTTGCCTGCAGCGGTCTTCCGTCTTATAATTGAAGTGTCTTCAAAGCTAGACTGAATAGGCTCATAATAGACGAATGGAGTGCCCAGAGCTCCATGGACTTTTCTGCCGACTATTTGTGCCTTACAAATACATCGGTCACCGTCAAAACCGCAGGCACAATCTGTTTACGCAGCTCCCAGCAAAAACGGTAGCCAGAGCTGAATCCCCGAAAGGTGCTGAATGCCCTTCTGATGGCCAACCCTGAAAGTGACGTGTTGGTTTTCTGTGAAAGGAAGTATGCGAGAGAGTCCACCGTGCCATGTTAGTTTTAGTAATATTTTTTAAGTTAATTGATGTAATTCTTTGTTTCTATTTATGTTAATTATTGTAATTAGTATTGTGCCGTATGGGTGTGCCGTTTTGATTAACAATAAATAAATAAATAATAATAAGCTAATGCTCTTTACCATCAGTTATTGCATCAGTGCTAACCAGCGGCATCGCATTCAAGCATTAATTAGTTCAGAAAATTCATTACAAAAAATAGGTACTTGGCAATGGCGCTAAAATAATTCAACCAAAACAGAATTGCAACCCAACCAAACCAACGGTGGTAGGTCGGTGGTAGGCCATAACATCGGCTGCCGGCAGAAGTTACCACCCACCAGACAAAGTCTTGCCGCCAAGCGGTTCGTCGTGTTCCGGCATGATGTCTGGTAAAGCCGTACGGAGAACGGGTCTGTGCAGTTGTGTTGCGATGTGTGCCGGGTACGATGCACCAAATGTTGTTGTGTCGGGAGTTTGGTCGTGGAGAGTCTCCAGATCAATCTCCCTCTTGCGCAGCATCGTTTGGTCGTGTTGGTCTTGGGTTTAACATTGCATCACCTCACTCAACTGCCGTCATCCTTCCTATTCCTAAGTTTTTTAAGTGAATAGGCTTAATAAACTAGTGCGCTTTACCATCAACGATTGCATCACTGCTTACAATCGGGCGGGATTGCAGTCAAGCACTAGTTTATAAATATTAAAAAAAAAAAACTTGTTAAGTTTCGTATCGCGCAACTGAATCGCAATTGGAACGTAACCGCTGTCAAATGTAAAAGTTGAAACAAAGCTAATTTTTTCTGTGTTACGTACGTTGCGATAACAATACGGTAGTGGGCAGGCCAATATTTCAAATATAATAATAATAATAATTTTTTATTGACATTAAAAGGAGTTACGCTTAATTTGAAGCCCTGACTCCCGTGTTCGGTGGTACCTGTGTTACAGGAGTGAGAATAAAACTAGATACCTAATGCATTAAAAATATCGTCCAAAACCCTGTGTGATAAGTTATTTTATTAGGGTGCTAGACGACGCTAACTTTACTAGTCTGGCTTTAGGAAGATACTTTATAAGATAACTATGTTTGTTGAAAAGTTTATTGGCCTTAAAACTATCAGTAATTTCTACTACTACAAGGTTTACTATGAGTCGCTCCATGAGAATATCTAAATTTCACGTTCATAAAGTATGGGAGAGAGAATTTCTCAGGTAGAGGCTAAAACCGTCTACGTACTTACGTCCCATCAGCTCTCTAGGAAAGAATATTTGAAAGGGCCATAAAACTAAACGTACTTGCGAAGTGGGAGTTTTGTTACCAGTATCGTTGTAAAACATAATTTTATGAATATTATATGCTTTACAGTTATAATAGAGAGAGAGGCTGAGCCTCTACTAATTTACCTTTATGTATGGATTTAGTACCACAAACTGAGCTCAATCACCTGTGTATTTGTATTGACAGGCAACATGAACCGCAGTCAAAATATTATTATTTGTCTATATAAGTCTTAAGTAGTATAAGTCGTAAGTAGTCGTGGTGGCCTAGTGGTTAAAACACCAGCCTCTCAAGTATGAGTGCGCGGGTTCGATTCCAGGTCAGGCAAGTACCAATGTAACTTTTCTAAAGTTATATGTACTTTCTAAGTATATCTTGGACATCAATGACAAGGTGAAGGAAAACATCTTGACGAAACCTGGACTTTATAAGTTTGAAATCTATACCAACCCGCATTGAGCAAGCGTGGTGATTACGCTCAATCCTTCTCTGTATGAGAGGAGTCCTGTGTCCAGCAGTGAGACGATAAAAAGTTTGATGATGATGATATAAGTCTAGCTCTAAAGCATTTGTAGATAAATAGGTTATACATGTGTGTGTGTGTGTAAGGTCTGGAGTGGTGGCCACGTACCGGAAGACGCAGTGAAGGGAGGACCCAACAAGGTGGACCGATCACCTGGTGAAGGAAGAAGCCGATGGTTGCGGGCAGTACAAGACCGGTCATCGTGGAAAGCCTTGGGGGAGGCCTTTGTCCAGCAGTGGACCTCTATAGGCTGAAGAATAAGAAGACAAAATTTATATGTGGTAGTAATAATGAATCTTGTAGTAGTAACAAAAACATTGAGGACTTGTATTGTGATGTATAGACGTCAAGCTACTATATACAATCAGTCAGATTTCTTTGTTACATTTTCAACTTTATCTCTAAAGCATTAAGGCTCAAGGTTGATTGGGAATATTTGACAGTTTCGGGTAGCTTGATCTGCTGTCGTCCGTATATAACTACTCACATTTTATTTGCAATCAAGTCTTCAGGAATGAATGCAAATAAATGAGAGTAGGTATACAGTATGTTAACTAACAGAGGGCGTTCCCGTTAACCCGAAATATTATAGCATACATACATGCTAAAAAAAATATTTCCATTCGAAAACAAAATGTTTTAAAATTTTTTCCAATATGAAAATATTCAATAAAAATTTTAAATTGACATGTAAAAGAAACACACTGTACACGCGAACATGAAAGACGGCAACGTCGCAATTTATTTATACACGACGACTACTATTTTGATTTAAAACAGGAGGTTTCAAATTTATTTCCAATTAGAACTTTTTTTATTCGGATTTTTTTATGCTTATTTTTCTATGCTGATATTTTTATTTTAATCTATTAATGATATATATTAACGTGTTTAAGGGAACGCCCTCTGTTATTTAACAGGACCGAGACAAAAACAAAATTCTTCGTTTTGTTTTGTTTTTTTTTTGTGTTTTTTTTTTAACTCAGCGCATCCAGATCTATATCGGTATCTAGATCTATAGTGGTGAGGGTTTTGAGCAACTTCGGGCACATACATACAGACAGACATACAAACATACGCACTTTATAGGGATGGATACTGTATACATTTCAATACAGACTGACAGGAGTACAAGAATCTTCGTAAAAAGTAACGAAACTAAGAAAATCCTGAAATATATTTTATACTCGCTGCTTCCCGCGGTTTCACCTGCGTCAGTGTCGATCCTGGGGGAATATCGGGATAAAACTATCTATACCATTCATGTGCCAAATTTCATCCAAATCCGTTCAGTAGTTTTTGCGTGAAAACGGAACAAACAAACAAACTCACTTTCACATCTATAGATAAAGCTGAAGAGTTTGTTTGAACGGGCTAATCTCAGGAACTTCTGGTACGATTTGAAAAATTCTTTTTGCGTTGGATAGCCCCTTAATCCAGGAAGGTTTTAGGCTATATAACATCACGCTGAGGCCAATAGGAGCGGAGCATATCGAAACCTACGCCTAGTTTATAATACAACTAAGGATTAAATGAATCAAGTAAAATGTATAGTAAAAATTCGAAAAAACAAAGAATGAATAAGCAGAAAGAAACATACCTAGTACACTAATACTGATTTTGCGTCTCTTTTTGTTTTGTCCTCGATTTTTCACAATTGCACCGACCACAGTTTATCTCTGCATCACCCAAAGGTAACAAATGGTACAAAAAACGAATTTTGTCCGGACGACAGCAGGTTAAGCTACCAGAAGCTGTCAAATATTTGCAATCAACCTTGAGCCTTAATTCCTTAGAGACAAAGTTGAAAATCAAATAAAGAAATCTGACAGATTGTAGTAAATTGATGTGCTGTCGTCTGCACCACTTTCCAACTTATAAAATTGCATTAAATCCGTCGCTGTACATTTGTGTGCTTATATCGTTACACAAATAAGTAGATAAATACGATTTACTTACCTAATGTGCAGACAATAAAGTATGTATAAAGTCAATGATTAAATAATGGACGATTTGAATTCAAAGTTTTTATTTTTTTAACAATTATAAACCAGCGCTTGACCGCAATCCCGCCTGATGGTAAGCAGTGATGCAATCGTTGATGGTAAAGCGCACTAGTTTATTTAGCCTATTCACTTAAAAAAACTTAGGAATAGGAAGGATGACGGCAGTTGAGCGAGGTGATGCAATGTTAAACCCAAGACCAACACGACCAAACGATGCTGCGCTAAAGGGAGATTGATCTAGAGACTCTCCGCGACCAAACTCCCGACACAACAACATTTGGCGCATCATACCCGCCACACATCGCAACACAACTGATCAGACCCGTCCTCCATACGGCTTCACCAGTTGGGGGGGAGACCATGAATTCAGCACATCAGTCTGGGGGGGGGTTGCTCATGGTTATAGGGATAGACCCTTGATAGTGCAGACAGTGGTAGGGGTTAGCCCTTTACACCCGAGAAAAAAAAGTTACGAATATTCAAGAAAAAGTTAATGTTACGGATTTCTAGGAGTACAAGGAAGCTAGGAAAAATGCAGAAAAAAATCCAGATCGTGACGCTTAGGTATAATCTACTAGTCTCACAGTAGTGAGTATTATCTTTTCAATTAAAATTGTCTTCAATAAAACAATGAATTAGGTACTTATCATTATTTATTTATTTGAATAACCTCTTCATTAATCAGTTTTTACCAATTAACAGTAAACTAAAGCTACTTTTACCGAATTCTCTTATGAAAAATCAATAAAATTCTCAAAATAAACAAAATCAAACAAAACCTCTGACAAACTTAAAATCATAAAATATCAATTATTTTAACATTTAGGAATAAAAACAAGATCAAAAATTATGCTGAAATATAGTAAGAATAGCAATAATTGAAAATAACAAAGATTGAGAAAACGTAACTAAATATTATGGTTTGAGATGATAAAATTGGAAACAGTTTTGGTTTTTAAAAAGACACATATAAACAACACACTTGGAACATTTGATCTTTGATCGGCTATGGCATCTCTCCATCATGCAAGACCTTTGTGCCTTTATATTTCTTCCACTAAAGGTGCCGCAGTGAAAAAATTATAATGATAAACACAACTTCCTGAAGGTACCTACACTTCTGGTCAAATGCAGTATTACCGAAGGTCTCAGACCCAAAGGCGCATCAGCCAACATTGTATCAGCGACTCTATAAATCTCGAAATCGAGCATCAGACCTTCGCTAGTCGTTAAAACAATTTTTTTTTTAATACATCGGCCAGTGAAGAGTATCATTTGCTCATCTATGGAACGAAACGAATCTATGAAACAGGATGGAACTCTTTCCAGTTTTTTGCAGGTATCCTGAATCCGTTTGATTATCGGTTGTACCTTCCAAAGTGGATTGTTGGTCTCATTAGTAGTTGGCTGATCGTGATCAACGACATGAAGAGCATTACGCAAAGTTATAAACCGGTCGCGAACTATTTTGTTAGCAATAAGACCGATCTTCATGTTAGCTCGCCAATACATCGGCATTTGTGGATATGGAAGGCATCCCATGAGAATATGCACACCAAACACTTTAGATATTGCCGCTTTTGTAGTTTTGAATTCTTGGCCAGTCTTTCGCATGTGGTATAAGTTTGTACACAGAGCAGTATTCTCGTAGAAAACATCATTAAAATAATCATTAAGATGTTCGAATGAGTTAGAACTGAGTTTTAGGTACAGTTACAGTATAGTCATGTGGCTTATCGGTAAATGAAATATTCTTCCAGGTGTCTCCATGACCATGTTGCTGTAGATTTCGCCGATTTGCCGACAACGTCCTCTACCTGAATGCACTCGCTGCGAAGTAGTACCACGAGACCTTCCCCTGTTTCCAATTTGCCGTGATGTAGTACTATTTAGGGTCGTTACCTGACTTAGAGGTTCTTGTTCTATTTCATCGCTTGAACTTTGAGAATTCTCGTCCTCGTCTACAAGTTCAGCGAGAACACGCGGCTCCATTTCTGAGTCTTCTTTGTCGTAGAATTTTTCAATATCTGACTCAGTTCCATCGCCAAGCAGTTCTAAGATACGGTAATCAGATATAGGAAGCGCTAAAATAAAAAAGCAAACAACTACTTAGCCACAATACCATCTTTTAGTCAATAAATAATAAAAATACGATAAAATCAATGTTTAAGGTTACGACCGAAATGCCACGCTCGTGTTACTTGAATTGTAGGTACAATTTATTTCTAATTTACAAAACAAAATAGCAAAAATTTATTGTATATCATGTGATTAGTGTTTAAATTGTAAAATAAAATAATAATAATACTCAAAATATAACAATAAACAATAATAAACAATACTTACATGTGCCGTAGGTCGAATCAAAATACGTGGCCATCGTTTACCTCCGATTGAGACGAACTAGCAACCGATTCAACGGATCGGGTGCATCTACGCGTAAGTACACATCACTCACGATCAATCGTCTTCGGTTGCGTTCAGAAAAATGAATCCGCGCGGTCTTGAAATTTTTTCAAAGTTACCCGCACTATCGTATACTGTCGGGTGTAAAGGGTTAGATAGAATAATAAAAAAAAAAACATTTTTTTTTAGAAAAAAAAAATCATTTTTTAAATTGTCTAGGGAGCTTATTGCGCTCATTCCCATATTTTTCTAAAACAATCAAAAACCATTCATTACAAAACAAAGTGGTTTAGCATCGCACCACAGACAACATAACTAAAACATTACAAGACCACAAACTGTCATATTCGTCCAGCAGCTTAATACCTGTGCCCACGACTACGAATACGCCAATTATGTAAATAGTGGTCAATTATCACGACCATACTTGTGGCCAACGGTAGGCGTATGCTCCCTATACGTGTATCTCAAACTTTTTCTATTGACACCTTTTTGCTTTATAAATATTTGCCATTTACTGCTTCGGTCAAAGTGATCAATATGTTTGTTATGTAAAATTGTCTGTTTGATTAGCTTTATTTGGAGTCGTGTGAAGATATATTTAGGCCGAAACTAGTTTAGATTGTTTTGCATTGTTATAGACCTCGATGGCTCCCAACGTTTAACCAATTCCTTTTTATCAATGCTCTATTATTGTAGGTCACAAACTTGGATTTTAATATAAGCGTTGTATCAAAATCAAAATTTATTTATTCCAAATAGGCTAAAAATAGCATTTTTTGAACGTAAAAATTACAAAAAACTGTCTCCCAAAAACCCAAGCCCTTCGCCAGTCCCTAGTAATTCTCCTAGGAAGAAAGAGAGTGCAATAAACCCCCAAATTGATTAGCAGTGAGCCAATGAAACATGAACTACTGACCCATCCTTGAATCCTCTCACCGCATAATTGAAGAACCTTGCCGCTTGCTTGCTTTGTTGTCATATCAAGAGCATGTGATGTAGTTATTCTCTCCCATAATTTGATCCACCAACATTGACTCAATAATGGTCCGTTTTAATTATAAGGCCATTATCGATACTTAATAAACGGTCCGTTATTGGTTAAAATTAAAATGTTTAGCTTTACCACTATAGAAGGAAAGACCTCATTGCTTTGCATAGTAAACTCCAATCTGACAGTAGCTAACACAGGCAAAATTACCGTACGAATCTATTTACATGCTCAGTATGACAATGAAGCTACCATTGATAAGCATGACGATTCATTTTGTTTAAAGAGCCGGTATTTTGTTTGACATTTAACGAATAAGTTTTGTCATTTTGTCAATTTTTGTATGAACAATCGATACATTTGTTCTGCAGATTAAAGTTATCTAATCATAAAAAGAAAAGCATTTTATTTTAAAACAGCCACTTTCAAGTAATCCTGCAGATACCATACACCACGCAGTTTATTTATTTTTTTAAACACATACATCTATAATTACAGGCTTACCTAATACGTGTAGTTTAGTTTATAAAGATTTATTATTTTTACAATTATTACCCTCTAAAAACTAAGCGCTGTTACACAAAAAAATGGCCCGTGTGAATTCACAAGTTCATATTACAAAAACACAAAATGGTCCCCGTTTTACATACGCTTTCTATTATCACGGAACATGGTCGCTGAAACGATCAAAGAGAAAATTGTTATAACCAACACACTCAGCAGATGGATTGGTAATCTCGGTATACATTATTACATCTTACAGAAAGAGATAATTAACTCAATACGCTCCCTCAATTAAAACCTTTTACTTTTATCAGTTCAAAACCATAAACCAAATTGCAGTTTCACAAGCACAGAATTGCTCTACAGAGCATTAAAGTGATACATTGCACTGTCGAGAAAATAAACGAACCTTTCTCAAACTTTCTCTTTTAACATGTTTCCCCCTGTTAAAATGTTGAGTATCGCTGTCGTATTGCGTTAATAGCTACAGTAATTACTGTTGTTAGAAGCGTTTCGCTAATTCGCGTAGTATTTTAGCAACAACAAGCTCGACTCTGGAACAAAAAAGTCTGATATAATTTACAAACTTGACTGAATTTAGTTCGGGTTCCGTAAAGTATTTTAAACGAACAAACTTAAATTAAGGCTATAGAACAAATGTAATCGATTTTAGTTACAGATAAAACGAAATGAAATCGATAACAATGTCACCATCATCATCATCTTAGCGTAAATCCCAGTCGCATCCGAAGCTTTTTCAGCTTTGGAGTCTGGGGGCCGCTTTGCCGTGAAGCTACTGCCGTCTGACTTCCACAATCCGAGAGTTATCGAAGCATTGCAGTTAGACCAATTATTGGACTTTTTCCAAATTTTGAGGAAGTTGGAATTAATTCGCGGAAAAAAGATTATTTCAAAATTCATTAGTAGGTATTGTTACTATGATGATTATGTAAAATTTCATATTTTATTTGGTCATGTGTTTACCGAATCTTTATTATCCTTATGGATCGGACGGGGTTTTCTTCACATATTATAGAATAGAATACTTTTATTTCAGACCGGAGTCCATAAGGTTAGTAGCAATCTTACTTAACTTCTAGTGTTAGTAGGTTACAGACACAGATATACATACATAAAATTAACTTAACACTTAGAATTTAACAAAATCTTATAAAAATAATGTACAAAGCTGATGACAATTTATTATTATTTCATTAGTGTAATATACTTTACCTTACATGTTGTAACACTGATAATAGTATAGTATAGAATAGAATACTTTTATTTCAGACCGGAGTCCATAAGGTTAGTAACAATTTTACTTAACACTTAGTGTTACAGACACAAATATACATAAAATCAACTTAAAACTAGCGTGGAGCTGCATCCACCTCTGCCACATGGTAGAAACCCAACGATCCGCGAACACACTGAGAATACTGTTGTTACTGCCGCGAACACACGTCATCAGGATTGCGAATCTACTCCTAACAATGGCAGTAAAACTATTAATAATATTATCCGCAAATACCCCTGACGCACTACATACAACACCACGGCAGCCCCAACATCACCCTCAGTGCGCTATTATATTGAACACGTAGGTCGCTTTATGCCCGCTGAGTGAAGTTAATCCACAGGCTCGAGGCTGCACGTGTAGAAGGATTGACAGTAGGTAAGCTTTAAAAAGCGTAACTTTAACTGGCTTCTTTTCATGCTATTGAATTGACTTGTATACCAGTACCTTAATATCGACACTATTTCAGATGGTAAGGTAGTCTCACATTGGGTAGAGCACCGCCGTATCCTCGTAGCGGCGATCAGCGGCGATCTCTCACGTCCGACCCTGGTCCAGGCCATGGTTCGGAGCTGCGGGCCTGCTGGCGGTGAGCAGTATGCAGCTTGCCGCCCGGTAAAGACCAGGTCCGAGTCGACGGCGCGTCGTGTTTCACGCGCGCCTCAAAGAGATGTCAGCACATAGTGACGGGGTCCACGAAGACCGATGCCTC
This sequence comes from Sesamia nonagrioides, assembly GCA_017933935.1. Classification (NCBI taxonomy): domain Eukaryota; kingdom Metazoa; phylum Arthropoda; class Insecta; order Lepidoptera; family Noctuidae; genus Sesamia; species Sesamia nonagrioides. The sequence continues at coordinate 577,164 of JADWQK010001079.1, read as the reverse complement.
CTGGGTCGGGTTGCGGGTCGGTTAAACAAGAAACCGTGGTCCTGGCCGTCGCACAGGCAAGTGAAGAAACATGGGTGGGTTTTAGTCAGTAAAAGTCTGACACGCCCTTCATTTTATGATTTCCCATCCCAGAAAATAAGAGGTAGTCTCACATTCCAGTTTAAGCCACAGAACATCGTAACATACGAATAATGTAGAAGATGTAATTTTGTTGTAGAGGTTAATTTTGTCTACGCTACTAATTGAATCAAGTAACCTACAGTACTTATTTCATAATTTACTGCCCTATTCGTGACCAGTCATAGCATTTAAGTGTAGATAAAACGTGTAACGGAAAGTGTATAAAAGTACAGACGACAGCTGGCACATCAAGCTACTACAAACTGTCAGATTTTTTAATTGAATTTTCAACTTTATTCGTGAAGCATTAATGCTCAAAGTTGATTGGGAATATTTGACAGTCTCAGGTAGCTTGACCTGCTGTCGTCCATACATACCAAGGGCACGGCTTCTTTGGATGTTATTAAACTATGTTGGAAGGGTTTCAACTCAAAATATCACTAAAAATTAATACAAAATTGATTGAATGAAAACAGAAAATTATTATTATATAGAAAGTAGCGTGTTCAATCACGTCGGGGTCACCAGCGTGGAGGTATGAGGAACAGCGTGTAAAGTTAACTCATCCTCCATAGGAAAGGGAGGATCCTCCGACCAAACTGGTATTGTCTGGCGGGCTTGCCCACCGATTGATGTCGTGAACTTGTATACGTGCTAGTTGCACAGTAAACTTTGCTTGCGAGATGCAGGATTTGGGTGACGTCAGTATGACGCGTTGTTCGAATGTAGCGTTGTAGGTATCTCTACATACTCCTATTTAATAATTAGGAATACATTATTGTTACATATTTTTACCTCTAATATATCTATTAAGCTAAGTAGCCAGCCTTTCGGTCCTCTATAGGATGCATTCCGGTGAGTGTGCAAGGGAATTACATGATTTAATTCCCCCATCTCCGTTCCGCGATCGGACGACCCGTCGTACGGCGACTTTCCACCCTTACGTTGTTAACACCACTACGTTCCGGACGAAGCGTTTCGCTTCCTCTTTTAAACCGCGTACATCGAGGGACTAGAAAAATTGGCCAGCAGCGGTGTTTCCGTCACACTACAATTTGAGTGTTTTCAAGGCTAGACTGAATAGGCTCTTAATAAACTAACGCGCTTTACCATCAACGATCGCTTCACTGCTTACCATCAGGCGGGATTGCGGTCAAGCGCTAGTTTATAAATAATAAAAAAATGCGTTAATAAATTAATTTGCTTTTCAAAATCAGCTTACAATTTATGAAGTGGAGTTTGGTCTTGCCGTTTTTCAATCAATTTATCTGTAAATAATTTCATCAATTTATTGTTTTGAAATTCCAAGTCCAAAGACCAGCGCGTTATAATAAAAATTCACTAAGTAATTCCAATATTATCAGCTTCAGCGTAGGTCTATCATAATAGAAGTAACCTAACGCAAGTCATAACTTGCGTTAGGTTACTTGACATGCCGTGGCAGAATCAAGGACTCCCGCGGCCCCGCGCACATGTGACCGAAGAGACACCGAGTGGTTTTTAGTCAGTAGGAGTCTGACAGACCCCGTCGCCCACCCCAGGGTGGCAGACATCCAAAAGGATTTTCCCACCCAAAAAAAAAAGTTACTTGACATAACTATATGTGATATAACATAAACGAGCAGATGGTGGAGTGTCTCGTAGAATCCAGCTCGACTGGGCAGCGTTCGGGAAGCTACGCTACATTATCTGGTCGTCCAAGATACCACAGTATATCAAGACTAAAGTCATTGACCAGAGTCTGTTGCCAGTGGTGACATGCGGAACTGAAAAGTGGTCCCTCACAATGGGCCTCATACGAAGGCTCAAGGTTATACAAAGGGCGATGGAAAGAGCTATACTCGGAGTATCTCTGCGCGATCGAATCAGAAATGAGAAGATCCGCAGAAGAACCAAAGTCACCGACATAGCTCTTCGAGTCGCTAAAATTAAGTGCCAGTGGACGGGGCATAGTGCTCGTAGAACCAACGGCCGACGAGGCAGTAAGGTTCCGGAGGGGGGCCACGTACTGAAAGTGGCAACGTAGGGAGGTTCCCAACAAGGTAGACCTATGACCTGGTGAAGGTTGCGGGAAACCGAAGGATGCGGGCAGCACGAGACCTATCACTGTGGAAAGCCTTGGGGAGGCCTTTATACGTCTTTATCTAACAGTGGATAGGCTGAAGAAGCTAAAGAAAAGCAGATGGTAGTTGGAAAAGATAATAGGGCACCGTATGGGAAGCAATTTAACGGCACAGATGGCGCAGTAGTTAAGCTATTGACTGCTGCGCTGCGTGTCACGGGTTCGATTCCCGCACGAAACAAATATGTGTTTGTATGACCTATAAGTAGTTGTACCTGGTCTGGCTGTTGCTGTATGTGAGTTTATATATTTGTAAACGTACCCACGATACAGGAGAAATTTCTAGTGTAGTTGCCCCACACTTTTTTAAAAATACTTACAAAAGTTTGAAGACGGATTCGTCTACGGAACTCTAAAACCGGGAGCTAAAAGTAGGTCTACAATTAGCCACTAAACGTAGCAATTCTATGTAACTACGTCTGTACATTTCAATTGCTGGCAAAGTCTACAATTTCTATATCGACAAGACACTAGTAACATTTATTTTTGCCTTATAGATTTAGGTATATCTATCTACGTTTGATAAATGTTTAAGATACAGGGGATAATTTAAATCCATTTCAAATGTAGCAAAATTAAAGGTACAGGCTTTATGTATAATAATAACCGGTAATGATTTATAACATAATTACTTAAACAATTATTGTTTCGCTGTACTAGAACTGAAACAGAGAGAAACAGGGTTTTCTTTACATATTGTATATTACACCCACAATTCACCATTACCTTTTTAATTTTAAAAACTAGTGCTTGACCGTGATCCCGCCTGATGGTAAGTAAATCACGACTTACCAGATCACTACTTACCTATTACATTCGTTGATGGTAAAGCGTACAACAACAATTTATTAAGACCCTATTCACTCGAGCTTTGGCTCTTGTAATAAATAGCCTATTATCCTGAACCAGCCACAAGCTTCAGACTGGGCTGACACTAAGAAGTTCCGGAGGGGAAAATCCAATAACGCTTTGCCCGACCTCGGAACCAAACCCTAGACCATATATTTGGATCAAAACAACAATAACTCAATCACGTAAGTTAACAACAGATCAAAGACAAAGATGCTCCCAAAAATCCATACTAATATTATAAACGCGAAAGTAACTCTGTCTGTCTGTCTGTTACGCTTTCCCGCTTAAACCTCTCAACCGATTTTGATGAAATTTGGCACAGACAATCTTTAGACCCTGAGAAAGAACATAGGCTACCTTTTATCCCGGAAAAATTTGATGTTCCCGAGGGAAATCTAAAAAGCGCGATATAACCGAACTCCACGCGGGCGAAGCCGCGGGCGGAAAGCTAGTACAGAATAAAAAGTACCTAAGCAATTATTTTATATACATCTATTTATTTCCTTTTGTTTTCCTTGACAGTCGTGGTGGCCTAGTGGTTAAAACACCGGCCTCTCAAGTATGAGTGCGCGAGTTCGATTCCAGGTCAGGCAAGTACCAATGTAGCTTTTCTAAAGTTATATGTACTTTCTAAGTATATCTTGGACACCAATGACTGAAGCTGAAGGAAAACAACTTGAGGAAACCTGGACTTTAAGTCTGAAATCACCAACCCGCATTGAGCAAGCGTGGTGATTACGCTCAATCCTTCTCTGTATGAGAGGAGACCTGTGCCCAGTAGTGGGACTATAAAAAAGGTTGTTGATTATTTATTTCCTTTATTCCTTCTAATAGACATACCTACTCCATATATCCTATACATGAACACGCACCTTTAACCCCGCGAAAACACACTATAGTTCCTAAGGCCGTAAGCACACGAGGTTATCGCTACGGTATTCACACAACAAGGCCCACTCGTCACGGCTTGGACTAGCCCTCTCGAAACACAAACATTTCAAGTGTGTACTTGACTTAAAACGATTCCGATGTCCCGACTTCAGACCAACTGGACGTATAATTGGTGGGAGTTCGAATAAGACCTTATGTTTGGTTTGGTCATTTGCTTAATTGTACTCCCACGGTTGTAGTATTATTACTTTAAAACCAGAAGGCTAAGTTTCCTGATTTAAAACGTTTAATATCTAGTCACAATCTTGTCTCATCGACAAAAAAATACCAAAACCTTCACAAAATGTAGGGAAATTCGACTATTTTTTGACGTATTACTTAGATGGCAAAATAATATAATGTACGGTGTGGAGTACTGCAGCCACATTTGGGCTGGTGCTGCGAAATGTCATCTGGCTACTTTGAATTCATTTACTTTGGCTAGAGTGAATAGGCTCTTAATAAACAAGCGCGCTTTACCATCAACGATCGCATCACTGCTTACCATCAGGCGCGATTGTGGTAAAGCGCGCTAGTTTATAAATTAGAAAAAAAAAATTAGCGCTGTAGTTAAACTATTGACTGTTGCGCTGAGTGTCACGGGTTCGACTCCCGCACGGAACAAATATTTGTATGACCTACAACTAGTTGTTCCGGTATGGCTGTTTGTGTATGTGAGTTTATATTTATAAACGCACCCACAATATAGGAGAAATTCCTAGTGTGCGGCAAGGTTATTAAAAAAAAAAAAACTCATGCATGAGATACCTATTGAATTTTGAATTACAGAGAAAAGTACGTAGGTACAGCAGCAGTACAATCGACATAATGTTCTCAGGATCTTGTAATAAACAGTGTTTTGATTTAAAAGAATGTCCAGAACTTTCTATTTTAGTTCTGAACATAGCGCTAAAATGCTAAACTGGCGTATTTTTAGTCGCCATGTTTATAATCGCGTTTAAGCTGTCTATGGAGTATCTTAATTTAACAGGACTAAATTAAAATGTTATCTTCTATCCTTTTCTTAACGAAATGTAAAGAAAAAGATGAACATAACTTAAAATTAGTTTAGTTTTTTTTTTTTTAATAATTATAAACTTGTGCTTCACTGCAATCCCGCCTGATGGTAAGCAGTGATGCAATCGCTGAGTGTAAAGCGCACCAGTTTATTAAGCCTATTCACTTAAAAAACTTAGGAATAGGAAGGATGACGGCAGTTGAGCGAGGTGATGCAATGTTAAACCCAAGACCAACACGACCAAACGATGCTGCGCTAGAGGGAGATTGATCTGGAGACTCTCCACGACCAAATTCCCGAGACAACAACATTTGGCGCATCGTACCCGTCACCCATCGCAACACAACTGCTCAGACCCGTCCTCCGTACGGCTTCACCAGACATCATGCCGGAACACGACGAATCGCTTGGCGGCAAGACTTTGTCTGGTAGGTGGTAACTTCCGCCGGCAGCCGATGTGCTGATGAAGTTGAACAACAGCCGATTCATTTCATTAAGAAAAGATCGTAGCGGCGATCGGCGGCGATCTCTCGCGTCCGACCCTGGTCCAGGCCATGGTCCGGAGCGAGAGTGCATGGCAGGCCATCACCTCCTTCTGCGAAGCAGTAATGCTGACAAAGGAGGAGGCGGAGTGCGTGAGGCAACGGGAATCCCAGCGCCCTCACGCCACTAGCCGCCGCAGGAGACGCCCTGGTCGGGAGATGACACCAAACTCCCAGCCACCGTAGGCGCGGGCCTGCGGACGGTGAGCAGTGGGCAGCTCGCCGCCCGGTAAGGACCAGGCCCGAGTCGACAGCGCATCGTGTTTCACGCGCGCCTCAAAGAGATGTCAGCACACCGTGACGGGGACCACGAAAAGACCGATGCCTCCTGGGTCAGGGTTGCGAGTTGGTTAAACAAGAAACCGTGGCCCTGACCGTGCCACAGACAAGTGAAGAAACACGGGTGGGTTTTAGTCAGTAAAAGTCTGACACGCCCTTCCGCTCCGCCCCGAGCGGGAAAAGTCATTTGATGATATCCCATCCCAACACAAAAAAAAAACGTAATCACCACGCTTGCTCAAACGCAGGTTAGCGATTTCAGACTTAAAGTCCAGGTTTCCTCAAGATCTCTTCCTTCACCTTTTCATCAGTCATTGGTGTCCAAAATATACTTATAAAGTACATATAATTTAGAAAAGTTACATTGGAACTTTGGAATCAACCTGCACACTCATACTCGAGACTGGTGTTTTAACCACTAGGCCACCACGACTTACCAGATCACCACGACTAAGCAGTTGCTCCATATAAGATAGGTACTGGTATTCAGCTGAAGTCGCGGTGGCCTAGTGGTTTTTAAAACACCAGCCTCTCGAGTATGAGTGTGCAGGTTCGACTCCAGGTCAGGCAAGTACTATCATCATCATCTCAGCGTTAATCCCAGTCACATCCGCAGCTTTTTCAGCTTTGGAGTCTGGGGTCGGCTTTACCGCTTTACCAGTCTAACTGCTGATTTTGGCTAAACTTCGATATTTTCCGTGAAGCGACTGCCGTCTGACCTCCACAACCCGAAGGCGATATCTAAGCATTGCAGTTAGACCAATTGCTAGACTTTTGAGGGCTCCAACAACCCGTAACGACTGCCACTAGATGTTCATATGGCAACCGGGACCAACGGCTTAACGTGCTTTCCGAGGCATGACCTGACCAATGCAAATAATTATATTCATGTATACATATATTTGCACTGTGCGGGGATCGAACCCGCGCCTCCTTGCGCTACGGCCGCGTTCGCTACCGCTACGCCACGGAGGCTGTCAAAGGTCAGGCAAGTACCAATGTAACTTTTCTAAAGTTATATGTACTTTCTAAGTATATCTTGGACACCAACGACTTAAGGTGAAGGAAAACATCTTGAGGAAACCTGAACTTTATAAGTCTGAAATCGCCAACCGGCATTTAGCAAGAGTGGTGATTACGCTCAATCCTTCTCTGTATGAGAAGAGACCTGTACCCAGCAATGATGATCATGATGATGATTCAGCTGAATCTGGTGAGACTGGAGGCTGATCCCAACTTAGTGGGAAAAGGCTAGCCAGATGGTGATGAGCAGTGATGCTTAACTTTGTGTAATTTACTTCATCACCACTGCTCTCAAAACTATGAAGGAAAACATCGTGAAGGAACAGGCATGTCCTAGAACCAAAAAAAGTAGATTACGGCCCACTACCTCTCACCGAGAGGAGGCCTGTGTCCCACTAGTGGGAACAGATGTACATAATCATCTAGATGTGACATGAGTATTTCTTATTTTCCTCTCCATCATTGATTGGCTTGTTTGGCTTTTACGAGTGCGACTGCCATCTGACCACTCAACCCCGAAGGGAAAGCGTCAGCGCCCCGTTGGTTATTCAGCAGGTGCTGTTGGCAGGTGGGGTTGACTTGGGTACCAAAGATGGCGGTGAAACCCCAAAGCTCCCAAGAGTGGTAAGATTATAGGCTGATTATTAATGGTGATGAGCAATTAAACTGTATCTCCCTGCTTTATTAAAAAAATATATAGGTAGTAATAAAAGTTAGAATCCCGTTAGTGCAAAATGCGTTCATAATTGCGAACTTTAAATGACTACTTATTTCAAGAATTAATAGACTTAACAACCCAATAAAAAATAAGTATAAATATCAATAAAATGTTTATTTGCGGATCTTTGTGAAAATTAATACAAAATAACGACAGTTTTTAAAGTTTAATAAAATGTTGAAAATACTATAAAATCATCATTTACATAAACGCTTATGAACTATGAGAAGAAGTTCGATTTCAGAGGAATTTCAGAAATTCAGAAGAAGACCAATGTCTTCTTCTGAAGTATATGAGATTAGTAAAGTCAAGTAGCTACGGATTTTTTTTATATTTGTAAACTAGTGTTTGACCGCAATCCCGCTTGATGGTAAGCAGTGATGCAATCGTTGATGGTAAAGCGCACTAGTTTATAAAGAGCCTATTCACTCAAGCCTTTTGTTCCTGTTCTTTGTGCGCGTAAAATAGTTTAGAATAATCGATCAGTGATCACACAATTGATTGATTACGCTCAATCAATTGTGTGATCACAAAATCAAAAAATGAACGATTTTGACAAGTTTCGTAATCTAATAACAAAATGGCGTCATTATGACTTTCCAGTAGTCAATCTCTGATACTGTCCTCCATATTACCTACTAAATGTTCAAATTGAGTAGGTATTGGTTTTTAGAAAATCATTTCTACTAACAGGTTTTATAATAACGGCAATACAACAATATTATTCTATCACCCTTCCATTACGAGATGACTTAGACAATTGATCATTATTCATTATGAATTTAGCAGATTACGACCTTTTAAGCTCAATGAAAATGGAATCGTGTTGGAATGACAAATTTATAAAAATAGCTGAGAAGGGCCCCTGGCGCCTTTGCCAATACCTACAAGCAATTATTATCTATACTAATATATGATCTATCATCATCATTAACCTTTTCATCGACCCACTGCTGGGCGCAGGTCTCCTCTCATACAGAGAAGGATTGAGCGCAATCACCACGCTTGCTCAATCCGGGTTGGTGATTTCAGACTTAAAGTCCAGGTTTCCTCAAGATGTTTTACTTCACCTTCAGTCATTGGTGTCCAAGATATACTTAGAATGCACGTATAACTTTAGAAAAGTAACATTGGTACTTGCCTGACCTGGAATCGAACCCGCGCACTTATACTTGTGAGGCTGGTGTTTTAACCACTAGGTCACCACGTCTATACAATCTATACTAATATATAAAGCTGAAGAGTTTGTTTGTTTGAACGTGCTAATCTCAGGAACTACTGGTCCGATTGGAAAATTGTTTTTGCTTTGGATAGCCCATTAATTCAGGAAGTATAGCCTAACATCACGAAAAATGACATTACAATTATATTTTCTGCCAAATTTTTTAGCTATAACTTACCCAATGATAGTATCCTTAGGGCTCCTGCAGACAGACACGGTAAAATGGAGTGACGAATCCTAGGTGGATTGTTGTTGGTGGTGCCAATTTGTATGGGAAGTTCATGAAAATTATTATACGGGAGCCGTGTCATACCAGCCTACGGTTGCCTTTAGACTCCACCTGTAGATCAGCATAAGGTGCACGTTTACGCTGTCGATAACAAATAAAAAATAAAATAGATAAAATAAATTGCGAATATAATAAGCTTTTTATTTGACTACTTATTTTACAGGCGATTAATAATCGGAATTAATTCACCTGACGGGTCAGGTCATGTTTTTTTTTAACAAATTGAAATCAATTTAGGTGGTCTCTACACAGCCAAAAGAACGATATAATGTTTTAGAATCTCAATTAAATACGGCTCACTCAACGAGAGATATCTAACAAATCAATTAAGTAATGCAAAGAATTCATTCACCTTTAGTGTTGTGGTTAGGCTGGCAGTATTTTTGGAGTGTCGATATCGATGTCTTGTCCACATGTAGGTTTAGTTTTCGTTTCAATTCAGCACTCTCAATTGTTCAAAATATTTGAAAAAAATATCTGCTGAACAGTAATTAATCAGCAATTTAAGAAAATAATTAATTAAAATTGGAACGTTAATGGAATTAACGTTGTTACCTTTAAAGAGAAAAGCACTACCATTATGACATGTTCTTTCCACAATCACCCAATAATTTAAATTCAAATACATGATTTTGATTTCAATCCATGACTTTACTAGTTCAACATTACATTTTATTTATATACTGGAGGTACCCTGAAGTTACATAAATATTATTTAAATAATTGTTTTTTTTTTATTGTTTTATATAAACTAGCGCTTGACCGCAATCACGCCTGATGATAAGCAGTGACGCAATCGTTGATGGTAAAGCGCACTAGTTTATTAAGAGCCTATTCACTCTAGTCTTAAAGACACTCAAATTGTAGTCCGACGGAAACACCGCCGCTGGAAAATTGTTCCAGTCCCTCGATGTACGCGGTGTAAAGGAGGAAGCGAAACGATTCGTCCGGATCGTAGTGGTGTTAACAACGTAAGGGTGGAAACTCGCCGTACGACGGGTCGTCCGATGGTGGAACGGAGATGGGGGAATTAAATCATGCAATTCCCTAACACACTCCCTAAAATGCATCCTATAGAACACCGAAAGGCTGGCTACTCTACGCCTGTGCTCTAGGCTTTGGAGACCATCTCGAGTTAAATCAGGGATATTTTGTCTTCCATAACAATTTTCGTATATCGTATATCAAGCCTGCAAGAGTTAAAATTAAACATGATCATTATTATTACCGATCAAAGCAATAAACATTAAATCTCAAGACCCTCATGAAATATTAACAACCAATACATCATTCACTACAGAAAATTAAATAAATCATCGATAGCAAAAACTACCACAAAAACAAGACAAGCGCATCACTAATGTTATCGCGTCATCGATTAAAACATTTTGATTAGCTTTCAACTTACGACCAATGTCATAAGATACGATCTAAAAGAAACGTCTTAAACGCCATTACGAACATTCTACAAACTGTCTTTAGAGTATTGGATGAGTTTTAGAAATTAAATTCCATACATTAGACGCTTAATATGGTACTAGTAACACAAAGCGACGTAGCCACCCCAGTCAAGTGACTGTGCAGGAATGTCGATAGTGATCGGAGATTATAATGTCGATATGTCTTGCAATAGCAGGCACTCGACATCCCTATTGAAGTCAGTTTGACGATAATTTTAATGAATTGTGACTTATAATGACGCATGGAAAGGATGTTGTGTTGATAGCGTTAAGGATAGAGCGTGGATAAGATGGGTTGCTGACTTTGTTACTGGAGTTAGATATGTGCAAGAGTTATGAATTTGTTGAAGGTTTTATGTAATATTTGAAAAACTTCTGTATTTACTTAGATGGCCAATACTTTTACTATATAAGATATGAACGTGACATCATATCGCGGTGGCCTAGTGACTTAAAACATCAGCCTCTCAATTATGAGTGTGCGGGTCCGATTCCGGGTCAGGCAAGTACCAATGTAACTTTTCTAAGTTATATGTACTTTCTAAGTATATCTTGGACACCAATGACTAAGTAACAAGCTGAAGGAAAACATCTTGAGGAAACTTGCACTTTAAGTCTGAAATTGCCAACCAGCATTGAACAAGCGTGGTGATTACGCTTAATCCTTCTCTGTATGAGAGGAGCCCTGTGCCCAGCAGTGGGACGATAAAAAGGTTGTTGATGATCAAAACATGATGTTCTTACATGTTCTTTAGATTCATTGAAACAACAGCTAACTTAGAGCAGTGATGGCCTAGTGGTATGGGCCGCGACTTACAAGTTGTAGGCCATAAGTTCGAACCCCGGTAGGCTCGCTTACTTTGTGTAAATTATTTCATCACCACTTTTCTCAAAACAGCGAAGGAAATGATGAGGAAACCAGGATGAGCATGCTCGAGAGGCAAACTTCGAAGACATTTGACACCTATTAGCCCGCACTGGGCCCGCGTGGTATATTACGGCCCACTCCCTCTCATCCAGCGGCCTGTGACCCACGAGTGAGAACATTATAGGCTGATTATGGACAGCTAACTATCGCATTTTCCTTTAGGTATGTCTCGTCATCATGTGCCTGGCCATTTGTCAAGTATGTTGTGTTGCAGTGGAATATCACATCGTATCGCTGTAATCTAATGTACATACTGAAACTTACTTGCATTCATTCCTGCAGGTCAGAACATGCATTCCGTTACTGTTAGGCGCTGTTCTGACTATCTTCCACGCACGACACCAGGTCACGTTACTCATCCGCCAGCGGATGCACAACCATATTCTCTGGATTAGTTATCTGGCGATAAAACAAACCACCTTGTTGTGTCAATCAAATTCGAAGTCATCATCATCATCTCAGCGTATAATCCCAGTTGCATCCGCGGCTTTCACTTTGGAGCCCAGGGTGCGCTTTCCTACAATTACTCTTCCATTTCGCACGATCTTTGGCATCCCGTGGCGTGAGATTGTTGGCACGCATGCCACCTCTTACAACGTCAAGCCAGCACTTCTTTGGTCTACCTCGCTTGTTCCGGCCCGGCAGAGGCGCCATGGCAAGACATTTGTTACCCACGTAACATGCCGGTTTTCGTAAGACGTGACCGTACCGGCGCAGGCGACCCTCTTGCAGTTTGTCTGCTATGTCACGGACACGAAGACTGCCACGGAAGTGGGAGTTCCTAATGCGATCTTTCCGCGTAACTCCGCCGCAGCATATTCATTTCCGTGACACGCAGCGTCTGCTTGTCTCGCTCAAGCACAGGCCACGCCTCACTGCTATACAGAAGAACAGGTCTAATGATGGTCTTCAATTAAATTCTAAGAAGTGGAATAAAAATTGACAGATTTAGTATGAAAGAACTGTCAAACATATCAAAATTGTTCCATGGATAAAACTGGCGATGGAAAACACAAGTAAATGATTATCAATTACTCACTACGCTGTAAAACAACAGGATAGATGAAGGCACATTCAAAACAATAAATCTCCGAAGACAAACTCAACAGAAACATTTATAACAACATGCCAATAAACTTAAAAGGGCATTCGTCAAAATCGTGTGAAAGCATCAACGAAACAGGAACAACCCACAAACATATACACAAAATCATAAAAAAACCCTTTATTATAAAATAAGAAGTAGCATTTTTCAACCTAATGGCCATTAACGTCCGATGGTGAAGGTTTAAAAGTGAAAAACCTGAGTCAAATCAATTGTTCGCTGTGTTTCTACCAGCAGATTGTGGAAATAATTAGTCCCCTTTGAAAAATATTCATTTACAACGCGTGATAAATATTTACGAGTTATTGTTCTTCGATTTAGCAAAAGAATAGAGGTGGTGTTCCTTCATAAAATAATATAGGTAAACCCTATTCAAATGAATGTTTCCCATTGACGTTATTTCTATTTATTCGAATAAAAACTTTATTATAATGGCTTTGAGGTCGATTTTAGTGTGACCAACACTATTGATAAAGTTATAAAAATGTTTGAAGTTATAGCTAACGTAAACTGCGGTGCGATTATGACAGTTATTGTCAGATATTGACAGCTCACTCTAAGCTGGTAACTTTTAACGACGAGATTCTCAGAATCAATCGGCTGTGGCCTGTGCTTTATTGTGTTTACATTTTTGGCAAATTAGTAGCAAACGTAGATTAGGTGATTAAGGTCATAATGTAAATTATAGGGTAACAGTAAGCTCTTAGTACATGTATCTATATTCTTTTAAGATATTGTTCTAGGTAAAGTTTCTACTGCAATCAAACACTTGGATGCGCAATGAGATTACAAAGGTAATTTTATAAATTTTATAACAATTATTCAATTAAACTGTTTAGCAGGGAGGTAATTGGAAGGGAGTACTTACTTTAGACTTTGATATACATTTAATGTATAGCAAAGTCTATATCAGTCAGAGCCGGGTCCTTTTTTCCGAATGTGGATAAATCCATATGGACTATCCTCCGCTCGGGGACGCGGAGGGGTGTGCCGTACTCTTACCGGCTAAAAAACCACCTATGCGTTTGTCATCTGCCTTTCCGGGGTACCCGGTCCTCCCAATTATACGGTACCTCCAGCAGGCCTTGATCTGTCGTCGCGACTTCGACAGGTCTCTTCTCGCGCGAGCAGCCCTCAATGTCTGCTCTCATCTGAGTGGCGTATGCGAAGGCGTCACAACGTCAACTCGGCACTGTACGAGTCAGCCATCGTACATGACACGCGCACATTACCTACACAGATCAGCACTATTCCGTCGCCTTGCACAAATTATAGCGTAAGGCGACAGTACACGATCAACCTTCAAAGACTGTACTCATTTACACTTTCATACCTATATTAGTTACGAGTTAGTTAAGTAATCAATAAATCATCATATTTGGCTATCCGTGACTATTATTGAAGTTTACAACCAAGGTGTGTGCGAATCATTCAGCAGCGCATATAGGCACTGCGTCGGACGTTGGAATCCCCGGGTCCTTCACCAGTCGGCCATTATCATGGAGGCAGTAGGTTGGCCACGGCCCTACGACGGCGGCTCCCGCACCGTCGCCGGGAAGGGATAGAGCTCTATGCCTCTCTCTCCCTCTCGGCCGTCTCCTTTGTTTGCATTACTGCTTCGTAGAAGGAGACAACCGTATCCCAAAATCGCTCTCCAAATTCACTCTTGCTCTCGACCATGGCTTTGCAGACGGCCGGAAGCGAGAGATCGCTCCCGCCTAGCGCCGCTACTAGCGCACGGCGCGGCCCGTCCCATGCCGGACATTCTGCCAGCGTATGCCACGCCGTATCCTCAGGGCAGCCATCGCAGTGATGGTATGTCACCGTCAGCTCCCGGCCAAGGCGGCAGGTACTTGCCGAAGCACCCGGGCCTCCCAGAAAGTATCTCCGCCAAGTCCGGTCCCCCAGTGGTAAGGTGCTGAACGAGGCGGTCTGCAATCACTCTTTCGAAGAGCTTGCCCACCTCGCCCAGCAGTACGAAGGGTCGATACGCAGATGGAGACTCCACGCGGCGCCCGGCCTTTCGTAGCAGGACCAGTTTGCCGGTTTTCCACTGGCGAGGAAACTGGCCTCGCTCAAGGCACGCAATCAAAAGGCCACGCGGTAGATGCCCGAGTTCCTTCAGAGCCAGGACCCACGCTCGGCCGGGTATGCCGTCGAGTCCTGGAGCGGTGTTCTTGGCGCCTAACCGCTGCACCACCTCTTTCAACTCTACCCGGATCACTTCGGGGACGTCCTCGTCCGCTCATATCGTCCTCCACGCTGGGCGATTGGGAATTTGGAGTCATGGGAATGTGCTCCGCCCCGGCGTACCCACCACATTGTTGAGCAGCTCTGGTCGCAGACTTTGCGTGAACCTTTGCAAAAAAAACGAGTATCAACTGTCAGTTTTAAGTGTCTGGACTAGCGCTAATGCTGCGACATTGCCAGAGCTTTCTCTTATTTTCTGCTAATAGAATAGAATAGCCAGAGCTTATTCTTATTTTCCGCACAGCAGGTTAATTGCATAACGCACTGTCAGTAGCAATGGGTTTTATTTTGAAATTTTAACAATATCCATTGCGTTATATACGCTGTTGGTCAGACATATTTGTGGAACATATGCAGCAATGGATTAGCAATATGCTTTAAGATGATTCCAATCGATAGTAATAGTGTGTTACGCAATTAGGGTGCTGGTCGAAAGATCAGGTTAAGCTACACTCGCCGCTGTTGTTGCTTGGATGTTCCCTTCCGTGTTTCAGAAAACATGTTAAGCTATGGGTCCCAATTGTCATTCGTAGATTATTGACAGTCATTACGGGTAGTCAGACGCCAGAAACTCTGACAACCAGTCTTCATCATCATCATCATTTCAGCCGAAAGAAGTCCACTGCTGGATATAGGCCTCCCCCAAGGATCTCCACGACAACCGCTCCTGCGCCTCCCGCATCCAGCGTTTACCCGCGACCTTCACCAGGTCGTCGGTCCACCTAGTCGAGGGCCTACCTACGCTGCGTCTTCCGGTGCGTGGCAGCCACTCGAGAATCCGTCGGCCCCATCGGGCATCGGTCTTACGGGCAATGTGCCCGCCCACTATCACTTAAGTGTTGCAATTCTTCGGGCTATATCAGTTACTCTCGTTCTTCTGCGGATCCCCTCATTTCCGATTTGATCACGTAGTGAAACCCCGAGCATGCTTTCTAACAAGCCACAACTATAAACTTCCTACATGTCAAACATGCATGCTGCCTTATCCATACAAATCCAACATCAACCACAACGGACGTTTAATAGCGGAGTAACAAACGTTAACAGTAATTTCTTAATAACATAATATTTTATTAGCCCCAGTTCTCGGTGTAATGAGTTAGTTAATTAGTCGTATTTACAAGCCTTTATTTAAACAATAGCCCTGATACGTTGCCGCCTTTATACGTGTGAATATCGGTAAGTATTAAGTTGGTAAACTTAATAATACAGTCACATGGGATGATCTGCCAGGGTAAGCAATACTCGCCATGGTTGCTCTGTGGATGGATGAGCTTAGTTGGACTTATTAACATACTGAGACCCCGTACTTGACGCTCCTTATGACACTCAAAGGGGTTATTATTATGATATTTTAATGATCATTTCAACCCTAAGCCTCGGAAAGCACGTTTAGCCCGGTCCCGGTTTCCATACGAACATCTAATGGAACACGTTAGAGGTTATTGGAGCCCTCAAAAGTCCTACAATTGGTCTAACTGCAATGCTTCGATATCGCCTTCGGGTTGTGGAGGTCAGGCGGCAGTCGCTTCACGGGAAATATCGAAGTTTAGTCAACAATCAGCAGTTAGGCTGGTAAAGCGGACCCCAGACTCCAAAGCTGAAAAAGCTTCGGATGCGACTGGGATTAACGCTGAGATGAAGAAGGAGGAGATTTCAACCATAAGCCTCTCAGAACTCTTCAGAAGCAATACTTCTGAAGAGGAGGTGTCGTGTTGACAAATGAATAACCCAAAGTGAATAACCCATTAACTCCTACCCTAAGGTCATCTAAAATTTCTCAGTAGCAGCCCGGAGTCAATATCTGTTCCCGATTGGTGTTAATACTCTCGCCCCATATCGTACGCTGTACGGGGCTATGTACGATATAGTTTTTTTTTTTAATAATTATAAACTAGGGCTTGACCGCAATCCCGCCTGATGGTAAGCAGTGATGCAATCATTGATAGTAAAGCGCGCTAGATTATTAAGAGCCTATTCACGCAAAGAAAATTAATTGAATAGGAAGGGAAAACGGCAATTGAGCGAGGTAATGCAATATTCAACCCGACAGCACGACCAATGATGCTGCGCCAGAGTAAGATTGATCTGGAGACCCTCCACGACCAAACTCAACAACATTTAGCGCATCGTACCTGGCACACATCGCAACACAACTACTCAGACCCTTCCTTCGTACGGCTTCACCAGTCATCATGCCGGAACACGACGAACCGCTTGGCGGCAAGACTTTGACTTTGACTTTATAGAGCGAGATAAATAAATTTAATTGGTAAAATATGGGTGTACAGTGTTCACATCTGCCAAACCATTTGGCGAATTCAGCCATGATGTTATGTTATTCAGCCACTTGCTCCTTTGGCAATGATAATCTGAAGAGCTTTTCATTCAGCTTTGAACCAGCAGGGGCACTAGTCCGCTGTAACAATAGTGTCAGAATGATCGATCAGTGATCTCATAATGATCGATTATGACAAGTTTCGTAATCTACTAACAAAATGGCGTCATTGTTACTTACCAGTGTTTAATCACTCACGCTCCACTCCACATATTAATAAATGCTCAAATAAAGTGGTTTTTAGAAAATCATTTCTGCTAACGGGTTTTATAATAAGTGCTGGTTAAAAGGCGAAGGAAATTAACATCTTGATGAAACCTGGATTTTAAGTCTGAAATGGTCAATCCGCATTGAGCAAGCGTTGGGATGACCCACGCTCAATCCTACTCTGTATGAGAGGAGACCTGTGACCAGCAGTGGGACGATTAAAAGGTTGATGATGATGATGATGCAATACCGCAATGTCATTCTGTCACCATTCCATTATGAGACTACTGACCGATAATTGATCGATCATTATGAGTTTAGCAGATTACGAACTTTTAGCACAATGACAATGGAATCGTGTTGGGATGACAGAGTTATAAAAATGGCAGACTAGGGCACCTGTGCAATTGCATAACAAACTATCATTAGCAATGAATTTGCATGATTTAATTCCCCCATCTCCGTTCCACCGTGCTTGTTAACACCACTATCTACGATCCGGACGACGCGTTTCGCCTCCTCGTTTATACCGCGTACATCGAGGGACTGGAACAATTTGCCAGCGGCGGTGTTTCCGTCGGATTACAATTTGAGTGTCTTCAAGGCTAGAGTGAATAGGCTCATAATAAACTAGTGCGCTTTACCACCAATGATTGCGTCACTGCTTACCATCAGGCGGGACTGCTGTCAAGCGCTAGTTTATAACTTACTAGCTTTCGCCCGCGGCTCCGCCCGCGTGGACTAATATTTTTCGTATCCCACGGGAACTGCATATTTTTCCGGGATAAAAAGTAGCCTATGTGTTATTCCAGACTATTATCTACCCCTGTGCCAAATTTCAACCAAATCCATTCAGTAGTTTTTACGTGAAAGAGTAACAAACATCCATACATCCATACTTACAAACTTTCGCCTTTATAATATTAGTAGGATGAAAAAAAAGTTTCATTTTGACGATTCAACAACATTAATTGCGTTGTTGGGCAAATAAATATTTTAACGTATGGGGCAATGAACTAGCAATACTTATGCTTCAAAAGGATTCCAATTGATAGTAACGGTATGTTATGCAATTAGGGTATGCACCCTTGGGTATTGGTTTTTGTAACAAAGTTTTACTCTAGAATATGCATTCTAGAGTAAAACTTTGTTACAAAAACCAATTCGCATGAGTTCGATGCAAGCTGCACTTTGATCCTTGGACCTTTGATGTCAAAACGTTTACCTGTTCCCGGGTTTTCCCTTGGCCTGGCCTATTCATTACTTTGAATACATGATTCACTTCAATAATAAGCATTCAATTATAGTCTGAATCACTTCCTTCCCCTAATAATTTATTAGGGGCAATGACGTATATTCAGAGAATCACGGATCTTTGCGAGTTTCTGAAGAATTTTTTGACTTTGTAATAGGTATTTTCCGAGCCATTACAATTCGTTCTGGTCTTATGTAGTATGTGAATCAGAGGCAATGATTTCTTACTTAAGTATGATTAAACTTTTTCGTAATGGCAGAGAGAAATCTTCAAAAAAATTACAGATACGTGGAGTAGAATAGAATGGAATCATCATCTATACTAATATATAAAGCTGAAGAGTTTGTTTATTTGTTTGTTTGAACGCGCTAATCTCAGAAACTACGGGTCCGATTTGAAAAATTCCTTTTGCGTTAGATAGCTTAGTAATCCAGCAAAGCTTTAGGGTATATAACATCACGCTGCCACCAATAGGAGCGGAGGATATAAAAAAAACATATTGAAACCTGCGAGGGTATACCCCGAAAGACGCAGCTAGTCATATAATATATTACTAGCGGCCGCCAGCGACTTCGTTCGTGTGGAGTTAGTTATGCTCCGCTCCTATTGGTCGTAGCGTGATCTTATATAGCCTAAAGCCTTCCTGGATTAATGGGCTATCCAACGCAAATAGAATTTCTGAAATCAGACCAGTAGTTCCGGAGATTAGCGCGTTCAAACAAACTCTTCAGCTTTATATATTAGTTTACATTTCTAATTCATAACTTCCTTCATACTTTATCAATATGCATTATTAAGGCATCAAGGGAAATATACAAATTACTCACATATTAGTGGTTTATCGAAAAGTTACGATTAAAAAAACTTTTTTACAAAAAAACAACCGACTTCCAAAAACCACTACAAAGTGAAAAATAACTAATTTCGGAAGTCGGGTGTCTTTGGTTTTGTATATTCATTTTTGACACCGACTTCCGAAATTCGTTATTTTTCACTTTGTAGTGGTTTTTGGAAGTCGGTTGTTTTTTTGTAAAAAAGTTTTTATTTTACACTTTTTAGTTGTTGAAAGTACAATGTATTCAGTTGCATCCGGTCAGACTGGAAGCTGACGCAACTATAGTTGGGAAACGACGTAATTTTGTTTACTTTAATTTTTACCCGTAATTATTCCCTCAACTGCCTATGGTCTTCATCATCAAATTTAGTGCACACCATTATTTTAACCCAATGGGTGCAAAGGTCTCATCAATATAAATGAATTGAGTCCAAATACAAGGTAGCTACTGAAAATCGTTTAGGAGTTCCCTGAACTGACCTTTGTCATCATCATCAGCTCCCTAATGACAGTCACCACCCATCTAGGTGTAAGGTTCTTGTCAATACAAATTATTCAAGCACAAACACAAGGTAGCTGCTGTGAATTGTTGAGGAGTTCCTTCGACTGTCACCCGGCTACATCGTCAGATCTACTCCAGACCTTTATTAAATTGTAGTGCTTTAAAATACTTAATGAAAATGCTAAGAAATGCACTAGTCGCCCCTGCAATTTTTGAAAGTTTCCCTTGTTTTCTCTGGTCTTCCACCATCAAACCCTGATATCCTTATCATGGGACCACCTTGGGAACGTCTTCTTTCCAACAGAAAAAGAATTATCAAAATCGGTTCATAAACGACGAAGTTATGCGCGAACAAACATAAAAAAAGCATATATACGGTCGAATTGAGTAACCTCCTCCTTTTTGAAGTCGGTTAAAAATCAAGGATTTTTCAAATGTGCGAAATCTTCGCACGGGTCGCCTAGATTTTTTGTTAGGTAAATAGCGTTGAAACAGATGTGCGTATTTCGCAGAACTTTATCTCTTCTTTTGTGGGTTTTAAAAAAGGCTGTAATGCTCGGTTTCTACAAACAAAATCGAATCGTTTCGTTTAACATCGGCTGCCGGCAGAAGTTACCACCCACCAGACAAAGTCTTGCCGCCAAGCGATTCGTCGGGTTCTGGCATGATGTCTGGTGAAGCCGTGCGGAGGACGGGTCTGAGCAGTTGTGTTGCGATGTGTGCCGGGTATGATGCGCCAAATGTTGTTGTGTCGGGAGTTTGGTCGTGGAGGATCTCCAGATGAATTTCCCAGTGGCGCAGCATCGTTGGTCGTGTTGTTGAGTTTAACTTTGCATCCCCTCGCTCAACTGCCGTCTTCCTTCCAATTCACTAAGCTTTTTTAGTGCATAGGCTAAATAAACTAGCGCGCTTTACCATCAACGACTGCATCACTGCTTACCATCAGGCGGGATTGCTGTCAAGCACTAGATTATAATTATTAAAAAAATCCCTACTAATTCCTACTAATATTATAACTGCGAAAGTAACTCTGTCTGCCTGTCTGTCTGTTACGCTTTCACGTCTAAACCACTGAACTGATTTTATTGAAATTTGGTACAAAGATAGAGTTGACCTTGAGAAATTACATACGATAGTTTTGATTCCGGACAGCCTCCGTGGCGTAGCGGTAGCCAACGCGGCCGTTGCGCAAGGAGGCGCGGGTTCGATCACCACACAGTGCAAATATTTGTATGCATGAATATGAATATTTGCACTGGTCTGGTCGTGCCTCGGAAAGCACGTTAAGCAGCTGGTCCCTGTTGCCATACGAACATCTAGTGGCAGTCGTTACGGGTTGTTGGAGCCCTCAAAAGTCCAACAATTGGTTTAACTGCAATGCTTAGATATCGCCTTCGGGTTGTGGAGGTCAGACGGCAGTCGCTTCATGGAAAATATCGAAGTTCAGCCAAAATCAGCAGTTAGACTGGTAAAGCGGACCCCAGACTCCTAAGCTGAAAAGCTACGGATGCGACTGGGATTAACGCTGAGATGATGGTGATGAGTTTTGATTCCGGACTTTTGAAGATTTCTCTTGGAAACGCGATATAACCGAGCGGGCGAAGCCGCGGGCGGAAAGCTAGTGATAGTATAAATAATAGTACTATCATTACATTAGGTATAAATTACTTATCATAATTAGCAATTTCCTTTTTTTTTCCTTCTCTGTATGAGAGGAGACCTGTGCCCAGCAGTGGAACGATAAAAAGGTTGATGATTATTAGCAATTTATTAAGGACAAAGATTTACATATACAACAATTGTAATGTAATTAACGCACACATTCAAACACCCCAATTAGAATATTATGTTATAATCTGAATTTTTAATTTAATATTTGTTATTGTTAAAGCATTGTTATTTGAGAGGCTAGTGTTTTAATCACTAGGCCACCACGACTGCACTGCACCACGGGTTCAATTCCAGGTCAGGCAAGTACCAATGTAACTCTTCTATGTTATAATATGTACTTTCTAAGTATATCTTGGACACCAATGACTGATTAAAAGGTGAAGGAAAACATCTTGAGGAAACCTGGACTTTGTCTGAAATCGCAAACCCGCATTGAGCAAGCGTGGTGATTACGCTCAATCCTTCTCTGTATGAGAGGAGACCTGTGCCCGGTAGTGCGATGATAAAAAGGTTGATTATGATGACGATGATGATGCATTATTATTTATTAAATTGCTTAGAGCAATTCTTGGAGAACGAAGACCTTAGCGTTCTTGCAATAATGTTCTATTATCTTTTTTTTTTTTTAATGATTAAATTTGTATGAATACAAGTAAAACTGATTTTAAAAATCTGTACAGACAACAGGGTTAATATGACAATAGTTTCCGTGGTTTCAATTATTTTTAGGATAAAATAACCTATATTGAAAATGATATAAACCGATTCAGTAAACGATTCTGAACAATCTATTTTCAGGAAGTGCGTTAATTAATTTATATGTTGTAAATAGGGATCACGGTTTTTTTGAGTTTCTTTGTGTTTTCCGAGCCATTACAATTCTTACTTCTCCTTCTTCTTCAGCTTATAGAGGTCCACTGCTGGACAAAGGCCTCCCCAAGCCTTACCACAATGGTGTTGTGCTGCCCGCATCCATCGGCTTCCCGCGACCTTCACCAGGTCATCGGTCCACCTTGTTGGGGGCCTCCGCTGCGTCTTCCGGTATGTGGAAGTCACTCCACTTACAGTTCTTACTGGTGTGCGTGAATCAGAAGCAATGACTGTAAGTAGGTACTTAACTGTGTGACTAAGGTTATAAATAATAACAGAATGGTAAAGGAATCTACTCTAAGTGTCGTGTTCTTAGAAATATACATTAAAATTGACTCAATTTGTCAAAAAATCTAGAGGTTTTTCACATCAAATTGTGATGATCCCACTTCTGGGACACAGTCATCATATCATCACATCTTGTCTTTGTCAACATCATCCCAGCGTTAATCCCAGTCGCATCCGAAGCCTTTTCAGCTTTGGAGTCTGGGGTCCGCTTTACTAGTCCAACTGCTGATATGGCTAAACTTCGACATTTTCCGTGAAGCGACTGCCGTCTGACCTTCACAACACGAAGGCGACATCGAAGCACTGCAGTTAGACCCATTGTTGGACTTTTGAGGGCTCCAACAACCCGTAACGACTGCCACTAGATGTTCGTTTGGCAACCGGGACCAACGGCTTAACGGGCTTTCCAAGGCACGACCAGACCAGTGCAAATATTCATATTCATGCATACAAATACTTGCACTGTGCGGGGATCGAAACCGCGCCACCTTGCGCATCGGCTGCGTCCGCTTCCGCTACGCCACGGAGGCTGTCATCACATCTTGTCTTTGTGAGAAGAAATAATCCATCACGTCAATCCAGTGCAGGTTGGTAGATGTCATGGAAATTTTGTATCTTGAGGATGTTCCCTCACCGTTTGGTGGAATAATAGTTAATTAGTTAAATGTACAATAAACTTTAGGTACAATTAACTAAGTTATTTTTCCTTTAATTCAAATTTGTTTACATTTTTGCCACATAAGTATGCTTAACGGAAAAATCGTGGTGGCCTAGTGGCTAAAACACCAGCCTCTCAAGTATGAGTGTGCGGGTTCGATTCCAGGTCAGGCAAGTACCAATGTATTTTTTTCTAAGTTATATGTACTTTCCAAGTATATCTTGGACACCAATGATTAAAAGGTGAAGGAAAACATCTTGAGGAAACCTGGACTTAAAGTCTGAAATCACCAACCCGCATTAAGCAAGCGTGGTGATTAAGCTCATTCCTTCCCTGTATGAGAGGAGGCCTGTGCCCAGCAGTGGGACTATAAAAAGGTTGATGATGATGATGAACGGAAAAATAACTTACTAAAGTTATTATTCAATTTAACTAACTATTAAATTACACAACACAATTTTGTTTAGCTATGTTACAACTTCAAACATCTTTAGGTATAAATTTATCAATATTACTAGTCACTTTAAAATCAACTTTATTTTCATCGAAATAAAGTCTATTTTCGTTAAGCTTGAAATAGGGTGGGTGATGTGTAACGCTGCTTACTAATACCATAGATGCACCTCTGCTTAGTTCTTCGAACAATACTGGCGTGATATAATTTTTAATAGGTACCTTACTACTGCAGGGTAATTGCGTACCTATCAGTAGCAATGGGTTTCATTTTGACAGTTAGGTAAACTGTCAAAATGAAACCATTCATTGACGGCACGGTTGGCGAAGTGGTTAAATACTTGACTGCTGCGCTGCGTGGCGCAGGTTCGATTCTTGCACGGAACAAATATTTGTATGATCTACAAGTAGTTGTTCGGGGACTGGATGTTTGTGTATGTGAGTTTATATGTTTGTAAATGCAGCCACGATACAGGAGAAGTTCCAAGTGTGGGGCAATATTTTTAATTAAAAAAAAAACTGTACTTTATTTACGTTGTCCAGCAGACACATTTTTCAAACAGGCAATGCATTAGCAATATGCTTCATAATAGGGTACTTGACTAAAAAAACTAATTAGTCCGTCAGTCAGATTTCCAAAAAATACTAGACACGTATTTTTTCTTTTTTCATATAAACAAAAAATGAAGACGACACAGTGCGTTGAAAACTCGTGTGACGTCACTGCACGCTACACTTTTTAGCGAGCAGTGACGTCACCAGCCACCACTCCTGATCTTTGATGCCTTTTATATTTGTCAATTTTTATTGATTTGATTTGAACAAAATATACGTATCCAATATTTTTCTATAATCTGAATGACGGACTAAATAGGATTAATATTTTTTTACCCAGGAAACATGTAATAGTGTAGTAATATAGTTTGTCGACCTCCGTGGCGCAACGTTCAACACGCCTGCCTGCGACGTGGAGGCCCCGGGTTCGATCCCCGGCCAGGTCATGATGGGAAACCATCTTTTCCTGATTGGCCTGGGTCTTGGATCTTTAATTGTTTATTTAAGTATCTATTATAAAATATAGTATCGTTGAGTTAGTATCCCATAACACAAGTCTCGAACTTACTTTGGGGCTAGCTCAATCTGTGTGATTTGTCCATAGTATTTTTTTTAATTTTTTTAAAAATATGAACATGTAATAGTAATTGTGTGTTACGCAATAATTAGGATACCTTTCTACGATATAAAATGACCATGTTCACGAGTTGTCGACTCGTGAACATGAATTGACGCTGTGAAGAAAAAACGTTGACAAGAAACAATAAACTGTGTTGAACATGTTGCAGACTGAATCCACACCTACATAGACGAACAAAAACTTTAATTCCAAGAAATCAAAATTGGAGCAGAAATCGAGACGCTGTCAATCATTTTGACTCATATCCGTCTAGCGATTTCGTCAATGAGTCAGGAATACCATGACGAAATATCATGGGGATACACTTAATTCGCTTCATTCCCATGAAATGCTTACAGACATATTTTTGCATGGGAATTTTAGCGCTTCACAACGTAGCGATTCCCATGTCAACCTACCGCATCTAAGTGGTCAGGAATGATCGGTATTTTAAGGTTTTTTTACAACTTTATATTAACAGACGAAGGCGATGGTTTTCAAAACTCGTAGGTAAAACGAGCGGGAAAAACGATAGGGGGTAAACAGAGCCGGTCGAAACCAAACCTGGTTTCGAATAAACTGGGTCCAGAGAAGGACACGTGCGATAAGGATGGTTTCATCAAGGTAGAGAAGAAGAAGAAGCCTCCTTGTCGGAACCAGTGCGGTACTGCGCTGGCAGGACCTAACATGCTACTGCGTTCAGCAGTACCGACGACGATGCTATACGTGTCCAGACTGCATCACTCCACGAAGGCCGAGGAGATAGTAGAGTATCTGCGCGTCAAGACTAAATGGACTGTGAGGGTCGAGGTGTTGGAGCCGCGCCACAGCACGTACTTCAAGTCGTTCGTGGTACGTGTTCCGACGCATGATCTCGACAAGTTCCTAAATGAAGAGCTATGGCCGAAGGCTGTTGTGTACCGCCGGTTTCGTGGCCGGCTGAGTGACACCAGTCAGCGAAACACGACGCCGATGATCATCGGCGTCGTGTACAGTAGTTTTAGTTATTTTATATGTATTTACAGTATTTTTAAGTTTTAACAGTATAGTATTGTATTTGTTGTGATATTTTTTATATATTAGTTTATAAGTATTTTTATGTTATAGTTTGTATTTTATTTTCTATGGGCCCCAGTGGCTTGAATTAAATGAATAAATAAATAAATATAAAATGTGGAAATTATTTTTGTGTGCATAAAAATACCAAGAAATCATATAGGTAGTTGCAAAAAAGTGCCATTACACAAGAACAATTAACTCCAGGATTCATTATTTAAAAAAATGAATGTCTACCTTCTGTGGAGGAGATCGCCTTTGTACCTTTGTGCGAGCAATTTTAAACAAATACTACATAATTCTTAGAAATTAAAAAAAAAAACAAACTCCAAAAGTATCGTTGCACTGCCCGGGAATCGAACCCGGGTCGCAAGAATGGGAATCTTGCATGATACCACTACACCAGCAGTGCTCGACCTTGACGCGTGAAATAGTCCGCGACCAGGCAAGCTATGGAATGCGCGCGCATCCTTTTCGCTATGGAAAAATTTTAGTTATGATTTTTATACACAATACACTATGTTTTTTTTAATGTACGTTTATTAGGTATATTATACAATATGTAAAGAAAACCCTGTCCGATCCGTGAAGGTATTGTTAGGTATCGATAACTGATTCTAATAATGCCCACAAAGACAGGCAAAACTTAAAAAAAAAATCCCCCTAAAAAAAACTAAATATTATTTCGCAAAAAGAGGTAACTTAGTATGTGCGGTAAACAACCCCATTTCGCGGGCGGCGGGGGGCAGGGCACGCGGCACCTGTGACGTGGTCGCGTCGCTATTCCCTTATAATAATACCGGTGTTGTCACTTTTTTAAAAATTACCAAATTTCGGGGAAATTGGAATTAATTCCCGGGAAAAAAGGATTATTTCCAAATTTATTAGTATTGTTACTATGATGATTATGTAAAATTTTATATTATATTTGGTCAAGTGTTTACCTAACCTTTATTATCCTTATGGGTCGGACAGGGTTTTCTTTACATATTGTATAGTTTAGTGTTGAATTTGGCTAATTCGGATTTCAGCTTATAATTGAAAAGTCAATAAGAGCAGCCATAACATCGACTGCCGGCAGAAGTTTCCGCCCACCAGACAAAGTCTTGCCGCCACGCGATTCTTCGTGTTCTGGCATGATGTCTGGTGAAGCCGTACGGAGGACGGGTCTGAGCAGTTGTGTTGCGATGTGTACCGGGTACGACGCGCCAAATGTTGTTGTATCGGGAGTTTGGTCGTGGAGGATCTCCAGATCAATCTCCCTCTGGCGCAACATCGTTGGTCGTGTTGTTGGGTTTAACATTGCATCACCTCGCTCAACTGCCGTCTTCTTTCCTATTCACTCAGTTTTTTTGAGTGAATAGGCTCTTAATAAACTAGCCCGCTTCACCATCAACGATTGCATCACTTCTTACGATCAGGCGGGGTTACAATCAAGCAGTAGTTTATAATTATGTACATAACATACAGTATGATAACTAACAGAGGGCGTTCCCGTTAACCCGAAATAGTATAACATACATAAATGCTAAAAAAAATATTTCCATTCGAAAACAAAATGTTTTAAAATTTTTTCCAATATGAAAATATTCAATAAAAATTTTAAATTGACATGTAAAAGAAACACACTGTACACGCGAACATGAAAGACGGCAACGTCGCAATTTATTTATATATGACGACAACTATTTTGATTTAAAACAGGAGGTTTCAAATTTATTTCCATTTAGAATTTTTTTTATTCGGATTTTTTTATGCTTATTTTTCTATGCTGATATTTTTATTTTAATCTATTAATGATATATATTAACGAGTTTGAGGGACCGCCCTCTGTTATTTAACATACTGTATATATAAAAAAATCAGAATGTATCCGTTTGACAAGTTTATCTTCAAAGATATTTTAGTCCTAATAATGAACAAAAAGAAAAAAAGATAATATAATGACACTTGGGTTGGTACCACCTTTTCTCACACTGCGGTCGCCTGCATGCCGAATTCGTCTCGCCCTAAGACTGAATCGTGTTTGCTCAATATTTTACTGGCATTAACATTTTAATTTATCTGCCCCTAACGTAACTTTATAGGATTAAAGGACAGCTTAGTGATAAATTCATAACTTTATTTCTATTTTAATTTTATCTGCCCTTCTGTTGTTCGGTTTAATGATTTCATTTGGCTCGGTTTGACGGCTGTTAGGCCCACCCTGTGTGAAGTCACAAAAACAAAATAAATGCTTGCGAACCTTCTAAATACAACTAAAATTATGTCCAAATTTTCAAATTAAATTATCTATCGAAAAATTTCATTTACATCACCAAATTAACGATTTAATCTCAACCTATTTAGTCATCATCATCAACCTTCATATTGCCCCACTGCTGGGCACAGGTCTCCTCTCATACAAAGAAGGATTGAGCGTAACCACCACGCTTGCTCAATGCGGGTTGGCGATTTCAGATTTCAAGTACAGGTTTCCTCAAGATGTTTTCCTTCACTTATTAATCAGTCATTGGTGTCCAAGGTATACTTAGAAAGTAGGTACATATAACTTAGAAAAGTTACATTGGTACTTGCCTGACCTGGAATCGAACCCGCACACTCATACTTGAGAGGCTGGTATTTTAACCACTAGGCCCCTATGACTATCTTTACCAATTTAATAGGTATTTCAAAAATGTATCTAAGATACTTGAAAAAAGTGGTTTTACGTCAATAATCAGAGCATGCCACCTACAGCTCAACGCCGAAAGCAAACCGGACGCTTACATGTAAACACTCAGAACAGCGCGAGCGCAATAAAAACGCTGTAAAATTTTGATGTTTCTATTCAAGAGCACTCGTCCCTCTCGCACGCGTTGCTAACCCTATCTCCGTCTCACTCTGCGCCTGAGAATGGCTCAGATTATTATCAATGCACTTTACATAAAGCAGAAGACCCTGACTGAGGCTGACATTTATGTGATTTTGAAAGTAAATCGTGTAGGTTTAGTGCCTGATAAGTAGCACGTGAATGAGGTGTCAAGTGATAAAATTAATAAATGGAGCTAGATTTTAACGGTACTAGAACATGACAGTGGAATAACATAGCTCTTACTTAGATCACACAAGTTTTTTTTTACTTTTATAAACTAGTGTTTGACCGCAACCCAGCCTGATGGTAAGCAGTGATGCAATCGCTGATGGTTAATTTCGGATCATTTAAAGATTCTCAAGCACTTTGATGTTCAATTCAATGAGTGAGTCTAATTTGTGTTCAAATTAAGTTTTAAGTTTAGTTCTTAGTACTGAAGTACTTATCTATCAATGAACTACATAGATAAAGAACTTTTTTTTATTAAAGACTGTACCTAATAACTAAGTATCATCTGAATTTCTTCCTGCTTTTGAACAATTCATTCAATTAATTAAGTCTGCTATTGGAGCGGTATATTCAACGCTACATGCGAAAGCGAAAAAGGCGACATACTGACATCCGGCAAATCCTACATCTCGAAAGCAAAGATTACCGCGCAACTAACAAACGTATACATAAAACTTCCCTACATCAAGCGTTAAGCGATTGCCGGCAGACTCAATACCCGTCTGGTCGGAGTATCCCCGTTTTGGATGAAGGATAAGTGTAATTTACACCCTATTTATCATACCTCTATACTATCTACTTCAAGTGCATGCGCTTGCAATAATTAAGTGCCAACTCAATCCTGTACTGAAAGGACTGAGCTGCTGTTGTAGTAACGTCATTAGTGCCTGTACAACGCTATTAAATTTGTTCTTTACACGAAATCTGAATATAATTTGTCCAGAATAAGCAACTAAATCGATTGCAATATTTTTTACACCATGTTATATTTTTTCCCAAATATATTTAGAAATAGTTGCAGTGTGGTAACCGAGCGCGCAACACAGCTGACGATAGATCATAGTATTAAGCGCGTGGGCAGGACCCCCGCGCCGCGCTGCTCCGGGCGTGGGCGGACGACCGGTGCGTTGACCATATTTTTGTTGGGACAACCAGGTAAGATAACAAGCTCATAACTTCGTGGTTTTTCATGATATCTTTTTGAAATGTTACATACATTCTTTGCTTAAAAATTCGGGTTTCGGGTTTCGCAAATACAAAAAATAACGTTGTATACCTAAGGGTCATGCTATATATTACTAGCTTTCCGCCCGCGGCTTTGCCCGCGTGGAGTTCGGTTATATCGCGCTTTTTAGATTTCCTTCGGGAACATCAAATTTTTCCGGGATAAAAGGTAGCCTATGTTGTTTCTCAGGGTCTAAAGATTGTCTGTGCCAAATTTCATCAAAATCGGTTGAGAGGTTTAAGCGGGAAAGCGTAACAAACAGACAGACAGACAGACAGACAGACAGATAGACAGACAGACAGAGTTACTTTCGCATTTATAATATTAGTATGGATTAAAGGCTGCATACAATGACTATTGACTTTCGGATCTTCGATTTATCCCTGATAAGGAAATAAATTGGAATAAGTTTTCTATTAACAACCTAATATTCCTTCAGGCTCGATCTTTGAAGATTATAATAGTTTTATCAGATTTTGCTAAATGTGTCTACCCTCTGCGTATCTCGAAGAACGCAAACGTATTATAATGCCAGTAGGTTAATGAGAGAAAACAAAATTACATTCAAGGCCTGAATCCTAGTTGAAAATCTTAGCTAATTTCTACTCTGCAAGCGCATCGAAGCCCGCCCGACGCAGAATGATGATAAATTAATTAATTTTGGGTGCAAATTACTCAGCGCGGCCTTTAATCAAGCGCGCCCAGTCATTTCTGACTGAGGTTCAACTGGAAGTGAGGAAAATTTGGATATGTTATTTTTATTAGGTTCACCAACAATTTATTACACAAAAACAACCAATTAATACATTCCCAAAGGTAAAGTAACAGTGCATCAATTACTTATAGGTAAACACAACATGACGAAGACAAAATGAAGACGCAGCGTGGGTAGGCCCCCGACAAGGCAGACCGACGACCTAGTAAAGGTCGCGGGAAACCGCTAGATGCGGGAGGCGCAGTACTGGTCTTCCTGGAGATTCTTGGGGGAGGCCTATGTCCAGCAGTGGACGTCTTTCGGCTGAAATGATGATGATGATGACGAAACACAACATGCTTTTATAACATAATCAGCCTTTACTTATTGTTCCCACTGTTGGGACACAGGCCTCCTTCTCGGTGAGAGGGAATGGGCCGTAATCTACCACGCTGGCCCAGTGTGGGTTGGTACAACATGCATAGTTTAGATCCATTTTATGAAAAAAAAGGTTCTCAATACAGTTGATTAATGTATTCGTGTATCTGAAATGTTGAGGATTAGAAACGAAGATCTACATTATAAAAAGCATTTACTGAAAGGCAAAGGCACAGGCTTAGCCTTGCACTAACATAGAGTAACGAAAGTTCGACAGACTCCGTGGCGTAGCGGTAGCGGACGCGGCCGCTGCGCAAGGTGGCGCGGGTTCGATCCCCGCACATAGTAAGATCCGCGCAAGTATTTGTATGCATGAATATGAATATTTGCACTAATCTGGTCGTGCCTCTTAAAGCACGTTAAGCCGTTGGTCCCGATTGCCATACGAACATCTAGTGGCAGTCGTTACGGGTCGTTGGAGCCCTCAAAAGTCCAACAATTGGTCTAACTGCAATGCTTCGATATCGCCTTCGGGTTGCGGAGGTCAGACGGCAGTCGCTTCGCGGAAAATGTCGAAGTTTAGCCATATTAGCAGTTGGTCTGGTAAAGCGGACCCCAGACTCCAAAGCTGAAAAGGCTTCGGATGCGACTGGGATTAACACTGGGATGATGATGATAGAGTAACGAAAGTATGCCCAAAGCAATTTGAAAATTCCTTCGCAAAAGGGGTTGAATAGGGGTGAAAGTTAGTGAGGAAGTTCATATTTTTTGCCGATGGGAAATTGCATTAGACCTTGATGATTTTTTTTTAATAATTATGAACTAGTTGCTTGACTGAAATCCCACCTGATAGCAAGCATTGATGCAATCATTGATAGTAAAGCGTAGGTACTAGTTTATTAAGAGCCTATTCACTCTAGCCTTGAAGACACTTAAATTGTAGTCAGATGCAATTCGTCCGAATCATAGTGGTATCGACAACGTAAGGGTGGACTCGCCGTACTACACACTCTCCAAAATGCATCCTATAGAACACCGACAGGTTGACTACTCTGCGCCTGGGTTTCAGGATTTGAAGACCGTTTTGAACAAAAGGACAGGTCAGACCTTAGTTAATTTATCAAAATAACCAGCAATATTGCAGTGGCACTGTCAGGACATACCTACTGAAAGTGTATACATATATCGACGATGCTATTTCAAAATACAGACAGAAAAATCAATGACATGGTGTCTGTCATTGGGCCGTCATAAAATTTGTTAGACCCCTAACTGAACGAGTTTTGACGGGAAAGCTAAATGTCACGCGCATTTTTCAATGGACTTTTAAGATTATTTATAGTGTCGTTTACTAAATAAAAGCGCGTGATTTATGTAGCAAAAAGTGCATTCAGTAAATAATTCATAAAGAACATTGAAATATCACAGCATAATTTCGACATCATGATTTTGCTTCAAACCTCCCTCATAGACGATCAACCGTCTTTTTCAACTGTCATTGGCGATATCCGCCATTATTGTGAATTAATATTTTCAAAGAATTTCTATAATTTGTTACACGTGTTATTAGCAAAATTGTGGAATCTATTCTACAGAGACCATTGATCAAGAGTTGAGGTTGAATCTCACCTTGAAAAAAAGGAAAGCAAGAAAAAGACCTAGTTGACCGCGATCCACATCGCGGTCAAAAGGAAGGAAAAATGGACTCCATGCATCTTACCTTTCCGTGAAAGATCAATAGGTATCATGCCAGTATCACGCTGTAAATAAAATATTACCTACTCGTTTTATTGGAGCTGTATAATTCTCATGCGAAAACCATTGTTCGATCAAAACAAACCCTAATAAACGAGACAATGAAGACCTCAATTTAATAGCCTTATAATTAACATCTTGGCACTTTTCACACATCATTCTCAAGTCCCAAGTGCCTCATCCAAAGAACAAAGACTTATTGCCATCATGTCAACTAAAGGCAGGTCCACCAGATCCTTATCTGATTACCAATTTCATCGGAATGTGATCGCAGCATCATCGATACAGTTCCCACACTAATGGAGGGATATTAGCGAACCTATACTTACGGGAGGCCAAAATAATGCCATGTTTTTTGCAGAGATTAAGATATTTTCGAGTGGTAAATAAATAGTTTGGGAGGTGAATTTTTCTGAAGGTTGCAAAGTCATTTGTAAATAAATACATGTATTTTAGCCAGCAACTGGTTGCTGGTGACTCATTTTACGGATTTTTTATCGTCCCACTGCTGGGCTCAGGTCTCCTCTCATAAGATAAAGGTCTCCTCTCTGGCTAAGATTGATTCTTTATTATACTGCTGGTAGTACCTACTGTTGTACTATTAATTCTTTATAGTATATTATTAGGTATTCGTTAACATTGACAACACAACCTGATGTATGTTTATTTTAGACTAGCCGTTGCGCGCGACTTCGTCCGCGTAGACTTCAGTTTTTTCTGTTTGAGTGTCTTCATTCCGTCACATTACAATTTGAGTGTCTTCAAGGCTAGAGTGAATAGACTCTTAATAAACTAGTGCGCTTTACCATCAATGATCGCATCACTGCTTACCATCAGGCGGGATTGCGGTCAAGCGCTAGTTTATAACTTATAAAAAAAAAAAAGTTTACAGCGCGCGGTGGTTCCCATTTCCGGGGGAATGCCAAGATAAATGCCTACATTACTGCAAGCTTTCAAACATCCTCACACATTTTCGCGTTTATACTATTAGTAGGATTATAAAGATACATAAGGTCTATAGCAACAAAAAAGAAACATCAAATATCATACTTCTAATTATTTTGCGTTGGTTGGTGTTTTGGATATGCTTAGGATTTAACATTTAAGTAAGTACGGTTTTATAAACAACTTTTTTTGTTTTGCTGTCTTTTGCCAAAACATAAAGGTTTTCTGGATTTAATACACGTGAGCATGCCACATAGAGTTGCCCATGAGATAAACATGTTGTTTCTAAATGAACTCCGGCAACTTTAAGCGTCTGTCGGCTTTGTTATTGTTATAGCAAATGCTGCTTTCAGAAGGAAATGTTCTCTTTTAAATTGAAATGGCAAATCAGTCGGGATGATGGGAATGCGGGGAATCAAGACATTTTGTCATTTTGCTATTCCAGCCATGATTGTAGCCTTTACAATGTTGTGACACAAATGTGTTATTTGTAACCGAGTACCATTACACAGCTTTGGAGCGTCAAGATTTCTCATTAAAAAGACTGGACTACCAACTTTTAGTATCAACTTATAGGGTGGCACTTCTGATAATTCTAAAGAGTTGAAAAATTCTATAGGGTATGATGTAACTTGTTTAGTGTCCGTAATATTGTCCACTGAGAGGTATTCGATAACATTTCCCTGAGCGTTTAACATGATTTGTTCATTTATTTTACTATTTCATTAGTCGGCGCCAAAATTGCCCTTTCGCATAGCCATTCTCGGTTGGCCATATTTCTTTGGAGATCCGGATAGAATTATTTAATAGGTCATCTGAGCTATCCACAACTTGACAGAACTCACGACTCACTCTAATCATGCCGTTACTGTCAGTTGGCATGCGATCTACTCTGATTTTTAAAAGAGTAGCTGCATATTGCATATATCCGGCTTGAGAAGCGTGATGAAGTTGCCCTCGCATTTCGTGGTGAGACAATACTTTTTCACGCGAACCCATAATGCAGATGCTTTCAAAGGGGCATTTATTTTATCTGCCGGCGGCATACCACTAGTAATCACCGGAAGGGTCTGCCTAAAGTCACCAGCTAAAGGTACCACCGTCCCTCCCATGATATCTTGGTTGCTTTTGATGTCCCCCATTGTGCGATCTGGTGCTTCAATTGCCCTTTTGTGGAATATCATCACATTCATCCCAAACTAATAATTTACACTGCTGTAACATTCTTCCGCACTCACTGCTAATATTCCATTTCCTCATGAGCTAAGTTCAATGGTAACTGAGTGCGCTGTTCGTCCCGTTCCGAAAAAAAAATTAAAAAGAGCTGAGTTAATATAAAATAAGCGCCTGTTAAAATAATGGAAGTAATCTGTACGTCTGCGTTAGCTCCCGTTTTCGCAACATTTTTTATTACTGCTCTGCTCCTATTATTGATAGCGGGATGTTATATAGCCTAAAGCCTTCCTGGATTAATAGGCTATCTAACACACAAATAATTTTTCAAATCGGACCAGTAGTTCCTGAGATTTGCGCGCACAAACAAACAAACAAACTCTTCAGCTTTATATATTAACTAGCGGCCGCCAGCGACTTCGTTCGCGTTGTTTTGTTATGCTCCGCTCTTATTGGTCACAGCGTGATGTTATATAGCCTAAAGCCTTCCTGGATTAATGGGCTATCCAACGAAAAAGATTTTTCAAATCGGACCAGCAGTTCCCGAGATTAGCGCGAACAAACAAACATACAAACAAACTCTTCAGCTTTATATATTAGTATAGATAGTATATAGTATAGTATAGATGTAATGTGTTTCTTTCTGTCTGTGCTGAATAAATGTATTTTCTTTCTTTCATTCATTCATTACAAACGGTGTCTGGAGGTGAGGAGTAGCTTGTTATATCCTACATCACAACCTTACTGTCATTATCTGTAACGTGTCCAAGAACTTTCAAACATAGGTAAGTATTGATTGCCATTTTCTCTAACGTTTTCAAAAACGTCGAAACTTTTAAGATGTTATAAACCTTTTGGACTCTTTTTATCCGCAGCGTGTGGGTTGTGTAGTGAGGTCTCCATATCACACTGCAGTATTCCAGGATGCGATAATAAACAAAATACGAAACTACGGTGGTGTTCTGAGGGGCTATTGTCGTCTCGTGGCGGCGATCGGCGGCGATTCCTCGCGTCCGACCCTGGTCTAGGCTATGGTCCGGAGCGAGAGTGTATGGCAGGCCGTCACCTTCTTCTGCGAAGCAGTGATGCTGGCAAAGGAGGAAGCGGGAGGGGTCCACGAAGATCGATGCCTCCTGGGTCAGCGTTGCGGGTTGGTTAAAAAAGAAACTGACCCTGGCGCACAGGCAAGTGAAGAATACACGGGTAGGTTTTAGTCAGTAAAAATCTGACACGCCCTTCCGCTCCGCCCAGAGCGGGATAGTTCATTTGATGATTTCCGACCCCAAACATTAAAAAAGCGGCTATTGTTGTAATTATAAGAACGTTCACAGTCTAATTTTAGTGTCAATCGGTCCACAATAACTCAAAAATAAACATTTCGACAAGTTAATGGTGTTTTTTTGTCGCCGATTTGGAACTGCGACTAGGTTCTGAAAGTTTTAGATCACGAGAATTGGGTTGTATCCTAAAAAATAATTTAATGTTCATCAGATAGATTTATAAAAAATATTAAACACATATTTTTTATTTTTTCTCTCATTCATCATTACTTAGGAAGATATATTGATTTAAAATGTCGCATGACGTTACCCCGTGATACAAAATATACCACGGCGTGACGTAAGGGGTCATCCATAAAGTACGTCACACATAAAGGGGGGAGGGGGGTGTCGACAAAGTGTGACATGGTGTGACAAGGGGTGGGTGGGGTACTATGTTTCGTGACATCACATTTCAAAATCGAATATAGCTAGAGGTAATAATCGCGTTATTT
The DNA here is from genome assembly GCA_017933935.1 of Sesamia nonagrioides. Lineage (NCBI taxonomy): Eukaryota > Metazoa > Arthropoda > Insecta > Lepidoptera > Noctuidae > Sesamia > Sesamia nonagrioides. Next base: position 540,192 of record JADWQK010001079.1, on the reverse strand, counting down.
GAAATATTAATTACAAACTAAAAAATATTTCCAACTCTATCTTTGGGACAATACGGTTTAAATTGTTTTCTTTACGCGATCATACTCGCTTTAGTGACACTCGCCGATCGAGCCCTTTGGGTTTCTTTCTTTTCTTTATATTCAATAGTTTATTGCTTTGTTATTGTTTCAAATAATTGATATAATGTTTATTTCATAAAAGAGTACTTTATTTAAATGGAAATAAAACTAAATTCGGAACTGCTGTTTTAATTTAATAATTTTTCGATGTGAAATTGCAAAACATGTGACGTCACATTCGGGGGGGGGGGGTCTCAGAAATGTGAACACCTGTGACAAGGAGGGGAGGGGGGCTCAAAAAATCATGAAATTCGTGTGACGTACTTTATGGATGGCCCCTAATTAGTCCCCACTCCGTAACTTTAATACGCTATATCTCAGTAGTTTTTTGGTAATTGCGACAAAATAAAAAATACGGGTCTTAATTTTTTTTATCCATACTAATATTATAATTGCGAAAGTAACTCTGTCTGTCTATGTGTCTGTCTGTCTGTCTGTCTGTTTGTCTGTCTGTTACGCTTTCCCGCTTAAACCTCTCAATCGATTTTGTTGAAATTTGGCATAGACAATCTTTAGACCCTGAGAAAGAACATAGGCTACCTTTTATCCCGGAAAAATTTGATGTTCCCGAGGGAAATCTAAAAAGCGCGATATAACCGAACTCCACGCGGGCAAAGCCGCGGGCGGGAAGCTAGTTATCTATAAGACGGACTAATTATTTTTTTGATTTTTAAACCTTGGATCCATCCCTATTGGCCTTTTGGTAGAAACGTATTCTTCAATTTTCATATTAATGCCTCCATATCGTGGTGAATAGACAGTCAAACAACTCATCAATCAAGTAATGTAGTACTCTAAACACTAGCGATTCAAAACCTTGAAAATCAAAGCTTTCCTGATATCCCATCTGGTTCAGACCGCCAGTACCTGTGCATGTACATAACAGACGACAGCATATCAAGCTAGTATAGAGCCATGTGTTTTTTTAATGAACAGACAGCTGTGCTGCTAGCGTAAGCACTAGGAAGAGGCGCAGGGCGGGCGTTTTGAGGGACTGTCTTATGTATTCTCAGCCTAATTTGAAATAATGACTTTTGATTTTGATTTTGAGCTACTACAATCTGACAGAGATAAGCGATAAAGCTTTAATGCGATAGTTAAAAATCTAATAAGATATTATTAGATTTTTAACCTTTTGAACGCCCATCTATATAATACGCGATGTGTCCTCCTGCGCCACGCTACAAATGTATAACGTATCTATAGTAAACCGTAGGGATGGGATTAATGTCTTATCGACAAATAATATCATAAGTTGAAATTAATGTTTATTCACCAATTTACGAAGCTAAAATAAAAACTGTAACTGATTTTCATATTTTATTTTATTTCATAAAAAGTTCAATATGAAAACCTGGATATATTTCCCAAAATAAAGAAAGGAATTGTAAATTTATTAGACGTGTGTTCTAGGAAGGCACATCCCTATTTGTCTCCAAATGTAATCCTTTTACTTCATATCAAGTAGTTGGCGCTCGAGGCACATCAAAATCCTTTCTGATATAAGGATGTCTGGTTTACTATGGTATTTATTTTTATATTCACTGTGGTCGAGTTACACGTGCATAAACTCAACCGATACCTGCTTAATTTATTTTATTTACTTACAACAAATACAACCAATAGAAGCTAGATACGTGGTTTTCTACGTGTATTTATTAAAATGGATGGTGACGGTTTTACACAGATGTTACAAATCCTTTTTAATGGTGTCGCAAAATACTCGCAATGATTTTTCTTGTTTGTAGAAACTAATAGAAAACGGAAATACGTTCCTAAAACGGAAATTGACGAATAAACAGAATGTCAAGACGACGCACTGTTTCAAAATTCTGGTTCAGACTTGAACAACTGGCAATAATTCGTCATAATCACAGACCCATTTTTTTTTTGTAAGAACACGTGCGCAAAGTCAAGATGTAAACATTGCACTACACTAAACTGCACAAAGTCACTACGACCTTGAAACCCGTCCGCTTATGACGTCACAGAATTACTTCTATACACGTCGGTGGCGTGTGCGTACTGATAACTAACTAACTTTGTAGGGATGGGTTTTTCAAACGGTGTTTCACTATCGACAATGATTAGAAAACCTATTTATTCTTGATTAAGGTGAATAAAACCTAGTTTATAGTTTACATTATTTATAAAATATTATTTATTCATGTCATTTTCTTGCAATAATAGTATTTATGATCATTTCGACGAGATGAAATATAGCGAGGTCTTCATCATGTCCCATCACTGGCTTACTTGATATCAAGTAATTGGCGCTGGGGGCATTAAAATATTTTTGGCGTTTTTGTTTCTATTGAAAATAAAAGAAATAAGAACTTATTATGTGTGAAAAAGTTAAAAATATGACTGATAACAGGGCAATTTTCCATAAAAACAAAATAAAAGTTCTTGTAAAAGTCGTAAATTTATTTTATACTGTGATTACTTCTAATCAAGTAGTGGCGCTGAGGGCACGAAAATCTCGAACTTGTATAGAAGTGATTGGCGTTCAAAAGGTTTATCGCATTAAAGCTCAAGGTTGATTGGGAATATTTGACAGTTTCGGGTAGCTTGACCTGCTGTCGTCTGTACATCGGAACATATCAACTAGAATCATTACTATATTAACATAAAATGACTCAGAATCAATCAGAATTCAGAAGCGTCATCGTAAAGCAACAATTGTAGAAAACGTTTCAGTATGAAATCGTATTATTAGTCATTCTCATCCGTGTTATTAAAGGTTAGTTACCTACTGCGTAAATGATTAGTCAGTACGATGAATTTCATTAAATAGATGGGACTTTTTTATAGATAGAATATCTGTGACTAATCATCAGAGAATGAAAGAACCCGCAGACAGGCGCAATGTGACGCAGACAGAACAATTTTATACCCAGTTTTCATACAAAATGTTCTACCAAAGTCGTGCCGCGGCCGTCTGCTATAAAACTACTCATGTAAATTTTTAAACAGTGTGGCTACCATGAGTTTTCATTACCAAGACTCGATATCGACCGCGTTTGACTCATCGATTGGCCCGCTTCAAGGTTGTAAGAACTCTTAACCAATGAGAGTGCCAAACGCGGTCAATGCGTATAAAGGAGTCTCGTAATGAAAACTCGATTAAAGATTTAAGCGATTGACTTCTTGGCTGAGACCATCGGGCACAAGAAAGATAGGAAGACCAACTACTCGATGGGCAGACGACATAGTGCAAGTGGCTGGCGAGCAATGGATGGACGTGGCAGGCGACAGGGCCACTTGGCATACTCTAGAGCCGGGACCGACAGCTTACCGTGCTTCCCGCGAATTAATTCCAACTTCCCTAAAATTTGGTAATTTTTTAATAAGTGAAAAAACCGGTATTTTTATGAGCGAAAATGCGACCGCGTGTCGCCTACCCCTTTTCGCCCGCGCATGTATCGCCTACCGCACATCCTACGCCTACCTCCTTTTGCGAAATAATATTATTTTATTTGGGGATTTTTTTTAAAGTTTAGCCCATCAGGCATTAGTAGAATCAGTTATCGATACCTAACAATACCTTCACGGATCGGACAGGGTTTTCTTTACATATTGTATATGGAAAATATATACCTATACCTACACGAGAAAATGTGACTTTGAACCTTCCTCACTAGCAATATTCAGTAGCTAGCCTCCATGTTCACTTCCAAGAAGATATAGAACCTCTTTTGAACTAGCAATAAATCGGTAAATAACTATTAAAACCGAACAAGTGCGAATCGGAAACACGCACGACAGGTTCCGTATCATTATCTAGAACATGTAAATTAATTAATGCACTTCCTGAATAAAGTTTGCTCAGAATAGTTTACAGACTTTAAAATCGCAGTTTTACTTGTATTCATACAAATTTAATCATTCAAATAAAGAAAAAAGCCTTATTCTAAGGGCGTCTTCGTCTTCGTTCTCCAAGAATTGGTATATACTGATTTAATAAATAACAATTTTAACGCGCTAATCTCAGGAACTACTGGTCCGATTTGAAAAATTCTTTTTGCATGGGATAGCCCATTAATCCAGGAAGGCTTTAGGCTATATAACATCACGCTGCGACTAATAGGAGCGGAGCATAACTAACTCCACGCGAACGAAGTCGCTGGCGGCCGCTAGTACATGATAAATCAAAAATCAAGTGTATGTATTATGATTATAACATAATATACTAATTGGGGTGTTTGTGGTTGTGCGTTAATTACATTACATGTTGCACAAAAATCACGTCAGTTGTATAGGAGCCATCCTTAAAAATTCATTTTATTCAATTTAGTGCAGTATAGCGGCAACAGCAATACATTACCTATCTATGAAAATTACAACAAATAAAAATTTCTAGCTATCACCGGTCTTGAGATTCAACCTGGTGACAGACATTCCTACCGACCTACTTTAGCTTATTTTTTTTTTATAAATTATAAACTAGCGCTTGACCGCAGCCCGCTGGCCTGGCTATTTTATTTATTTGGGATAATAAACAGTTACATGTTACAATGTTAATAGTCAGCTAAGGTACAATAGTAAACAAACATAATCTTGAAAAGTCACACAAACCTACTTTAGATAGCGTGCCCCGTCCAGATATGCTCTGTGCGCATAATCGCGTCACACACCGCCAAAAGGAGCCCGTTCAGCTTGGCTCCTACTTTTCGAAATGTGTCCTTGGAGTGTTCCGACCGCCTTCAGCTTTTGGGTGTTGAGATTTCCTCGAACCTTAACTTTGGGCGGTTCATTGAGTCCAAGGCCAAGGTGGCTGCCAGGAAACTTGGCGTTATCGCAAAGGTCCGGCAGAACTTCACACCTGGCCAGCTTCTAATGTTATACAAAGCACAGGTCCGTTCGTGTGTGGAGTACTGCAGCCACATTTGGGCTGGTGCTGCCAAGTGTCACCTGGCCACTTTGGATTCAGTGGAGAGACGTGCAAAGAGGCTGATTGGTGACCCTGATCTAACTCGAGTTGGTCTCCAAAGCCTAGAGCACAGGCGTAGAGTAACCAGCCTTTCGGTGTTCTATAGGATGCATTTCGGGGAGTGTGCGAGGGAATTGCATGATTTAATTCCCCCATCTCCGTTCCACCAGCGGACGACCCGTCGTACGGCTGGTTTCCACCCTTACGTTGTTAACACCACTACGATCCGGACGAAGCGTTTCGCCTGCTCCTTTATACCGCGTACATCGAGGGTCTGGAACAATTTGCTAGCGGCCGTGTTTCCTTCCGACTACAATTTGAGTGTCTTCAAGGCTAGAGTGAATAGGCTCTTAATGAACTAGTGCGCTTTATCATCAACGATTGCGTCACTGCTTACCATCAGGCAGGATTGCGGTCAAGCGCTGGTTTATAATATGTAAAAAAAAAAAACACCATAATATCAGTAAGAAGCAGTCATCGTTAAGGATTACCAGAAAGTAAATCAATAGCCAGTTTTCTTATACGGACAATAAGACAGCGGAGTCTTATTAATAGGGTCCCGTTTTTACCGTTAGAATACGGAACCCTTAAAAAGAAGCACAAGTGACTAAAATATACAGCTGTAACTTGTTACATTGAAACATTCGATAAATAACTCATTCTGTTACTTGGAAGAACGTTTAATTGAAGTATAAGAATTACATCAAATTAACACACAATTGATATAATCAACACAATTTAAAAAAACATTGCAATCATATATACCTATAGCAGCGCTGACCACTGGGTCACCTCTGCTATCTGCTACTAGGAATTACGAGTTCTAGGTCGTAGGTTCAAACCCAGTCGTGGTGACTTGAGAGGCTGGTGTTTTAAACACTATTAAAACTCCAGTCTCTCAAGTATGAGTGCGCGGGTTCGATTCCAGGTCAGGAAAGTACCATTGTAACTTTTCTTAAGTTATATGTACTTTCTAGGTATATCTTGGACACCAAAGACTGATGGTGAAGGAAAACATCTTGAGGAAACCTGGACTTTTAAGTCTGAAATCGCCAACCCGCATTGAGCAATTCAGATCCTTAACTTTTTGTAAAATATCATGACCTTCACAATTTTAAGAAAAATCTTAAAATTATGAAGGTAAGTATTTTGCCGAACCTTGCCTGTTCTAGAACCAAACATTCTAAGACGAAACATCAACCAACCCGCATTGGGCCCAGGTGGTAAATTATAGCCCACGCTCTCTCGAAGAGGAGACGCCTGAGTCCTCAGTCTTCATCAGGTGACGGATGTAAATCAACAGTCCTTAGTCTAATCAGCCTAGTGCTATAATGTTCCCACTACATTATAGACTGATTAGATTACCCATGTATGTGCCTTCATTCCACGGTATACCAACGTTTCGCCAATCGTTTTTATAATGTAATACGAAACAAGCCTTTAGTCATGAACCAGGGACAAATCTGAATTCCGGGTTACTTTTGTCATCAATCGGGCACAAATTTAAACTAGGGTTCTTTTGTCATCAACCAGACACAAATCTAAACTCCGGGTTACTTTTGTCATCAACCAGACACAAATCTAAACTCCGTGTTACTTTTGTCATCAACTGGGTACAAATTTAAACTAGGGTTCTTTTGTCATCAACCAGAGACAAATCTAAACTCCGGGTTTTTTTGTCATCAACCAGACACAAACCTAAACTCCGGGTTACTTTTGTCATCAACCTGGCACAAATCACTTCCGGCTACTTTGTCATTAACCGGGCACAAATCTAAACTCCAGGCTACTTTTGTCATCATCCGGGCACAAACCTAAACTCCGGCCTATTGAGAAATTCCTAATCGAAAAATCCAATAATGCTTTTACCGATCTGGGAATCAAAACTCAAAACCTCATGCTCAGCAGTAATGCTTGCGACCACTAGATCATCGAGCCAGTTGGACAGTTAGCTGATATTATCAAAACATATAAAAAAAATAATAATTTAAAGAAAAAAATAAATAAATATAAGGTAAATATGACGCAATAATAGAATATGAAATTATTGAGGGAAATATTCGTCACACCCGCGCAAAACAGCTACCGCTCAGCATTATCACAATAGACAGAGAACAGTAAAACATCTTCATATAAACGAGCCGCTCTCGGTTTGAATGTATGCGTGCGCGCCGAGCGCCGTGTCGGTACGCGATTTCACGCACACGCTGGCATAATATAGGATGGTATAGAATGGCGGCAATACGGGCTGTGCCGCGTGACTGTGAGCACGCGCGTAAATTACATGACCGCTCGCGTTCGTCAATTCTCGCCGACCACTTACCATAATATTAATTATTACGAGTATCATGACTTCAAAAGGGGGAAAAAAATATTGTAGTGTTTTCGGGTGCCTCAATAATGATTTCGCAAATCCGGACTTATCATTCTTCATACTTCCTACTGAACCAGAAATGTAAGTACAACTTAAATCTTATTAGAAAATGTGATATATGTATTGTTTGTTTCACAGTTTATTTGCTTTATTAAGAGCGTACCCGAGTCGCATTTTTCCATATAATTGTATTCCCAGATTTACTTCCTGACTACTATGTTTAAAGTTAAGTTTATTTTAAGAAGCCCAGTTTTACTATAAAACAGAGGATTGAGTACGAAATATCGTTTAAGTAAACGTATTTGTCGAGTATAGTGTAATAAGGACAATTTCACAATAATCAATATTGCAAATTACTATTATTTTTTTTTCTATTGTCTTATGTGTTGTTTGATCCAAATATGGCGTCTTAATCATAATATTTAGTTAATAAAATTATAGTAAAATGTGACCGACTAACGCTTAGGGTTGCGTAGAATTTTATTTATAACATTATAACCTTTAATCCACACTTTAATCCCTCCGACGCGCGCGTCGATAACAGCAACGCGAGGTGCTCTTAATAGCGAGTAAGCGAGCGGCTCCTTTGTTGCATTTGAGCTAGCTGTTGCTATCCGATTATATAAACAAACATTACACAGTACCCATATCATCATCATCATCATCCCAGCGTTAATCCCAGTCGCATCCGAAGCCTTTTCAGCTTTGGAGTCTGGGGTCCGCTTTACCAGTCAAACTGCTGATATGGCTAAACTTCGACATTTTCCGTGAAGCGACTGCCGTCTGACCTCCACAACCCGAAGGCGACATCGAAGCATTGCAGTTAGACCAATTGTTGGACTTTTGAGGGCTCCAACAACCCGTAACGACTGCCACTAGATGTTCGTACGGCAACCGGGACCAACGGCTTAACGTGCTTTCCGAGGCACGACCAGACCAGTGCAAATATTCATATTCATGCATACAAATATTTGCACTGTGCGGGGATCGAACCCGCGCCACCTTGCGCAGCGGCCGCGTCCGCTACCGCTACGCCACGGAGGCTGTTTACACAGTACCTATATAAACAATCATTATAATTGTACCTCAGAAACTAATGAGGCTAAAAAGGTTTTGCGGTTTTATTAAAGTAAGGTATCATTTGTTAAATATTCGCTACCCATACATAATCTTAGCTTTACTAATGTCTACTTTTTCATAAGAACTACATATTTATTGTTTACGTTCTCATGTTTTATATCATCTAAGCATTAGTTATTAGCTTGTGAATATTATTGTGTTAGTGTTACATTTAAGTACTCATCACTTACAATCTTCTCTGTTATGAACCAGTTATATCGATTTCCCATATCACACATCACTTAAAATTTATCATTATTTACGAGCTTTAGAGTATAATTTAGTGTTACACTTAAGTAGTCTTAAAAATTTTGTCGGTATCTAATTTGTAACTTAATATAATAAATGTTATGTGAATAAAGGCTTTTTATTTTTACTAAATTTATAAATTGGTAAAATATTCTATCATAATATGCTTTTTATTCTATAAATTTAGATCAAAGTGACATCCCTAGGGTTCAACGCAAGAGTAGGCAAATAACTCTGCGGGCGGCCTTAGATAATCTACTGTTCTCTGTCTACTGTGGCATTATGCTGTGACCTTATGCAAGATCCCCACCGCAGGTTTCCCAGTTCAGCGACAGCCGCATTGCAAATACATAACAACAAGGCTCTGAATACATAATGCTAACAAACTTTGTAATAAAAAAAAAAACAGAACACCATAAGGTGAGCATGACTAAGCTAACTCCCACATATAAAAATTACACAAGAATTTAATTATACAACAAACCGATATTACCCAATAATCGTAATGTTCATCGTCAAAATTATTGGTTACCTCTCTAGATTTAAAATATTTCTCACGGCGAGCGGATTGACATGATTATTAATAACGACTCAGAAGGAGGAGCGATTGACACGTTAATATACCGTACACAAATATACGAAGAAAGTTGGGAAGGGTAAAACTGGTACCTATTCCTACAAGAGTAAGGGTCACAATGGTACACGAGGGTAAACTTGCGCAGCGGCTAAGCGATGGTTATCAGTAGACCACTCCATAAGATATCTTCGTCGTCTGCGCACTGACGTTTGAGACAAAGTGATTTTGACGCGCCGTATCAGAAAGTAATTATTTGCGTATCATTCTCTATAATTTTAAATTTTAGGGTTCAGCTCGACAAAAAATTAAACTGATCTGATGTGTTGATTAATTTTGACGTAATGCGTCAATAATAATTATGTAGTGGGTAATTTTATAGCAAATTGATTCTCTAATAGCCTTGAATTATGAAATAATTTACTTATTATGTTAAGTGATAACCAATAAGGGTAACTCAGTATATAGGAACTTCATAAAAATTAGTATGTAGGTAGATACCTAACAAAGGTTGGCTTCTTTCTTCTTGTAGTCTAAATATCTAAATATTTTCCATTGATTTTCCAAAAAACTTGGACGAAGCTAACTAGTGTGGTCCAATAGTAGAGAAGGGCTTTTCTCTAGCTATGAGCTGAGATGGAGTGATTTTACAAATACATAACAGCACGCCTGTAATCCTAGAACCGGTTAATCAAAGGATTATCTACATTTCGCCAGTATATAGATAGCCTGGCTACTTTGGATTCAGTGGAGAGACGTGCGAAGAGGCTAATTGGCGCCCCAGATTTAGCTCCAAAGCCTGGAGCTCAGGCGAAGAGTAGCCTGTCGGTGTTCTATAAGATGCATTAAGGTGTATTATTAGGGGGAAACGCCCCATCCCCGTTCCATCATCGGACTACCCGTCGCGGGTACGGCGAGTTTCCCTTACGTTGTTGACCCCACTACGATCCGGACGGAGCGTTTCGCCTTGTCTTTTATACCGCGTATATTGAGGATACTGGAACAATTTGCCAGTGGCGGTATTTCCCTCGGACTACAATTTAAGTGTCTTCAAGGCTACAGCGAATGGGCTGTTAATAAACTAGTGCGCTTTACCATGAACGATTGCATCACCGCTCACTATCAGGCGTGATTGAGATCAACCGCTAGTTTATATGTATTACATAAAAAAAAAATTAGGCCCATGTGATATCTACCAGGCATAAATCCAGGTTTCGGGTTGCTTCTTAAATTTTTTGCAAAATCAAGTATGCTTTAAAATCACGCATTTCCATATCAATGAGAAGTAGGAAAATAACGGTTGTTTGTCAAATTGAGCCTGAAATCAGGCTTGTTCGAGAAAAATGCTTCTCTTATCGTCGACGAGTGTTTTATTTAGCACGCCTGAAAATAACTGATAGGCATTATCAACAACGTCGCAATATAGCACCTAAGCGTCAGCCGGCTAGGGACGGCCCCGCCCCAGCCACGCCCACCGCTCCCCGCACCCTGCACCCACGCATTTCCAGCTTTTTCAATTTCAAATTCCATAGTTTCGAAATTTGAAATTTCTCGCCGCTAAACAATTCGCTGAGCGGAACCAGACTGCGAAACAATGCGACTCGATGACTTTGTTGTTTTAATTTTAGAACATTTTATTTCTTTTAATTAAATTTTTGCGTATTTATGTCCATTTATTTTTCATTATTATGTTACAGAAAGATGAACAACCTCTATGGAGTTAGAACTCCTTGCCGGAACAGATCGTATTTATTTACTTTACGGTGATTCCCGAAAGCTATATCCTGGGATTCTTCAGGTCCATTCAAATCATAAATAGGGCACACATAGAGAGGTTTGAAAGTGGCCAAACGTGGCCAAACATTCTAAAAACCAATTCGCAATTTAACAGTAATTATGAATATCAAGCTATATACCTAAACTTCCCATTATCATCATCATCAACCTTTTTATTGTCCCACTGCTGGGCACAGGTCTCCTCTCATACAGAGAAGGATTGAGCGTAATCACCACGTTTGCTCAATGCGGGTTGGCGAATTAAGTCTTAAAGTTCAGGTTTCCTCAAAATGTTTTCCTTCACCTTTTAATCAGTCTTTGGTGTTCAAGATATACTTAGAAAGTACATATAACTTAGACAATTTACATTCGTACTTGCCAGATCTGGAATCGAACCCGCACACTCATACCTGAGAGGCTGGTGTGTTAATCACTAGGCCACCACGGCTGTAACCATACGTAAATTCACCACGAGTATAACCTAAACTGACCATGAACTGCATAATTATTAATTAAACTGATTATTCTCTTTTGGCCCTCCCTCCGGACCTCTGAGCAGTTCAGACGTGTTTTAAAGCAACCACATTATTATTTTATTTCCTATCTTTTATTTAAAATTAAAATATACCTGAAATAAATTCTGTCAAAAAATTAGGAGTGCATGACCGTTCAAGAGGTCACAGCGTCGTGCAATTCGTCGGACACACATATATCTGAGCGTGAGTCACACATGCAACCATAACTATAATATACTATTTAATGACCCCGTCTACAAACAATTACCACTACTACAATTTATTAATGAACTCAGTGGTCATTAAGTGTGTGTGCACCCCATCCTGTGAAGCGCGACAGCGACGGATGTATTCGAGAGTGGAAGACAAACGGAGGTCAAGTTAACATTGACGGAAAGCTGTTTTGTACTCATCTGTCGATAGCGACCACTTTGTCTTGACCTGCGTGTTACTCAACTAGCTCGGCGAGTCTTGGCCTCCTAATAATTGTTAGACGCCTGGTACTTTCAAGTAAGAGATCATATTTTATAATTCATACAAACATAAAATGCCTCATAAACACTCGCCACCGCCACCGCCACCTACACCCATAGCGCAACCTACGACGCCGCTTTTTGGCACTCCGCAGCCTTTGCTGCACTCACCCCTCAGTTCTTCAGAACCAAACCTCAATTTGGACAACCCGGACTCTCCTGCTGTAACCTTCCGTAACGTGAAGCGCAAACGACAACATGATGATGAGGCAAATAGGCTGTCCAACTTTATATCTGATATTAAGGAATTATTTCGTGAACTTAAACAACAGCAGGAGGAGAGGTATGATAGCCTCTGTTCGTTGATAAACGACGTTCGCGACACTGTCGAAAATATGGCTACCAGCTTTAAGGAACTCACATCACGAGTTGAGACTTTGGAAGCCGAACGTAAAGAAAACTTGTCCTATATCCGCAACTTAGAGGAAAAAGTGGAACATTTTGAACAGAGCTCCAGGTCAACTTGCCTAGAAATACGCAACGTTCCGGTTTCCAAATCTGAAACAAAGACTTCTCTCATAAAAGTTGTAACTAATACGGGCAACCTGATCAACTTACCAATCCAGCCTTACGATGTTAAAGACATTTATCGAATTAAAACTAGAGACCCAGCTAACAAAACCATCATAGTGGACTTTACCAGTGTCCTACGCAAAGATGATTTCTTGGGAAAGTTCCAGAAACACAACAGGGACAGTTATAAGATAACTACGGAGCATCTTAAAATTAGTGGCCCTGCCAAGCCTATCTTTGTCTCTGAAAACTTAACCTCAAGAAAAAAGAGACTATTCTTCCTGGCCCGCGACGCAGCAAAATCTAACAATTACAAATTCTGCTGGATAAAACACGGCAAGATCTTTATGAGAGAAAAATAAGGAAGTAAACATTTTGAAATTAAGAACGAGAATGACCTCTCAACCGTTAAAAATCCTAATGCGTGACTAAACCCCAAATTACCTTTAACCAAACTACAGATTGTTGTTTTCTTACGGGTTTTGCCCCCTATGTACAATTTTTGTTTACATTATTTTGTTTTGTATTCTTCACTTTTAATTATAATTACCTCCACTAATTATAATCCCTCACACATTATCATACTACCCAACACATATACACTGACACCCACTCAATTCATTACACTAAACTACATAAGCCACAAGTTGCTCTATACAAATTTCTACTTTACTTCTAATAGACAACCAAACAATGTTATTGCATACTATGCTAATGACTTTCAGGGGCAAGGTATAATTATCTCTATGCAGCGCTTCAAAATTGGATCACATTTTGATAATCCAATTATAATGAATGGATGACCTAAACTTAATTAACTCCGAAATTGAGAAAATTTCTATATCGGACTGTTTTGTCTGCACCCCGGAGTCCAGCTGTAATTATTTATCCAAACCTGAATGCACCCTTAAAATCCTACACGTCAATATCCGTAGTATTAATTGCAATTTTGACAGATTGTTGTTATTATTGGCTAGACTACATTACACACTAGATGTCATTATTTTATCTGAATGTTGGCTTAGTAAATGTCCAAACTGTCCTTCTCTAACGGGTTATAATGCTTATTCATCTTCATTTACTAACCAGAATGATGGAGTTGTTGCCTACATCAAAAATGATCTTCGGTGCTCTTTTGAAACTCCTACTTTCAGTGATGCAAATTGCCTAGTAATTATATTTTCTGAGAAAGCTGCAGTTATTGCCTTATACCGTTCTCCTTCAGTTAGAGATCTCACTCAATTTTTCACTAGTCTAGATACATTGTTGCAACAGCTAGGAAAATTTAACAGTATTGCTTTGGTGGGAGATATTAACATAAATATTGCTCCTACTTGCTTGGACCCAAACTCAGACTTATATTTAATATTGCAGCGTCACACGCTATGCTTCCCGCACATACTCTACCCACTAGACTAGCAAATTGCCTCGACCATGTAATATTGAAATCTAGACACACTGCCGCAACCTTAGTCCTAGACTGTGATCTAACAGACCATGCTCCAGTTCTCCTCTTCTTCAATCCTGATACTTTAATAACTGCTCCTAAACGTTTGTTATCAAAAATTGACGTAACTAAAGTAAGGAATGACATTGAAAATACAGACCTTTCTCATATACTCCAAATTCTTAATCCTAACCTTGCTGTTGAAACCCTTGTGTCTATTTTATCTTCTTCCGTTACCCGGCATACTACTTCCTCTGTTATATCAAGTAGAAAACGCATCATCAAACCTTGGATTACACCTGGCCTTCTGAGATGCATCCGTCATAGAGACAAACTCAACAAAACTTTCAAAAAGCACCCAGAAAATGATGCTCATAAAATTATATTTGTCCGTTATTGAAATTACTGTACAAATTTACTAAAAAAACTAAAATGCGAGTATGAGAAATCTGAGTTCCAGAGGGCCAAAAACAATCCGAAGGCAACTTGGAAGCTTATAAAGCAAGTATCCCATTTGGATACGAGTAAATCTTCATCCACCGAATTGTTAAAGTGTGGCAACAATCCTCTTCATTCTGTCAATATTATTAATCACTATTTTGCCAATGTAGGTAATCTTGTGTCCAAATTCCCAATCTCAATATCTTCTCCTTTTGATACAGTTAACTCTTCCTCTTCACCACTACAATCCATGGCTTTGTATGCTGTAGACGATGATGAAATCGAAAGCATCATACTGAGCCTTAAAGATAAATGTGCTATTGGATATGACGGAATTTCACCCGCAGTCATTAAGGCCACCAAGGGCGTTGTTATTCCAATACTTGTTCACATATTCAACTTGTGCATATCCCATGGAATATTTCCTGATCTCTTCAAAACTGCCATTGTACATCCCATATACAAAGGAGGAGATAAGTACATCGTTACTAATTACAGGCCAATATCCGTACTTACAACCCTCTCAAAGATCTTTGAAAAAGTCATAAACGGGAGACTGGTAAAATTCCTTAACAAATTTAATATTTTGGCCGTCAACCAGTTTGGTTTCAGGGCAGGTAAATCTACGGAAGATGCTACCTTAGAACTTACAAACTCTATAGTTGAACAGCTTAATAATAAGCAAAAAGCAATTGGTATCTTCCTGGATTTATCGAAGGCATTCGATACTGTGTCTATTCCTAGGTTAATTGACAAGCTGGAACAAGTTGGCATACGAGGAAACGTTCTTGAAATCTTTCGCAGTTATTTGACAGGGAGAAAACAGGTTGTCAAAGTCGATGGTTTTATTAGTTCTTTGGAAGACATTGCATTTGGTGTGCCTCAGGGTAGTGTTTTAGGACCTACTCTTTTCTTATCTATGTCAATGAGCTGTGCCAGCTAAAACTCCCAAACACAAAAATAATTGCTTATGCGGATGACACAGCTCTTGTGACGCATGGTAGGGACTGGCTTGACACTCGTGTAAGTGCGGAGATCGCACTAGGTTTGGTCATGAAGTGGTTAACCTCAAACCTACTCACACTCAACATCGAAAAGTCTAAGTTCATTCCCTTCACACCAGGAATTCCTACGCAACCACCAACATCTTTTCAAATTAAAACCCATATTTGCTCCCATACTGTGGCTACCATATCCTGTAACTGTGCCAACTAAATAGAACGCTTCGACAACATCAAGTATCTTGGAATCGTAGTAGACAATTGCCTAACCTGGGAAAAACAAGTTAACTCAGTCGTGGTCCGTGTAAGAAGACTTATATATATGTTCAAAAAGCTAAGGTCGGTCGTGGATTTCCCATGCCTTATACTAATATACCAGGCACTCGTCCAGTCAGTTCTTGGTTATTGCGTTACAGTATGGGGAGGTACCCACAAGACTACGATTTTGCGTTTGGAGAGAGCACAAAGAGCGGTACTAAAGGTATTGGCCAAGAAACCTATTAGATTCCCGACGTTGGAGCTTTATTCGCTCTGTAATGTCTTCACTTTTAGACAATTATTTATACTTCAAACCGTTCTTAAGAAACACGATCGCACGAAATATGATCCACAATACCGCTCTAAGAAGCGACGTTCCGACTTAATTTGTAAGACGCCTTTCTCCAGACTGGCATTAGTAAAACGCCACTACAATTACCTTAGCCCTAAACTCTACAATAACATAAATAGGATTATTCAAATTTATCCATTAACAAGAGCCTCAGTCAGAAAAAAACTGTCAGAATTGCTTAAATCCTTCTCCTACGAAGCAACAGAACAACTTGTGGTAACATAATACTAACATAATACTTACATTCCTGATTCCCATAACATCAATCTTATTACTTGAATACCTTCCACCCCTCTACTTACGCGTTCTACACACACAAACACACCCCCACACCCCTACAAACCCACACACACACCCCTACACACCCACACACACACGCATACACATACACACATAGGGATGTAGTTTAATTAATTATTAACTTTATTACTAGTCTGGAACTACAATGTAACTTATTGTTTAGCTAGGCGTCGATAGCTGCGCCACAGTTTTAACTTTTGTAGCTATCTTCGTTTCAATTTGTAAACTTATGTCCTAAAACTTGTTCCAAATAAAGGTTTATTATTATTATTCATTCTACCATTGAGGTTGTGTATCTACTTATTCAATTGTAATGCTTATCAATCTCCACTCCGTTATCTACTCAGGCATCGAACTGTGAATGTCGTTTACTAAAACATTGGAGCTGATTTTCTTGTTTATAAACTAAACTAATTTTCAGTTCAGTGTATTATCCTTTCCATTTCATTACGAAAAGGATGGAAAATAACATATTAGCCTAGTCATGTCTAATTAGTATACACCATAGACATTTTTTTTTGGTTTGCTTCTTTCCGTTCTTCTGAACGGAAAAGGCAAAGGCATAGTACGCCATACAGCCTAGACTTCAGTATGTTTTTCCTTGAGTAAATTTATATCCTAACTTATCCTAACTTAGCTACTAGCTTAACTTAAACCTATCTCCTTTCGTTTCCCGCGTGAGGCCGACAAGGAGGAAGTTTGGGTAAGGTCATGATGTGGCCACTATGCTACAAATATTTCACTGTTCTTTATAAATTATTCACTGAATGCACTTTTACTTATTTTTTTTTTATTAATTATAAACTAGTGCTTGACTGCAATCCCACATGATGGTAAGCAGTGATGCAATCGTTGATGGTAAAGCGCACTAGCTTATTAAGCCTATTCCCTCAAAAAAAACTGAGTGAATAGGAAGGAAGACGGCAGTTGAGCGAGGTGATGCAATGTTTAACCCAACAACACGACCAACGATGCTGCGCCAGAGGATGATCTGGAGACCCTCCACGAGCAAACTCCCGACACAACAACATTAGGCACATCGTACCTGCACACATCGCAACACAACTGCTCAGACCCGTCCTCCGTACGGCTTCACCAGACATCATGCCGGAACACGACGGATCGCTTGGCGGTAAGACTTTGTCTGGTGGGTGGTAACTTATGCCGGCGGCTGATGTTGTTGCCTACCACCGAGAAAACCACACTACATACATACTTTACTTTACTTTGGTTACTACATACATTACGCGCTTTTATTTAGTAAAAACACTATATTTTTTTTTTTAATTTATAAGCCAATGAAAAATGAGCGTGACACTCATCTTGACATTCCCGCCAAACTTTTCACACCATAGACAGTTTAGTCGCGATTAAAAACATGGCGACTAAGGCCCAGCGCACACCGCTGGAGGCGCACGGCGAAAAGAAAGCGCTCCGCCGCGGCGGAGCGCTTTCTTTCTTTCTTTTGTAGACCGAATGTCAAAGTGGTTAAGGATTCGCCTTCAGCGGTTTGCGCTGGTCCTAAAATACGTCGATTTACGTCAGGTGCGGACTAATTTGACAGGACTAAACTAATATTAATTTTCTGTTCTTTTCTTAATAAAATAGGAAGAAAACGATGCACTGAACTTAAATTACAATAGGTTTAGTTTATAAACAAGGTAATCAGGGCGATTGAGCATGTAGACTAAAACCTCTCAGTTAAAAAAGGAGGCATATACATTGAGCAAGCGTGCGCTTACGAGTGCGATTACGCTCAATCCTTCTCTGTATGAGAGGAGACCTGTGCCCAGCAGTGGGACGATAAAAAGGTTGATGAGGATGATGATTATTACTGCTACTTCCTATTCACTCAAAAAGCTCAATGAATAGGAAGGAAGACAGCAGTTGAGCGAGATGATGCAATGTTAAACCCAGAGGGAGATTAATCTGGAGACCCTCCACGACCAAACTTCCGACACAACAACATTTGGCGCATTGTACCCGGCACACATCGCGATACAACTGCTCAGACCCGTCCTCTGTACTGCTTCACTAGACCTCATGGCTTCGGCAAGACTTTGTCTGGTGGGTGGGTGGTGGTTACTTTAAAAATATAAAGTCTGTTAAACTGATTTACATTAAGGGAGGGCCCAAACATAATTATGATTTTGCTACGGGCCCCAATGGGTAGGTAAAATTACGCCACCGGCCAGGTTATCCTGGTTTGTCCTGTACCATTGCGGCCAGCCGTATTAGACATACACTTACTAAACAAACATCGTCTGCACCGTTATGTCAGCGTTAATAATTTATTTACTGGTACCTACTATGATTACAATCGCCAACTGGGCCCGTAGCCCACTCTCTCTCGCTCTCTCTCTCTCTCTCTCAGAGGGGAAGCCTGTGTCTCTGCAGTGGAAATTACAGAGTCTTTTGAACACCTCTCTTCCATAATAGGGATGCTTCCTGGGTAAAAAAAAATTGATTATATTTAGTCCGTCATTCAGATTATAGGTAAATATTGGATACGTATATTTTGTTTTATCAAATCAATAAAAATTGACAAATATAAAAGGCATCAACCAGGTTGGCTGCTGACGTCACTGGCCGCTAAAAAGTGTAGCGTGCAGTGACGTCACACGAGTTTTCAACGCGCTGTGTTGTCTTCATTTTTTGTTTATATATGAAAAAAGAAAAAATACGTGTCTAGTACTTTTTTGAAATCTGACTGACGGACTAATTAGTTTTTTTTAGTCAAATACCCTATTTTTAGTTTTGTATGTATATGTTATAAGTATATATTTTGGTAACAGTATCTATGTGTATATAGCTTATTTATGTATTTATTTAAATAGTGTTATGAGTTTTTTTTTTCTTCACAATGTTTTCCACTCAAGCATCTGCCACTAATCTCTTCACCACCTATGGTTGACTGGTAGAGAATACCTAAGGCATTAAGTCCGCCTCTGTACAATTTATGTGCGAAAGAATAAATAAATAACAACAACACCCACAGTTGATTATTTTTTGACTATTATCATACACTAGCTGCGCTCTGCTGTTTCACCCGCGTAGGTTTCGATATGTTTTTTTATATACTCCGCTCCTATTGGTCGCAGCGTGATGTTATAGCCTTCCTGGATCAATGAGCTATCGAATGCAAAAAGATTTTTTCAAATCAGACTAGCATTTCCTGAGATTAGAGCGTTCAAACAAACAAACAAACAAACTCATCATGTTGGTATCTATACTTAATATACAGAGTGGTGCTGACAATACGACAATAAATTTACCATCGTGTACCTCAACACAGTCTCAGTCTACCCATAAAAAATTATATAAATATATCCATTAGTTTAGTCACAGGAAATTATTTTTCATATTTTCTACATGATGTACATGTTGATAAAGAAGTGCTTACAGGTTGATGACCGCCACATCCAACGGTACTAAACTTTAATAATGATCGAAGGTCATTGAACCAATATTTTAAAAGATGTTTTATTGCGTTTGCAATTTTATGCGATTTAGTTTGTTTGAAATTATATTTTTTTTATTTTTGATGTTAAGTTTTTTTCTATGGTTCAGGATAATTCCTACGAACAAGCATGGTCTGTGTTTTCATTTATTGTCGTATTGTCAGCACCACTCTGTATAAAGCTGAAGAGTTTGTTTGTATGTTTGTTTGTTTGTTCGCGCTAATCTCGGGAACTGCTGGTCCGATTTGAAAAATTCTTTTTGCGTTGGATAGCCCATTAGTCCTGGAAGGCTTTAGGCTATATAACATCACGCTGCGACCAATAGGAGCGGAGCATAAGTAATTCCACGCGAACGAACTCGCTGGCGGCCGCTAGTAGAATATAAATTGGATTTAGATCCCACAGTCTACACCACACATTAGCATATGATTTCCAATCTCTCTCACCAGTGTTTTACAACTTTTTCATGTTTGGTAGAAAAAAATATTACGTATCATCTCTCCACTATTTCCAACTGGGAATTTAAGTTACACTTTGGGTACCTTTTGATTAAACCGAAAAATAGAATTCCTAGAATCAGCTACTGTAATTTTGAAGTGTTTGATTCCATTTGGAACCTCTTATACAATATGTAAAGGAAACCCCGTCCGACCTATAAGGATAATAAAGGTTAGGTAAACACATGACCTAATAAAATACGAAATTTTACATAATCATCAACAATACCTACTAATGAATTGTGAAATAACCTTTTTTTTCCGTGAATTAATTTCAACTTCTCCAAAAATTGGTATTTTTAAAAAAAGTAAGAACACCATTTTCGTTGTTATTATCATGAGCGATGCGACCACGTGCCGCGCACCCTACCCACTCCGCCCACGCATGTATTGCCTACCGCACATATATTAATTTACCTCCTTTTGCGAAATAATGTATTTTTTTTAAGTTTAGCCCGACTTTGTAGGCATTCGTAGAATCAGTTATCGATACCTAACAATACCTTCACGGATCGGACAGCGTTTTCTTTACATCCTTACTAATATTATAAATGCGAAAGTAACTCTGTCTGTCTGTCTGTCTGTTACGCTTTCCTGCTTAAACCTCTCAACCGATAATGATGAAATTTGGCACATACAATCTTTAGACCCTGAGAAAGGATATAGGCTACCTTTTACTAAAAAAATTGATATTCCAGAGGGATATCTAAAAAACGCGATATAACCGAATTCCACGGGGACGAAGCCGCGGGCGGAAAGCTTGTATTGCATAAATTTTACCGACCGGCGACCTCCGGTAGGACCGCGACCCACATGTTGTATAAGCCCCGCACGATGATATTGCGATTGGCGGCCATCTTGGTGACGTAGTCGAACTCGCACCGTCGGTACCGTTCGCAAATTCAGTCCGCGCTTACCCACTTACGCACATCGAATATTTTTGTTAGCTTTTTGTTTTTGTTATCCTGTTTTATTGTTGTTCTTGAGTTTTGTTGTTTAGTTTTGTTAACTGTTACTCGTTAAAATGAGTAAGAAATGAATTAATAGTCGTACTCGTGAAATTATAATTAAAGTGGACAATTATTTTGTTAAAGAGGAAGAGGATTGTAAGTTCTTGAAAGTATAAACCGTGCTTTAAGAAGTGCTTCGGACATTTTAATACCGAAGCAACTGCTTACAGTTATTAAAAATATTTTGCAAAATTCTATCAAAGTCACGGAGTGTGTGGCATGTGCCACAGGCGTTGCAAAAAATACTGTGACGAAATTGAGACGAGAGCATGAGTCCGCAACAGCCAGTGGCAGCAAAATGAGAACTCCTACTAAAGGAAAAAGACAAAAGAAGAAATATTTCGACGGGTTTTCCATAACAGCTTTAAGAAATATTATAGATTCAATGTGTACGGTGAGGAGAGAAATACCCACAATGCGCAAAATCTTGGCGGCTTCAAAAGTAGACCTTAATTATACTGGTAGTGAAACTACATTAAGAAAAATAATTAAATGTGATTTAGGCTACTAATTTAAACCAAGACCCCAAATTCAAGCGTGGAGGGCTAAATATTTACGACGTATGAAAGAAAATGACTCGCTTGGTAATATCAAAAGACCCGTTATTTATCTCGACGAAACGTGGATACATGCACACTACACGGTAGAAAAATGTTGGCAAACAACAACCGATGGAGTGAGACGGAACGACAGTCCCGGCCGCCGATAAATAATAGTTCACGCGGGAAGTTAAAGCGGTTTTGTTGACAATGCCCTTTTAATGTTTAAATCAGACACCAAAACGGGGGATTACTATGATCAAATGAATGCTGAGAATTTCACCAAGTGGCTTACAGAAAAAATAGTACCCAACATACCACGCAACTCTAAAATTGTGATGGACAACGCCCCTTATCACAGTAGGGATGAGAATAGGCCACCAAGTATGAACAATAAAAAACAGTTGATTGTTGAGACTTTCCCAACGACACTACAAAACCTGAACTGTATTTATTAATTAAACGGCACAGACCGCCGAAAAATTATAAAATTGACAATTTATTAGCTGGCAATGGCCATGAAGTCGTTAGATTACCACCTTACAACTGCGACCTCAACCCCATTGAGTACATCTGGAACCTGGTAAAGAAAAGGGTGTCAGAAAAGAATGTGGAGCAGTTGGAAAGTCGCATTGAAGCTCTGACGTTGGAGTCGTTGGCGTCAATAACTCCAGATGACTGGCGAAAGGAAGTCAATCATGTTAAACGGCTTGAAGAGGAATAAATACTGGAATAAAGATCGAATAACTGACGAGTTATTTGTCATAAATACGGCGACGATAATGAATCGGAAACGACAGACACAGAAAGCAGTTATGATTCGGAAGACTATATACATTTTTTTACATATTATCCTGGTTTTATTTATAAGCTGATAGATGTAGGTAGTAATTAAAACATGACTACTACACAGTGGACTCTGGTTCAATTCCCGCTCGCAAATTAACAGAAATGTAGTTAGAAAAAAATAGTATACATGTAAGAAAGATATACGAATAAGTATATTTTTCTTACGTCTACAAAAATTATTTCCTTGAAATTCTTAATAATGAAAATTTATTTGTCAGAATATGGGTGAGTAGGTATACCTACGAAAGAATGTTAAATGCAAAATTAATATTAATTTTATTATACATACACTCTTTATAAAGAGTGTAATAAAATTATAAAATACAAATAAACCCTTAACCCTAATATTAATTTATACATACACTCTTTATAAAGAGTGTAATAAAATTATAAAATACAAATAAACCCTTAACCTTAATATTAATTTTGCATTTAACATTCTTTTGCTAGCTGTCCTTTTGTGTGACAGATGACGTCACAACGCTGTTATTGTGACAAGGTTCCATCGCAATATCATCGTGCGGGGCTAGTAAAACACTGCTCTAGGTACTCCATATTTTAAATTGCTACGCTTCGTAGCTCGTAGACCCTCGCCAAATCCGTCTCAATCAAGGCCATCAAACAATAAAGTTCATTGACTCAAAATTAATGATCTGGCCATTAGTCCCAGTCTGTTTAAACAATAATAGACTGCAATAGGTGCACACACAATGGCCCAATGAATTGGGTCCTGACCACAATGGGTGGTAATTAAACCACAGTCCAAATATTCTCATGTCTATGCGGATTGAACGCTGGTGGTCGCAATAGTAATATTAAACATAGAAAGTTAAACTACATTAGTTAGGATTATTGCCTACATTTGTAGGCCTTCCTAGAGGAAAAAGAGGCTTTATATTTAAAAAATATTAATTTACTTGGATAAGGACATTGTCCGTCTTAACAAAATAAGTGGGGACCTTTTGAGCAACCTCTTCTAGCAAAATCTCAAAATCTGATCGATTCTGTAAAAACAGTTGGATAAACTAATCTTAAAATGAGCTGTCAATAGTGTCAATCCCTAAACTGCCATGTCACTCTACACTCACTTCAGTTATTTTTTTACGGTGAGATATTAAAAAATCACACTACAGTAAGTGCAATTGAAAACAGACATTTTAAAGAACAAAATAATATTTATCTCATGTACGGTAAAATCATTCAGATTTGATAATCTGGATGATTTTTGAGCTTAAATATGTCATCAATATGTGAATTTTATTGAATTGTCGAAATCAAAGCCATCGCTATAGATAGTGTTCATGGGCGTACCCAGCTTCTAGTAGAAGTACCAATAAATTAACCAGGTAAAGATATAGGTAAATACGTTTCGGAGGGGTCTGAGTAGTTGTGTTGCGATGTGTGCCGGGTACGATGCGCCAAATTTTATTGTGCCGGGAGTTTGGTCGTGGAGGGTCTCTAGATCAATCTCCCTCCGGCGCAACATTGTTGGTCGTGTTGTTGGTTTTAAGATTTCATCACCTCGCTCAACTGCCGTCTTCCTTCCTATTGACTCAGTTTTTTTTAGTGAATAGGCTCTGAATAAAGTAGCGCGCTTTACCATCAATGATGGCATCACTGCTTACCATCAGGCGGGATTGCGATCAAATGAATTTAATTCATCTCACACAATAGTCATTAATATATCACTCAGTCACAAAACTTATCTTGTTTTCAACAATATAGGTATAAATCACTGCATTAATTTGTCTCATCTACAAATCGATTGTTACTATTCTATGGCATGACTGGCATTGCGCAGGCGTTCCCACAGCGAACGCCATCGCTCACCGGGCAAACTGATGAAATTAGATCGATTAACATGATAAATCTATCGATTGTAGAATCGATATAATCGATATACGACTGACAAATTACGCTGTGTCCTGTCTGCACTCACTCGGATGCTGATCTAAGTTTGGTAGGTATTATTTTGTCTATTAGTTAGGTTTTTGTGCAAGTTTTTTACGAGGAGACTTATTGTTAATTATGAATTTTATTGATAGAGTGATAGAATGTTGATGATTATTAGGTTTGCAGTTATTTAGTCTAGTCATAGCTAATTGGTTCCGTGTGGTAGAATAGTACCAATACCAACCCATATCCTCCCGTGAATGTCGTAAGAGGCGACTAACGGAACTCACACTAGGGAAGCGGGCATCTGAACTTCTCCTGTGGAATAACAAATTACTGCGATCCCCAACCCGCCAGCCAAGCGTGGGGATTATGGCAATAAAAGCCTT
Organism: Sesamia nonagrioides; assembly: GCA_017933935.1. NCBI lineage: Eukaryota > Metazoa > Arthropoda > Insecta > Lepidoptera > Noctuidae > Sesamia > Sesamia nonagrioides. The sequence goes on along the minus strand of JADWQK010001079.1, from coordinate 515,049 downwards.
GGGGGAAGTCTTTGTCCCGCAGTGGACCTCAATAGGATGAGAAGAAGATTTGTCTAGTAGAATCTTTATTGGTGTAATAAAATCTGAGAAACAAATGAATTTACATCTATCATTTCATTGTCATTTGAACTACCGACTTAACGATTTCGTAAAAAAATGTCACCGTGGAAACTTGACAGAAATGCGCTTAAACTGTTGATGTCATTCCAGGTGGTTTTGAGAACTGAGCAACAAAAGTGGAGATGGTTAGGCCACATGATGAGAGAACACAGAAAGAAAGAAATCGTGTCAAATCGTAAGCGATTGGATCTTACAAACGGACCAGAGAAAAACAGCAAAGGAAATAGGAAGCCAAACTCTTAAATATTACCTATCAACCTTGAGCCTTAACACTTAAGAGATAAAGTTGATAATCTAATAAAAAAATCTCACATTGATTGGAGGAGAGTAGTTTGCGATAGAAATACAATACAAATTGCTAGAGGAGGATTTTCCCAGCAGCCATGCTTGAGAGCTCTAACTTAAATAAATGTAAAACCAAAAACAGTTGATGCAGTGGCTGGGCGACTACTGCGCTGCGTATCGCGGGTTCGATTCCCGCACGGAACAAATATTTTTATAGTCTACAAGTAGTTGTTCCGGGTCTGGCTGTTTGTGTGATCTGAGTTTAAATGTTTCTAAACGCATCCACGATACAGCAATATTTCTTCGTGTGGAACATTTTTTTGTTAAAATAAAGAAAAAAGATAGAATCATCATCAACCCTTTTTATCATCCCACTGCTGGGTACGGGTCTTCTCTCAAACAGAGAAGGATTGAGCGTAATCACCACGCTTGCTCAATGCGGGTTGGCGATTTCAGACTTAAAGTCCAGGTTTCCTCAAGGAAAAGAAGAATAAAAGGGCTATTATTATTATTCTGACCAGTCTTATTAAACGGGAGTAGGTATTCGATCCATATAACCTTTTCTACCCGTAGTAAACCTACGTAAAACATTCAAAAATCCCTGCTGACCTGGAAACAAACCGATCAGTTTTATAACACAGAATCAAAAACACACATCTATAAGTATAATCACGCTGGCACGCAAGCTATGTGAGCAGAGGTAATGAATCAGAGGCTGGCATTCGCTGTGCACTGACGAATAACTATCTAATTGCCTCCAAGAAAGCCGTACATTTGATTATTTTTTACATCGTTAGTGACCGGTTTCTATTTTCAATAACGACTTGTAATTCTTAACAATGTAAGTTCTTCTTTAGGCCTAATAATGGCGCCAATGGGGATGATTCCTGGGTAAAAAAAAAATGATTCTATTTATTCCGTCATTCAGATTATAGAAAAATATTGGGTACGTATATTTTGTTTTATCAAATCAATAAAAAATTACAAATGTAAAAGGCATCAAAGATCAGGAGTGGTGACGTCACTCCTCGCTAAAAGTGTAGCGTGCAGTGACGTCACACGAGTTTTCAACGCACTGTGTCGTCTACATTTTTTGTTTATATGAAAAAGAAAAAAATACGCGTCTAGTATTTTTTGGAAATCTGACTGACGGACTAATTAGTTTTTTTTAGTCAACTACCCTATTGTCTTGTTCAGAAACTAAACAAATTTTAAGATCAGTGCATCTTTCTTTTTTTTATATTAAAAGGATAGAAAATAACATACAAGTTTAGTACTGTCAAATAAAGATACTCCATAGACAGTTAAACGCTATTAAAATGTTGGTGACAGGACTGAACTTTTTTTTTTCTTTTTAAATACGTTGCCCCATACTGGGATTTTTTTTATATTATCTGTATTGTCAGACTATTATCTGGATAATACACGTATTATTTCCTTTATTTCATTTTATATACATATAAATTACATTTTTAGATACATATTAACGTAATAGAAACACAAAACTATTTTTTTTTTAAAGTAGCCCGCTGGTATCTGGAACAGGGTCCAAGCTACAGGCTGTCAGGGCTCCAGAGAGCAGGAACCTCCTGACATTGCGAGTCGTGTCCAGATGTACCGCTTTCTGAATTAAGCCCATGATCCAGCTACCTAATGAGAGCCTCCTGAGGTGTTGATCGAGGCCCTTGGCTATTAAGCCATTGGCTGTCACGACTATCGGTACGATGGTTGCTGAATCCACCTCCCATATGTCAACAACCTCGTGAGTCAAGATACTTGATTTGCTTATCTTTCTCGGCTTTCATGAGGTTTTCACTATGTGGGATGATTATGTCAGTAATCATTGCACGCCGCTCTGATCGATCCACCATCACTATATCAGGTTTATTGGCAACAATAGTCCTGTCAGTGATGATGGATCGATCCCAGTACAATGTGATATGGCCATTTTCGAGAATTGGGTCGGGCATTTACTTGTACTACGGCAAATAATAATAGTAGGTACACGTATTATTATTATGTGCTTTATTTCATACTAGCTTTCCGCCCGCGTGGGGTTCGGTTATATCACGCTTTTTAGATTTCCCTAGGGAAAAAAAATTCCGGGATAAAAAGTACCCTATTATTTAATAGTAGTTACGGCGTGAAAGCGGAACAAACAAACAAATTCACTTTCCCATTTATAATATTAGTAAGGATTATATACAAAAAAAATGTGTATATTTTTTACACAACGTTACAGTTAAATACTTGTTCCTTTTTTTTTATTTGTTTTAAAAGACACGTCGCCCCACACTAGGAATTTCTCCTGTATCGTGGGTGCGTAATTACAAACAGATAACTCACATACACAAACATCCAGACCCGGAACAACTACATGTAGGTCATACAAATATTTGTTCCGTGTGGGATTCGAACCCGCGACAAGCAGCGCAATAGTCAATAGTTTAACAACTGCGCTAACCGTGCAGTCAAAAATTTTGTGTTCTTCATCTTAGCCTATCGAAGAAAAACATTATTTGAAAAATATTATTTCTTCTTTAGTGATTTGACAACTATAATACCTTTCGCTGACGCAAACATTAGATCCTCAGCCTCACGTATGCAGGTAATAACTATCATTAAATTAATATTATTTACTAATTCCTATGTCAATGATTTTCGTGGACACATACACAAAAAATGTATATGTAGTTGTTTACCAACTAAAAACCGTCCATTTGAGAAAAATACAAGTTACTATTCGTTTAAAAAAAAAGATTTTTAAACTAGCTGTCCTCGCGGTTCTACCCGAAGCAAGAGGACTGAGCAAGCCACAATAGCAGCGGTAAGTCCCCTTCTTTGAGGAGTGGCTAGAAAGGCGCCACGGCGCCCTCACCTTCCGCCTGCCGCAGGTCCTCAGACATTGTTGTTTCGGGAGGTTCCTGTTCCGGATAAGGCGGGAGGAATCGCCAGGGTGTCACCATTGATCGTTTCGAGGACACGGTGGTGCATACGGTGGAGGTCTGCCCGGCTTGGGTAGAGCACCGCCGTGTCGGCGGCGATCTCTCGCGTCTGACCCTGGTCCAGGCCATGGTCCGGAGTTAGAGTGCATGGCAGGCCGTCACCTCCTTCCGCGAAGCAGTTATGCTGGTAATGGAGGAGGTGGAGCGCGTGAGGGAGCGGGAATCCCAGCGCCCTCACGCCACTAGCCGCCGCAGGAGACGCCCTGGTCGGGAGACGACATCGAACTCCCAGCCACCGTAGGCGGGGGCCTGCGGGCGGTGAACAGTGGGCAGCTCGCCCGGTAAGGACCAGGCCCGAGTCGACGGCGCATTGTGTTTTACGCGCGCCTTAAAGAGATGTCAGCACATCGTGACGGGGTCCATGAAGACCGATGCCTCTTGGGTCAGGGTTACGGGTTGTTTAAAAAAGAAACCGTGGCCCTGGCTGTCGCACAGGCAAGGGAAGAAACGCTGGTGGGTTTTAATCAATAAAAGTCTGACAAGCCCTTCCGCTCCGCCCATAGCGGGAGAAGTCATTTGATGATTTCCCATCCCAACAAAAAATAAATAAGTAAAAAAACACGAGGACAACTGGTTTAAAAATCCATACTAATATTATAAATGCGAAAGTAACTCTGTCTGTCTGTCTGTCTGTCTGTCTGTCTGTTAAGCTTCCCCGCTTAAACCTCTCAACCGATTTTAATGAAATTTGGTACAGACAATCTGTAGACCCTTAGAAAGAACATAGGCTACCTTTTATCCCGGAAAAATTTGATATTCCCGAGGGAAATCTAAAAAGCGCGATATAACCGAACTCCACGCGGGCGAAGCCGCGGGCGGAAAGCTAGTTATAAATAAATCTCATCTTTAATGTCACCAACGATTAAAGCGCTGTGTATGAATGGAAAATTGCTCTGTAATTATGGGAACGGAATTTAGAACGCAATATAAAGTTGAAGAATTTGCTGAGGTTCGTACGAAGGCACGTGGTATATGGCTTAGCTGCAGTAAATTGGATTTTGTTTTAATGTCCTGTATTATTGTTAATTATTTAATGAACTCCGGATGAACTGTTGGGTTCCCATATGGAATTACTCAGTAACTTGCAGCCCGGAGTCCGGATTTGGACCCAGTGAACGATAATCCTTTAACCAATAAATATGCATATGACCCTTAGATGCACCTCTGTCTAGCCTTTCAAGGTATACAGGATGATGTTATGTTATGATATTACGGATAAAATTAAATGAAATATATTTGCAGTCCTGTTAAATTACTCGGCGCCTGACATAAATGGATGTATTCTGGGTACCAGTATTTTTAAATGCCTTTACATTGTCTATGGATTATGTTAATTTGAATGGAGTAAACTAATATGTCGTCTTTTAATCTATGAATAAGAAAATCGGGGCCATTATCATAAATAATATAAATTATGTCGTAAAAAAATGTATAGTTAGAACTCTGTAGCTAATTTAAAGAAAATTTTAGGGACAAAAAAAACATTGGCTTATCCTATTTAAATACAAATAATATAAATACGTTCATCTTCTAATAAATAAACAATTATTCAATAAAGTAAGCATACAAACTTCTTGAAGTTTATCGCAACAATTAACTTCGATACGTGAATGCAAATACAATTCAAACTAAAGATATTTTACAGTCATTAATTTATTCTGAAATATGTATAAATTAACGTATAATCAGCCAGAAGACAGAGTAATAAAAATATTTGTATACTTGGTTAAGACCTGAGAACACGGAGTATAAAACAAATGAAGTGCCATAGTTGAGAGATTATAAGTTTAAAATTATATTTATAAATGGTGCAGGAAAACATTATGAAGAAAACTGCATGTCCTAGAACCAAAAATTCTAAGACATGTGACATCTACCAACCCGATTATTATAAACCAACAATGTCCCAAAATTGGAACATTGTTGCCTTATAATGCTCAGAAAATTAAAGTCCTGTAAGGATTTTTGTAAGCCTAAATGACATTGACATGTGGTGGTAAACATTTTGTAAAATTGTCACAGAAATTCTATTGTAAATATGAGATGGGGCGGTAGGAAATATATTTATTTATTATAAGTAATATAAATGAAATGAAACATAATATAAATAAAGAACTTTGGAGGATTGTAGCCTGTAGGCTTACCAGACCCAAGACAGACTATCGCTCCATGGAATGAACATACACCCGCAATGAAATAGTTTTATAGTCCTCGTTTAAAAGCTACTGAAAATATTTATTCAAACAATCCAGAAGGACTCTGCATGAAGCTAAATAAATTATTTAGACCTTTGTGTTCCCTTTCAACACGTCTTACGACGCTTATGATTAACGCGATTGAAATTCGATAACCGCCATATTTGATTTATAAATAGTAGATATATATGTATATCTACATATCAGCAGTTTTCACACTTGGATAAAAATATATAGAGGGAGTGAGCGGGAGTGTAGGCTTGTGCCAATTTAGGTTAATAAAACAAAAGTAGTTTGAATGAAGAAAGCCAAGTGTTGCAAAGATGGTAGGTACTTAAACAGATTTTATTTAAAGCGCGTATTCTTTCTATGATTCCTCCATTTTGCATACTATTCCTGGTATTGCAGGAGAATGTTTAGTACCGTGTTTCAATTATCATTCAAGCTGGCTAGGGAGAGTGTTTAGAATGCTAATGGAAGGAAATCGATGGGAGAGATACTAGGTGCCAGAGATTATGCGCAAACAGACCATGGGATAGGCAAGAATTCTTCGAGTTAATTGCTTTGAAAGATTCCATTTTATCGTTTAAAAGAAAAGGCAATGAAATTACAAAGAGTTTGTGATCAAGCTGAGAGTTCTATCTATAAATAAATTCAAATACTTGTACAGGATTCCGCTAAATATGTACATATATATATATTTTATTTATTTTTTTATTTTGGGGCTTTTATGGGGATATGTCAGCCTCATCGTACCCTTTACACTGATCTTACTAAATACACTATAAAATCTAATAATATAAGTATAAATATAAACAAATTAATTTAAAAAAACTAAAGCTAGTATATTCATATAGAACCTTAATTAAGCGACACAACTTTTTCGTCATATCCGATAATGGTACTGACAAAATGGAGTGTATTAAAAATATATCAAATTTATTTAAGTTAAATTCCCTTATGTATAGCTCCCGTTCATCTTTATTCATTGTACACTCCATCAACAAATGCTGCACATCCTCAATTTGATTGCAAGCCGAGCAGTTAGGAGACTCTGCCTTTTCATGAGATATGAAAATTTTGCTGACGGGTAGTGTCTCGAACGAAGTGAAATTATATATTATATTATATTTATATAATTATAAACTAGTGCTTGACTGCAATCCCGCCTGATGGTAAGCAGTGATGCAATCGTTGATGGTAAAGCGCACTAGTTTATTAAGCCTATTCACTTATAAAACTTAGGAATAGGAAGGATGACGGCAGTTGAGCGAGGTGATGCAATGTAAAACCCAAGACCAACACGACCAAACGATGCTGCGCTAGAGGGAGATTGATCTGGAGACTCTCCACGACCAAACTCCCGACACAACAACATTTGGCGGATCGTACACGGCACACATCGCAACACAACTGCTCAGACCCGTATAGGCTTCACCAGACATCATGCCGGAACACGACGCTTATTAGCGGAAATTAACTTAATGTCGCTTAACTCCAAGTACTATCTTCGAACCAGGGCGCAAGAGACGGCTGTCCTTGAATGCTTTTATACCAAATGCCTTTATCATGTAAAATTTTGAAAAAAAAAATTGTTTCCCAACTCGTGCTCCTTTAAAGAAACAGGTCACCTGTGGAGGGATGAGGAACAGAGAGTAAAGTTCACTCATCCTCCATAGAAAAGGGAGGATCCTCCGACCAGAGAGGTGTTATGTCTGGCGGCCACGTGCCCAACGGTTGAAATTGGCAAGTTGTACCTATATATGCTAGTTGCACGGTAAACTCTGATTGCGAGATGTAGAATTCGTGTAATGTCAGTATGACGCGTTGTTTATTATTGTGGCGTTTGTAGGTACTGCTACACACCTTTTTAAAAATGATATCAAAATAGTTTAATCACGAGCTTCCTTGCAATTAATGCACCTACAATCAAGATACATTTTTTCCCACAACTTCCTAACCTTTCTCACTTATTTGTATTTATTTGTGCCCACAAACAACGCGTCTGCACAAATTACAAACACTATAATCTACACGATCGCGATGCGTGTAGGGCAGTCGGGGCAGTTTATCAAGATGGCTAAATGCTCGCAATTAGTTCATGTGAAATGTCGCATGAGCATGCTAACGAGATCCCGCCTCAAGCCGTACGCACGGCCCGCTTGCCGGACGCACGCCGGTCCGATCGCCTTGCTATCGTAGATAGGTGGGCTGTGATTTTGCGTTTAATTAGTCGCAGATTTCAAGTGTATTTTGTATTTAATAGGCAATTTGGTTCAATGTCCAAAGTTTCTGATTTTTGTGCCGATATATTTCCATAGAAAGATACTCAACATGCCCGATTTTTCGCTTCATTTTCCTTCTAAAGACATACTATTTTTAGACTTCAATAATTTTATACAATACAATTATGAGTTTTTAATAAAAATCACAACTAGGGACTGACCCACCGCACAAATCCGAAAGCTAACACCACTTGACATTAAAACACGTGATTAATGAAACACACTGCGTTTGTCTTGTCGCAACATGTGTCGCGCCAGCCCTACCGTATGCAAACAGCCTAAAATATCGCGTTGGACCCTCTGCTGATTTATGGCCCTCTTATATAGCCCCCTAAAGTTATCTAATTGAGTATGTGAAGCGTCTCCACAATCTTTAGTTAAAATAATTAGCGTAGTTTATAAGAAAATTCTCTGATGAATACATGTGTAAGTTTAAAGTTATTAGTGTTTATTTTTATTATAGGTACATAGTTCGGTTATGAAGGCGTGGAGATGCTTTTCCTGTCATAAAAGTCGAAAGCGTATGAGTTATTTTATTAGAAGGAATGTTGGATTGAAAAGGCGATATTGACCATTGATGTTTTCTTTACAAATGGGTTGATAAATGAAGTTTGGTAAATGCGTAGTAATAAAACTATGGATATTATGGTGTTGGTGTATAAAAGAACAAATTGAAAAATATGGTAGGTATGTAAATAGCTTATCCTGATTATTTTTTTATTTTTTGTAATCTATACATATAATAAAATCGTAGAGGTCGAATGTCTGTACAAATGAAAAAAATGCTTAAAACGAAGTCAGGGTGATGTAAATAAAAGGAAAATACAAAAAAAAATTTTTTTAGAATTTCTTATTTCTCTGTCTGTTTGTCTGTTTGTCTGTTTGCACGGGCTAATCTTCGAAACGGCTCAACGGATTTGAATGAAATTTTGCATGGTAATACCTAATATCCCTGGTCAACATCTTAGATAATTTTTATTTCGGAATATTAAAGGGTTCCCGTGGGATGGTTAAAAAACCATTGTTGAAAATCACAAAATCACGGAAGAGTCCATGGCGTCATCTAGCGTCGAGTAAAAAAAGTTTAACATGCAGCGCTGTCTAGCGTCGAAAGGCATTGTTTTTGTAACTACGTTACCTATCTGTTTATATTTGAAAGTCATTCTGTGATAATTCCGATTATTTCGTAAATAACCACAAAGTGCATTTTCAAAAGCATATATATTTCTATCGGCGAATACTTTCACGGTTTGTTTCTTCACAATGCCTAGAAAAAGGTCAAATCTTTCTCAGTACTCGAGAGAAGCTAAAAGATCTAGGTTGTTTAGATCCCAAGAAAGTAACGATGATCATGAGGCAAGACTTACTGCGACTCGACACCGCCAGGCTACTGCTCGCGCTATGGAAAATCCTTCTCAGCGTGAAGCCCGACTAACAGCTGATCGGCAACGCCATTCTTTATCTAGAGTCTCAGAGACGTTTATTCAAAGAGAGTCCCGCTTAAGCTCACAACGCACCCGCACGTCTGCTTCTCGGTCGCTGGAAACCAACGTAGAAAGAGAGCAACGACTAACAGCCGATCGTGAACGTCATGCGTTGTCGCGAGTCTCAGAAACGAGTCAAGAACGAGAGGTACGTCTAACAGCTGATCGCGAGCGCCATACATTATCTTATGCCTCACAAACTTTTACCCAACGTGAGGAACGCTTAAGTAACGCTCGATATCATCAAAATATTATTAGTGCTTTAGAAAGGGATGATCAACACCAGCAACGATTAGAATTGGCCAGGGAAAACTATGAGCTTATGCGCCAGGATCGTGAGGATTCGTTACTAAGAGAAAGAGAGAGAATACATGAAATAAGACAGCATGAATCAGAAGAACAACGTCAAGAACGCTTGGAGTCCGATCGACTTCGACACTTACTCAACAGAAGGTCGGTTTCATCTGAAGAGTTTGACCTTGATTCTGACGAACAATACCCCTGGACAGAAAAAGAAAAAAGTGGGTTTACATACTCACCCAGAATTGATTATGCTTCATTTTCATTTGTGGGTGGAATGATTTTAAAATGTGATTTTTGTGAAGCTCTCAGATGGCAAAAAGAAACCAGCGGAATGTGTTGTGCGAGTGGAAAAGTACATATTTCATTGTTTCTAGAGCCGCCAGAACTTTTAAAAGCGCTGCTAAATGGAGATCATCCACAATCTAAACACTTCTTGGAAAATATTCGTTCATATAATAATGCATTCCAGATGACATCGTTTGGTGCAAAGAAAATAACGGAAGGGCCATTTATGCCCACCTTTAAGGTTCAGGGGCAGGTTTACCACCTAATAGGTTCTTTACTGCCACCACGCGAACAAAGTCGCTGGCGGCCGCTGGTAGTATAGAATATTCTTTATTATGTACACCATATGAAATACAGAATATGAGTATGAAGATTTTACAAAGGGTGACACAATGGGCGGTCTTGTCGCTAAGAGCGATCTTTTACAGACAACATTTAACAGTATTTTTTTTGTATATTATGTTCACTGATCCCTTGAGATTGCAGCTTTGAATATCTGACACAAACTTCTACTTGATAACTAGGCCGGCCACGGCAAGGTGGTCACTGACTCAGCGTAGGCGCAACTTTGTAAGTATCATGTATGGATTTCACTTATATGTACATACATATCTAGTATAGATATGTATGTACATATAAGTGCAACATACATATCTAGTATAGATATGTATGTTGTATGTTATTATAATATTACTGTTTTTATGATATAAATATGGACAACAAAAAATATGTAAAAGGGACCAGCCTACCCTGCACCCTACACAAAAGCAGTTACTTATAATTTCACATTTTAGCAATCTGGGATAAAAATGTGGCATTTTCCTGACCTACTCAAAATATTTCTTATCTATTTTTTGCGTTTCTTTTGGACTTTTTGCGTCGTATTAACCGGAAATAAACGATTTCTTTCTTTTCTACATGGAATACATATATTTGCTCAACATTTATTTTTCTTCTATTTTCCGTTATGGGTCTGGAGTTCCGGGTCTGGATGTTTGTGTATTAATAATTGAGGGGAAACACTTAAAAAAAACGAAAAAAAAGTAGTTATCAGTCTAAGAGGAAAAAAGATCCTCTGCATCTTTTTTGAATGCCCATAAAACAATACACTTACAAAACCGCAAACATAAAAGATTTTTTGCTGGCATAGTGGGCAGTTTCATAATGCGGCTGGCAACACCATAAGCCGCAAACATTTCCCAGCCAATATTGCGGTGATGCGATCGGTTCGCGGGGTAATTGATAATGGCAGAAAATGATGCATGACAGTAGCTGCAAGCGATGTGTTGTATGTAACACTTAATCGCTTGTAAGTGCGGATTTGTGTTGCTAGATTCAAAAAACCCTAAAAGATTGAATTATTTAAGTTTAATCAAATATTTTAGACTACATATTTTACTGATATTTTTTAGTCAATTTTGATTTCAGTGTTATGATTTAGTGTGCCTGGTGCCCTAGAGGGAGGCAAATACCTTAATTAATTCTTTTTTTTTATTTAATACTAACATATCCCTCACGTTGTTGACTCCACTACAATCCGGACGAAGCGTTTTGCCTGGTCTGCGTTGTACCGCGTACTTCGAGGGACTAGAACAATTTACCAGCGGCGGTGTTTCCGGCTTATCACAATTTAAGGCTAAGAGCCTTATATTGCGTCCTTTACCAACGATTCCATCACTGCTTACAACATGTTAAAAAAAAAATTTAAGTTTGTGTATCGTTTCCTTTCTATTTCACTAGCTGCGCCACACGGTTTCACCCGCGTTTTTTTTATATGCCCCGCCCCTATTGGTCGCAGCGTGATGTTAAATAGCCTAAAGCCTTCCCGGATTAATGCGCTATCCAATGCAAAAAGAATTTTTCAAATCGGACCAGTAGTTTCAGAGATTAGCGCGCACAAACAAACAAACAAACTCTTCAGCTTTATATATTAGTATAGATTAGAAGATATTACCTACGTTCCATCTTCTGTCCTATTCTTAATTAAATATACCTATAGAAAGAGATGCATTGAAAAACTTAAATTTAGTGTAGTTTCTGAACTAGGGAATCGACGCCTATGGCGATTGAATCAGACTAGGCAGATTGTACTCGTACAGGTATCTTATTAGGTACTATAATTAATGTTAATTTAAGAAAGCCCTATTTTTAGTAGGTACCTTTGACATTAAAACAAATTGAAGAAAATATATTGTTGGTTTCGCACATGAATTGTACAGAGGCGGACTTAATGCTACCAGTCAACTACAGGTGGTGAAGAGATTAGATGGCATGGCTTTAGTTGAATAAATTATAAAGAAAATAAAGCTCTTAACACTATTTAAAAAAATAAGTACTTAAATAAACTATATACACACACCAAATTTTAACCAAAATATATACATACAAAACTAAAAATTTGGGAGAGAGGTGTTGAAATGACCCTACCCTAATTGTTGCGAAAACAACTGTGCAATTTCCGCTTAATTTCAATCCGTTTTTGTATTTTTAATCCTGGCAACCCCACAATATCCGCGGTAACCTACCCGCCACATAATCGTCTCTGGATATTTATTTAAATATGAGTGTTTACGTTCTAATGACGGCCCAGAACCTGCAATTGCCGACAATGAGTCGTGCCACCTCATACACTATTAGATACCTACGCATGTGGAAATCACAGCTTTGTAACATAGGAGTAAGTAGTTATGCGACAGAGACCAAGCTCTAAACAACCGATCTACGTTAGAATCTTAGGCTACTACAAGGTACCGTCAAAATGTACTAACTACTTACAGTAGGACAACACCGTTGCCACAGTTGGGTATCAAATTAACTAGATTTTTTTAAGAGGACAGGGAAATTTATTGGTACTATACAAATTTATGAATGCTGGTATGTGATGAGCACAATAATGATCAGAAGTCAGAATAAGAACGCAAAAAAAATTAGTTAATTCCAGTCCCTAGTATTAATAATATTATTAATAGTAATAGAATTAGTATTAATAGTAATAGAACATTATTACCAAGTATTAATAGTAATAGAACATTATTCGAAAACCTCCATGCAAAAACACACCACTATACTTGCAAATAAGTTTAATGAAACACCTCAAGATGAGTGTGTGTGGACTGGTGATTAGACAGGACTTTGTCAAGCAGTGGATTGCTATGAACTAATGTTGAAGGAATAAATTAAAATCGTGGGTAGGCACCCGACAAGGTGGACTGACGACCTGGTGAAGGTCGCGGAAGGCGCAGGACCGGTCGTCGTGGAGATCCTTGGGGGAAGCCTATGTCCAGCAGTGGACTTCTCTCGACTGAAATGATGATAGTGATGATGAAATTACAATCAATTGAAGGAATAAACTCTACGGGCACATGCCCAAGTTGGCTTACAGGCTTCTGTGTTTATTTTTTGAAGTTTGGTCTCTGTTGCAAACTTATTCTTGTCCTTTCCTACTGCGTACGGTAAACGTGATAGTTATGCGCTTGACGGTTTGATGTCAAAATTAGGTGCTGTACTAGGTGTAAACACTACCTAAGGTAGAACGTTTAAAATAAATTAGCAACGGTGCCTTGTAGAGATATTATTTGATTTATGGCAAAAATTATAGGTATGATTTTGCCCTTCGCAATAATTTTCCTTGTGTTTTTTCCCCAAGAGCTTTGCTTGAAATATTCCTTTTCCTCGGTAGTAGGTCATAATATCGGCTGCCGATAGAAGTTACCATCCACCAGACAAAGTCTTGCCGCCAAGCGATTCTTCTGATGAGGTCTGAGCAGTTGTGTTGCGATGTGTGCCAGGTCTGATGCACCAAATGTTGTTGTGTCGGGAGTCACTCACTCTTTTTTTATTATCGCTATAACTCGAACCTTTTTGGAACTGTTATTGCCTGCCAAAAAGGTTGAGTCGAAGCTGCTAGAGCATAGAAGCTTTTTTTTTTAATTATATGACGCGCGCCTCTTTTGTTTTTGGAAAGAGTCGTCTGAAGTCCGTTAAGAGGGAACTCTAGTGGTGCTTTCTCTATACAAACGTATTCCGCTGTTTTCTTTGTGGATAATGCTTTGAGAGCAATTTTTTTTTTACAATTTTACACTGTGTTTATACGTGCCCCTATCATTTGTTTTTTTCCGAAACTTAATTAATAAAAACAATACTTCAAAATCGAGAAAAATAACTCATTATTATCATGATGTTCAGATGACTATTAGACAAACGTGATAAGTTTTTGACAAAAAAGAAAATAATAGAGGCATAGGTATACTTTTCCTCTAAATTTTGATATATAAGTAATTGAGATCTTTCCTGTTTGTAAAAAGAAAACAGCGGAATACGAAACGTCTTTTGGTCAACGTTTTTGTAGGTAAAATCAGCTGAGCCTGAACTGTAACTGTCCTTTTCGCACTTTACCGGGAGAGGTTCGAAGCAGCGTGACGGCAATAGTTTCTTCAAATACCTATTTTCCAATTTCCTCGGCACTATACTCTGTTTTTTAATCTCGTAGACTAAACTGACATTACGAGTGTTGGCAGTTTATTGCAATTCTTTAAATAGTGCCGAAACTTAGCGTTCATAAAATCAAGTATCGTTTTATACATTAAGTTATCCTGAAATAATGTGTAGGTACTTATTAAAAACGTAATAATACAAAATTAATAATGTAAATTTGACATTTGCATGTGTCAATTTAGTCTACGAGATTAAAAAACAGAGTATAGAGTCACCTCATAAGGGGGCTCCTTGCCGATAACGTGCATCATTTTGCGAATGACAAAACTTTATAGACTGTAAAGTATTATATATAATAAACAATTTTTTATTTTGCAATTTTCTTTACGTGTCTTAAATAAAATAATTTTCTTTCTTTCTTTTCATATTTTATCAACTCAACGTTTCACTAGCGATAGTTATGATTATAATGTTATTACACAGGTACTTGTTTTCCGTATAACAAACAATTTAATAAACTGCAATGAGTTATGCAGTATGCTTTTAGTGATAAGACCGCCCAATATGTCACCCTTTGTAAAATCTTTATATTTATGTTCTGTAATCTATATGGTGTACATAATAAAGAGTATTCTATTCTATTCTATGCTTTATAACTGAACGAAACATTTATAATAATGGAGTTAAGCAGTCAGACAGTAGATCTGTGAATATAACCAAAGGTTCCCATCTAGTACCACACACTCTCAGTTCTTATCAAAAGATAATAGATGGCAGCATAGGTTGCGGTTTAAAACTTAGCAACGATTTTAAACCTCTTACGTGCAGTTTATAGCCCTTTTATTTTTTTTAACAATTTAAATATACTTATTTAATGCTACTCCGTATATTTACACGTATAAATAACGTAATTAAACAAAACGGTAAAATGGGCTCAGTACTGACAACGATTTTTATTTTAATTAATTCTTTTTAATTAATCCTGTCATAACATATTTTTTTTAGGTTAAGATAAGATATCTTCTATCCATTATATTGCTGTTATCTTCTTTTAGAATGCGTATTTCTCTTTTTTTATTTGATGTATATATGACAATGTAGACAAGACATATATGGCGGTAGTGGCCGACCGGCCAAGCGCTCCCTGGTGGCCATCTAGTGATCTCTCTAAGAAACATTTTTTGCTCGACCGTCTGCTCGACTTGAGCTGGACTCATTTTGTTGTTCATCTTAAGGTATCTGTATGGAGTATTCTGTAATCTGTGATATAACTAAACATAAGTTATTTCACATAACGTTGCATTACATTGTTTTCCTCAATTTAAGTATCGAAGCTTTTTGTAACCGTTCCTACCCTTCTAAACACGCCGAGTCGAAGCTTCTAGATCATAGAAACTTCTTTTTAAAATTACATGACGCGCGCCTCTTTTTTTTCGAAACAGTCGTCTGACGTCCGTCCACGAAGCTGCACGCCGATGACGTGCATCATTTTGACAATTTTAAAAGTTTTAATAACGTTTAAAACTTTTAATTATTTAAAAAAAATTAAGACTAACAAATGTTCTAGATTTGTTGCTCTTGCGTTATCTAGATCTATTGGCTATACTATTGTTTGGTCCTCTCCTTTTTAAGAAAATGTTTTGTGTATTTTAAATCTGCAACTGATTATAATATGAAAGGTTTCTCTTCAATCTTCTCTGTGTGTTTTACTTGCGATGAATAGCTAAAAATCTTTTTTTCTTATGCAAGTTTTAATCAGAGATTTTAGGTATAAAATAGCTATTGTATCTAGTTTACACTTTTTGGATCTTTCGTAGAGTTTTAGATCGACCACTCATTGTGTCTCCCTTTGTAAAATCTTCATATTAATGTTCTGTAACCTATATTGTGCATACAATAAAGAGTATTCTAGTCTACGAACTCAACGATATCATGAACATAAATGGTATTCTTCAAAATTCATCTCTATGTAGCCGAATTCTGAAAATTAAGCAAGAAAGCTACAATTACATACAAAGCAGACGCTACACCTCATCAATAACAATGGAATAACAATATCAGGTCTAAAAGAAGCCGCCAATACTACAAATGTTTGTGCCAAGCCCAGCACAAATGGCGATGCATGGATTGTAGATCAAGCCTCGATCCATGATACCCATAAAAATTCACTTTAACTTATTGGCAAATTCAGAAAAGTGCCAGCAACAAACAAAGAAATCTACAATCACATACAGACAGACAATTTAAACTCATTGATATTCAGAGTTGTAATAATAGCGTAATATCTAAAGGAAGCCGTCAATACAACAAATGTTTGGGCCAAGTCCCTGCAGAAGTGGCGACGCGTGGCGAGGAGATCAAAGCTAACATTAACATATACCCTGACTTCGCATAAAGTAACCTGAAAATAGCTAAGCTGACGGCAGATGTTTTTGTTAGAAAAATAGGGTTATGGGAATTTGGATGATATCCAGATTTTTATAAAGGTACCTACCGAATATCTTGTATATAGACTTGATTTTTTTTTAATTTAATACGTCTTTTTCTTTCTATTTCATCAAGAAAAGGACAGAAGTTCAATATTATAGACCTGTCAAATTGGACAGGGCTTGACGTAAATTGATGTACTTTTAGATGCCATGTTTTTAAACCTAAACGAATGTCAAGATGAGTGTCACGCTCATTTTTCATTGGACTTTTAAAATTATTTATAGTGTCGTTTACTAAATAAAAACGCGTGATTTATGTAGTAAAAAGTGCATTCAGTGAATAATTCAAAAAGAACAGTGAAATATTGTAGCATAGTGGCCTCGTCATGTCTTTACGCTAAACCGCTCCTTATCGTCCAAACGCGTAAAACGAAAGGAGTTAGTTTAGGTTAAGTTATGCTAGGATAAATTAGGATAAATTAGGATAAGTTAGGATAGATATTTAATGAAGAAAAAAAAAATACTGAAGACTTGGCTGTATGGCGTACTATGCCTTTGCCTTTTCCATTCGCCCGAACGGAAAGAAAAGAACAAAAAAAAATATCTATGGTATAGGAGGTTTGGCGGGAATGTCAAGATGAGTGTCACGCTCATTTTTCATTGGACTTTTAAAATTATTTATAGTGTCGTTTACTAAATAAAAACACGTGATTTATGTAGCAAAAAGTGCATTCAGTGAATAATTCAAAAAGAACAGTGAAATATTGTAGCATAGTGGCCTCATCATGTCTTTACGCTAAACCGCTCCTTATGGTCCAAACGCGTAAAACGAAAGGAGTTAGTTTAGGTTAAGTTATGCTAGGATAAGTTAGGATAAATTAGGATAAGTTAGGATAGATTTTTAATGAAGAAAAAAAAATTACTGAAGACTTGGCTGTATGGCGTACTATGCCTTTGCCTTTTCCATTCGCCCGAACGGAAAGAAATGAACCAAAAAAAATAAATATCTATGGTATAGGAGGTTTGGCGGGAATGTCAAGATGAGGGTCACGCTCATTTTTCATTGGACTTTTAAAATTATTTATAGTGTCGTTTACTAAATAAAAACGCGTGATTTATGTAGTAAAAAGTGCATTCAGTGAATAATTCAAAAAGAACAGTGAAATATTGTAGCATAGTGGCCTCGTCATGTCTTTACGCTAAACCGCTCCTTATCGTCCAAACGCGTAAAACGAAAGGAGTTAGTTTAGGTTAAGTTATGCTAGGATAAGTTAGGATAAATTAGGATAAGTTAGGATAAGTTATAGATATTTAATGAAGAAAAAAAATTACTGAAGTCTTGGCTGTATGGCGTACTATGCCTTTGCCTTTTCCATTCGCCCGAACGGAAAGAAATGAACCAAAAAAAAAATATCTATGGTATATCTTGATTTGACAAAACTAAAGTAATATCTTATCTTCTGTGCTTTTCTTAATGAAAGAGAGAAAAGATGCACTGAGCATAAGATTAAGACTGATTTACATGGTGCAATTTAATTGCCTAAGGCATATCTATTACTAATATATAAAGCTGAAGAGTTTGTTTGTTTGTGCGCGCTAATCTGAGGAACTACTGGTCCGATTTGAAAAATTATTTTTGCATTGGATAGTCCATTAATCCAGAACGGCTTTAGGCTATATAACATCATGCTGCGACCAATGGGAGCGGAGCATAACTAATTCCACGCGAACGAAGTCGCTGGCGGCAGCTAGTCTACAATAAAATTGTTTTTTTTTTTAATGATTATTTATAAACCAGCGCTTGACCGCAAACCCGTCTGATGGTAAGCAGCGATGCGATCGTTGATGGTAAAGCGTGCTAGTTTATTAAGAGCCTATTCACTCTAGCCTTGAAGACACTCAAATTGTAGTCCGACGGAAACACCGCCGCCGGCAAGTTGTTCCAGTCCCTTGATGTACGCGGTATAAAGGAGGAGGCAAAACGCTTCGTCCGGATCGTAGTAGTGTTGCAACAAATTACTTGCAACGTCTAAATGGTGTTTAGACAATGCAACTTTTATTATTGCTTCAACTTAATTGAAGCCATAGGCAATCGTTAATCAGTTTTTAGTCTAGTTTATGAACAAAAGAATGGGGGGCAATGACAGTTGTTTTAAGTAAAGAAATGGTTCTCTTTTCTTTATTGTATGAAGTAAGTAAAAGTCTTGTTTAATTGTGATTAGTATTCAGAACAATCTGATTTTTCATTTGAACTACAGTCGACAAAAATTTTTGGATAGGCGATCAATTAGATCAGCATTCTATCGGACATCTGACTTTAATAACAGAAAGTTGTGTGTGTATTGTCACAGAAAATAATAAATTTGTACAGCAATGTCCCACCAAGTTCCAATAAAAATATATCATACAATTAGTACCACCCAACAATAAAGCAAAATACTATTATCAAATATTTTGTATTCATGGTACCTACCCTAAAAAAGTAATAATGCCTTGACATGACCCTCTATCACCATTGACATAGAGAAGTCTATTAAATGCCATCAAGACCATTGTTTTCTATACAAAAAATAAAGCATACCCGACCAAATCAAAAATCCCAGTACAACAACGAGAACGCGAATGACTTTTTTACACTGTGGCTGTTTGAATAAACCATTACAATGTTTTTTTTACGACAATGATATCGAATTTAGATCTTTATGAAGTTGGAAAAGAGGTTATAGTGAGCGTAAGTGTAAAAGTTGTTGATAATGATTGTTATTACGCACGCGACAAAACCGCCCTAACCAAGGGGTTGTCGTCGACTCGTCACCCTCAAGTTAAGGGTTGTCATGACCTACGATTATCGCAACCCTCTTGATTATTCAACAATTTGTCATTCATGCCAGTTCGGACGCTGGACTCGGTTACATGACGTCATATTTGAAACACTTAAAATTTTTGTGTGGCATGTGTGTGTGTGTGTGGTTGTGTATCTCTGGCAGTAGTAATGGCGGCCAAATCCGAAGAAGAATCAATTGTGTCACTTCACAAATCAATCAAATAATGTTAAAATACTAAAAATAAATAACTGGCCTTTATAAAATTGTGCTGAAATAGTACAGAGTTAAAAATAAATCCACTCTACCAAGACAACTGTTTAGTAGATTATTGAACGGTTTAATATTAGTAATATTACTCGTCGTCCATCATAACAACATTTAAAATTATCTATAAAAGATCGCTCTTAACGATAAGACCGCCCATTATATCAACCTTTGTAAAATCTTATATTTATGTTCTGTAATCTATATGGTGTACCTACATAATATAGAGTATCTATTAACGTTTAATAATTTTACGCAATAGAAAATCAATCTCAGTAAACCCTAAAAACTAATAGCAACGGGATATTGTTTCCCATAGTCGGGATGACGCGTGGGGCGGCATTTTATACGCAGGGATTGCGTCCAGTGGGCCACTGTCAAACGAGAGCTCACTGTGTTCACACGGCCGTCCATAACACATAAAAATCATCTGTTTCGTGCCGAAATATAGGAAATAATCGCGTAAACGAGGATAATGACGCGAGTAGGTGGGGCCGTTCCGAAGACGCCCCTCTAGCTTTTTTTTTCTCGACGTCTGGGCGGCGCAAAGAGAACGCCTCGCGTCCCACGCGCCGAACGCACCGACATGCGCGACCGACCACGCTCTCTATACAAACCGACGGCAACGCGCCGACGGTACACTGACTAAAAACGTAAACAAACAATAAAATGCGAATAAAAAACACGCGACAAACATACACCAAATACAAGAAGCGGCGCGAAAACAGCTAGTTGGATCCACATTTAAATATACACGAACCATATTTAAATAGTTTTAAAAACCTCGTTCTTAATTCAAGTTTGGAACAAACAATAACATTTGGACCTGTTTTTGAAGTGACAGAAACCAGTGCGTTGTGTCAATTTTCGCGGTAAAAGTGACAAGTTGAAACGATGAGCCCGCGTAAAGAGGACCTAGTGTTGCCAACATGAAAAAGTTGCGTGTTTTTATTGCAAATAACAGAATGCAAAGGACAGTTCATGCAGCAATACTTTTCTTATTGGTATTTTTGTTGAATATTGCGAGGTAAGTAATTGGTTCAAACTAAACATTTTTAAACTTTTCCAGAACTGGAAGGCGGCATAGAAAAAAACGTTTGTTGTTATGTATATCATGAAAATTAAATGACAATTATATTAATGAAGCACCAACCATATTCAGGGATGAGCACGAAGGCTCATTAAAACTCGCAGAGCAATAAAAACGGCACAATAGCCACACACATACACAAAGAAAATAAGCCAACAAGCTTCAAACAAATAGGGGTGCAATGAATACCAAACTAAAACATCACGACACCTAATCATGCAAAACGGTCCTAAGTAGACAACACGGCGACTAATGAATAATGATCCGCGTCGCGTAATGTATGGTAATAAATGTAAATTTAAAAGGTGACAATCATTTTGTAGGCCCACCCAATAGCGCTGAGATTTACGTAGTATGTAAATGCGTCGATATGCCACTGCACGCGGTCGCATAATCGTAGGGCTGTTTGCTTCGTGATTGATATTCAGACTCTCGGGATTAGTTGAGACTGGATGAGCTCATTTTATTTGTGTAAGATGGTTTTCGTATCGCTTTTGGTAAAACTTTATTTAATAATTTGATCATTGAACATTGCTTTTCAATTATAACAAAGTTTGTTATGGCAACACACAGTCATTTGCTTCAATATGTCAGTCGCTTCTATTATTATAGAAAGCATCTTCGCTTAATGTTGGATGTGAAAAACAGGTTTTAAGTTATAGGTAGTACGGTTCTTTCTACACTTTATTACTTCCCTTTTTATTAGATACCAGTTAAGTGGGTCAAAAAATTGGTATCTCCGTTCACTCTACATTGAAACTCTTCAATACGTTTCCAAGACAGATTACTTCTTATAACCCGAACACCATTCGAATTGGATTGAAAGGTCAACAACCAATTACATTCAATTAATGCCGGGCTATGAAACCGCAAACAGGTGATATACAGATATATGTATACAGTTTTCGTTTTTTATTTCATTGCCAACTTTGAAAATTTAATGGCTCCACGCCCGTTTATATTCAAACCATACATACTAGTTCAATCTGATTTTATTCACAGAAAATCATTTCACACACTCAAACTTGCTAATATAAACGTAACTTCGTAAAAATGTATTTTATTGTCCGTTATAAAAGGTGCGAAAATCGCACTGGCATGCAATTAGTACACTATTATCTGTTCAAATATCATAAATAGAGAAATATATTTGAATTTCGAACGGTTGAACCGATATCGTATATTCGGAATTCATGGCTGGTTTTAAAATTGCATGGTATTTGGGGAACATGTGAATTTTTAGCTTTAAAAGTAAAGCATTGCCGCATCGAAACGTTTTATGCTGGCATGGTTTTTAGATTTCCTCGCCTCATAAAAGACACCAATGCAAGTCCAATCTTTTAAAGAATATTATTCGAATGGCAAAGGTCAATGTACTTTTAGTAGCAACTTCAGATGAAAATCAAAATTTATTCTACTTTTTTTTTATATATATTATACATAGAGGGTATCAGGTATGAGGTATCAGTGTTGCTATAAGAAAAAATCAAAATATTTCCCAAAGAGTTTTATAGCTGACTGCATTTATAATTCCTTTTATCTTAAAAACTAACAAAAGTCATATAAATATAAAAGAACAGTTACAAGTTTTAGATGTTAATACCTTTCTGAAATATTATTTATTAGCTGTCGTAAATAAATCGCCATTTTGAGACTTTAAGGAAACTTGTAACTTGTTAAAGCCGCTCCTAATTCTTAGCGTAGTATAAAGCTTAGTATTAAATGTACGTGTATTTTAAAGATCTTTAGTTTTATTCTTATGAAATTAAGTAAGTCATCAACATTCTAAACGCTATCTACTCATGTGTTCATCGTTAAAAAGCAGGTATGCAATTCAGGCGTGGTAGAGGTGGAACCTTAAAAAAATTTAAAGAAACATTGTAAAATGCCTCCTATCTCATTTTCTCCCACATTAAATCTTATGTATTTATATGTCTGTCTCTTTTTTCTGTAGCTTTTCCGTTTCATCAACTTTTAAATCACTTATAGGTATGCTAAAGAAGCTTTCACTATAACGAAATTGGCGCCGATTAGGTATCTTGCTCACAAACTAAACTGCAAATAATATAGTATTGTAAAATGTAAAAGCACTGTTCAAGTTTGTGAATGGCACCATGGACTATGGATTTTTTTTTATACAATATGTAAGGAAAACCCTGTCCGATCCGTAAAGGTATTGTTAGGAATCGACAACTGATTCTACTAATGTCGACAAAGCCGGACTAAAGTTTAAAAAAAAACACCCCTTAAAAAAATAAATATTATATTGTAAAACGAGTTAACTTAATAGATGTGCGGTAGTACACCCTTTCGCGGGCGACGGGGGGCAGGGCACGCGACGCGTGGTCGAAACGCATAAGCGTACCGTCAAAATGGTGTCGTCACTTTTTTAAAAATTACCCAATTTCGGGGAAGTTGGAATTCATTCTCGGAAAAAAAGATTATTATAAAATTCATTAGTATTGTTACTATGATGATTACCTACGTAAAATTTTATATCATATTTGGTCATGTGTTTACCTAACCTTTATTATCCTTATGGGTCGGACAGGGTTTTTTTTACATATTGTATATATTTATAACTTGTTTGGCATTACGAGCATGGCAGTTGAGAATTTGTCATGCTCATTCTAATGTCTTGCTGATGGTGGCGCCTCTTATCATACAGAAATAATCACAACACTTCCTCAAGATGTGTAACTTTCAGAATGACTTGTTTTGCTTAATTGAAAACAATTGATTAATAGTCAAACATCAAATCAATCTATCCGGCCTTCTCTCAACTACTTATGTGGAGATCAGCCGCCAGTCTAACCAGATACAGCTAAATATCAATGTTTTACACAAAGTCTGTCGGAACTCTACAACCTTTTGGGACTTGTAGGCTTCTGACTACCCATCACAACTGTCAAAATCTATAAATGAAAGTCAAGACAAATAGCTTGACGTGTTATCTGAAACACATACTTAATACACGATCATCCATCAACGAATCCACCGCAACAAGCATAGCTTAACCTTCGAACGATCTGTGCGGCCGTTATTAGTTACTTATCCTTAATATAGGTACTCTTAAAAAATAAATACATATCTGTAATACATATCTGTAATACTTGTTTATGATCCTCGATGTTTAAGCGCCATTGAAAATCTTCGCTTTGACGTCACAAAAGCAATATAAACCGTTCTTGCATCAGAATCCTACGACTTACTTGTAGTGCAGGCTCCATGAGAATGGCGTATTAAGGTGTAGTTAAAAATTTAACTTAATAGACTCTTTGTAGGTATAGGCCCATAATTGTTATTGGTCATTGTTGTATCAAGCTGAGCAATAACGTAGATTTAGAAGGCGACCACTGGTAGCGATTATTATGTTACAAATGAGTCTAAACTAAACTAAAAATCACCTAAAAATATAGTTTATTATTTATTATATTAAGCTCAACTATTTTATACTAATTAGTAATAAAATAATAATAATAAAATACATACTTATCAACACAATAAAAATAAAATTGGCCAAACAATAAAGATGTCAGAATCAATTGAACTAAATTTTAGTATTTTTTTCACGTAGGTACACCAACTCTATAGGTACAAAATAGTAGATAGTGGACCTTTCCTTTCCTTTTCTTTTGCTTATTTCAAACATGTAAGCCTTGTCCCATAAATAATGAAAACATCAAATTCAACATAAACAAAAAGTGAAAAATTCCGTATAAAACACCTCATATCATGGGCATAGGCACCATCCCTCTAAAAGAAAAAACTTCCAAAAACTACCACGTGGAATCGTGATTGTCAAATTCGATTTTAGTTTTGTCAACTTCATTTTTGAATATAAAATCATTTTTAAAATTTCCATCCAGAGTAGGCGCAAGAGCTTTGGTCACTACAATTGCTGGAGATAGGTTGGCCATTTTACAATAGAAATGAAAAAAAATAATTAAAGAAATAATCTTTTTATATCCCAAACTAAAGTTGATGTTCATTTCATTGTTTCCGTATACACCAGTGCTGCCATCTAGTATCCTATTAATACAACAAAAAAATTACACATCCAGTCAAATTGAATCCTTGTAGAATTAATATTCAGAATCGAAGTTATCGTTCGGTACCTATATCTAATAGCAGCTTAGCTTGTCTGAATATTCTAAGTAGATATTATTTATAACAAAAGAATTTATAAGCTTATGAAATTTCATGAAAAGCGGTATTAATATTCGTAAAGTAATTACAATTTACTAAGTATTCAGAAAATGGGTTCGACGGATTAATAATTGATTTTATTCGTTATTTACAACTTCCTTTTTTAGAGAACCTTAAGTGTTTATTCCTTTCTATGTATAATTTAACTTAAATGACTAAGTAATCTAATAAAGAAAACGCAAGGAAATAAGATGGGTTTTTTCTGCTATGGCTAAACAGTGGATAATGCACACATTGTTACCATGACAGTCTCTGTGGCGTAGCGATAGCGACGCGGTCCCTGCTCAAGGAGGCGCGGGTTCGATCCCCACGCAGTGCAAATATTTGTATGCATGAATATAAACATTTGCACTGGTCTGGTCGTGCCACGGAAAGCACGTTAAGCCGTTGGTCCCGTTTGCCATACGAACATCTAATTGCAGTCGTTACGGTTTGTTGGAGCCCTCAAAAGTCCAACAGTTGGTCTAACTGCAATACTTCGATATCGCCTTCGAGTTGTGGAGGTCAGACGGCAGTCGCTTCACGGATAATATCGAAGTTTAGACAAAATCAGCAGTTAGACTGGTGAAGCGGACCCCAGACTCCAAAGCTGAAAAAGCTTCGGATGCGACTGGTATTAAGATTAAGATTATGATGATGATGCCATCCGTCGAAAATTCAAGGACATGTAGGTATGGAAAAAGTCTAGAGTTAAGACCTGATTAAAAATATGGTCAGGCGCTGAGACAAGATTAAATTAATATTTATCTTCTGGCTTTTTCTTGATTAAAAAGAAAGAAAAATCCGCATTGAACTTAAATGTAGGTTAGATTGTGAACAAGAGAATCCACGCCATGGTATGGTAAGTGAGTTACCCAAATACTCCGTACCTTTTTTTTGTGTTGGGATGGGAAATCATCAAATGACTTCTCCCGTTCTGGGCAGAGCGGAAGGGCGTGTCAGACTTTTACTGACTAAAACCCACCCGTGTTTCTTCACTTGCCTGTGCGACGGCCAGGGCCACGGTTTCTTGTTTAACTAACCCGCAACCCTGACCCAGGAGGCATCGGTCTTCGTGGACCCCGTCACGACGTGCTGAAATCTCTTTGAGGCGCGCGTGAAACACGACGCGCCGTCGACTCGGGCCTGGTCCTTATCGAGCGGCGAGCTGCCCACTGCTCACAGCCCGCAGGCCCGCGCCTACGGTGGCTGGGAGTTTAGTGTCATCTCCCGACCAGGGCGTCTCCTGCGGCGGCTAGTGGCGTGAGGACGCTGGGATTCCCGTTGCCTCACGCGCTCCGCCTCCTCCTTTGAAAAAATCCGCATTGAACTTAAATTTATTTTAGTTTGTGAACATGAGAATCCACGCCATGGTATGGTGAGTTACCCAAATACTCCGTACCTTATGTTGTTGTTATCACCGCTTCCCTGAACCTTACGAGGCTCACAGAAATCTATATCAATACTAATACTTTAAAGAAGCAAAAGAGGTTGTTTATTAACCAACTTCAAAAAAACTTTTTTACAAAAAAAACAACCGACTTCCAAAAACCACTACAAAGTGAAAAATAAGTAATTTCGGAAGTCGGTGTCTTTGGTTTTGTATATTCGTTTTTTGACACCGACTTCCGAAATTACTTATTTTTCACTTTGTGGTTTTTGGAAGTCGGTTGTTTTTTTTTTTTGTAAAAAAGTTTTTATTTTACACTTTTTAGTTGTTAAAAGTACTATGTATTCAGTTGCATCCGTTCAGACTGGAAGCTGACGCAAATATAGTTGGGAAACGACGTAATTTTGTTTACTTTAATTTTTACCCGTAAGTATACCCTCAACTGCCTGTGGTCTTCATCATCAAATTTACTGCAGACCATTATTTTAACCCAATGGGTGCAAAGGTCTCATCAATATAAATGAATGAAGTCCAACCACAAAGTAGCTACTGTAAACCGTTGAGGAGTTCCCGGAACTGGCCTTTGTCTTCATCATCAGAGCTTTTATGACAGTCACAACCCATCTAAGTGTAAAGTTCTTATCAATACAAATTAATGGAGCCCAAACACAAGGCAGCTGCTGTGAATTGTTGAGGAGTTCCTTCGACTGTCTCCCGACTCTATCATCAGATCTACTCCAGACCTTTATTAAATTGTAGTGCTTTATAATACTTAATGAAAATGCTAAGAAATGCACTAGTCGCCCCTGCAACTTTTGAAAGTTCCCCATGTTTTCTCTGGTCTTCCACTATCAAACCCTGATATCCTTATAATGGGACCACCTTGGGAACGTCTTCTTT
This sequence comes from Sesamia nonagrioides, assembly GCA_017933935.1. NCBI lineage: Eukaryota > Metazoa > Arthropoda > Insecta > Lepidoptera > Noctuidae > Sesamia > Sesamia nonagrioides. The sequence continues at coordinate 487,567 of JADWQK010001079.1, read as the reverse complement.
CCAACAGAAAAAGAATTTTCAAAATCGGTTCATAAACGACGAAGTTATGCGCGAACAAACATAATAAAAAAAAAAAAAAAGCATATATACGGTCGAATTGAGTAACCTCCTCCTTTTTGAAGTCGGTTAAAAAAGGAGGAGGTTACTCAATTCGACCGTATATATGCTTTTTTTATGTTTGTTCGCGCATAACTTCGTCGTTTATGAACCGATTTTGATAATTCTTTTTCTTTATATTGATGAGACCTTTGCACAGTTTGCACCCATTGGGTTAAAATAAAGGTCTACAGTAAATTTGATGATGAAGACCATAGGCAATCGAGGGAATACTTACGGGTAAAAATTAAAGAAAACAAAATTACGTCGTTTCCCAACTATATTTGCGTCAGCTTCCAGTCTGACCGGATGCAACTGATTACATAGTACTTTTAACAACTAAAAAGTGTAAAATAAAAACTTTTTTACAAAAAAACAACCGACTTCCAAAAAACACTACAAAGTGAAAAATAACTAATTTCGGAAGTCGGTGTCAAAAACGAATATACAAAAACCAAAGACACCGACTTCCGAAATTAGTTATTTTTCACTTTGTAGTGTTTTTTGGAAGTCGGTTGTTTTTTTGTAAAAAAGTTTTTATTTTACACTTTTTAGTTGTTAAAAGTACTATGTAATCAGTTGCATCCGGTCAGACTGGAAGCTGACGCAAATATAGTTGGGAAACGACGTAATTTTGTTTTCTTTAATTTTTACCCGTAAGTATTCCCTCGATTGCCTATGGTCTTCATCATCAAATTTACTGTAGACCTTTATTTTAACCCAATGGGTGCAAACTGTGCAAAGGTCTCATCAATATAAAGAAAAAGAATTATCAAAATCGGTTCATAAACGACGAAGTTATGCGCGAACAAACATAAAAAAAGCATATATACGGTCGAATTGAGTAACCTCCTCCTTTCTTCTCTTCCTCGGAAGTCGGTGTCAAAAACGAATATACAAAAACCAAAGACACCGACTTCCGAAATTAGTTATTTTTCACTTTGTAGTGTTTTTTGGAAGTCGGTTGTTTTTTTGTAAAAAAGTTTTTACTATGTAAGATTGCATGTTAGGGTAAACTCTGAAAATAACAGTTAAATTTTAAAAAGAAAGGTCGTGCATTCTATATTAGAATGTGGAGATTCAGAGGAGAGTGTACATAAATTCATTTTAAAAACCCAATTTTCGACGATGATGGGCGTTAAACATTATGCTACTGGGATTAGGTATCAAGCTAAATGAAATAGAAAGAACGCTAAACGAAACGATGTAGTAGTGCTGGCAGGTGATGCGATGCGATGCTACGCGGTAAGTCGAGACAGTAAGAAATTTAACGCCGACAGAGTCGCTAACAGTGCAAGCATTAAATATTCCAACTATATTTGTAACAAGGAAATGTCAAAAGTCTCGACCGCTGGTGGTCCGAATACTCGACATTTTAATCGAAAAGTGAAATTAAACCACTTTCTACAAGCGGAACGATATAAAAAAAAATACATAAAATAAATCTTATCATTACCACGCAAAGAGCAGGACAAATTAATGTATTTTAAATAACAATAAATAGCGGTGATTTGTCGATACAACTTGGTACGCTGAAGCCTCGGAGACTCGCGATAGGGTGATATTATCCGATTTATGCACATATTAACACTTATCGGCCTAATTGCTACTGTTCCAACATTATTCAACGTACCACAAATTAAGTGTATCTCATAGAAGAGTATAAATCCCACTGTGGGTACGCCGTACCCATATACATTGTTAGTACACGGAATTTCAATCAGACCCGCGCGTTTAATGCGATAAAAGTCGTAACTTGAGCCCGTGAGCAAGCAATTTTGCCACTTATGAAATTTAGTTTGAGTTGGATTTTCCGTCCATGCTCAAAAGGTAAGGCATTTTAAATCTCAGTGTTAGAGAGGATAAAAGTATTTGCGGAATTGTCGGCACGCAAAGAGAAACAAGGCAAGTAGCTGTAATTTGTATTGAAATAACCTTTCTGAATGGGTATCGTAGCATTTCATCAGGCCGACAACGCCAGCGGATTTATTATTTTTTACCGTCGACGGTATTAAAGTACGAAATTATTGTTTTTATCTCGTCATGTGGAATTTTTGAAGCAATTATTAAGTATCGCGCTATATTTTAATTGGATCAGTCGGGTTTAACGACTTTGGGTGAAACATTAGGCGTTTGCTAAATCTTCTGGTGTGTGACTGGTTTTTTGGTGTACCAAGCTTATTTTGCAAACATTTACCTTTATTGGGATGTAAACATTTCGATTTAAATGCTTTTATTACGCGCGCCTGGCATTGGACGTAATTGTATTTAATTTTGCATTCTGCTCGGACAAAAATGGCTCTGTTGCGTTCTTGGAATGTTTTGTTTATGGTAGGTATTGTTTTTTTTTTTAATATTACCGTGGTCAATGGTCAATAATAAAGAAGGAAGTATGTAATACTGCCAAACTTGAAAGACGTATGACTCTAAAGTAACTTTATAACGCAGTTATTACAGATATTAAATAATCATGTAAATGTAGCGAAAAACTTATCTACTTACATGAAAATAGAAAACAAAAGATTCATGGTTTTATAATTTACACTACTAAAAATTAAAATAGGACGAAAAAGTGGGAAACTTTAGGTAATTTCCAAATGCGTAGATATTTTCCAAAAAGGACATAAGCACAATGAAATCGCGAAATCTCACAATTATGCAAAGGAATCTTATTGTTAATGCTGTCAAAAATCTACTGAAAAACAATTTGCAAAACTGTTTTGGCACACCATTAACCTTTTTTGACCGAAGACCAAACTGGTTTGACCCAAGATCTATTTTGACCCAAGATTAATCTGTTTTGACTCAAGACCAAATGCTTTTGAAACAAAACGAAACTGTTTTAACCAATTAGGAACAAAACTACTATTCTATTAGATACATACTTCTATATTGACAAGTCTGTTTTGTCTCTGGTATAGGCACTGTCTTAGTCCCACCCTGTGTATGTAATGATACGACACACCGTGGGAAGGGACGAGATAACTCAACAGTTATGCAAAGACGGAAAACTGTATTTAACTTGAGGTACGATTGTTTTTAGAGTTCCTTATTAAAAATTAAAAATTGTCATTAAACTGAATTAAATTTAAATTAAAGCGGAGGTTTTCTTTTGTTTTGTAATTGAAATGTGTTTGTATCACCTACTGTTGGTAATCCCACTAATATTAACTAATAAGAAAGTAATTTTCGAATTTCGACTAAGACACTGAAAAGCATGAAATAAAAACTTTTTACAAAAATATAGAAACCGACTTCAAAAAAACACTTAAAAGGAAAAAATAATTTTACTTTTGTCACGGCTCTAGAAGTCAGTGGCGAGCTAAACAAAAGAAACAGAGCCATGACAAAAATAAAATTATTTTTCCCTTTTAAGTGTTTTTTTGAATTCGGTATCTATTTTTTTGTAAAAAGTTTTTATTTCATGCTTTTCAGTGTCTTAGTCGAAATTCGAAAATTACTTTCTTCACCTCATAACAATAGTGGCAGCCATAACCCATGTTAGAATAAGTTCTCATCAATACCTACGAAAAAAATCCCTATGTCAAAAACTACTGAACCGATTTTGATGAAACTTACAGTATTCCCTAAGTTGTAATAATCGGATTTGTAGTTCCGGAAATATGCTCGCACAAACATAAAAATATACATACACTTGAAATTTGACTTACATACATACGGGTCGAACTGACAACCTCCTTTTTTTTGAAGTCGGTTAAAAAGGTGAAAGTATGGATGGGTGGATGTTTGTTAGGTACCAACTCTTTCACGGAAAAACTACAGAGCATATTTCTATGAAATTTGGCTAATTGATGGTTTATAGCAAGTATTAACATAGAGGAGTTTTTCTTACGACATTCCTACGAGATCGAACCTTACACAGATAAAACAAAGTTTCATAATCTACTAACAAAATGGCGTGATTATGACTTTCCAGTGGTCAATCACTGACACTCGACTCTACATTAATAAATGTTCAAATTGGGTATTAATTTCTAGAAAATCATTTCTATTAACGGGTTTCATAATAATGGCAATACGGCAATGTTATTCTATCACCATTCCATTATGAGATCACTGAGGTAATTGATCGATCATTATGAATTTAGCAGATTACGAACTTTTAAGCACAATGACAATGAAATAACAATGGAATTGTGTTGGAATGACAAATTTATAAAAATAGCAGACTATGGCTCCAGGTCGTTGGCCCACCTTGTCAGCTTGTCGGGGGCCTACCCACGCTGCGTCTGTGTCCATTTGCTTAAAAATAAATCTCCCAGGCTGTACCTACCTACTGAACATTCAGTCTTAAAATCAATTCACACTTGACCATACTAAATTAAGAACAAACGCCTTTGTGATAAGAAATCTATGTACACAGTTAAATAGTCCATGCATGCCTCGCCCTTAGAATATGTAGTGTCCAAACAAACCGAGGCATTCATTTATCATAGGTTTATTGTGAAATCCAATTTCGTTAGAAAACTACTTATCTATTCTAATATATATAGCTGAAGAGTTTGTTTGTTTGTTTGAACGCGCTAATCTCATACTGGTCCGATTTGAAAAATTCCTTTAGCGATGGATAGCCCATTAATCCAGGAAGGCTTAAGGCTATATAACATCACGCTGCGACCAATAGGAGCGGAGCATACAAAAATAATACATATCGAAACCTACGCGGGTGAAACTGTGGGGCGCAGCTAGTTATTAAATAAAATTCTACCCAACCTTTTGGGGAAGTACAGAGTGAGTTTTAAACGTTATTCTCCATTCGCGAAACAGAGTTTAAAAAGGTTGTTTTTAAGCTACATTTTGTAATAAAAGTAAAATAGATATACATAGGCCTCCCCCAAGGATGTCCACGACGACCGGTCCTGGTGTCGTATAACGACAAGAAAAGACTTTAGACTGTCATATAACGACAAGAAAAGACTTTAGAGGGAGACAGTATTTATTAAGTATACAGAAAAGACAAGATGGAAGTATAAAAATGAATAATGTAGATGAATGATTGATGGGTGATGGTGAAGGGCGGCCCCTGGCGGACCGGCGACAGCAACAGACGAGCGGCCCTGGCGGACCGGCGACAGCAACAGACGAGCGGCCCTGGTGGACCGGCGACAGCAACGGACGAGCGGCCCTGGTGGACCGGCGACAGCAACGGACGAGCGGCCCTGGTGGACCGGCGACAGCAACGGACGAGCGGCCCTGGTGGACCGGCGACAGCAACACGAGCGGCCCTGGTGGACCGGCGGCAGCTACGGAGAGCGGCCCTGGTGGACCGGCGGCAGCTACGGAGGAGCGGCCCTGGTGGACCGGCCCTGGTGGACCGGCGGCAGTACAGAGGAGCGGCCCTGGTGGACCGGCGGCAGCAACGGAAGAACGGCCCTGGTGGACCGGCGGCAGGTACGGAAGAGGGACTGCCCCGGCGTCACAAGGCCGGCAGCAGTCGAGGGCTCCGGCGGCAAAGGGCCAGGCAGCTCCAGGCGCACCAGTTATATAGAGACTGGCACAGCAGGAAACACCCTAGAAGGGCTCTCGAGGCAGCGTTTACTGGAGACCTACTTTTAAGAGGCTTGTTTGGAAGCCAGAGCTCGACTGACCACTGCTCTGCGATGATTTCTAAAGAAACCTCGCAGAACGGTTGGAGGTCGAAATTTAAAATATTCGAAAATATGGACGAGGAACGGTAAATAATTTTACCATAAAAGAGTTCGAATAACAATTATAAAATAAAAATAGCAGACCAACAAGAATTTTGATGAGAAGGTTGTCATAGATACATCATCAACAATGTTGTCAAAAAATGTCAAAATAATGAAAATGTTCTGTAACAATGTAAATATAAATGGTATTAAATTAAAAAGTGCAGTGTTTGATAGGAAAAAGTGATACAGTCCTGCATAGGTACGGCTTCCTACGCTAAGGGGTCACTAAGTCGCCGAAACTTAGGCTTAAAGTTGAGGACTGTGACTGTGAACTGAAAAATGAGCCCTGGTGTAGTGGAATATGATCAAAACAGAGCCTCATAGTAATGGAATGCATATTATGGACCGTGGAAATGAATGATACATATATAAGTATGAATATGAGTATAAATAATAAGTGTAAGTATATCTGAATATATACATAACATTACATTTTCCCCCCGACCCTGGAAAAATTTTCAACTGTAGAAAATTTTCTAATAAGATTTCAAGTAGGGACTGTAAAACAACACTTCACACATTCATCCATCTCCATTCACCCATTCATACCACCTATCTCTTTCAAGCAATCCTCTTCATACAGGTATGGGTGGAGTTCACAGTTGATGACTGCCACTCATAGAAGTGTGTTTTAGAATGACGACAAGGCTTATTTTTGGAGTTGTCAGCCGCTCCAGACTGGAAGGAAAAAAAAAAAAGGAAACATTAGATAAAGTAGAAATTTAAGCTCCTAGAAGAGCGAAAGAGTTAGCATTTGGTTTAGGCTTATTTAAGGAGTCACCAACCGCTCCTGCATAGGCTTATTTAATGAGTTGCAATCCGCTCCATACGGTAAAAGAATGAGACTTAAGAGTAGGGTCGAGCAAATGTAATGTAATGTTTGTGTAGTGAGTGATGTTTATATATAATATAAAAAATAAATAAGATGTGCAGCTGTAAACAAAAGAAAGAAGTAATATTTACATAAATAATTAGTACATAAAGTAATTGACATTAATAAGAATCGTTTTTCAAAGAATTGAAAGTTTCAAAGTTAAAATATCTTCCGATGGTGCAGCGGGAGCTAGCAGAAGCATCTGCCTCTTTAACAATATAACTGTTTTTGCTGGTTCCTCCAGTCTAATTGTAACTTCATATTCAAGATCGTTTTTATTTCAGAGTTCAAATTTGATTGGACGAGACATATTTAAGTGTAAGTTAGAAAAAAAAAAAAAAGCTAGTTGAAGTATGTAAAAGTATACCTTGTTTTCCTGTTAGGGAAAAAAAGAAAATTAAGTTAGGTGTAGTATGTATATATGAGTGAATGAATTATGTGTGGTTAAGAGAAAATGCAAGGGATAGAATAGCCAAAATATTTAACCAAAGAGCTGAGAATGTACGACACTAGACGAAGTGTTTCTTTTGAATTTAGGAAGTTAAGGGGGTGCAGGAAATTTTAGTTGGGCGCCAAACTGTCGTATAACGACAAGAAAAGACTTTAGACTGTCATATAACGACAAGAAAAGACTTTAGAGGGAGACAGTATTTATTAAGTATACAGAAAAGACAAGATGGAAGTATAAAAATGAATAATGTAGATGAATGATTGATGGGTGATGGTGAAGGGCGGCCCCTGGCGGACCGGCGACAGCAACAGACGAGCGGCCCTGGCGGACCGGCGACAGCAACAGACGAGCGGCCCTGGTGGACCGGCGACAGCAACGGACGAGCGGCCCTGGTGGACCGGCGACAGCAACGGACGAGCGGCCCTGGTGGACCGGCGACAGCAACGGACGAGCGGCCCTGGTGGACCGGCGGCAGCTACAGAGCGGCCCTGGTGGACCGGCGGCAGCTACGGAGAAGCGGCCCTGGTGGACCGGCGGCAGCTACGAGGAGCGGCCCTGGTGGACCGGCGTCAGCTACAGAAGAACGGCCCTGGTGGACCGGCGGCAGCTACAGAAGAACGGCCCTGGTGGACCGGCGGCAGCTACAGAGGAGCGGCCCTGGTGGACCGGCGGCAGCTACAGAGGAGCGGCCCTGGTGGACCGGCGGCAGCAACGGAAGAACGGCCCTGGTGGACCGGCGGCAGGTACAGAGGAGCGGCCCTGGTGGACCGGCGGCAGCAACGGAAGAACGGCCCTGGTGGACCGGCGGCAGGTACAGAGGAGGGACTGCCCCGGCGTCACAAGGCCGGCAGCAGTCGAGGGCTCCGGCGGCAAAGGGCCAGGCAGCTCCAGGCGCACCAGTTATATAGAGACTGGCACAGCAGGAAACACCCTAGAAGGGCTCTCGAGGCAGCGTTTACTGAAGACCTACTTTTAAGAGGCTTGTTTGGAAGCCAGAGCTCGACTGACCACTGCTCTGCGATGATTTCTAAAGAAACCTCGCAGAACAGTTGGAGGACGAAATTTAAAATATTCGAAAATATGGACGAGGAACGGTAAATAATTTTACCATAAAAGAGTTCGAATAACAATTATAAAATAAAAATAGCAGACCAACAAGAATTTTGATGAGAAGGTTGTCATAGATACATCATCAACAATGTTGTCAAAAAATGTCAAAATAATGAAAATGTTCTGTAACAATGTAAATATAAATGGTATTAAATTAAAAAGTGCTGTGTTTGATAGAAAAAAGTGATACAGTCCTGCATAGGTACGGCTTCCTACGCTAAGGGGTCACTAAGTCGCCGAAACTTAGGCTTAAAGTTGAGGACTGTGACTGTGAACTGAAAAATGAGCCCTGGTGTAGTGGAATATGATCAAAACAGAGCTTCATAGTAATTGAATGCATATTATGGACCGTGGAAATGAATGATACATATATAAGTATGAATATGAGTATAAATAATAAGTGTAAGTATATCTGAATATATACATAACATTACACTGGGCCTACCGTATCCAGCGGTTTCCTGCGACCTTCACCAGGTCGTCAGTCCACCTTATCATAGGCCTACCGACGCTGCGTCTTCTGGTCGTCGGTGAGATCCTTCGGGGAGGCCTATGTCCAGCAGTGGACGTCTTTCGGCTGAAATGATGATAATGATGATGAGATATAAATACGAGTATATTGTGCTTTGTTACAGTTAAGATCGATAGAATCGAGTTATTTCGACATATATCACCCGTATACTTAACTCATTTGAACTATCTATCTTCTGAATTAAATAAATTATTCAGTTTTACGTAAACAATCAATTTGCTATCTTTACTTATTTACATAATTATCTTTGGTGTACCTATGTAAAAGTTTATATTTGAGCCATAATTTATTTAAAAAATCGAATTTAACTCTGTGCTTCTCTGTCTCTATGGACCTCTTTTGTGTAAAGCTAACGCGAATATAGTGAAATGAAAATGGTGAACTTAATTCTCTATGAATACCTACATTCCCTGTGTCGGGAGTAGCCACTAGGAATCCAAGTGTGGGGTCCTAGGATTAAAATGTAGCACCTGAGGCATCTATGAAGTATACTAGATTCTTACCAATTTTGACGATTATTAGTGCTACTAAATAACTAAATTTTGATCATTTTACAGCTTATTTATAGCTTAACAAACATAGCACGTTTGTACTTCCAACAATTATGTGGAACCCTAACCTAACAAAGAGGTTTATTCTATACAAAATCTAAGAATAAAAAGCGAAAGCAACACATGATAGAAATGACTCCTTAAAAATAGATAATAAGATAGATTTAGAAAAACATAGAGAACAATTGTATATCTTCTCTTTTATGTAATGAGTTTTAAGCGTGACGCGTCCTAGATGCCTCCTATGAACTCTTACATAAAAATTTAATAAACGCTCTATTTTTGAATATCAATCTATCCACAGATAAAAAGAATGCTAACAGACGGGTAAATCCGAAACGTTAACACTTAAAAAACACGTGCGCAGTTTATCAGTGTCGATCGGGCCACAGTCGCGTACATCTGATGAACCAAGTACCTACGTGCGGCCATAGTTTTTATTTAATCTGTGACACTTCCTGTCATGTCCCATCTAGTTCTATGATGTATTTTATGTTGGAAACTAGGTTTTTGACGAGATTTTTGTCACGAGTTTTTGTGAAGGTATTTTCTATGTAGGTATACCTTTTTATGCAATATTTGGTTAGTTAAATAAAAGGACATAAGGATGACGCTTTTCTTATTGAGGAATAGAATATAGTATCGCAACAGGCACTTAACATGAAAATGTTAGTTACTGTACTTATATTGTTTTTTTTTTTTACTGGACAGGCAGCTGTGCTCCTGGAGAGTTTGTTGTTCCACTTCTTCCTAGCGAAAGCACTAGAAAGTGGTCAAGGACGCTTGACGTGACGTGGTGGTGACTTTGACCTTCAAAAACTACTAACTGTTACTCAACCAAATTTGAATAAATGACTTCTGATTTTGAATTCATTTATTACTGACTTAAAAGAAAGTACTAACTTTCTAAAGCTTTTGCTTTCTATTCTACTAGCTGCGCCACGCGGAATCACGCGTGTTTTTTTTTTTAATATGCGCCGCTACTATTAGTCGTAGCGTGATGTTATACAGCCTATAGTCTTTCTGGATTAATGGGCTATCCAACACAACAAGAATTTTTCAAATCGGACCAGTAGTTCCTGTGATTAGCGCGTTCAAACAAACAAACTAACTTTTCAGCTTTATACATTAGTATAGATTATATTCAGGCTCAAACCCTAAACTTTATATGCAGGGTAACAGATAAACAACTAAGTAACATTTTGCCATTTCTGAGCTAAAGCCTCACCACAAAACTTTACAGCAAAAACTTCCGAAGTATTTAAAACTGAATTTAATAATAAATTTCAAAAGTCTGTAAAATTCCTCTGCCCTCGGTCGTCTAACGAAAACATTTCACAGGCATCCACAACGAAGCTCATAACTTTTCAATCGAGACTTAATTATAAAATTGCTCGAAACATTTTCACATACCATTGAAAATATTAGCTACTGACTAAACAAACAAATTGTTTCCATTCCAAAACTATTTAAACAACGCGATCCCATCGGAAACTCGTGTGGAATCAGATATAAATTAATTTGTGTGACTTTAATTATGAGAATAGCCCAATTAGTGGGACACGGTAGTGTGACGTCATATTAATATTTGTGTTGCCAGATTGATCATTAGTTATTAATTATTATTCTTGTCGCCATTTGTAAGAGGTAGCGATAGTTTTGAATAAATTAACGCTAATTATTTGGCCCCAATGCGTGCTGTGCGGTCAAATTATATCATTCATTTTGGTTGAGTGCGATCGAGATGTTAGGCGGGTGGTCTTTTCAATATTTAAGTACCATTTTTTTACCGCTGATTTGTTATCTACAAAATATATCTACAAATATTAAACGAGGTCTTAATTTTTGACAAGTAGTAGTCCAATGGTGCCTTGTGTATTTCATCACCACTGCTCTCAAGACGAAGAACAAAAACGTCGTGAAGGAACTGGCATGTAGGTACTAGAATCAAAATTTCGAAGACATGGGATATTTATTTATTCATTTAATTCAAGCCACTGGGGCCCATAGAAAATATATCCCCTAATTCAGACTGGGGCCGTTTGGTGGATTATGCTGCCAAATCTCTCTCACAGAAGGAAGGTAAGTATTTGTATAAAAAAAAACTACGAGGGTCCACGAAGACCGATGCCTCCTGGGTCAGGGTTGCGGGTTGGTTGGTTAAAAAAGAAACCGTCGCCCTGGCACACAGGCAAGTGAAGAAACACGGGTGGGGTTTAAATAGTCAGTAAAAGTCTGAGACGCTCTTGCCTTTTGCTCAGAGCGGGAGACGTCATTTTAAGATTTCGCATCGAGAACCAAAAAAACCGAACCCTCTTCTTCCATCTAACTCTTAACTTTACTTCCAGTTCCCGAGACAACATGCTGCCAAGTCACGTGAAGCTCAGCTCATCCCTCACCTGCCGCCTCGTTGGAGGCCTGACCAGGGAACAGAGAACCGTCTGTCACGAATCACCCGATACTGTCGCCATAGCCTTCGAGGGTCTACAGCTAGCGGTCAAGGAATGCCAACATCAGTTTCGTTGGCACCGGTGGAACTGTTCCAGTCTTTTGATCAAGAACAGCAATCCTCACAGCAGTTCTATTATGAAAAGAGGTTAGTTTTGCTAATATGTGCAGTATCCGGCCGGATAGCGGCCAAGCACTAGTTTATAATCTTAAAAAAAAAAATATGTGGCCTCTTATTACAAATAATGATTTCCTGTAGATATGAAGCTCAATTCTCATAATTTTAAAAACTTTCCTATGAACGTTCTAATCGGAAATGTGGGGAAATGAGCATTTTGACAGATTGAGACTCGGTTTTCAATTACTGTGATTGGCTTTCTGGTTTAAGCCACCGAGCTAGTTATTGAATTTAGAACCAAAGTAAAGTTCAAAGTATCAAAGTAAAGTTCGAAATACTGGCTGAAACTTTTAAGCTAAAACTGATTAATTTTCATTTTGTAATAAAACATAAACCATTTTAGGATTTTGCACAAAATCAATAGCAGAAAGTTAACATCCGACTCCATCTATGAGTGTCACAAAAGTCATGCTACGCTTCATTTGAAGGAATAGGAAAACAGAATAATGACGTCGCCAAAGGCGGTTTAGAGTGAGTAAAATAGACAAGGATACCTCGTAATCTAGTCGAAGGCACCTCGCTTAATTATGCCTGGCCATAGGTGCACCAGAAAAACGCCACTCTCCTTAAGAATATACGAGCTGAAATTAAGCCTTCAAAATCATAAATATTAGGTCCTTACATATGAAATCAATTAGTATCAAAAAACAAAAGAAATACGGTTTTCGAGACACAAATTGATGAGTAAATAGCTGTATAAATTTGAATTTGGAATTCTAAACCAAAGAGGAGATATTTGAGATCAAAGTGGCCAGTACGACAAAACGCCAATTTCAATGTAAGGACCTAATACATGTACAAATAAATGTGTAAATTACCTATATCATGATGGTATTGCTACCATCATGATATAATTTCCATGAACGTAAGTGGCAGCACCATTGACGATATTACGAAAACCAGTCCCACATAAACGTAACTCCATAATACTTTTTTTATATATTAAAATAAACGCTACTAAAATTTCAAACCAATCGCGATCAACCATTACAATCCGAATTTATTACGACGAAAAATTATTCACGCACATTAAGAGGCCACCGGTGAACGGACATATGCACGTATTATGTTCTTAATAAATGTATTTACTGAGTCGTCCGTCTTTATGCCCTATCTTCGGGTGTGAAAAGGCTTTGTCGACCTCATTTTTTCCACAATCATCGCACACGTTGACGGGAAAATTTACGAGCATGGAAGATGGGAGACAACAAATAATAAGCTGGTGGTGTCCAGGTGGGGCTCGCACCCGCGCCCCGCGATTTCACGCTACGTGTGGGTCCGTTGGGTTCCCCTCCCACCGCAGCCGTGCCCCGTCCCTCTAGCCGTTCAACCAATTAATACCTTAACTGGAATTGCCTGGACTTGAGTACCAACGGAGTTACTCAATTTTCTCCACGCCCTTTTATTGCTGCGCACATTTTAATAACAGTTGAAATTCTTCATTAAACCCAGATTGAATAATACACGTTTTTAAAATAGACACACTCACATATAAAACATAATTGACGATTGAAATAGTGAGAGATCAAACTTAAGAATGTTATTTGGTCCATTGTGTCGTCGACATTATTAGTATTGATAATGCCCGTAACGACACCTTCCGGCCCTTCAGCGACACGACTGTGTTTAAATTGAAAATTTGTGAAAAAAGCAGCGTAACTAAACACTTAAACATCTTTCTTAACGTGCCCATTGTTGGGGTCCCGAATTGAAACGCCGACGGGAGAGTGAAACGAAAAAAAGTGAAGAACAAATCGAGATGCTTTTAAATAGGATAATAGCGATCGATGATCGAAGAAGAAAGATAATAATGATTCCGGACCGTTGGTTTTTTTGTCCGAACGTGTAGGATCGATGAAAGAGCCTTGTGGACGGATGGCATTCTGGATATATCACGGGATTTGTTCCGCTTCCCCGAGATCCTCCACACGTTGTTAGCGCTGTTGTACGTGACGCTGTTACAATATACTGTCAAAGATTTAATGACTTTTGTGCGGCTAATGAGACTATTGTCGGAAAAGTTTTTCGCCTCGGGCGTTAATAGTTTGGATGGTAGGTGAGATTAGCGTGAGATGTGTGGGTCGGCGCGTCGGCTGTCGGCGGAGTCGCGTGAGAGAATGGCGCGCGTCGGGGCACACAGGGTGGCGAACATGCGTCGATACAAATCTGACGGCGCTCGCGCACGTGACGTGAATTCACGACGCGAATGTGTCATAAAAAAGTGACATTTATTGGCGTTTTATATCAACAAGATGTCGTCAGGTGACGAAGTGCCGACGACAATGTGGTTATGATGTTGCAAAAACATGATGCGTTGTTGTCTTATCTGACGATGTGTCGTGGGAACTTAGTCGGCAAGACGAGACGACTTTATTAAAAAAGAATCGGACAATTTTTTCATGAATCTTGTGTCATGTTAATAAATTGTGGACAATATAAAGCGCTTTAAGTGAGACGTCAAAATTCTTATTCTTTAATTTGCGGTTGCGCTGACTTGAGGCCGGTGAAATGTCAAGACGAATACCGATAAAGCGCCATCATTGACCTAAAATAACAACTTTTAAAAGGATTTAAACAAAAACTTGGACGTGTCGAAATGTCTCAATGCGATGTAGCTCAGCCCTCTAATGGTCGCGATAACATCTTCCTCGGTGCGTTACCGAATCGTGCTCCTTCAGATGCCTCACAACAGTCACAACTGTGAGAAAAAACACACAAAAGACCCATAAAAACATGAATTTGTCCAAAGTTCCCAGTTTTAGACGTGACATCGAGTGGGCTTTTTTTGTTTGGCCCTTTTTGTTCCCTGTCAGATTAGAGTCCGCTTTTAAGGGTTAATTAAGTCAAGAAGTGTCTTAGTGATCTCGCGGAAAAGTGGAATGATGATTCAGCCAAGAGGATGTTTTAACTTGAATTTATTTTGTTTTCTGAATTTAAAGTAAAATGTTTTTGTTACTTGATTATTATACAATAAAGAAAAGGACAGAAGATGAATATCTGTTTAGTTTGTGAACAAAAGAACCGGAATACCTCTTTTTTACGATAATTATTCGTGGAGAGAAATAATTTCAAGGTTGACATATTTTCTTAACACCGCCACCTATTAGATGTTTAGCGAAAGGTTCTGCTGAGATGGACTTACATACCTATGTATCATTATCCCTGTAATGTTAAAAAGCTTATACGACGCAATCGGTAGGGCGCTACTGATAGGCTGGGAAACTACGGTCAGGAACACCTGAACGACTGCAGCGCTAGCAGTAGATTCTAGCCCATGATCTGTTGTTACATTACCCCACCTCATGACTTACGGAGCCGGGATGTGGACACTAACGGTCAGACTAGTCCATCAGTTTAAAGTCGCTCAGCAAGCTATGGAGCGGGCTATGTTGGGCGTCTCTCTGAAGGACCGCATCAGAAATGAGGTGATCCGACAGAGGACCAGACTCACCGACATAGCTGAGAGGATTAGCAAGCTGAAGTGGCAATGGGCTGGTCACATATGCCGCAGGACCGACAACCGTTGGGGTAAACGAGTCCTCGAGTGGAGACCGCGCCTCGGCAAACGTAGCGTAGGACGCCCTTGGGCGAGATGGAGCGACGACATCAAAAAGGTGGCTGGTAGTGGTTGGCGGAGAACTGCTCAGAATCGAGCTTGTTGGCGTGCCATGAAGGAGGCCTATGTCCAGCAGTGGATGAGTAAAAGCTGATGATGATTACCCCCCCTAGGAGATAGGGTACCTACCGTTTGAGTAGTAATCCTAGTAGTAGTAGTCGTTTGAGTAAATATGCTTAAGATCCATGTAAAAGTAATCTTAACCAGTGCCATCAGCCGGAACAAGACAAATACTTAATAGTTGTTGTAGCCGTGTCTTTAACGCTACATGAGAAAAACGCGTCATACTGACGTCACGTCTGCAACTCGCAAGCAGAGTTCACTGCGCTACTAGCATACATACAACTTCTCGATTTCAATCGTAGGACAATTGCCTTTGAGACACATCACCCATCTGATCGGAGGGTCCTCACCATGGGGTCCCATCTCGTACAACAGACTCTCAGTTCTTATCAAAAGATAATAGATGGCAGCATAGGTTGCGGTGCAAAACTTAGCAACGATTTTAAACCTCTTACGTGCAGTTTATAGCCTTTTTAATATTTTTAACAATTTGAGTTTACTTATTTAATGCTACTCCGTATATTTACACGTATAAATAACGTAATTAAACAAAACGGTAAAATGGAATCAGTAGTGACAATGTTTTTAATTTTACACTCGGGACAATAGATGGCAGTGTACTCAATTAATCCTGTCATAACATATTTTTTTTAGGTTAAGATAAGATGTCTTCTAACCAATTGCTATCTTATTTTAGAATGCGTATTTCTCGATGCACGACGCATGGATGTATATATGACAATGTAGACAAGACATAGATGGCGGTAATGGCCGGCCGGTCAAGCGCACCCTGGTGGCTCTCTAGTGATCTCTTTAAGAAACTTTTTTTGCTCGACGGTCTGCCCGAATTGAGCTGGACTCATTTTGTTGCTCACCATTGGGTATCTGTATGTAGTATTCTGTAATCTGTGGTCCTCACTTTTCTATGGAGGATGAGTGAACTTTACACCCGATTCCTCATAACTTTATATTCTAAACACCTTTTCAAGTGGCATTTGTCAACTACAGCGATGCAGCCACGGTCCTTTTCCCCCACTGTTAGGAGACTGAAGACAAAAAATAATCGGAAAATCTTACAAGTTTTTTCATGCGTTGTAATATATCCCAAACATTGATAAAATATTAAACAGATACGATATATTCTAACAAACTGACCAAAAAAAAAATGTGCCGAACACAGCAGCAGCACACATGCATATTTTTATTCGGCATACATTGGTACAGTGTGAGTGAGATGGGGCACAATCTAAAGCATAGAGAAGAAAAAGATGGCTAGTGTTTGTCGTTTGCGCTGTTAGTGTTTGTCGTTTGTTTTTACGAGTGTATCGGGAGTGACTAAGGCGAGATGCAGGACTTTCCTTCCTTTTGTACGCTTCATTTTCAGTGCGCTAATGACATATCTACCTTAGTTTAATATTTTATCAATGATCCCAAAGCATTTCATTTTGACATCCATTGCTTCATACAATTGAAAAAGTCGTCTTCTCAACTACATACAGTGTAATGAACGTGCCGGAACTGTTAAAACGAAAGTCGTTGCGATCGATTGTAATTTTATGCATTTTTTTTTTTTTTTAATATATTATAAACCAGCGCTTGACCGCATGTTACGCAATTTTACCGCAAATTTATCGGAATGACATTTTCGGTCAAAAATAAGAATGAAAGAAAATTTATTTATTGTGACTCACACAAGAAGATGAAATATAACAAATCTATACTTAATATATAAAGCTGAAGAGTTTGTTTGTTTGTTTAAACGCGCTAATCTCAGGAACTGCTGGTCAGATTTGAAAAATTATTTTTGCCTTGGATAGTCAATTAATCCAGGAAGGCTCTAGGCTATATACATCACGCTGCGACCAATAGGAGCGGAGCATAACTAAGTCCACGCGAACGAAGTCGCTAGCGGCCGCTAATAATTTATAAAAAGTCATAAACATTAGAAAGTCCTAAACGAGGCGAAAAGGCTTCTATCTCAGCATAACGTTTCGACATTTAAAAAAGTAATTTAGTAAATGTGCCATATTGTTAGTTTATTACGTAAATAGTTTAGGAACCATTTACGTAATAATTTTGTAAATGGATTTCGCTAAATGAAGAAATTAAGAAGAACTATTTAGGTAAACTAAGATAGTCCTTAGTTTACCTAAATAGTTGTTCTTAATTTCTTCATTTCCGAATTCCTATCAACTCCTTACGACACAGCTTCTCAATTCCGACATTAAACCAAATCTAATTGCAGCGCGTGCGAGCCCTACGGATCGTAAATTAGTCTTGCTGACGTCACAACCGAGTTATAGTCTGGTTTTGGTAATTAGCGATTCGCAACACAAGCCGAAGTTACCGAATGGAGCTTAATTGCTACGATACCCTTACAGCGTCGTATACCTGCTGCTTGTGTTATTTTTTGGTAATTTCAATTTTGTAAGTTCACATTTCGGTATAAGAGACCTTTATTATCTGATGATTTGAAGACTTCAGAATGTTGAATTTTAGATCCGTGTCTAAAATTCAAAGACTGATTTCTACAAATAAGTAGTATTTAATGATTTTGTACTGTTTTGGAGTGACATATATGGATAGCTAAGCAAGTCGTGGTGGCTTAGTGGTTAAAACACCAGCCTATGTAGTATGAGTGCGCGGGTTCGATTCCAGGTCGGGCAAGTACCAATGTAACTTTTCTAAAGTTATATGTACTTTCTAAGTAAATCTTGGACACCAATGACTGAAGGTGAAGGAAAACATCTTGAGGAAATCTGGACTTTATAAGTCTGAAATCGCCAACCCGCATTGAGCAAGCGTGGTGATTACGCTCAATCCTTCTCTGTATGAGAGGAGACCTGTGCCCTGCAGTGGACGATAAAAAGGTTGATGATGATGATGATATTGATGGCTATATTTATGTTGACTCAAAAATGCCTTATTATAAGGTAGTAATGTAGTTAACAGATAAAGGATCTCTACTTTCATACAATGTAAACTCGAAAGTATATTATGGGTGCAAAAAGATCCTAAATAGATTCCCATCCATAGACGGCAGAGCTGTTTGCACATTGTATTTTTTTTAGATAAAGAAGTACATACTAGCTGAATGGTATACCTACTTATGTAAAACATATTTACATAATGGCATCCTTTAAAAACTTTAAATAATCCTGGCTAAGAATAAAAGTTTAATAATTACCATAAACGGATTCTGAACACTTTACAGTAAAAAGAATTCTAGAAGAAAAAAAAAAGAATTCTAATTCTAATTTATTCTAATTACAGAATTTAGCACAATAGTCTGCATGTTATTTCTTTAGCATTTTACCTACATAAATAACATTACGCCTGCAATACCCGAAGTATTATACAGAAGTGTACCATTTTTTTCCCCAAGGTGGAAAAATCCTCATGGACTATCCTCCGCTCAAGGACGCGGAGGGGTGTGCCGGACTCTTACCGGCTAAAAACCATCTAAGCGTTCGTCATCTGCCTTTCCGGGGTACCGGGTCTTCCCAATTCTACGGTACTCCTGGTAGGCCTTGACCCATCGTCGCGAGTTCGATGGGTCTCTTCTCGCGCGAGCAGACCTCAGCGACTGCTCTCCTCAACTGAGTGGCTTGTGCGAACGCGTCACAATGACAACTCGGCCATGTGACGGACGTTGGACTCCCTGAGACAATATCGCTGCATAGTTTTCTCGGTGGTAGGCAACAACATCAGCCGCCGGCATAAGTTACCACCCACCAGACAAAGTCTTGCCGCCAAGCGATTCGTCGTGTTCCGGCATGATGTCTGGTGAAGCCGTACGGAGAACGGGTCTGAGCAGTTGTGTTGCGATGTGTGCCGGGTACGATGTGCCTAATGTTGTTGTGTCGGGAGTTTGGTCGTGAAGGCTCTCCAGATCATCCTCTGGCGCAGCATCGTTGGTCGTGTTGTTGGGTTAAACATTGCATCACCTCGCTCAACTGCCGTCTTCCTTCCTATTCACTCAGTTTTTTTGAGTGAATAGGCTTAATAAGCTAGTGTGCTTTACCATCAACGATTGCATCACTGCTTACCATCAGGCGGGATTGCAGTCAAGCACTAGTTTATAATTATTAAAAAAAAAAAAAATAGTGGCCACATCATGGCTTTGCCTCAAACCTCCCTCATAGACCGTACACGCGGCCGCCTTTTTCAACTGTATTTTTATATAATTCATCAATCAATCATATTTCTATAATTTGTTACACGTGTTATTGGCAAAATTGTGGTATCTATTCTACAGAAGCCATTGATCAACAGTTGAGGTTGAATTTCACCTTGAAAAAAGAAGAAGAAGTGTACCTAGAGTACCTACACCCACATTTCGCCAGGAGCTCTAGTCAGCTATTTTTATAAAGTCAATACGAATCTGTAATCATTCCATTCTGCTAAAGTGCTAAAAGTTCGTAATCTGCTAAATTCATAATGATCGATCAATTATCGGTCTGGAATTAATGGAATTTAGTAATAGAATGACATTGACCTATTGACATTATTATAAAACCCGTAAGTAGAAATGATTTTCTTAAAACGATTACCTACTCATTTTGAACATTTATTAATATGCAGTGGAGTATCAGTGATTGACCTTTTGGGGATTGGGCGAAAATTTCAAAAGATTAGATGAGCAAAATCAACAACTACGTGTCGAAGTTTTGGAGCTGAAAGAAAAAGTTAGAGGATTAGAGGCACAGAAAAAGAAGAACAATTTAATATTTTTTGGTATAAAGGAAGGAAGCGAACAAGAATCAAATACGGTCAAATTTATGATGGATGAAATTAACACCCACCTCTCAATAAACATTCAAGAGCACGAAATCGATAAAGCTCATCGAATTGGCAGCAAGAAAGACACTGGATGTAGGCCCATACTTATCTCTTTTACATCAAACTGGAGAAGGAATATAATTTTCAAAAACAAAAACAAATTTCCCCAGGGAACATATATAAAAGATGATTTTACTAAAGAAATGTTACAGATAAGAAAATCTCTGCAGCCTAAACTAGAGGAAGAAAGAAACAAAGGCAACATCGCTTACATTCGAGGCGATAAAGTAATTGTAAAAAAACCAACAGAGGTGAACAGAGAAAAGAGAAAGAGAGAACCGTCTTTCTCCCCTTACAAGGAATCCAACGCACAGAACCACCCATCACACGCTATGGGTTCCAAGAAAATTGTTGCAAAGAACGCGTTTGAACTTATGTCCCGCTCCAGAAGCGCTTCGCTCACGCTGACTTCTGAGACTTCAAAAAACTAACAGAAGCTACCAACAACTTAAAGGTTACCATAAAAAACACAACAACTTCAAGCGAATCAAACTTAACAACAACCGGAAAGACAGGAAAAGAACAACTTACATCACAACAAACCAAATGCCTCCCAACACGGCCGGTCCCCGCGGGAGTACTAGACCACACCCCTCCAACAAAAAATCGCACAACAATTAAAATTGCCACACTTAATACTAGAACTCTGAGAACGGAAGAAAGCTTAATGGAACTAGAAAAATCACTAGAAAACATAAACTATGATATTTTAGGAATATGTGAAATGAGAAGGCTAGACGAAAAGATAGAGGAACGCGAGAGTTATATACTATTTCAAAAAGGAATTATCGCAGGCCAGAGAGGAGTTGGATTTCTTATAAAGAAATCCCTCAAAGGAAACATTTTGGAACTAAGAGGTATTTCAGACAGGTCAGCAGTACTTAATATAAACCTACCTGGATATAAGAACCCATGGACCATTATTCAAATCTATGCCCCTACCGAAAAAGCCGCTAAACAAGACATTGAAGACTTCTACAACCAGCTGTCAGACACAATAAACAAATACAATTTTAATAATCTCATTGTCATGGGCGATTTTAACGCACAAATAGGCACCAGAGAAGTAGGGGAAGAACATGTACTTGGAAAATTTAGCTACGGAGGGAGGAGTGCTAATGGACACAGGCTAATTGATTTTCTTTTACAAAATAACCTAGCACTACTCAATTCAATGTACAGGAATAAGGCAAAAAACAAATGGACCTGGATATCCCCAGACGAAAAAAACAAAAACGAAATTGATTTCATAATTACTAACAAAGCCAAACACTTCAACGACACTCACATCATACAAAATTTAAACTTTAATACTGATCATCGTATGGTACGCAGCTGCCTTAAGATGCAGCCCGCAAAAAACTCAAGAAAGACTATAACCAACGCCAAAACAATGCCACCAGAAGAGTACACAAAAATAATCAACCCATCTGACATCAAACCGCTTCTTGAAATTGTAAACTCTGATTTAAATGTCCGCAAAAAATATGATTTCCTAGATAAAAAATTGTCAGAACTGAAAAAAACAGATACGAGAAAAGACAACAATAAATTTAGTGACAGAACAATAACGCTACTAGAGGAAAGAAAAACACTAATATTAAACAAAAATAAAGATAGGAAATATATTGCCACACTTAGTAAACTTATACGGGAAAGTATGAGAAAAGATAGAAAGCTAAAAAGAATAAAAAAATTAGAAGACTCAATCGAAAAAACTGGTGGTACCAAAAAGGCTTTAAGAGAGTTAAGAGACCAAGGAGTGGAATGGGTTCCCAAGCTGAAAAGCAATAAATCAGGCGTTGAGACAAAACGTAAAGAAATCCAAAGAATAGCTACGGAGTTCTACAGACATCTCTATTCAAAGACAGACAAAAAAGAAGAATCAGAAACCAACTTTAAGACAAGAAATATAAATAATGACACACCACCCCTACTCCAGGCAGAAATACAGAGAGCCATATATTCACAAAAAATGGAAAAAGCTTCTGGACCTGACAACATACCAAACGAAATTATAAGAGGCACAGTTAAAGAACTGTGTCCTATCTTAACAAAACTTTTCAAC
The DNA here is from genome assembly GCA_017933935.1 of Sesamia nonagrioides. Classification (NCBI taxonomy): domain Eukaryota; kingdom Metazoa; phylum Arthropoda; class Insecta; order Lepidoptera; family Noctuidae; genus Sesamia; species Sesamia nonagrioides. The sequence goes on along the minus strand of JADWQK010001079.1, from coordinate 465,024 downwards.
AACATTCTTAACACAGGCATAATTCCAGACCAGTGGGGAAAGTCTAACATTATACTTTTGCACAAGAAAGGACCTAAGGAAGACATTAACAACTACAGGCCAATAAGTTTAATTTCAAACATCTACAAAGTTTTCGCAAAAGTTATACTGGGAAGAATTACTCAGCAATTAGACGAGAATCAGTCTATAGAGCAGGCAGGATTTAGAAAAAACTATAGTACAATCGACCACATTCATACCATCAAGCAAATCTTAGAAAAAAGCAGCGAATACCAAAAACCAGTCTATATGATCTTTATCGACTATTCAAAGGCATTCGACAGCCTGAATCACAACTACATCTGGTCAACCCTGGAACAGCAAGGAGTGAATAGCAGTTACATAAATATCATTAAGAACATCTATAATGTAAGCGAAGGCTGCATAAAACTCGAAACGACTGGAGACCCCTTCCCCATAAACAGAGGCGTCAGACAGGGAGACCCACTGTCACCTAACTTGTTTACTGCAGTGTTGGAGAATATCTTCAGAAGTCTAGACTGGGAGGAATATGGTCTCAACATCAATGGCTGCCGCCTCAACCATCTGAGATTCGCAGACGATCTTATCCTGCTTGAAGAGGATCCAAGTAAAATCCAAAAAATGATAATCTCTCTAGCCAATAAGAGTAATGATGTCGGGCTTCAAATTAATAAAATGAAAACAAAACTAATGACCAACTCAACAGAGATCGACATAGTACTGGATGGAAATAAGCTTGAGTACGTACAAGAGTATGTGTATTTGGGCCAGATAATCGCCCCTACAGACCAAATGTCAAAGGAAATAAACAAGAGGATTGCTAGTGGCTGGCGAAAATACTGGTCACTAAAGGAAATAATGAAAAGTAAAGAACTCAGCATGTCCATTAAAAGAAAAACTTTTAATACCTGTATCCTCCCCTGTATTACATACGGAAGCGAGACCTGGTCCCTCACTCAGAACCACAGAGAAAAACTAGCAAAGTGTCAGCGGGCAATGGAGAGAAGCATGCTCAAAATAAAACTAAATGACAGAATTACCTCAGCAGAAATAAGGAACAAAACCAAAGTTACCGATATCCTTACCCGAACGGACCAATTGAAATGGCGTTAGACAGGTCACATGCTACGTTGTAAGGCAGAAAAATGGAGTAGACAGGTAACACTCTGGTACCCAAGAGACGGAAGCAGACAACGGGGACGTCCAACAACAAGATGGGAAGATGACTTTCGTTTAGCCTTGGGACCTTTATGGACCAGAGTAGCAACAGATAGAGTGCAATGGAAGCAGTTGGAGGAGGCCTATGTCAAAAGACACACCGAACTGAGGGACATTTTATAAAAGCAACACAAACGCTAAATGTTCGGAATAAAGGGCTATATTATTATTATTATTATCAGTGATTGACCACTGGAAAATCATAATGACGCCATTTTGTTATTAGTCTACGAAACTTTTCAAAATTGATCATTAAGAGATCACTGATCGACCATTCTGACACTATTGTAATAGCAGAATAGGGTCCCAGGTATGTTTACGCCCCATGTAATATAGAGTGAGCCTATTGTAATCAACCGGAGGCTCATTCTCCCTTTGCTCTCAAAATCTGATGAGACGGCAACTTGACACGAATAACCGGAGATCAAGCGTAGGACAAATACCATTACGTTATTTCTGAGGCACGTGGGTATCACACTGTCAATTTCCCAATTGATAAAAAACCCATTAACTTTTGGGAACCTGGGAAGAAACCTGGGTTATATACCCAGGATCAGTAGTAGGTAGCGCTTGCCACTACCAATAATCAGGCAATACAGCATACAACATAAGGAGGGAGTTTATCTAATTTTATGTTTATAATTATCAGAAAATACGACCATCCTGTTATCCATTTAAATAACATAAAAAACTTAAGTAATCGTTACCAGTAATTGTATGAATATATACGGAGTCTTTCCAATAATTGACAAGCGAAAAACTCAATGGAGTTCATTCATTTTGGCGCCAGATTTATAAGCTATCCAGTTGGAAGCGAGAACCTCTACTAAAAACTGTTTTAAAAATCACAAAGTGCACAATCGTAAATCACGCATGATGCGCGAGCATGCGCGTCGGCCGCGCAGCGCGCGCGCATCAGAAACAATGTTACACAACACGGAAAAAGACGACCACCGCCGACGCTGCTCGGAAAAACCTATCATTATGCGCATTCGATTAAATAAAACGTCCGCGTTCGTATACACTTAACAATCGGAAATGAAATGAAACGTTCAATGATAAAATTGAAATTTGTATTTACTTAGGCCCCAGATTTTTTGCGAGTCGGCGCCGCTTCGCCATATATGGGACGAATGTAGATTTACCAATTTAATCCGTGGTTCGAGGAATCGAGGTGGCGCTGCGGTCGCGGTCGGCCGACGTGAGCTGTCCAACTGTCCTACTGATGGACATAATTAGGTCCAGAAGCGTTACTTGTTTTTGCTACGTTGACCAACCGACCAACTTTAAATCGCAAATGTGAATAAAACTGCCTCGATTTCGACATTGTATACCTACATATGGTTAACGCGAACGCTATTGGACAGATAAATTAATATTTGAATTGCAAATATCAGTCCCATACTAATTATACAGCAACAAATTATATGAGCACAAAACTTGTTGCAGATCGAGTGTCGTAAATCGCCGAACGTTTTTTATTCGCCGATTCGTAACGAAAATAATTACATATCATGCATTATTAAAACAAACACATACAAAAAGCTTTGGTACAAGTGTAAGGGAAGAATTTAAAATCTGTCACCAGTTCGATATTCAGAGCATTTCGTTGGAAAAAGTCGAAAACGAATAATCGGAATTCATTAAAGTCGATTAAAGAATTCGGCACGGGTATCGGTCTGAGCGATATACGACCTTAAGGCCGACTAATTGGCGCAAATTGACACTAAAACGTGGGATGGTGGTAATTATAATACAACCGTGGTATAATGCGGCTCGAGTAAGTCCCTATATAGAAATGTTCCTGTTTGATTTTTAAGCCACTCGGCTCCAATAATTGTTTGTGTCTACTTAGAATTCAATAAAACTAATTTTCGAGTCATGCTTAATTATTTGTTAGTGTGAGAACCTTCGTGTGGACAATACGGGTCCCATTAACTAAGTTGGACTACCCGATGTTGTTCCAGTTTTATTGTGCAGAGCATCTGCGGGCGACAGAACAAAAGCAAAACATGAAATGTATAAAAATATCTAAATTTAACTCATCATACGAATGCCGCCATTCAGTAATGCCTAGACGTTCCCTTGGCAGACACAAAAACTTGAATTAATTGTATCATTACGGAACACAACACTACGAAAGTAGAACATAGTGTAGGTTAATTGGAAAGCAATTAAAGTAGATAGAATGAAAAATTCAATTGGTTCAAAAAATTGATTTTTTGGACTGTCAAACATTTGCCCTCAAAAAATGGAGTCAAGCGAAATATATTCGGTCCGTAACACTGCTTTCTTCATCCCGTTACGAAATCTTTCCACCAGAGCCGAGTCCCCTTTTCAAGATAAACAAACTTTGGCAAGCATACAATAATTCGTCGATAACAGTACATCCAATCCGATACATAACTCGGAATCATCGAAATCGATCAATCGAGCGTGGTATAAATCGCGACGCATCGATTCTATCGCGTCTCGGTCGATCGACAAATATAAATTTGTCACTGGCCAGTTGGAAAAAGCACGTCCTGGATGGGTAGAGTTTCTATATAAACAATAACATCACCCTATTTGGATGAGACACCGTAACATACATCAGCAGTTTATATTCGATCTCGAGTGATAACCATAGTAAGAGAAGACTTTTATAGGATACGATTCGGAAATTTCAATCCGTCGTTAGATCGACTGCATAATAATATGTAGTTATGTAATATTTTGAAAGCAAGTAAAATATGTATTAATGTAAAATATACCCTTCTCTGTATGAGAACACACATGTGACCTGGGGCCCTAGTCTGCTATCACAAAAGTATCAGAGTAGTCGATCAGTGATGTCATAATAATCGATTTTGACAAATGTCGTAATCTACTAACAAAATGGCGTCATTACGACTTTCCAGTGGTCAATCCCTGACAATCCACTCCATGTTAATAAATGTCAAATTGAGTATGGATTAATTTATCGAAAATCATTTCTACTGACGGGTTTTATAATGATGGCTATACGACAGTGTCATTCTATCACCATTACGAGACGACTGAGATAATTGATCGATCATTATTGATTTAGCAGATTACGAACTTTTAAGCACAATGACAATGAAATGACGATGTAATCGTGTTGGGAAGACACATTTATAAAAATAGCAGACTAAGGCCCCAGCAGTGGGACGATAAAAATATTGATGATGATGATGATAATGAAGTATAATATGTATTTCAAAAACTTAGTGGTAGACTAAATGGTGGTGGACTGTACATAGAAATGATTAACTGAGAGAATCAAAAGAGTCGTCAATAAGCTAAACTGTATATGGCTGTTACAATCTTTACCTGTGTAGCCACATGAACAGTCCCTTAAAATGACATTTTTGCAAAACTAAAGTACGATCAACTTGATAATCGATGTGAAACAACCCGAGTACATTACTTGTACCCTCTGTTACACGCCATTTGAATTATGCAATATGTAATGAAAAGCCTATCCGATCCGTGAAGGTATTGTTAGGTATTGATAACTCATTCAATTAATGCATCAAAGCCGGTAAAAAAAAATCTCCCTAAAGGTGCTGTTTGCGGTAGGCAATACATGCGAGGGCAAAGGGGGACAGGGCACTCGATCGCATAGCTATTCGATCATAATAATACTGTCAAAAATGGTATTGTCACTTTTTTAAAAATTACCAAATTTTGGAGAAGTTGGATTAAATTCGCGTAAAAAATTTTTTTTTTCAAAATTCATTAGTATTGTTACAATGATGATTATGTAAAATTTCATATTTTATTTGGTCATGTTTTTGCCTAACCTTTACAAAATACTAGAAACACAATAATACACTAGGGTCAAAAAGAACCTTACTCTGACATATTATGCTTGGTCGTGGGTGCAGGCTGGATGGGTGACTCGTTGCTCGAGCTTGCGAAAATGATGATGACGACGTCACGCTGAACTGTTTGCTGAAAACCTGCACTGACGTTCATATTTAGGGTCACCAGTAGAGAGGAATGACGAACAGGGTGTAAAGTTTACTCATCCTTCATAGAAAAGGGAGGATCCTCCGACCAGACGGGTGTTGCGTCTGGTGGGCACTTACCCAGCGGTTGATGTTGAGAATGTTGTATAAATGTATGATAGTTGCACGGTAAACTCTGCTTGCGAGATGCAAGATTAATATGACGAAAGTACGACACGTTCTTCGCATGTGGCGCTGTAAATACCGGTACAAGTTCTTTATTCAAAATGGGTGCCTCTAAAAAATCGTACAGTCTAAAAGTCCTTAAAACAGTATTAATTCGTCGAGCGAACGATCACTTGACGAAGATAATGGCTGATTTATAATGATTATCATCATATTAAACGTGATTCATCCTAAATCATGTCTGGGAGTTTTTGCGACCATCCGCAGGCTAGAACTTTAAATTACCATGGGGGGAAGATGAGTTGATTTTTCTAAGTTTTTTCATATACGATTTGCAATCATCACGCTTTAGCGTTTGATGGGATAAACAGGGTAGTAACAAATGGTAATAAGTTACCTTCAGAAAGTAATTGATTTGTAAAAGTGTTTGTACAAAGCTATTTGCAGAAATAAACCATTTACGATAAGTACCTCCATTTACCATTTTGCCAAACCCTAAAATGAAACCGAGAACTTGCTTTCTGTAGCCAATTAATCTCAAAGAAGTGCTGATTAAGAGGTATTTAGATTAATAAGTTAGTTCAGACAACTCATTTAGGTTAGAGTGGAAGCCAACCCCGACGTCGTTGAAAGGGAAAAGGCTAGACAGATGATAAAGTACACCAAAACTAATATAAAATAGCTAAACACATTAAAATATAACATAATCAGTTTTCCATCGATCGAAACGCGATAGAATCGTTGCGTCGCGATTTATTCCACATTTAATAGATTCCAATATAAAGCTATAGTTACAAGAGAACGATAGCTCTAAATACCCAAAAATAAAACACCCATTATTTTAATAAACCATATCTCTGGGTGTCAATTAGGCTCACTCTATAGAGGGAGCCACTAATCCGTAGAGATAACTCGGATCCTCGAATTAATCACTCGATAAAATCGTTTTAATTTATTCGATTCATTCCGATCAAATTTATCGAGATAAAGATTCGGGTGCACTCGTGGGAGCGAGGAAAAACAAGGAATGAATAAAAAAACTTACTAATTATGGGGACACTTAATTAGTAATTATGAATCGATTATTTTATACTGATCGGAGATAAAGGTTCTTGAAAGATTGATACTGTATTCAGGCAACGAAATCTTGCTTATCTTTTTTGTCAAAATTGCAGGGCTGATCGATTGAGATTCCGATTAAGATTCATAAGGAGTTTGAGAAGAATACAGGCTTTCACTATATGATAAAATGCACTGCAGGTACATTAAGTACGTACTTTTAAAAGTGCCAGCAGCTTAAAGTGCTTTTCGATCCACGAAACAACCGCAGCCAGTGTAGTTTAACCTGATAAATTGAACCATGCAGGTTTTATTACCAGCCACGTCAATTTTAGTTGAGAAAACTATCACAAAGACTTCTTTAATTTGTTCATTTGTACCATCACAAGCAATCAAATCGAAGTTAAAACCACCAAACTAATCATCTTCAACATGAGATACGCAATAAACTGCAAGCATTCACGAATTAACGGGTCATTTAGTTCTAGAAACGGGCAACAAAGCAGGTGGTATCCCCATAATTGCCCATTAAAGATGGCACTTTAAAACCACGGGCCTATTCAGGTTAACACAATGAAATAGCAAGAATAGCACAATTAATTTAAAAGACAGACCTAACTCAAATGCAAATCGGTCGTCATACTATTTATGGTAAAAAGATTACATTGTGCGGGTTGAACAGCTTATCTGGACATCACGCGAATGGATTCACTATTTAATTTATTGGAATAAAACAGATAAATGGTGGTTGTTCCGTTCCGCGTTCTTATAAGTTTGTGGGACCAGACGGTCAAGTTTTAGCAGGACAGTCCTTTTGTATAGGTCATGAAACGGCGGGATTATAGAGATTTAATGTTCGAAGACGCTCAATTTGACCTGAAAGAAAATTTTAATGCCCTTATAGTTCGCGGCTATGACAACTAACGTTTTAATTAATATCTTTATTATTTTCTCGGAAAGATTTTCATGGTTTTAATATCTATAAATGAGCGTGTGTGGTATGGTGATAAGTCGTAACTCTGTTAGACTGGACAACATACTAATGCTTCAAAGGGTTTTTCGTTGCCAACTATGTGCAAGGGTGCAATTCAAAAGCGTTTTGTACTTCATTAATTACCCATTCCTACATAATTGACTTTAAATCAGTCTCAAATAACAAAGCGTTATTCGTGTGGTCTTAAAGTAGTCTACAGGCCACCCGTGGGTGACAAAGTAGTCTGAGGGATAAAGTAATAAATAATGATGTTCCCGGCTGTTATTCCTAGATCTTTGACAATCATTATGGATAGTCAGATACTCGATACAGAAATCTGGCAATCTGACCACCAGTCTAACCAAGGAGTATCGAATTACCAAGTAACTGGCTTGCGGAGGTTACATAGCCAGTGACTCCTTGTAAAATACTGGTAGTCAGCTGTAGGTATTCATTTAGGCAGAAAACAGAGCCTTCCATACGAAGGCTTCACCAGACATCATTCTTTTTTTCCAGACTTCGAACACGACGAATCGCTTGGCGGCAAGACTTTGTCTGGTGGATGGTAACTTCTGCTGGCAGCCAATATTATGGCCTACCACCGAGATTCGACTCGACATCCACTTACTAAAACAATTTTTTACATGTGAAACTCATCCATCCCCTAAAAAGAAGGACCGAAACAATTTCAGAGGTCATAGTCTCTTTGAATCTAAGTAGGTACCTAAGTAAGTGTTCTCAGATATCGACATTATATGATATGTAGATAGATTGTTGATATCGGTCTTCCTTCTTTTTATTGAAGTTTTTTCTGGAATGTTGGCTGCCTGTGTGCGTATAACGGAACAGGCAATAGTTACACGTTTAACATATCGTAGTGGCATTTTTGTGGCAGTTTCACAGGGACATATCGCCAGCAGTCAGAGGACTGATTGCTATTGTACTGGCACGAAGGTCGAAGGGGAACTATATGACCTTGACAATGTTTATGTGGTAAGTAATAAGGACGATTATTGTAGAGCAATTGTTATCACAGTTATACTACTGACTACAATCAAAATCTTTCTGCTCCTGCTTAATTTTTTGAAGTCCCAATTTTAATTCAAAATATTCTGGTCACGGTACATAAATCGAATGTGAACTGAAAGCCTCCTAGTTTATGTATGATAAATACCGTATCGCGATATCATCGGAATGCGCCGTGTACTGTTGTTGCTTTGGATTTATTGGAACTGCTGCAGCTATCTGCCAAAGCGGTAATGGACAGCGTTTAAAATTGTTTTAATGAAAAAATTGCAACTGCAATTTGCTTTTCCTTGTATTAACCAATTGTTTAACCAAGCTAGCCTATGGAAGTCCACTGTTGAACATAGACCCCTCCTAGACTACCCCACAATACCTCGTCCTCCCCCATCCGCAACCACTTTATCCCAGGTGCCTTTTGATAGTCATCGGTTCTTCTAGCATACCATACCATAGAAGGTGGTATCCTAAACCACGCTTGTTAATACGCGGTCTCCGAGCCATCCTGGACTCGGCTGAGTAGTGGAGCAGCCTCGCATTGGTCCTCCGATAACCAAGCTAAGCCATTGCCACTTCACTTTGTTCACTCGGCATGTTATGTCCGTGACTCCGGTGCTTTTCCAGGCAACTTTATTTTTGATTTTATCCTTCAAAAAACTCCGAAAAAGGCGTTTTTCTGTCCACCAGTCATCATCATCATCTCAGCGTAACTCCCAGTCGCATCCGAAACTTTTTCAGCTTTGCAGTCTGGGGTCCGCTTTACCAGTCTAACTGTTGATTTTGGCTAAATATCGATATTTTCCGTGAAGCGACTGCCGTCTGACCTCCACAACCGGAAGGCGATATCGAAGTTTTCCAGTTAGACAAATTGCTGGACTTTTGAGGGCTCCAACCGGGACTAACGGCTTAGCGTGCTTTCCGAAGCACGATCAGACCAATGCAAATATTCATATTCATGCACACAAATATTTGCACTGCGCGGTGATGGAACCTGCAGCTCCTTGCGCATCGGCCGCGCTACCGCTACGCCACGGAGGCTGTCATTTTTCTGCCTGCCAGTAACTATTCCAATTACCCAAATTATTGGAATCCTCTTTGCGTAACATTGCAATGAAGTTCTAATCAAAATAAAGCAGACAAACATGGATCGTATGCTGTTATAAAGGGAGATTTCGGATGGTTTGAGACGCAAATATAGCATTATCTCCACGTACATTTTTTTTTGAAAGGAAAAGGAAATCATCTCAATCCTTCTCTGTATGAGAAGAGACCTGTGCCCCAGCAGTGGGATGACAAAAAGGTTGATGGTGATGATGATGACATTTTTTTATAAACCTACAACACATAAAATAAATAATTGAGCATTTGACTGAATCGTCTTGCAATGTAGATTTAATTCAAGCAGATTTTGAACCGATTGAATTCTGTGAGCAAGTAGAAACGTACGTAGTGCGGAATGCTGCATACGCCTTCCGCGTGAGACGAGCCGACCACACACCGAATAAGGGAAATAAAGAACCAGATATCTGCAGACGACGATAAAGGATCCCTGGATGCGACAGTAGGTCTTATACCTTGGGATTTTGTAGATAAGATTTCATTTTTCCGCCTCTTACATGTCTTTGGTGATTGCGTTTCAGCATGTTTTGTTGTGAAAAGCACTAAAGACTAACACGCCGATTTAAAAATTATAAGTACCTAATAAAAAAATATTGCTAAAGCGGCTTACTGATCGCCATATATTATTTCTCCAAGGGTCTGGAACCGTTTTCTCCCTTTTTCTCTCTTTCTATCGAACCAATCTGAACGTCCGACCCACCAATCGACAGATATTCGTCCCTGGTACCATTGAATACTATTTTCAAATTATTAGTATAGTGCGAATTTTTCGTACGGGTCAGCTAGTACAGCTTTGTACCTACCTGTTTTCATCGCTTGAATTTATAATGAAGGTGTAGTCCTATAGTCATCATAAAATTTAATATAAATGTGTATTATTTTCTACATGTACGATGATATCACTAATATTTTAACAATTTTTTTATTTAAAAGAATGACTAGAGTTTCTTGCCTGTTTTTTTCCATAGGTACCCGAAACTGTCAAATATTGCCAATCAACTTCGAGTCTTAATGATTTAGTTTACTGGGACAAAACCCGCCACATTGTTCCCAACCCACTGCAACTCCTGAAAGCCAGAATCAATAGTGGAGACCGCCAGAAAAACGCCGAGCAATGAAGCTCGACGAGTCCCGGAGAAACGATTCAACTGTCTTGGTTCCCGCAACGAAATTAATCAGAAAAGAATAGCGGAGGAGTAAGAAAAAATATTTTTTTTCCACTTCCCTCCATAACAAGCAGGATACAGAACAGAACTAGGCCAATCGGCACAAAGGGATATTATTGCAACTGGGAGAAGCCCAGATTGCCAAGCACCACGGAATAAAATTTGATTAAGTTAATGGGTCCTAAGTAGGTATGTGCCGTTACAATTGATTCCAATAATAGGTATGGCAAAAGCGCCTGAACGCACGGAAATTAGTTCTAGTTTCTACAAGGTCCGTATAATAAACAACTCCGGATGTAACTTGTACACTATCCAACATAATATTGCGTTCATTCTGCCAAAGAATACACTAATGATTTAGTTATGAAGTTGAAAATCTAATAAAGAAATCTGACAGGTTGTAGTAGCTTGATGTGCCGTCGTCTGTAGGTACTACGCTTTGATTTGGCCCAACAACTTCATATTTATAACTGACCGACCCTTTGTAAAATCAAAATGCCTGTTATTACATACTTACATTTACCTACATATTTTATAAAATGTAATTTGTATTTTTTTCTTTTTTTTTTTTACTGTAGTTTTATAATCTTTCGGTACTAGTCACAATAAATACCTACGTTTTTTTTCTTTTCTGTCTACTTAGTTTATTTGAAATAAATACTTTGAGTTTGAGTTTCAGACTTTCCAAAGTTTAATTTTATGGCGTTTTATTGAAGTATTTATACCCAAACTAAGCCTGAAATAAATGGCCCCATCTAGACGCTTTGCCTCCTTGCTATCTGTTTTTAACCCAGCTAACCCGATCACATAACTTTTATACCAGAAGATAAACTAGTCCCTTTCAATATTCAAATATTTATTCATTATCCTCGCTTTACATGACCAGCAAGCACTAGTGATTTGCTTAACAGGATTAGTTAACTTTATCCAGCTAATTTAAATGAGACCAGTCGCGTTAACTTGGGTGGGCCTTTTAGGTTCTCTACTTTATTGACAATTTGTATGCAACGATCTAGTTTTTAGGTTATTGACTGTCTGAATAATATTAGAATTTGAATTAATAAACTTAGAATTTTATCGTTTCAATTCTCACTTATTGCTTTTTGCGACAGTAGCGCTGATTCCCTTTCTGACTAAATTAAGTTCTAAACTAAATTAAGTGCTTCTTTTTCCTTATTTTACTTATTTTACTAAGAAAGGGTCGAAAGTCGTGGTGGCCTAGTGGTTGAAACACCAGCCTCTCAAGTATGAGTGCGCGGGTTCGATTCCAGGTCAGGCAAGTACCAATGTAACTTTTCTAAGTTATATGTACTTTCTAAGTATATCTTGGACACCAATGATTGAAGGTGAAGGAAAACATCTTGAGGAAACCTGGACTTTCTGAAACCTAAGTCTGAAATCGCCAACCCGCATTGAGCAAGCGTGGTGATTACGCTCAATCCTTCTCTGTATGAGAGGAGACCTGTGCCCAGCAGTGGGACGATAAAAAAAAAAAAAAAAGGTTGTTGATGATGACTAAGAAAGGGATAGAAGATAAATATTAGTTTAGTCCTGTCAAATTATTCAACGCCTATCGTACATAGGTAAACGTGTTTTATACGCCATGTTTTAATAAAGTCTTTTTATTAACATTATAAACTAGTGCTTGACTGCGATCTCGTCTGATGGTAATCCATTAATATAAAGTGCGTATGTTTGTATATCTGTCTGTATGTATGTATGTGCCCGAAGTTGCTCAAAACCCTCACCACTATAGATAATCATATAGATCCGGATGCGCTGAGTTCAAAAAAAAAAAAAAAAAAAAAACTTTTTTTGTCTCGGTCCTCTATCCCTATAAAGTGCGTATGTTTGTATGTCTGTCTGTATGTATGTATGTGCCCGAAGTTGCTCAAAACCCTCACCACTATAGATAATCATATAGATCTGGATGCGCTGAGTTCAAAAAAACTACTTTCCGATTTTTTTTTTTTTTTGAGATCCGCGCCGAAGCCGCGGAATCTCGGTCCTAATAATAATAATAATTACTTTATTGAGCAAAAAAACGTACATAGATAAAGTTTGCAGGCCTTAAAGAAACTAACAATAGATACAAGAAGAGAGAATAGAATAAAGGTAATTTTCTATGTAACAAAACAATAAATAAATCCTGTCTCCTAAACTAGGGAATACCTGTATCTTAGGAGACAGTAATTCGATCCGATTGAGTTGAACTGTACAATACATATTGGGCCCTTGGTTTCGATTATCGATGTTAGTTCAAATCCTATCTTAACAAATAAATATATATATATATATCATAGAAATAAAAAGGTAAATTAAGGTTAGTAAAGTTATTACATGTTTACTTACAAAAATAGGTATAAACATTCAATCCCAGTTTATTTGAGTCTGGAGTAGAGAAAGTATGTGTGTTCGTAAGTGTAATGTAAGTTTAGCAGTGATACAATCATTGATGGCAAAGCGCGTTAGTTTATTAAGAACCTATTCACTCTAGCCTTAAAGACACTTAAGTTGCAGTCAGATGGAAACACCGCGTATATCGAGGGACTGGAACAATTTGCCCGCTGGCAAATTGTTCCAGTCCCTCGATATACGCGGTGTAAAAGACGAGGCGAAACGCTTCGTCCGGATCGTAGTGGTGTCAATAACGTAAGGGTGGATACTTGCCGTACGACGGGTCGTCCGATGATGACACGGTGATGGGGGAATTAAATCACGCAATTCCTTTGCGCACTCACCATAATGCATCCTATAGAAGACTGAAAGGCTGGCTACTCTACGCCTGTGCTCCAGGCTTTGGAGACCGTTTAGAGGTAAATCTGGGTCGCCAATCAGCCTCTTCGCACGCCTCTCCGCTGAATCCAAAGTAGCCAGGTGACATTTGTTACATTTAGTACATATACTAAGTACGGAATTTTAAAAACAGACCCACAAAGGACTGTTATAACTAAAGAAAGAGTTATACATTCCAATTATTCTATAGTTTATACCCGTTCCGATCCCCTCAGGAAAAATCTTAACAACGCGAAGTAGCCCAAAGTACAGCGCCATCTGTCGGGAATTTGGATTACTAATTTATACAAACTGGACGGGTTTTATTTTTTCGTATCTTTTATTTTCGGTAGTAATTTTGGATTGCGTGAACTGATTTTAATTTTTTTTTTCTTTTGCGTTTAAAAACTACTACTAAGGAAACTATAATAAGTTTACTACGGGACCCTAAAAGGGGTGAAAAAGGAAAACGAAGTACCTACTAGCAGAATAGAATACTCTTTATTATGCATACTATATAAATTACAGAACATAATATGAAGATTTTACAATAGGCGACACAATGGGTGGTTTTATCGCTAAGCTCGATTGGGTAATATAGCGGCTTTTAGCACATTATGGTGTCTTCCTACTTTCACGCGACCGAAGTCGCGGGCAGCAGCTAGTCTAGCCGAGGCAGATTCCTACCCTTTTGCCAAGCGTGTTGGGGTCAGCTTCCGGTCTAACCGAACTGCCTGTCTGATCTCCACAACCGAATTTTTGAGTAATGGGATATCCCTTGATAAAAATAGTTTTTAGATATTCGGGCTTCTAACGATCAGTAATAACTGTCGGATATCCAGGAATGACATCCGGGGCAAACGATTTAGAGTGCTATTCGAAGCACGGTGGGTCTTGGTGTGTAACGATGGTAACCCATCCACGGATCAACCGCGGCAAGCATATCTTAACCCGAACGATCGAGCTGTGTAGCTGTTTTTTGAGACAACAGTTGTAGCCGCTAGTATAATATAAAAAAACAGAAAATTTATTTCAGAAAATATCCATAGGTTTTACACAGCAATGACAATGCACACCAGTCCTTCATCCGACTCGAAGGACCACTTGTACAACGTTCCAAATATATCTTGATTCAAATACAAAACCAGACTCCAAAGTAATACGATTTATTATATAAATACTGGGGTGGTCAACCCTCGCTAGAGAATCTCGCCAGCACGATTTACAATGATGACGTTTTTATAAAACGCCATCTATTATCAAACAGTCATACTATATTAATGATGGTTTTTGAGTTTGTACATGACATATTTAAACAGATTAGACACAAGTCAAATGTACAAGATATAATAAAAACACAAACTTTTAAACTAAAATTTAAAAATACATTTAACAGAAAACACAAACAACAACTTCACAGGGCAGCAATGTCTGCCGCAGCATTGCTGGATGTAAAGACAATCCAGTATGTAGGCAATCATCGCGAGGACGGTGTTGTCGCTGCCCCGCACTCTGTGCACCAGAGACGCGCATCGCTTGCGCATTGTCGCGTGAAAGCATTCGGTACGAGCCTCCGCGAACATGCCCGAGTCGCTGCTATGGCGGGACAGCCTCAGCGCCTCCCTAAACCCGAAAAGCTTAGGTGACCTACCTCTGATACAGAAGGAAAGGGAGACGGTTGACTACAATTCCTCGGTGGTAGACTATAACATCACCTGCCGGCAGAAGTTACCACCCACTAGACAAAGTCTTGCCGCCAAGCGATTCGTCGTGTTCCAGCATGATGTCTGGTGCAGCCGTACGTAGGACGGGTCTCAGCAGTTGTGTTGCGATGTGTGAACACAACAACATTTATCGCATTGTATCCGGCGATACAATGCGATAAATGTTGTTGTGTCGGGAATTTAGTTGTGGAGGATCTCCAGATCAATCTCCCTCTGGTGCAGCATCGTTGGTCATGTTGTTGGGTTTAACATTGTACAACCTCGCTCAACAGCTGTCTTCCTTCCTATCAACTCATTTTTTGTTAGTGAATAGGCTCTTAATAAACTAGCTTACTCTACCATTAACGATTGCATCATTGCTTACCATCAGGCGGGATTGCGGTCAAGCACTTCTTCCTTCTTCCTCAGCCTATAGATGTCCACTGCTGGACAAAGGCCTCCCCCAAGGCTTTCCACGATGATCGGTCTTGTGCTGCCCGCATCCATCAGCTTCCCGCGACCTTCACCAGGTCATCGGTCCACCTTGTTGGGGGTCTCCCTACGCTGCGTCTTCTAGTACGTGGCCGCCACTCCAGAACCTTGCTGCCCCATCGGCCATCGGTTCTACGAGCAATGTGCCCTGCCCACTGCCACTTAAGTTTAGCGACTCGCAGGGCTATGTCGGTGACTTTGGTTCTTCTGCGGATCTCCTCATTTCTGATTCGATCACGCAGAGAAACTCCTAGCATAGCTCTTTCCATTGCCCTTTGTGTGACTGTGAGCCTTCGTATGAGGCCCATTGTGAGCGACCACGTTTCAGTTCCGTAAGTCATCACTGGCAACACACACTGGTCAAAGACTTTAGCCTTGAGACACTGTGGTATCTTGGACGACGAGAAGATGTAGCGTAGCTTCCCGAACGCTGCCCAGCCGAGCTGGATTCGCCGAGACACCTCTATCTCGAAGTTGGACCTACCTAGTTGGACTGTCTGTCCCAGGTATATATACTCGTCAACAACTTCGAGTGCAGAGCAACCAACTACAATTGGAGTGGGTGCGACATGAGAGTTCGACATGATCTTCGTCTTATCCATGTTCATTTTAGACCCACTTGTTGGGAAGCTCTGCTGAGGTCATTGAGCATTTTGCCCAAGTCTTCCAGGGTCTCAGCCATGACCACGATATCATCTGCGAAACGGAGATTAGTGATGTACTCGCCGTTGATGTTGATGCCAAGTCCTTTCCAGTCCAGGAGCTTGAAGACATCTTCCAACGCAGCAGTGAACAATTTAGGAGATATGACATCTCCTTGTCTCACTCCACGCTGCAGTTGGATCGGTTTCGAGTCCTGATCCTGGAGACGGACTGACATGGTGGCGTTTTTGTACAAACACTTTATCACCTCAATGTATCGATGGTCAATTTGGCACCGCTGGAGAGACTGTAGCACCACCCAAGTCTCAATCGAATCGAAGGCCTTCTCATAGTCCACAAACGCCAAGCATAGTGGTTTGTTATACTCCTCGGACTTCTGTATAACTTGCCGCAGCGTCTGAATGTGGTCTATGGTGCTAAAGCCTTTTCGGAAGCCTGCTTGTTCGGGAGGCTGGAAGTCGTCAAACCTGCGAGCGAGACGATTCGTGATGACCCTAGAAAGCAGCTTGTAGACATGGCTCAGGAGGGATATCGGTCTGTAGTTTTTCAGGAGGGTATTGTCACCTTTTTTGAAAAATAAAACCACCACGCTCCTGTGCCACGCCTTAGGCGTTTCGCCTTTAAGAATGACGGAATTAAATAGCTTCTGAAGCGCTTTAAGAACCGGTTTGCCACCCGCTTTCAGAAGCTCAGCCATAATTCCATCATCTCCAGCCGCCTTATCGTTCTTGAGCTGTTTCAGGGCCATACCAATCTCGTACAGGCTGACGTCCGGGATATCGTCGGTGTAGTGTCGGGTTAGTCTGGCTCTAGGATCATTAGCCAGGCTTACAACAGGTGCGTGTGTTGATGTGTATAACTCTCCGTAGAATTTCTCCATCTCACCCAAAGCTCGGGCTTGGAAGTGACGATCCTACCATCCCCAGTCTTCAGCTTCGCAAGTAGACTCTGTCCAACAGACAATTCTCGTGCGAACACTTTGGAGCCTTTGTTCCGCTCGATAGCCTCTTTAATACAATTTGTATTAAATTGGCGTATATCGCGAGTCAGAGACTTTGAGATCTGTCTGTTAAGGCATCTGATGCGCGAAGCATCATCAGGGGATTTTAAGATCTCCTCCCGTCTTTCTTCCATTAGCCGGCGGGTGGGACCGGAGATCTTTCGGTCAAGCACTAGTTTATAATTATTAAAGAAAAAGGCTGCGTGTTGTTTGATAGAGATACCGTGGCCCCCCGGAGGAGGACCACGGAGTGAGTTTTCGTCAATAAAAGTCTGATACGCCCTTCCGCTCTGCCCAAAATGGGAAAACCTCATATGACCTCTTCATATGAGGTTTTCCATCCAAAAAATAAGAATAAGAGTGATAGTGGAGAGCCTGGT
Source organism: Sesamia nonagrioides (assembly GCA_017933935.1). Classification (NCBI taxonomy): domain Eukaryota; kingdom Metazoa; phylum Arthropoda; class Insecta; order Lepidoptera; family Noctuidae; genus Sesamia; species Sesamia nonagrioides. Next base: position 447,293 of record JADWQK010001079.1, on the reverse strand, counting down.
GTTTTGCTGGAATTTCGGACAGACCCTTCATATATGTCCATCAGTGGGTGGTTTATCACCAGCTGATTTGAAGGTCACTTTGATTATGGGTTCCGAAATTCGGACCATTCTATAACGACAGGTACTTGAATAGAGACATTTCTCCCGTCTGGAATAAAATAGCTGACATCCTGGTTTTGTGCGAAACGCCTGCTGTATTTGTTTTGCAACTCGTCGGATTGTCGGAAAACCGTTTCGCTGTATTTTAGGGTTCGGTACCCAAGGATAAAAAATATAAATGGAGAGCCGCCCCATTATTAAAGCTCAGACTGTGAGAAGTGAGTTTGAAGTTTGAATTTCACAGATTATGTATTTTATTCTTTTGCCACTATATAAACAAATACTATTTTGTTTTTTTTGTAATTATTCACAAATAATGTAACATTTCGCGCGCCAGCGTTTTTACCGCTAATATGCAAATGTCAAATGATCAAACTCAGTAACTATTAAAAGTATTTAAAGGTCTAGCATTTTTTACCCGACTACGGCAAAGCAAAAGGAGGGTTATGATTTTGACAGGCTATGTATGTATGTATGTATGTATGTTCATCTGTTCCCTCGTAACTTCTAAACTACTTATCAGAATTCGACAAATGATATGTCATTAGAAGCGTCATAATTGTCCGCTGGTTATAGGCTATATAGGGTTTCACAAAATCTACTGTGGCGCCCTCTAGCGGACAAAACATACAGAGTAAAAAAATAAAGTTAAGATAAATATGCCGTGTTTGGTATCATTTGAAAGCGCTTTACTTCTACATTTTGAATATATATATATTGCTAGTATTTTCTTGTGACTTTACCTGTATTTATGGACTGGTTGCATATAATTCACATCTTTTCGTTCATAGCTTCTTTACTACTTATCAGAATAAGACCACTGCAGTACCATGAGAAGGGCCTTGATATTCTGTTAGTTATGAGCTATAAAGCTTGTCACCAAATTTAGTATTGCGCCCTCTAGCGGACAAAAGTTCTATGTTAATATAAAATTAAAATAAATATACCGTGTTTGGTATCTCGTGAAAGAGCTTCACGAGTACTTTATCCTTGTACATAATTACAAGAATGCTTTAATGATGTAAAATATGAGCGATAAAAGTAAAGCGCGGATCACGGGAACTGTGAATCGCTTTATGCAATGTAGAGCAGTGTGAAAATTAATAGAATATGTAATGCACTAATGAAAACGACATAAGCTGGGAGTAACTCCACGCTGTGAAGGCGGAAACAGTTTGATAACTGGCTAAAACTCCCATAAAAATGTCCTCTGCACTATATGCCTTAGGGCTTATGTTGTTATATGTGCGTGTAGATGTAATATGTCAAGTACCTAGTTCTTAGTTCATCAATTTAACTTTTGTTAATACTATGCGCCACAAATATACTTTAACACCAAAATAGTACAAATAATAAAAAGTATAAAAACTAAAACCCAACTACGACAAAAAACGACGCTAAAAAAGTATAAAACAAGATTTTCAGAATACTGAACGAACAAAGTTGCTAATGTAGTTGCAAGTAAATGGACATAGTTAAGACGCCTTCGTTGTAAATTGACAATAATGTCATACAATACCATTCTGAAGTATGCAATATTCACTATGTAGAGATAAATTTTCATGTTTGGAAAGGCGTAGTCACACGTAGTCACTACGGTAGGTAGGTGTATATGTAACGTGTGACTACGCTTTCCAAACATGAAAATTTATCTCTACCTAATGAATATTGCATACTTCAGAATGGTATTGTATGACATTATTGTCAATTTACAACGAAGGCATCTTAACTATGTCCATTTACTTGCAACTACATTAGCAACTTTGTTCGTTCAGTATTCTGAAAATCTTGTTTTATACTTTTTCAGCGTCGTTTTTTGTCGTAGTTGGGTTTTAGTTTTTATACTTTTTATTTTTAAATATTTGATCATATTACAAAAAACTTTTTTTTACTCCACACTAGGAATTTCCCCTGTATCGTGGGTGCGTTTACAAACATAAACTCTCATACACAAACAACCAGACCCAGAACAACTACTACGTCATACAAATATTTGTTCCGTGCGGGAATGGAACCCGCGACACGCAGCGCAGCAGTCAAACATTTAACCACTATGCCAACCGTGCCAAGATTATGTATAACTTTTTTGTTTCTTCTCATACTAACCACCATTTTTCTTCTACAGGTTTCCGTGAGTCCTCATTCCTCTACGCCCTGACAGCGGCAGGGGTGGCCCATTCAGTAGCCCGCGCCTGCGCCCAAGGCCGCTTGATTTCCTGCGGCTGTGACCCTCTGGGCTACCGGGCCTCCCACGACCCCCGCGGCAGGGCGAAGGTTAACAAATGGGAGTGGAGCGGCTGTTCACATAACCTAGCATATGGCATCGAGTTTTCGAAGAAGTTTCTTGATGTAAGGGAACAAGTAGATGATTTGCAGTCGAAGATCAATGTTCATAATAATAATGCGGGACGATCGGTAAGTCCTTGTATTGTTTTTTAAATTTATAACTGCCTATGCATTTTTGAACTGCACACTGTATTTATCCACTAATATTATAAACGTGAATCTGTATGTTTTTTGGTTATGCGAAACCCGAAACACGTGTCCAGTATTTTTAAGTAAAGAATTTATGTACAAAATTTCAAAAATATATTATGAAAAACCACAAAGTTATGAGCTTGCTGTTCTACTTGGTTGTCCCAACAAAAATATGGTCAAAGCTCCGCTCAGGCGGGCGAGCGCGGTGCGTTGACGTCTGACGTCAGCTGTTGGCCGCGTGCAAGTACTATGATCTGTCGTAAACTGCATGCGCTCGCTCGATATCCACACTGCAACAATTTCTAAATGTCAGAGAAGGATTGAGCGTAATCGCCAAGCTTGCTCAATGCGGGTTGGTGATTTCAGACTTAAGGTGCAGGTTTCCTCAAGATATTTTCCTTCACCTTATAATCAGTCATTGGTGTCCAAGATATACTTAGAAAGTAATATGTACTTTCTACGTATATCTCTAACTTTAGAAAAGTTACATTGGTACTTGCCTGACTTGAAATCGAACCCGCAGACTCAAACTTGAGAGGCTGGTATTTTAACCACTAGGCCACCAGGACTTCTAAAATATGTATTTAGGAAAAAATATAACATGGTGTAAAAATGGTTGTAACCGATTCAATTGCTTATTCTGAACAAACTAAGTATATGTATTCAGGTTTCGCATAAATAAAAAATAATGTTGTATATGTGTGTTTGTCATACTTATGTTTGTCATACTTATGCGGGAAATCTGTTACTCAATGTGTTAGATAAAGAAATCGTAAGTACTTTAGATCTATCTCCATCTGAGCCTTCTCAGGTTTCCGAATCTTGGGCACACCACAATAGCGACGGTAAGTCCCCTCTTTGAGGAGTGGCTAGAGAGGCGCCACGGCGCCCTCATCTTCCGCCTGACGCAGGTCCTCACTTGACACGGTTGTTTCGGGAGGTTCCTGTTCCGTATAAGGCGGGAGGAAACGCCAGGGTGTCACAATGGTGATACCCTGGCGCAGACACGGTGGAGCATATGGTGGAGGTCTACCCGGCTTGGGTAGAGCACCGCCGTGTCCTCGTGGCGGCAACCGACGGCGATCTCTCGCGTCCGACCCTGGGCCAGGCCATGGTCCGGAGCGAGAGTGCATGGCAGGCCGTTACCTCCTTCTGCGATGCAGTGATGCTGGCAAAGAAGGAGGCAGAGCGCGTGAGGGAGCGGCAATCCCAGCGCCCCCACACCATTAGCCACCGCAGGAGACGCCCTGGTCGGGAGTCGACTCGAACTCCCAGCCACCGTAGGCGCGGGCCTGCGGGCGGTGAGCAGTGGGCAGCTCGCCGCCCGTAAGAACCAGGCCCGAGTCGACGGCGCGTTGTATTTCACGCGCGCCTCAAAGAGATGTCAACACATAACTTGAGCATGTTTTCAATAATTGAACCATATGACATTGTATGTTCACAGAAAATTTCAACTCAGTAGGGCAGATAAAACACAATACAAAAAGAATGTTTACACAAGAAAAACAAGATTACTTGAAAATTAAACAAAATTTTATAACATAAATCTTGCATTCATATTCTCAGAAAAACATTCAACATACAAATCTATCAATCGGCAACCTTGTCGCACTTTTTTTTTTTTTGGGACAAAACCCGCCACACTGTTCCCAACCCACTGCAACTCCTGAAAGCCAGAATCAACAGTGGAGACCGCCAGAAAAACGCCGAGCAATGAAGCTCGACGAGTCCCGGAGAAACGTTTCAAATGTCTTGGGTCCCGCAACGAAAATAATCAGAAAAGAATAGCGGAGGAGTAAGAAAAAAGATATTTTTTCCACTTCCCTCCATAATAAGCAGGAGACAGAATAGAACTAGGCCAATCAGCACAAAGGGACATTATTGCAACTGGGAGAAGCCCAGATTGCCAAGCACCACGGAATAACATTTGATCAAGTTAATGGGTCCTAAGTAGGTATTTGCTGTTACAATTGATTCCAATAATCGGTATGGCAAAAGCGCCTGAACACACGGAAATTAGTTCTAGTTTCAACAAGGTCCGTATAATAAACAACTCCGGATGTAACTTGTACACTATCCAACATAATATTGCGTTAATTCTGCCAAAGAATACACTCCCACAAGATGTGATGTGCGGACTGTTCAAATTCACAGTTCGATGTAGAACACTGACACAAAGGCGAAGGAACAAGTTTAAAAGAATACAGTTTACTTTTAAAGTTGCCATGACCTGTGAGAAATTGGGCAACGCAGTGGTCAACCTCCAGCCATGTCTTAGCCAGCCGATCGCCAACGGATGGAAAGAACAGATGGAGGTGCCGGCCGGCCCTTGATGGAATTATCCCACCTACTTTGCCATTCGGATAAGAGGTCCTCCCAGACGTCAGTCTGAGGTTTAAATAATCTAGAAATTCTATTGAGGTCGCGTTGTGTAACAAAGTTAGTGTCCATGGCCTCCTCCCTCGCGGAGTAGTACATTGAAGCACGTCGCTGTACTTCAAGATCGACTGGAAATACACCTGCCAGAACGGGTAAGGCTTCAGTACTGACTGTTCTATACGCCTTGCATAAAAATATCAATGCCAAACGTTGGCTTTGAAGCAGTTTACGTCGTGCCGCCCCTATGCTGGCCCTATCGGCCCAAACAGGTGCACCGTAGCACATACATCCCAAGTAGGTAGCTCCATATATAGTTTTTAAAGTTAGGAATGATAGACCCCAAGTTGCTTTGGATATTCTAGTTAGGGCATAAAAGTTCCTTTTAGCTTTTTCGCCAACTATTTTTATATGTTCGATAAATGAAAAATTCCTTTCTGAGACCATACCAAGGTAGCATACGGATTGCTGTTTTTTAACGGGAACGTTATTAAATTTAATAGTAGGCAATGATTAAAGATTACCTTTTAGTAGAAGTTGATAGGTTTTATGCGGCGCAAACGCTAGGCGGTTACGATCACCCCACTGAGATATTAGATTTAGGCAAGTATGGGCCAAGTTCTCAAGTCCAGCTCGGGTACTTGACTGAATGAGCAGTAGGCCATCGTCCGCGTAACCAGTAAGTGAACAGCCGCAAGGAAGCGGGATCGCGAGAAAATCATCAAAACCAAAATTCCATAAATAAGGACCGACAACTGAACCCTGAGGACATCCCATGGTTAGTGCTTTAGTACTAGAAAAATGACCGAGCTTAAGTACCGCGGAACCGTTTATAAATTACGAGTAAACGAGATTATATATGTTTCTATAGCAACCGCGGTTTTTTAATTTTAACAACAGCATAGGCCACCAAGCGTTATCAAAAGCCCCAGAAATATCCAAAAAGATGCCAATCACGTACTTGTGTTCCGACTGGTTAACGGTTCTTCTGACAGAAAGCGCCGCGTCGACTGTTGATTTACCGATGGTGAAGCCATATTGATTACTATGAAATTTTGGACCGTTCGGTAGTAAACGTGGAACGATGAGGCGCTCAAGAAGTTTCCCCAAAGATGGTAGAAGCGTGATAGGCCGATATGACTTCAGATCATCCGGTGGTTTATCACCACACTTTGGTATTATTCGTATGAAACCGCGTCGCCATTTACGAGGAAAAACGCCTTCAGCAATGCATCGGTTATATACAGTTACGATGGCATCACCCGCTGTTTTACACGCTTCTTTAATCATCCTATTAGATATTTTATCTTCCCCTGATGATTTGTTGACCGGTAGTTTTCTAACAATATTTATAAATTCGTCATTAGATGGTACGTCTGACATTGGTGATTCAGGTGGCACAGGAGCCCACGCTCGAATCTGTTGGTGGTAGTCGCTATCGTTTGCCGGTGAATCATCAGGGATAAGTGTATTAATTAGTACTTTTGTTGTTTCCTCTATGCCCGTGGTATGCATATCATTGACCTTAATGTTTTGAACGTATGCAAGGTCGACCGATCTGTTAGCTTTAAATTTGTGATATAAGGGAGAACACGGACCCTCCCTGTCAAGTTTGTCAACGATTTTCCGCAACAAGTTACCCTTAGATTTTTCCACCGATGCTTTGTAGCGTGACTTGGCAACTCTGAAAGCATTTAAAGCGGACGTAAGAAGATCTCCAGTAATCTTTCGGCTCTTGAGTTTATTTAACTGTCTACGCGCTCTGCGATATCTTTTGCGCTGTTCAACTAAATAATCCCTCCACCAGTCACATCTACGAATATTGGTCATAGATCCACGACCAATGGCGATGTCAGCACAGTAGGTAAAGGTTTCTGACATAATGTCAGCACTTTCTTCGGCTGACAGCCCGTCCCGAGTGAACTCCTTGGCGTGACACGCAAAAAGCGAGCCAAAAAATGAACCATGTCGCACTTGAATTCCTTTATACAGAGTGGTGCTGATAATACGATAATAAATGAAAACACGGACAATGCTGGTTCATAGTTCTTACCTAATTATCCTAAACCATAAAAAAACTAGCAACAAAAATAAAAATTTCAAACAAACTAAATCGCATAAAATTGGAAACGGAAGAGGACACCCTTTAAAATATTGGTTCACTGATCTCCGATCGACGACAGCGCGTCCTGTCAACCTGCTATTTTTTGGCGCCTTTATTATTAAAAGTTTAGTACCGCTGGATGCAGCGGTCATCAACCTGTAAGCGCTTCGTTATCAACATGTACATCATATAGAAAATGTGAAATATGAAAAACAATTTCCTGTGACTAAACGAATGCTTATATTTATATGATTTTTTATGTGTAAACTGAGAATGTGTTGAGGTACACGATGTTTAATTTATTGTCGTATTGTCATCACTTTGTATAGGATAGTGCGGAACAAAGATTAGGAGTGAACGTAGAAATCACATGAAACGTTTATTTGTTAGAACTAGCTGACCCGTGCGAAAAATTCGCACTATACTAATAATTTGAAAATAGTATTCCATGGTACCAGGGACGAATATCTGTCGATTGGTGGGTCGGACGTTCAGATTGGTTCGATAGAAAGAGAGAAAAAGGGAGAAAACGGTTTCAGACCCTTGGAGAAATAATATAGTAGCTTACCCTAATCGATCCACCGGTACGACGTTTTTTACATAACAATCAAACTAGCTCACATTTCTTTTTAATAACAGAAACACTTCATAATCAAATATTAATGACTGAACAAAACACATGGACACGTACAAACACGAATTCCCCCATCATTTATCTTTGATGTCATATTCAAGAGCAAGATGCGAGGATACAAAAGACACCGCAGCAGCTCGATGATACTTCAATTTACTTCGTTAAGCCACCCCATATGCTTACCTTGATGTGAGGGGTGAATTACAAATTATATATTAGACAGGACAAAGAATTTTAATGATATAAATATCGTTGTGTGGTACCGGGCATAGAATAGTACCAACCCATATCCTACCGTGGGTGTCTTAAGAGGCGGAAGCGGGCAGCAGCGCTTCTCCTATGGAATAACAAATTACTGAGATCCCCAACCTGCTTACCAAGCATGGGGATTATGACAATGCCCCCCAATGGAATTAAAGCCTTGGAGGAAGCCTTTATCCAGCAGTGGACCTCTATAGGCTGAGAAGAAGAAGAAGAAATATCGTTAAAAACTTTTGATTGATTTAAGAACAGAAAAATTTGTAACAAGAAATAGGTTGAAAAGATAACGTTACGCTGAGGGAAGTAGTTGTTCATTACTGCCGTCAACATTTTTTTTCCAAATTGAGTTACATGCTTAATCTAAATCAGTAAAAAAAATGGCATACACCAATATTTTTATATTTCGCATAAAAAAAATGTTAGATGCGTCTTTTTCCTTATGACGGCAGATTAGGCATCGTACCCAATGGATCAAAAAGGATTGCCATCCTAAGACTCCACTGCTTAGTCACCAGGGGTGCAATCGCGTTAAAATAATTCAACCAAAACAGAACTGCATCGCAACCAATCTTAAACTTTAGTTATGTAGGTTTCATATTGCGCTAATCTTTTTGACAGATGGTTTAACGCATGGTCAAATGAAAAAGATGAAACAAAGCTAAATTTTCCGTGCCGTTTGTGAAACTTACGTCTAAACGATTAGATTTAGGTACTAATAATTTATTTAGTTATTATAACTGACGAAATGTATCACTGGTCATACTTAAACACAGTGGCTCTTATCTGTTTTAATCTGAGATTATCATTGTAATCCTTTATTATTAAAGTGATCTAAGTGTCTGTACAGTTAAAATAATAAGTATCGAACAACACACTATAGTTATTGTTCAACGTTTTCTCGAAATACCGCCCACGATGGATGCTCATGCAGATGGGAAGACAACTCCACAATCCGGGACCTTTGGCCCCGCCTTCCTGACGGTTTTCCCCTACATACTTACTTGTTACTATAGGGTAGCATCATTACTTACTATCAGGCAGGATCGCGGTCAAGCAAGTTCGTAATGTTAAAAACATACAAAGAACGCAAAATTGTAGGTAAGACATAAATATGAAAGTCCACTAAGTACAGTTTGGTGTGTAGCTGTAGATATATTGTTGACCTTTAATGTTATACTTATTCACATAAGTATAACATTAAAGTTTGGCTGGACTTAATTGTCCGGCTTTAATCTATCTACACCTCATTGCAGTGACGAAATCAGTGTCTACTACTCAAAAAGGTCGTCAAGTTTAAAAAAGCTGAGGGATAGTAGTGAATTTCCTAGTATAACATCAACCAGTAAAGAGTTTCAGATCCATAAATTTAAATACCCAAATAATTTGTACTCTAGCATCGCATAAAAAAGCCATGCTTCAGAGTGGGCCGAAAACGTTTCAATGCCAGCTTCATTGCAAAAATCTTGCGTAAGTATCATATGTATGGACTTATCATAAATCCATGGGCACATTAAAATTAATTCCAAGCCTCTTACAAAATGTTTTCATCATAAAAAGTCACATAAGCTCTCGAAATTACTCAATTATTGAAATAAAGCTGTCGTAATGGTACCACCAGCAATGTGACGTGTAATTTACTGAAGTGACAACCTATAATTAGCCTCCGAAGCAACCTTCAATTTTCGATTCGATTTGAATAGGAATACCGATGAAGTCATTACTCGAATAATCGATTATTTTAACTTCTCGATTCCATCGTGGCGGTCTGCTAAGTCAGCTTGGTCAAATCTTGGTCATGCCCTATATAAAATACTAAATTCGAATAATCTATTAAACAATTCGTTTATAATCGATAGCAAATTTTTCTTCAGAATTAATAAGCTCCCCGTCCGCGCCCCCCTGCCTTATCTCATTGTATTTGGGATCAGCGCTTCATGTCTTTTCATCAATACTTCTCGTCTTCATTGCGATAGTCAATCTCCTCTCTCCCCACGGTATGAGTCATACAGTCCATTTCTTTGGTCTTTCCTTACTCATAGCCCCACATTAATGTATAGTCAAGGTCAACTTTCAACTTCATCAATACAGTAGGTAATTGATTCCACAACGTGATCTTCTTCTTCTCAACCTATAATCGGCCCCTGCTGGACAAAGGCCTCCCCCAAGGCTTTCATTTCATTTCGGGGGGGGGTATCATATTCGGCACGCTTGGTAGGCGGATTGGGGATCGTAGTAATTTGATATTCCACAGGAGAAGCGCTGCTGCCCGCTTCCCTGGTGAGAGTTCCCTTAGTCGTTTCTTACGACATCCACGGGAGGATATGGGTTGGTACTATTCTCCCGGTACCACAAGGCATCTTAGTTGGGGTATTTTACAAATTAATGATCAAGGTACAACAAGGAAGGATAATTAAGAAGGCTTTGATTTGACTACTTAAAAGCAAAAAAAAGTCTAGTAATTTTATTGCCTTATCGATACGCCATCGGAAGCCTTGCAACGAAATTACGTAGGTGTACAAATTATGAAGGAAACACGTCAAAATAACACCCAATTTATTCATGCCAAAATGGAGGCTTTAATAATTTAATGACTTACGCGTGTGGTCCCTTCGTTTATGAAAATACTTGAAGTTTCTACGTTTTTATTGTTCGAATAATAATACTGTGTGCCATGCCTTTAGTCGACTGCCATTCATCAAAGGAGGAGTTTAAAGACATTAATAACTATTGGCTAGTACCATTACATCTGGTGCAGCAGGATTTTTCTTAAACAGGTTGGAGAAAACAAACGGGGATTTTTATGTAAATGAATACATAATTTCAATCGTTGACGATAGTGGTTTTTGTAGAATAGATTCTGATTTAATAATAATAATAATAATAGCCTTTATTTCCGAGTGTACAGTTACAAATACAATTACGTACATAGTTTTGCATAATTACATGATATCCCTTAGCTCGGTGTGCCTCTTGGCATAGGCCTCCTCCAACTCCTTCCATTGCGCCCTGTCTTGTGGAACTCTACTCCAATATGGCCCCAAAGTCACACAGATGTCATCTCTCCATCGGGTTTTTGGACGTCCCTGCCTCCTTTTACCATCCCTTGGATACCACAGAGTGACTTGGTTGCTCCATTTGTCTTGCTTGCACCTCAGCAATCTGAAAATAGTGGTTTCAACATGCAAAATTCTCAAGAAAACCATGAAGAAACATCTCAGCGCATACTTATGAATATCAATAAACATAATTGTGATTAATCGACTATGCCCGTTGCCCTTCCCTTAATACTGCGAATAGAAACCGATCACAGTCCAAATCCAAACGATCGTATTATTTGGATTTGGAATGTGATCCAAATTAGTAACCAAATCTCAGCACGTACTTATGAATATCAATGAACATAATTGTGACATAATCGACTATGCCCATTGCCCATCCCTTAATACTCCGAATAGAAACCGATCACAATCCAAATCCAAACGATCGTATTATTTGGATTTGGAATGTGATCCAAATTAGTAACCAAAGGCGTCAAACCAACACCAGCTTATTTCTTCAAAATTGAACAGCGGTAAATGGGCGTGGCTTTACTAAATCGACTATGTGGGTGGTCTCCATGTGGCGATACATGCCTATAAAATATAGTATTATATTGCATTGGCTGATCGTTTTCTGTGATCACACCCCATTTTATGTACTATAAAGTTTGTCGTATAAGGTATTATGTTCTCGATCCATTATGTTTATGCGCATATGTTCTCGTTGATGTTATTTTCTGTACTTAATTTTATCGTCAACATGTGGTCGGTTGGCTACGGAAAGTAGTACTTCAAGTACGTGTCGATGGTGTTGCAATCACTCAATGCCTTTGACGTGTAAATCATATTATTTTGTAATTTATGTATAGACACAACCATTTCACCTCACTGTCATACTTTAACGTAGCTGGAAAAAATTGGGTTTACCCATTGTAAGTATACCTCTGTATAGCTCTTTACGGAATATAGGCGCGATTATACAACCAACCCCCTAATCAGCGAACACATTTTTGTCAAATGATTATATTTCTTCCTATTGATATTATATTTCTTAGAAAATAAATAGCATGACATTCTGAGCAGTTGTGTTGCAATGTATGGTACGATGCACCAGATGTTGTTGTGTCGGGAGTTTGGTCGTGGAGGGTCTCCAGATCAATCTGCCTCTGGCGCAGCATCGTTCGTCGTGTTATAGGGTTTAACATTGCATCACCTCGCTCAACTGCCGTCTTCCTTCCCTTGCACACAGTTTCTTTTATTGAATAGGCTCTTAATAAACTAGCGGACTTTACCATAAACGATTGCATCACTGCTTACTATCAGGCGGGATTGCAGTCAAGCACTAATTTATAATTATATAAAAAAAAAAAGATCTTAGTTTTTCTAACATCTTCCATAAACGATTCACCAACATAATCTAAGTACTAAATCACACTAATATTATAAAAGCGAAAGTTAGTGTGTAACTTTGTGAGTATGTGTGTGTGTGTGTTTGTATGTATATCACTTATTCACGCTCAAGCAGCTGGATCAAACATTTGGTACAAATATCGTTAATAACCAGGGTTAACATACAGGGAATATCGGGATCCTTTTTGATCCGATATCCCCACGAGCTCGGAACTTAAGCGGATGAAATCATTCAAATATAAAAATATGTTGGAAGTTAGGAATACTTTTCTTAGAAATCGAAGTCTGATGCTACAAATAATTGGTAGAACAATTACAATATCCACTATAAAATTGAAATGAAAAATCATCATCATCTTGCTGTCCCTGTCCTAAAACGGTACAAACTGGATGTTAAACCGTTTCTAAGCCTAAATTAAAAATATGAAAAGTGTATCACATCTGAATAAGTACTTACTTTAATGTTACATTACTCACATTTTTTTTTTTTTTACTATTCGCAAATACGAAGCCACAATGGCATCTAGCATTCGAATTCATCGTATCTCCTTAAGAGTATCATTATAATTTCCTCACTGACACCTAAACATGCCGTAAGCCCTGATTTGTGGCCACCAGCTAATGCTACAAGCATTCTGACGCTTGTACCCGACAGTTGAACCAAAATACCGGGACCTACCGTGCAGGATTACTACAAATAATTTAATAGGCCCCTTCCGTCTAATAATAAACATGTCAAACCAAAGTTAAATACTGCCCAACAAAGTCACTTTTGCAGATGCGACGTGTCTAAAATTCACGAATTTATACCTTATGTTTCGGACAACAAGATTGGTGTTAGATTTTTTTGGACGCCCAAATTAAGGTGGTTAATAATATTATATTAATGTCCGTAACCAAATCTGACATGAGACCGGCATACCACGTCCCGTGCTTACTTATTAGAGGGATTTACGATTTAATACAATTTACGTTCATACATTCGTTTTTTAATACAAACATGACGCTTAGGTACAAATTATTTAATTTGTAATACGTTTATAGTTGTTAATTATAGGAAGAGACGGCCTTTTAATTTATTTCGGCCCCACCGGATTCTAGTGACATTTATAGCGAGATAATAAGACTGTATCTACACTGTTCATTATTTATGGCCGTAGACAAAAGGCATAGTGTTGTTAATCAGATGTGATCTTTAATGACAATGAAACATAAAAAGCCTATAACCCATTATAGGAGTTGTCACTAGCATATAAATATTGAACATGTTCAGCAAAAAACGGAGACTTCATATAGATATTAAGTAGAGCAAAAAGGTTGTAGCGTTTTCAGTAACCTACGTCGACTTCAAAGCTTTTATTATCACCAACAGTTGTTTTTACTTTCAGTATATTAATATTTGCCGAACAGATTCCTTATTAAATCAGCTACCCAGGAGCAGTAGTGGTGGTGATACACTACTGGACAAACAATAAACTAAGAAGGAAAACATCTTGAGAAAACCGGCCTATCTAATAAGAATGGCCAGTTCCCTCACGATATTTTCCTTGTTTTTAATTTTTGGCTATAAACAAAAATTCGATAACATGTGAGTGGCATATACCAACCCGTATGTAGTAGATGTGGGTCGGTACGCACATATAGGGAGTGGGCTGATAACACCTATGACCCGTGTTCTCCTCCAATCCGTCCAGTGGAAACTTTATAGACTGTATATGCAGAACTACTTTCAAATACAAGTACCGATGTTTTCCGCCATACAAAGCTTTGTAGAGATGAAAAAAGTTGTCTTCCGACTAGGGCGTCTCCTGTGGCGGCTAGAGGCAAGAGGGCGCTGGGATTCCCGCTCTCTCACGCGCTCCGCCTCCTCCTTTGCCAGTATCACTGCTTCACAGAAGTAGCTGACGACTTGCCATGCACTCTCGCTCCGGACCATGGACTGGACCAGAACCAGACGCGAGAGATCGCCGTCGATTGCCACGAGGAAACGGCGGTGCTCTACCCAAGCTGGGCAAACCTCCACCGACCGTCATCAACACCCTAGAATTAAATCATCTTACAGTTGTTAAAAAATACGTCAATTTTTGCCACATTATTTTCATGCAACCTAAGATCACAAAACAAGTAACTCATTATAATCTACTCACATTTAATGACATTTAGAGATAGGGTTGCCAGCTCTACTATATAATATAGTATCCTTTATATTAGAGGCCTGAAAATACTGTATTTCAATACAAAGTGGCTTAATAAGCGCACTAAGGCCAGTATTAATATCATAAGAGCTGCTGTTAAGCTGCTATCATTTGTAACTCTTTTATAGTCGTCAAAAGCCTAAATGTCTGCCTGTCAAACTTTCGGGTTTTTAACTTCTTACAGACTAGTAACTGAGTTGTTTGGGGCATAATATTTTGGCTTAGTATTTTGGAAGCCTATCCTAAAAATACCTTAATGTTTTTTATTTTTTCGACATATGCCATAAATTATAGAAAATGCTGTATTTTATATAAAAACCTAACTACTAATACAACCCTACTAGCAGACCATGACCCGTCAATAAACCTACTTAGTTTATATACAAACCAATACTATAAAAATAGTTAAGTAGCTACAAATATTACGTAGTAATTAAGAATAATTTACAACTATACACATACTTTTATGACATTAATGTCCATGCGATCGGATGATCTTTAAATATAACGACTTTTACAATGTTGCCATTACTAAAATCTACTACACAACATATCGTAAAAATATTAAGCGCCGTAGAATTAATTTTTATAGAGGCAGTATCTTTTCGTCTCATTAATTGCTCATTGTTTACTACTGATTTTAACGTTATTTCACGGTTTTAATAACTAATTATTAAGAAAATATTGACATTACTATACAGCAGTAGGATTTTTCAGCTAAAATAATAAAATTCATCAATTCTATAAAACAACCAGGACTTGGTAAGTTAAAAAGTTATGGCCCAGGTAATTGGGTTGTATCCTAAAAAATAATTCAATGTCCATCAGATTTATAAAAAATACTGAAGACGTATTTTTTTTTCATTCTAATACTTCGGAAGATACCTATATTGATTTGCAATGTCACATGACGTCACACCGTGGTACAAAATATACCGCGGAGTGACGTAATTAGCCCCCACACCGTAACTTTAATACGCTATATCTCAGTAGTTTTTAATAATTTCGGCAAAATACAAAATATGGGTTTTAATTTTTTTTTTATTAAGAATAAGACGGAATAATTATTTTTTGATTTTCATACCTTGGATACATCCCTATTGTTGGCTCTTGCCAGCAAAATGGACATTAGATAGTGTTTTCATCCGTTAAAACGATCAACTAGCTTACAAAAATGCTTTAACTAATCTCCTTGTCACTGTGGCCCTGCATTGTAAAACACTAATAGAATAGAAAGAGAGCACAAACAATTATTTATCTACCAACTTTACGCTATTTGTAGATGCCATACATTTTACAACTAGAACCGTCTTTCTAGTATATATTTTTTTCAATCCGTGTTGCCCGTCTGCTAGGCAAAGGTCATCTTTCATATTATTCCTCTCTTGCCTTTGTGTTTCCTTTGCCTCTCCCGACGACAAAACCCATCTTCTGGTTATCACTGCGTGAAAACTCAGGGCCCTCTATCCTACATGAAAGGCTTTTTTAACGGTAAAGATGATACGCGTTATAAAAATGATTTTTTACAGCCAATCATGCAAGTACTTACACAAGTTTTTGCAACGACCTCAACCCGGCATTATTTCTACCCAGATACCTGAAGCAAACAATCCAAAGAAAAATCCATTGAAAGCAACCATCAGAGCTCACCCACTTTTTGTCCATATACATCAAATATTTAATATTACGTATTACACATCAAGCCGTGAAGGTAAATTGACCCATTAAGGTGAGAGCGAACCCGGTGGTCCCGACCACACTTGACCATTGTTCCGGAGGGATCCGACATTTTGTTTTGTGGCCACATAATTAACAGCCTCCCAGAGAGATATGTTAGACACGCTCGCTTATAATAACCCCCGCGATGATATTTTTATTAATGTCAAAATAAAGTCGGAGGTGCTCACACCGTTTCCAAACAGGTGTTTTGGCCAGCTGCTGCGGTTTATGGAGCTGTAACTTATTTTTAAACGTAATATTCCTTTTTCAAAAGTGATTGTTCATTAAGTCTGTCTTTCTTGCGACTTGCGAATGTAAATAAAAGTAATGTAAAGCAAATATTAGGAACAAGGTGCTTTAACCGCATTGTCAATAGAAAATTATCATAATTTATACATAACAATTATTCTCTACAAGCTTTGTATCGTTAACAGATAACCCGTAAAAGGCAGTCCGTTCTAGGAAATTAGATTATGTGCCAATTCAATTCTATATTATAAATCTAGTGCTATTTGATAAAAATCGAGGTAACGCTATTCTAGGAAGATTGATTAGACATATTTAGAACTACGTATTTAGTTAGTACTTGACTTGCAACAGCCTTGCGACAGCCTCCGTGGGGTAGCGGTAGCGGACGCGGCCGCTGCGCAAGGTGACGTGGGTTTGATCCCCGCACAGTGCAAATATTTGTATGCATGAATATGAATATTTGCACTGGTCTGGTCGTGCCTAGGAAAGCACATTAAGCCGTTGGTCCCGGTTGCCATACGAACATCTAGTGGCAGTCGTTACGGGTTGTTGGAGCCCTCAAAAGTCCAACAACTGCAATGCTTCGGGTTATGGAGGTCAGACGGCAGTCGCTTCACGGAAAATGTCGAAGTTTAGCCATATCAGCAGTTGGACTGGTAAAGCGGACCCCAGACTCCAAAGTTGAAAAGGCTTCGGATGCGACTGGGATTAACGCTGGGATGATTATGATTTAGTTAGTACTTAGTATAATACAACCGTACCTACAGCTCACAAAACTATGAAGGAAAATATCGTGAGAAAACGAAGAAGAATTTAGAAGAAAAAAACGAAGACGCGACCTCACCAATCCGCCACTCCCTCTCATAATGAGGAAGCCAGTGTCGCAGCAATGGACACATTATGTATACGCTAATATGATGTGATCAAAGTAGACCAATATGCGTCAACCTTTACCAACGCCATGTTGCCAAGTGTAACATTCCCTCACCTCTCAATAGATACATCACGGTGTAATAGGCGGTCCCCAAGGCCCCTCAGCGGGATCTATAAAAGATCTCGCTTCGACCCACACAAGAAATTAGGTACCACATTAGAGCCGAGGTGATAATTATGTTATAAAAAATATATACGCTGAGTTAATATTTCGTTATTTCGATGAGTCCAATATCGATTTAAATATGTATGGTTTTGTTATTTTTTTTTTGGGTTTTTGTTACGTAAGATGAATTCAAGTTGATGAGAGTTGCTTAATCATTGTTTGAATTAGTTTTTTGTTTCTGAATGTACCATAGATTGGTAATTTTAATGTGAGCTTTTATTAACACATAATTTCTAACGTGATGATCTGAGTTATCGTTGACATTTAAGTTCATTAAACGGAAGGTAAATATAAAGGCCTGTGCAGACGACGGAGTTTTCTCCGCGACTGAGAAAAAGGTACGCTCCGCGAATAAAAAGTCCACCGCGGATTTACCGCGAACTCAACGCATACGGTGTGCGGTCATTTGTTGCCCAGAAATGTAGAGAAGTGAGAGCACACAACGCGGACTAAAGTCCGCCATGTGCGTTGCTTCGCCGAGCCACACGAGTTCTATTTTATTCGGGAACTCCCCCGTACTTTTGTCCGGTCCGCTCTCTACATGTCCTCGGTTATTCGGGGGACTTTTTGTACGCGGCACTTTTAATCCTTTTTGCGTTGTACCGATACAGCTATAAGCGATCTATTTAAGCGGACAAAAAAGTCTGCGGACAAAAATCCCTCGTATGCGCAAGCTATAAGGAAAATTTAGCAGTAATTTCGATACATTTTATTTCCCTGTGTCAGGTACCGTCATGTCATGCAAGTCATTATTAGCAGGGTAGAAGAATTAGTTGAAAGTAGCGTAGTAGGATGTATGTATCTATGTATGGATGGATGATATTCGTTACTCTTTCACGCAAAAACGACTTAACGGATTTGGGTAAAATTTGGCACACAGGTAGGTTATAACCAAAAATAACACCTAGGATATTTTCATCCCCTTAGCCCTACGGAATCGAAAGTTACGAGGGAAAGACCGCGAGGCTCAGCTAGTAACCATATAAATACAGTCTCGATTTGGAACGACTTTACGTCATTCCATTACAAAATTCCAACTTTACCTCTGTTAGGGTTGTCACCATAATTAAAATTAAAAAAATTAACCCACGTTATCGTCGGTGGCAGTGCACAAATCACCAACACTGAATTTTTTGAGGCACAAACTGCTAAAGTTTGACCAGTGGACTTCACAAACTCTTAGGGTGTACAACTTTACCACTCCCACTGCATCATCGATCGGTGGCAGTGCAGAGGTCTCTATGGCTACATTTTTTGAGGCACGGAAGGCTGAACATTGACCAGTAGACTTACCTATCAATTGTTAAAGTTAGGATATGTTTCGAATGGAAATATTTTCTAATAATCCAAAAAAAAACTTCGCATCTTTTCTTCTTCGACAACCCTACGCAGTTAGAAGCTGCGCCTTCTCCTTGTGCGGTTTAACTAATGGTTAATTTGCCCGTCAGATTAACCACGGTCATCTCAAACCTATTAGTGTTAGTCTGTTAATCGGCTATGAGATTATGTTGTGATTCACATTTCAGAACGTTAACAAAATGTCTGGCTATTTGTTTATCTATATGCTTCTTTACTTTTGGGGTAGGTCTAAATAGACCAGAGTTTGATTCTGTAACTTTCTCGTCGTGAAAACATAATTGAAATGAGCTGTCATTCTAATATTAATACTCTATGGCTTTGACACAATTGACAACTCTTCTTCTCAGCCTTCTGTCCACTGCTGGACAGAGGCCTCCCCCAAGGTTTTCATTCCATTGGGGGGCATTGCCATAATCCCCACGCTTGGCAGGCGGGTTGGAGATCGCAGTAATTTGTTATTCCACAAGAGAAGCGCTGCTGCCCGCTTCCCTGGTGAGAGTTCCCTTAGTCGCCTCTTATGACACCCACGCGAGGATGTGGGATGGTACTATTCTATGCCAAGCACCACTAGGGAGACGGGGGGAATTGACAACTCACTCCAAGGTAATTATTCACCTAACATTACGCGGTGAAATTTCTACAGAATCGATCAGCTAGATATATTCGTGTGTTCTGTAAATGCTGTAGTTACTATGAACTGACTTTTTCGGTTTTTGGCGACAGTCCCATGATCCTGGTGGAGTGGTAAGGGCGACGCGGGTAAAAACAAATGACATGCAACAGAAAACAAAAACTAAGTACTTACCTATACGTGAAAGTTTGAATTTGCAGATTTCTCTATGGACTATTACGTTGATTTAACTACCTATTACTGACCAAAAAGTCTGCCTTTAGTTGAATTGAAGTGTATATTATAAAATTAATAAAGAACGTGAAAAAAAAAACATTTGGAAAGATGTGAGATTAAATAATTCGATTTGATGGTCGTGGTTTGGCTTTCCTTAAATCTGCTGTTCATTAGTAGTTTTTTTCTACTGCAATCGTCACCTTGTTTCAAATTTCTTCATTGGGTATTCTATTTTCAAATTTGTTATTAAGAGTAGAAATCATAACTTCAATTAGGCGAAACAGTTCCACTTTTAAAAGCAAACGGTTTTTTTCATACAATGCATCTATCAATATTATTTTTCTTAATTCACTAGTATAATTACTTATATTTTGCAAAAATACCAATATTCCCAGATAGCAAAAACAAACGTTAATGAACCATTTCTCAGCAGAGCTTAAGCAGCATATAAATAAGCTATAATATTTTAACTGCCCTTTAATGATTACATGTTTAGTCTGCACTTAAGACCCTGCAGACATCATTAAGTAAATAAATCAACGATAGTGCTTAAAGGTAATTTAGATTGATGATAGGTACTCGATGATTGAGTCCTTCGAAGCTCCTGGTGTTAAATTAAGCACGGCGGAGTTCTCAGGAGTGTTGTTTATTTTTAGCACTTTTAAATGATTTATAGAGTTATTAATGAATTTAAGTGCGTAAAATAGGTATAAAATTGAAGTCTTTCTCATGATTCCTACGGGATCAAGACGGAATAATATTTACATTTAATGTCGTGGTGGCCTAGTGGTTAAAACACCAGCCTCTCAAGTATGAGTGCGCGGGTTCGATTCCAGGTCAGGCAAGTACCAATGTAGCTTTTCTAAAGTTATATGTACTTTCTAAGTATATCTTGGACACCAATGACTGAAGGTGAAGGAAAACATCTTGAGGAAACCTGGACTTTATAAGTCTGAAATCGCCAACCCGCATTGAGCAAGCGTGGTGATTATGCTCAATCCTTCTCTGTATGAGAGCAGACCTGTGCCCAGCAGTGGGACGGTGAAAAGGTTGATGACGCATGTGCTGTTTGGCACATGAAGTGTTATGTCAAAATGTATAGGTACTACCGACTTTAACCTACAGGATTAGGTACAGCCGAAAAATTCCGGACATCTTGAGGAAACCTGGACTTTAAGTCTGAAATTGCCAATCCGCATTGAGCAACCGTGGTGAATGAATCCTTCTCTGTATGAGAGGAGACCTGTGCCCAACAGTGGGACGATAAAAAATTTGATGATGATGAACAATTCCGTAATAATCTCACAGTAAAATGTTCGGTGAAATGAGGTTAGAGTGAGTTATCAGTAACATCAATCCCTAGCTATACTTGAAATCACATCTGGCGCACACTCCACATAAGTTTTCTTTTTTTTTTATAATTATAAACTAGTGCTTCACTGCAATCCCGCCAGATGGTAAGCAGTGATGCAATCGTTGATGGTCAAGCGCGCTAGTTTATCAAGAGCCTATGCACTCAAAAAAACTGAATGAATAGGAAGGAAGACGGCAGTTGAGCAAGGTTGATGTAATGTTAAACCCCATAACACGACCAACGATGCGGTACCAAAGGGAGATTGATCTGGAGACCCTCCACGACCAAACTCCCGACACAATAACATTTGGTGCATGGTACCCGGTACACATCGCAACACAACTGCTCAGACCCGTCCTCCGTACGGCTTCACCAGACATCATGCCGGAACACAACGAATTACTTTGCGGCAAGACTTTGTCTGACCTACCGGTAGCCGATGTTATGGCCTACCACCGTGAAAAACACGGTGAAAAAGCGGTTACAGAATCGCGCTGCTTTTCAACAACCATTCAATCTCAGATAATTTCAAATAAACCTCGCTCTTTTTCGTCTAAAAAACTGCATTTAGGAGTAATATCGTATTCAAAGCTTGCAAGATAATAACTATATTAGACTGGAAATATCAGGTTTCAAAGGCTCAAACATTAAGATTCCCCATCACGAATCAAGTCGTGATCAAGTGCTATAAAAGTGAATTGAGCCGTGTTGCATATAGCGCCACAATTAGGAACTATTGGTAGTGACGGAGGCCTGAGAAGCCCGGGGCTTCGTATTAGCCGGCCGTATTTCACGAGTCCGCCGCCCCGTCGAGGTGAGAACATAATAAGCGGTTGGGAACCATTTTTAATATTCCGGCTTCATTACGACGTATTACAAACGTCTTGGGTGGCGAATTCTATTGCGAACGCTCTTAATACCAGGCTACTAAGGTCCGGGGTTCGAAGGGGCGTGGAGGACGCCGATTTATTTGAATTTTTGCTCCGACTCAATTTGGGAAATTGTTCGGCCGGCGGCTCTGGCGAAATTAAGACGTCAGTTTGATTGCAGCAAGGCGTTTAATTATGTAAATGTAAAGCTAGCGGTGGGTGGCACAATCAGTGCGGAGTGTCGATGCGGTCACGTCTAGAGAGACAACAGATTTACGATTCGACGCGATGCGAGAGCGTGTATCATAATATTATTGTTTTTAGTTTTTTTTGTGCTCAGTTGCGAATAGTCTGTTGTTCTGCTCATTGTGTGAGGGTAATTTTGTTCGTGATATGTGGATATTGGGATTGATTTCTTTGTTGAGGTTCTTTCTACTTTTGTGGAAACTGGTTCTTGTAAAATTTAAGACGGTATGATAATTACGCTGGTTGCAGCTTTTAGTTTTCGTTCTGGTATGTTAGGAGTGTTACGTAGTAAGTACGAGTATAGTAGGAGAATTACTTAAATTATCCTTATTAACCTTTTAAATATCGCCTTCATCTTCATCATCAACCTTTTTATCGTCCCACTGCTGGACACAGTTCTCTCATACAGAGAAGGACTGAGCGTAATCACCACGCTTGCTCAATGCAGGTTGGCGATTTTAGACTTAAAGTCCGGATTTTAATCAAGATGTTTCCCTTCACCTTGTAATCAGTCATTGATGTCTATGATATACTTAGAAATATCGCCTTAACAACTGACCATTAATAATGGATGCGCTAAACATTTACCTCCTTATTCATAAACGCTGCTTATAGTTTACTAGTTATTAGCGATTCTTTAACCATACATTTTTGTCCTTTTAACGTCACTTAAATCATCCTTTATGAATAAACACTACAGTGTTTAAGGGGTTTATTCATACACGATAATTAAAGTTAAGTGAAGTTAAAAGTAAGTCGCCGTGGTGGCCGAATGGTTAAAACACCAGTCTTTTAAGTATGAGTGCGCGGGTTCGATTCCAGGTCAGGCAAGTACCAATGTAACTTTTCTAAAGTTATATGTACTTTCTAAGTATATCTTGGACACCAATAACTGAAGGTGAAGGAAAACATCTTGAGGAAACCTGGACTTTAAGTCTGAAATCGCCAACCCGCATTAAGCAAGCGTGGTGATTACGCTCAATCCTTCTCTGTATGAGAGGACATCTGTGCCCAGCAGTGGGACGATAAAAAGGTTGATGATGATGATGATGAAGCTAAAAGGTCAAAAATGTATGGTTAAAGAATCGCTAATCACTAGTTAACTTTAAGCAGCATTTATGAATAAGGGGGATAATTAATAATCAGGTATGAATTTTATTTATATTGTGTTTCGATATTTTGTTTCCAGATTCTGTCCTCCCACATGGAGGTACGCTGCAAGTGTCATGGATTGTCAGGCAGTTGCCAACTGAGGACTTGCTGGAGAGCCACACCAGACTTCAGAGCAGTCGCTTCTACCATCAAACGACAATACAGAAAGGTAATTATTGTCAATATGTCTCAACGATCCTACAAGTCAGAAGATCCCACGGATGAATAAAACCAATACTCATCAAACGATTACAGCTTGTAAAGTTACCAGCAAAAGTTTATATACAGCCTTTCATTCAAAAGCGATTTGCTACTTTAGTTTTGAATGAAATTTTCTTTTGCTTCGATTATATTATTTTCAATTCCAAATATTTATGTAATGTATCGCATTTCAACGTTGATATCGTTATTTTACATTGGCTATCATGACATTAAAGAAAGAAGACACATTTATTTAGCATAAATAACATAATCTGCTGTAATGTTCCCACTAGTGGGACACAGGCCTCCTTTCGGTGAGAGGGAGTGGGCCGTAATCTACCACGCGGGCCCAGTGCGGGTGGTTGGTAGGTGACATATGTCTTCGAACATGGAACATCTAGGACATGCCGGTTTTCTCACGTTGTTTTCTTTCACCGTTTTTAGAGCAGTTGTAAGAAATAATTTACACAAAGTAAAGCGCCTGACGAGGTTCGAACATATGACCTTCAACTTCTAAGTCGCGGCCTATACCACTGGGCCACCGTTGCTCTCTCCACCACTGGTCTCTCACACTTATTTCATCATCATCATCAACCTTTTTATCGTCCCAAGAGACCTGTGCCCAGTAGCACAGGTCTCTTCTCATACAGAGAAGGGAGCGTAATCACACTTCTTTAGCAAAGACTAAAAGACATACGTATACTTTACGTAACTGTTCCACAAAAAACACGCTAATTTGTGTCCATAAAGAGAAAAAAAAAGAATATTGATCACCATAAAAACAATCTAAAGGCAGTTCCGTTTCTACAGGCATTGTTGGTAGCTCAAGAGGAGCTAAACAACAGTCCCGCTGTTCTAAGAGGCCGACCCAGGGGCAGGAGGCGAGGGAAAGCACGACCAGCTCCCAAGACCAGCCTGCTGTTCCTTGAAAGGTAAGTTTTTTTTTAAGGAAGAGAAGACTATGCCTTTTTAATGTAAACTAAGTACTTACCTATAACTACTTATGTGTGAACTCAATAAGTCGATCTGGAAATCATGTAGGTACATAGAAAGGACCCTTTTCTCGGTCACTGTAAATCTGAAAACTGTCAGCGCAAGAAGTATAGGTACAGAAGTCCCCATCAGTTCAGAAGTCACCATCTGTCAAATTTCTTTATTACATTTTCAACTTTATCTCTAAAAGTATTAGCGCTCAAAGTTGATTGAGAATACATATTTTACAGAAACGAGTACCTACTGCCGTCCGTACCAAGTTATACAATGTGACGATAAGTTATCAAATTAATTGCAACCACGTATTCTACACTAGCGGCCGCCAGCGACTTCGTTCGCGTGGAGTTAGTTATGCTCCGCTCCTATTGGTCGCAGCGTGATGTTATATAGCCTAAAGCCTTTCTGTATTAATGGGCTATCCAACGCAAAAAGAATTTTTCAAATCGGACCAGTAGTTCCCCAAAATTAGCGCGAACAAACAAACAAACGAACTCTTCAGCTTTATAATATATTAGTATAGATTACTCATTTTAAATTATATACACAATTAAAACAATATCAGTTGGCACCGTGGGGACTTTTTTTATTTTAGTATTTAACAATATTCAACTTAATTTGTGATATTTGGTAACAATACCATGAAGTTTGTGTTGAACTATTGATACCATACCGCGCTTGTGCCTTATTATCAAAGGGATATTTCGTACCAAACTTTACAAAAATATTTTCTAAGTTTAGTAGTTTATATTCATTGTTATTTTTAGACCCGTGTGGTACCGGGCATAGAATAGCACCATTCCATATCCTCCCGTGGGTGTCGTAAGAGGCGACTAACCGAACTCTCACCAGGGAAGTGGGCAGCAGCGCTTCTCCTGTGGAATATCAAAAAACAGCGATCGCCAACCCGCCTGCCAAGCGTGGGGATTATGGCAAATCCCCCCAATGTAATGAAAACCTTGAGGGAGGCCTCTGTCCAGCAGTGGACCTAGGCTGAAGAAGAAGAAGAAGATTATTTTAAGAAGTTGTTGACTACTTGTCCTAACTTCTGTACTGTTTAATCACCACTATACAACGTGTAACAAAAAGGGTACCTATATACATTTATACATACCAAGGGCATGGCATCTTTAGATGATATCAAACGATATCGGAAGGGTTTCAACTCAAAATAAAATACTCAAAAAATTGGTACCAAATTTTCGGTTTCGTGTGTTTCTTAAAGTAAAATCATAACAAACGTGGCAGCACACTACATACGTTAATAACTACTCGTTACCCGTCACGTTACTTGCCAAAATACGATAAATGTCTTCAATATCTCTGTGCGACTAGTATGATAGTAGCCTATCACAGGCGATGTTTTTCCTCATAACTTCCTAACATAAAGAGATAGGATTAAAAAAACCCTTCCAATATCGTTTGATATCATGTAAAGATGCCATGCCTTTGTTATGTATATACCCTTTATGTAACACGTTGTATATACATATATCGACCTGATCTATATTTTTTTTAAATATCAATGACATGTAAAAGAGAGTATATTAACCCACTTACAGATATATCGAAACATCAGTTTTCAACTAAGCAGAGAATAACTGGCAATCCAGTTTTATTATCTACATTTATAAGTAATTCCAGTTTTGATCCAATAAGTATAACAATTTATAATTTAAAATGATGTCTTCTAGATCACCAAGTTTCTGTGAAGTGGATCCTCGCACCGACTCGGCAGGCACATCAGGCCGTGTGTGCCGCATCGGTCGGACATCTAGGACCGGCTCCTGCGATCTCCTCTGCTGTGGCCGAGGACACGCCCTCATCAGGAAGTCCAGCATAAAGCCGTGCAACTGTACCTTCCACTGGTGCTGCCGAGTTGACTGCGAAAGGTGTCGTGATGATAAGTGGGTCGCCATTTGTAAGTAATTTTTGAGACATAGAAGCAATGTCCTCAATTTTCAAAATCGTTCGTATTCTAATCTCAGTTAAAACCTCTCAAAAATACTTCTAATTTTCATACATCTTTGACATTGGTGAGAGCGAGGATAATTTTTATGAAGTACAGGTGTTGATGAATTGGTTTTCGGTTGCAAAGGTTGCGACCTGTGCTTTATTGAGAATCGTAAAGGGACCTATATGTGATGCAAAGCGCAACCCGCTACCGCTTATGACGCAGGCCTCAGCCGATAGTTACATTGTCACAATACGAGTTTAACGTAATTCTTAATAGGTACGTACACTATTTATTATATTATAACTTCTTTTATAATAATATCAACTTACATTCCTGTGTACATTCCATTAGTAGATAATCCAATACTTAAGGTATTACTGCAAATACGAATTACCAAATAATGATATTATTTTTGTTAAGTTAAATTTTACTTGTAGATTATGCTAAGGGGGAGGACACAATATATAAAAGGTCGAAAGAATTTTAACCTACTCAATAGAAGGGTAGTAACTGGTACATTGCCCTGCAGTGGGACAATAATAGGCTGTTATTATTATTATATAAATGGGTCCACCATTCGTCTGTACCTATATGGATACCTTCAAGGGACTTATGATTTCACAAGTATAACCCAGAGTTCGGTTAATCTGCTGGTCGACAGAAATATTGTTTTTAGAATGAGGTTAATAGGAATGAGTATGAATTGTAAAAAAAGTAATGAAAAGAACTCAAAACAAGATCACTCTTCAAGCGGTCTGATGCATTACCAAGATGACACTTCTGAGAGAGGCGTCAAATCTGAGATGGAACTTAAACAATCTCAGATTTGAGACCATCTCCTTTTCCAAAACATGTCCACGCAGTAATAAAAAATCTAACGACACAAACCATAGAATTTTCACTAAATTTTCCCATTTTTTTTAAAGATTATGGCGATCTTTTAAAAATCCATACTGTATATTTGTAATCACCTAGGAAATACAATTACTGTAAGGCAATTTTCTTCAAATATAAATCTTAAGTTGTTCATAAAATCAGTATTAATCTTAACTAATGTATTTAAATACATGTCACAGCACATCAAGCTACTATAATTTGTCAAAGGAGATGTTTCAGAAATGTATGGAGCCTGGGCCAGCACATTGTACACTTAATGCTAGGTATACGCTATAGTTAACTGTTTTTAATGTTAATTTCCTATATTTTGGCTTAGTTTTTATACAGATTCAATTTAACTCGGCCAAGGAGTGCAACACAATTACTACCTAATAAATATGATCAGCAATAAGCGAAATAACATTTTGACAGTGACATTTAATTGACGTGTCATGTATCTAAAGCTATCATATCTATATTATCCACCATATGACTGCGATAAAAACAAAACATGAATTCCGAACATACGGCCCATTAAATAAACACAAATCAACACTCGACACGAACACAACGGGAAAATAGAACTGTCAAAGTCGCCAATCAAACGTCATAACCACTGTCATGGCTACCTCAACAAAGGGTTGTCTCATTAAAAAACCGTTTCAAATGATTAATTATACATACTTGTATTTTTATTCAAATTAATTTAGTAGTGGTTTTTATGACAATCTTTTATTTTTTTCCTTTTTATCTATATAGCGTACATAGTGGTGGCCCAAAATGTAACATCTCCTTTCTTAGACAGATTTTCGACTTTACCGCCAAAGCAAAGGTTCAAGGTTGATTGTGAAAATTTCACATTTTAGGGTAGTTTGTTGTGCTGTCATCTGCTGGATTACTATGACATATTGAAACCATCGTTGTACCTGCGACATAAAAAGATGGAGCTATACGGTGTAAATAGCGCGATCCCGTTTTCACAACGGCTTAATGATGGCGTTAACATGTCAAAGTACGGCTTATTAGACAAATAATACCCAACTACCCACATTCCACTGTGTATATACTTTCATACTTAATGTTGTACTTAAGCATTCCTGTTCAGTAATATTTATTGAAATAACTATTTATTGTAGATCTAAGACTTTGTACCGACGGTTTTTATTTAAGGAAATAAAAATTATGAAGGAATATTTAGCTTTTTATTCGTAAATACCATTATTTTTCTACTACATACACCATGCCTAGTAATTAATTTACTAACAATAATTTTATGTACATATAAATTATATTTTTAAATATTCTATTATAAAAATATTAAAAAAAAAACATAGGGGAGCAGGTAGAGCTGCGGGGGCAGGGTACAAGCTACATGTCAGGTCTCCAGATAGAGGAACCTCATGACAATATAATGTAATGAATCCAGTCTGTTATGTAGTCTGCTATTTTTATAAAGTCATTCTAACACGATTGCATTGTCATTTTACTGTCAAGGTAATAATCATCATCATCATCAACCTTTTATCACCCCATTGCTGGGCACAGGTCTCCTCTCATACAAAGAAGGATTGAATGTAATCACCACGCTTGCTCAATGCGGGTTGGCGATTTCAGACTTAAAGTCCAGGTTTCCTCAACATGTTTTCCTTCACTTTTTAATCAGTCATTAGTGTCCAAGATATACGTAGAAAGTACATATAACTTAGAAAAGTTACATTGGTACTTGCCTGACCAGAAGATCGAACCCGCACACTCATACTTGAGAGGCTAGTGTTTTAACCACTAGGCCACCACGACAGAAGGTGCTTAAAAGTTCGTAATCTGCTAAATTCGTAATGATCGATCAATTATCTCTCTCGCCTCGTAAAGGAATGGTAATAGTATGACATTGCCTTATTGCCATTATTATAAAACCCGTTAGTAGAAATGCTTTTCTAAAAACTACTACTTAATTTGAAGATTTATTAATATGGAGTCGAGTGTCAGTGACTGACTACTGGAAAGTCATAATGACGCATTTTTTTAGTAGATTACGAAACGTGTCTAAGTTGGTCACTATGAGATCACTGATCGACCATTATGACAATATTGTAATAGCAGACTTGGGACCCAAAAGTACTGCTATAGCTGCCTAATGACAGCGTCCTCAGGTGCTGGTCAAAGCTCTCGACTATTAACCCATTAGCTGCCAATCCGTGGCTTATTAATAATAATAGCCGCACAGATTCATCGATTAGGTTAAGCTACGCTTACCGCGGCTAGTCTGAGGATGGGTGACCATCTTTGTGTGCTATATTTTTTTTTTTTCTAGTTTTACATAAGTTGCTCCACACTAGGAATTACTCCGTGGGTGCATTTACAAACATTTTGGCTCACATACTCAAACAACTACTTGTAGGTAATACAGATATTTGTTATTTGTTCCGTGCGGGGATCGAACCCGCGACACGGTGTTCAGCAATCGATCGCTCAGCCACTACAACAATAGTGTCGTCAAAGAATGCTAGTAGTTATAGTTCCTACGCTATGGGCTTACAAAAAACATGTTGTATCAATAATAATTTAATTATTAACGAAGTATGTCTCAAAACTCCAATAGCGTACCTATTAAATTCTAATTCAAATAAAGTTCGGTGCTCACATGAATTAGAGGCTCATAATAAGCTATTTCGATTTACCATCAACGATTGCCTCGCTGCTTACCATCAAGCGGGATTGCGGTCAAGCATCACTTGATAATAAAAAAAAAAACTAATCAATATTAGAGTCCTCAAGTAAACCATAAACCACACTACCAAATTATTATCAAATGCCATTATTATCAATCAAATGTTGGTTACGTACTGGAAGATGCAGCGTAGGGAGGTCCCCAATAAGGTGGACCGATGACCTGGTGAAGGTCGCGGGAAGCCGATAGATGCAGGCAACACAAGACCGGTCAGCGTGGAAAGCCTTGGGGGAGGCCTTTGTCCAGCAGTGGACATCTATAGGCTGAAGAAGAATGTTGGTTGACCGCAACATTTGATAAGAAAATAAAACAAATCAATATTAGAGTCCTCAAGTTTATTAATAACCATTCTTAACAGCATCTTTTTCAATCCACGCATACAAACACTTACAATCTCAAGTAGGTACTTATACAGAAGTAATATTTTCAAGTAATCATACAATTATCGTGTTACTTTCGGCTGATTTAACCTCTCTCAACTGAAGAGCCCTCGTGCCTTGACGCTTTGTTGATAGATATCATTTCAAGTATTACAAAAAAGATTTTTTAAAAGATATATTTGAAATAGGTAGGTAGGTACTAAAAAGAAGCGAAATGAAATATGTAACAAAGAATGATATATAAGATAATAATGGTAAGCGAAAAGTGATACTAAAGCTGGTCCATATACTCCTTAAAATAAACTTGAGTCTAAACGTGTGGTACTTATGTATACTAACTTTGTGCAATAAATATATAAAATAATAGCTGTGCCCCGCGGTTTCACCCGCGTAAGCTTCGAACCGAAAGAGCTCAGTTGATATAAAATAGGTGCTTGTTAAAATATAGAGAGCAATATGTACGTCCGCGTTTGCTCCCGTTTTCGCAACATTTATTGTTCCTGCTCTGCTCCTATTGGTCATAGCGGGATGTGTTATAGCCTATGTCCTTTCTCAGGCTCTAGACTATCTGTGTACCAAATTTCATTACAATCGGTTCAGTAGTTTTGGTGTGAAGGCCGGACAGACAGGCATACAGACAGACAGAGATACTTTCACATTTATAATATTAAGTATGGATTTATATTATCTTTGGCCCCTTGATGTAATTGCTATAAGTATATCGTTCAAGTTCAAGGAAAATAAATAAATAAAGATCCTTTCAAGTCTTTTAAAAGGATCTGGGTTGAATAGGTTCATAATACACTGCTAATACAGAACATGTAGGTTAGTTTTCTGAGAGCAATATCACTACGCAATAGGACTCCGCTACTACATACACAAAATCTGAACCCTAAAAAAACCACTATTCGAAATTACTTTTACCCTTCCGTTTTCATCCCCTAATAAATACAAACACACGTCCTCATTCATACATCTTTCCCTAACTGTATATTGACAGCACTTTTCAAAGATATCGAATACTTTTGACAGATTAACGGTATTCGGCCATTTTGTATTCACCGATGTTCCGCTTTTAGTATTAAATGCGCTTGATCGGATACTTGTTGGCATGACGGATCGATTTTTTTAAAGAAAAAGATTGATCATATAATCGAATGGGTGTTGCGAATTAATTTCGATGATTGTTACCTAAACAAGGATTTTACGGACGCAATTTTAAACGTTCATCCTTTTTTTTTTTTGTCGATTTATGGGTGTTTTCGAATAAATAGAACCTATTTCCGGGGATTGAATGAATTTCTTTGCAATAAAATATGTACATCACGGCTTTTTTTCAGCCTCCGTGGCGTAGCGGTAGCGAACGCGACCGTTGCGAAAGGAGGCGCGGGTTCGATCCCCGCACAGTGCATTTGTTTTATGTATAACACATGTATTTGCACTGGTCTGGTCGTGCCTCGGAAAGCACGTTAAGCCGTTGGTCCCGGTTGCCATACGAAAATCTAGTGGCAGTCGTTATGGGTTGTTGGAGCCCTCAAAAAGTCTAACAATTGGTTTAATTGCAATGGTTAGATATCGCCTTCGGGTTGTGGAGGTCAGACGGCAGTCGCTTCACCTAAAATATCTAAGTTTAGCCAAAATCAGCAGTTAGACTGGTAAAGCGGACCCCAGGCTCCAAAGCTAAAAAGCTACGGATGCGACTGGGATTAACGCTGAGATGATCACGGCTTTTTTCATATATCAGTTATGTTCATGACACATTTCAATGCATTAATATTTCGACCTTAGCTATAAATCTATCTGAAGTCATTCTCCTAACTATCTTGTTGGTCTCCTGTTTACAACGCGCTGCAGAGTACCCGGGTATTCAGATCGGACAAGGTTTCAATTTCTTCATTACAACTCAGAGTTTGGGAATCGACGATGTGATAGCCCTATGACTGCGAAAGCACGTTAAGGCCTTTGGCCTTGCGCCTGATCTCTCTCCTGAGAAGATCGTCGAAATGTGTGACGTCCCATAGAACTATGAAAGTAAAAGAAATGAAAGTGCAGCCGTATCTTGCATACACTTGTGCACTGTAATAACTCCCCAAGGATTGTCTCCGTTAAGAGTGATTATCATGAGCGAAATACGATCTGGAAGACTATTATACAAAGTTACTTCATCATTATCATCATCTCAACGTTAATCCCAGTCGCATCCGAAGCTTTGGAGTCTGGGGTCCGCTTTACCAGTCTAACTGCTGATTTTGTCTATACTTCCATATTTTCCGTAAAGCGACTGCCGTCTGACCTCCACAACCCGAATATCGAAGCATTGCAGTTAGACCAATTTATTGGAACAACAACCCGGAACGACTGCCATTACATGTTCGTATGGCAACCGGGACCAACGGCTTAACGTGATTTCCAAGACACGACCGGACCAGTGCAAAATATTCATATTCATGCATACAAATATTTGCACTACGCGGGGATCGAATCCGCGCCTCCTTGAACAGCGGCCGCGTTTGCTACCGCTACGCCACGGAGGCTCTCAACAAAGTTACTTTATCAAATCACTAAATAAAACTTCAAGATATCTCAAAAGAATATAAAATCTATGAACCTTCAAGTACACGTATGTATAATAACTATAGGTAAGTACCTGCAAAATTCAACTAAACAAACACGAGTTACAATTAAACGCGTCCCCAATTAAATTGTTTCCAAGGCATGCAGGAAGGTCGTTGGGCATTATGACCTAATACTATTAAGGGGATTAGCAGTGTTCTTAATACTGAAGCCCCAGCACTTGTGAGCTCTCGGCTGTGGATGGATCACTCGGCCCTGCGCCGTTGTCTATGCAGAGTCGTTGGAACTGACTAGCGGGAAACTTGGTGAGTCTTTAATAATTAATTTTTAAATTTAATTATTTTAAAATGCTTATAGTTTCAAATGTGTTTGAAAGAATTTGAGCAGCTTCAACCGCAGAAACTGATGATCTGTAATCATCAAGTGTGTTTTCTAATCATCTACAAATCAGAAGGGCAATAGTGTGTCAGTAGAAATGGCTTTTATTTTGACAGTTCAACAACATTCATTGTGTTATTTACGTTATTTAGCAGGCAAATTTTTCAAACGTAAATAGCAATGACCATCGATATAATTGAGATCTGATTGATAATGAGTAATGCAATTAGGCTGCAGTTTAGTTTTATGAAGTGTAATTTTTTGGCTAAAATAATAACAAACAATAGCAGAGGGGGCGTCCCCTATCCGCGTAAAGTAATTTTTTTGATATTCATTAATGTAAACTTCGCGAGGCAGAATCTCCGAGAAGTCCTGTTCATATTGATACCTGCAGGGCATAACAAACTATCATACTCTTCTTCTTTTCTTTAGAGTGAATACTACTTCAACTCTTCAATGGCCCCTGTGGTTAGATACCACAATTTTGCCAATAACACGTGTAACAAATTATAGAAATTCTTTAAAAAAATTATTTCACAATAATGGCGGATATCGCCAATGACAGTTGAAAAAACGGCCGCGTTAGCCGACTACGAGGAGATTTGATGCAAAGCCATGATGTGCTGCGATATTTCAATGTTCTTTATGAATTGATCACTGAATGCACTTTTTACTACATAAATCACGCGCTTTTATTTAGTAAACGACACTATAAATAATTTTGACAGCCTCCGTGGCGTAGCGGTAGCGGACGCGGCCGCTGCGCAAGGTGGCGCGGGTTCGATCCCCGCACAGTGCAAGTATTTGTATGCATGAATATGAATATTTGTACTGGTCTGGTCGTGCCTCGGAAAGCACGTTAAGCCGTTGGTCCCGGTTGCCTACGAACATCTAGTGGCAGTCGTTACGGGTTGTTGGAGCCCTCAAAAGTCCTACAATTTGTCTAACTGCAATGCTTCGATGTCGCCTTCGGGTTGTGGAGGTCAGACGGCAGTCGCTTCATAGAAAATGTCGAAGTTTAGCCATATCAGCTGTTAGACTGGTAAGACGAACCCCAGACTCCAAAGCTGAAAAGGCTTCGGATGCGACTGGGATTAACGCTGGGATGATGATGATGACTATAAATAATTTAAAAGTTCAATGAAAAATAAGCGTGACATTCATCTTAGCTATCCTGTCAAAAAACCCCAAACAACAAACTATCATTAGCAATGAGTATCATTTTGATTGACGAACTGTCATTGGCGATATCCGCCATTATTGTGAAATATTTTTTTAAAGAATTTCTATAATTCGTTACACGTGTTATTGGCAAAATTGTGGTATATAACCACAGAGGCCATTGAAGAGTTGAAGTAGTATTCACTCTAAAGAAAAGAAAGAAAGAGTATCATTTTGACAGTTCAACAGCTGTCATTGCGTTATTTACGTTGTCGATCAAACATATTTTTCGAAGATAAGTAGTATTCGAACATAATTATGCAATATGCTACAAAATGATTCCAAGTGATAGTGTGTTACGAATCAGCAGTTAGGGTGCTGATCAAGTTTGGTTGCGACGTTGCGTATAAGTGGAGAAAAAGGAATCTATACAACATAAATAATATATGATGATGTAAGTCAACATGAAATTGACACGATATTGTTAAGACAGAGTAATCATTAGCAACCAAGCTTTTCCTTTGTTGGCGGGTTTTTTGACGGGAAGCAAAAATGAGTGCCACGCGCATTTTTCATTGGACTTTTAAAATTAGTTATAGTGTCGTTTACTAAATAAAAGCGCGGGATTTATGTAGTAAAAAGTGCATTCAGTAAATGATGCATAAAGAACATTGAAATATCGCAGCATAGTGGCCACATAATGGCTTTGTATCAAATCTCCTCGTATTCGGCTAACGCGGCCGTTTTTTCAACTGTCATTGGCGATATCCGCCATTATTGTGAAATATTTTTTTTTTTACAAATTTCTATAATTTGTTACACGTGTTATTGGCAAAATTGTGGTATCTAACCACAGAGGCCATTGAAGAGTTGAAGTAGTATTCCTTTGTTGGCTCCCATTGTAACAGGATTCAGCTGATAATTGACAGCATATTTGCCATAACGATGTACTCGTGATTTCATCTTCACTCTATTATCAGCAGACAGGGTTTAAGAAAGCTGTTGCTGTTGCTGAAGATTTAGAATTCATCAGAGGCATTAGAAAAAGTAAAAATTAATTGGGATCCCCGAAGTCCCCGAAGCCCGGGCGATCAACGCTAATCCAATTAGTGGGCTAGGAAAAATTATATATGTGTATCTACTAGGTATATAGGTTCTTGCATTACCTACTTTTATTTACTTTTTTATATGAATAGATCTAAAACAGCTTATATTATATAATAGTTTGTTTCAGATTATCCAATCCTATATATAGTACATCGTTAAGGACCACCCTTCAAATAAGGTAAAGTATATTCCAGGTGTAATTTCAAGTTAAATAAATATCAACTTTAATTCCGTGGTGATTAAGTTGATTTTAGAGTAAAAACATCATTAAAATATTTGAAGCTCTAACGTAAAATGAACTTTATTATGTAGGAGTTATAGTTATTTTTCCATTGCTTACATTTTTGGCAAATAAGTCGGAATATAATATACCTATACATAATTGCAATTGCAAAAATACGATCCTAGCCCATAATTTCAAACCAACAACAGACTTTATCTGCCAGTTACATGACCCGTCCACCATGAAGGACGGACTGAACGTGTCGTCCCTGCCGAACCCCTTAGATCGTTACAAGCTTGAAGGTAAGCTGGGCTCAGGCATCTTCGGCGAAGTACACCGAGCTTCGGACTCACAAGCAGCAGGAAAAAATGTGGCAGTCAAGATCCTCACGTATACAGACGAAAATGAAAATCACATACAAGAAGAATATAAAATACTTAGAGATTTCACAAATCATCTCAATGTGATAGACTTCTATGGAGTGTTCTGTGACAATTCGGATAGTGTAAAGAAAATTTGGTTCGTTCTTGAGGTACGTCCGACACTTTTTATTTTGTATCTAATATTATATTGAATTAAATTGAACATATGTATAATATAAATTCTATAATAAGTCAACGGAAATGAACAGTCTGCATAATATTGAACATCCAATTGTCTGCAGTTACTTTCGCAAGTCTTCATGATTCAAATAATAGAATGAATCGTCTATTTTCCAGTTGTGCGAATGTGGATCTGTCATCGATATTGTCAGAAAACTGAAAGAAGCAGACAGAAAAATGTCCGAAGAACACATCGCTTACATCCTCAAATATACGATCAAGGTAAGACCATATTCGACTGACTATAAACATGTCTCTCGTCACATACGAGTCGACGATGGCTGTTTATAAAACAAAGGGCCTGCCAGTCCAGCTTTCAACGGCTGAATCAATTGGTAGGTACTTTGAATGCAAACTCAATTGTTCTCGGATCTGTGTCCCGGCTATTTCTGTTGCTCGCGTGACGTCGAATAAAATATTACCAGTCGAATGTCCACGTACGTTGAAATACAATCTAGAGCCATTACTTAAAATGCACGCCGCTTTATTTGATGTGATTCGCGACGGAACAGTCGAACTTGTCGATGCGAATGTCAGTGCGTGCCCGACAACACCATGATGGCCCCCCCATCGCGGCGCATCGCTCAATTATCGTAAATAATGCTCGCGCACACAAGATATACGGATCTCAGGCGCAGTAGCCGATGATCTCTCTAACGCGGATCAGTCAATCGAAATCGTTTCTTACGCCCTTTTCATAAGGTTGGTTTAAAACGATGCCTGTTCGTCCTTCGGGCTCTCAAGTTATCGGAGAGGGTTAAATGCGTATTATCTTTATGCAAGCCACTTGGTTCACAATACCGGTGCTCTGTCCTCTTCGTAAGGCAGATCTTCCACGCATATCTATCGATGTTGCATCTCGTAAAGTACGATCAAAGTCGAACTTGTGATGTCAACTTTGTCGATATTATGATGAAATATAACATCGATTGTTTTATTCAATTATTGAAAGACAGTTACAAAATACAAAAAAAAAAAATTAAAATATAAAAAATAAAAAATATTTATTACAAAATAAATATTTTGTTATATTAAATGTTAAATGTACTGCACTATATTGTGCACTATGTTTGTATCTTGCTTGTATTGTTGTTGTGTAACAATTATATTATATTATAGATAGGCCAATAAATAAAATAAATATGTATACTAGATGTATGAATGTAGGTTAATGAGCCAAAAGAATTATATGAGGACCAATGCTGGTGGCGTGCTGCAATTTCTGCCTACCCCATTTGAAGGTGGCATGCTTGATAGGAACTTATACAAAAAGCAACTAAAAATAAATACTTAGGTAATGTTAAAAACTTCTCATCAAATGAAAAGTTTGGTTTAAATTAAAATAACTATACAAAAAGTCGTAACCAAAATCTATCGATAAACCATCCCTACAACACTAACAACTAAACGATCGTAATGAACGCATTAAACAAGCTGATATATCAGACAGCAGAGAGCGCGGACAGCCCGCCTGCGACAGCACTGAAGTCTCGATACGTATGCAAATAGGCCCCAATGAATCTCCGGGGCGTGGGGACTTGATTGACGCTGACATTGCTATCGCCCAACCGACTTAACAATCCGCGAGTCCTCCGCGTTAGGGGCGGTCACTCCATCACTCTCTGTCAAACTACCGTGTTGACTGCCCCGATTGGTGCAATCAATTCTACCTCACTCATTTGTATTCTAGGCGCTCGTTTACTTGCACGAGAACAAAGTGATACACCGCAATATAAGATGCAGCAACATTCTGATTAATAAAGATGGCGAAGTGAAGCTGACCGATTTTGGACTGTCTTGCAAATTGAATGGAACACTGGATACAAGTACGACGAATATTGGATCGCCGAGCTGGATGGCCCCTGAGATGGTGACGTGTGGTGAAGAGGGATACGGAAATAGGATAGATGTATGGGCTTTAGGTATAACAACAATAGAAATGGCTGATGGGAAAGCACCCTTTCAAGATATGCATCCGACAAGAGCGCTTTTTCAAATTGCAAGAAACCCTCCACCAGGTCTCGTCAAACCAGCCATGTGGTCTAATGACATTAATGATTTTATTACCGAGTAAGTATTCCCGTAGGGCAATTCTTTGACCGTCTCACCGTGATAAGTTAGGTAGAGTGACCTCTCATTTTAACTAAAGACTGATTTACACAGTGCAATTTAATTGCATATGGCTTCAATTAAGTTGAAGCAACAATAAAGTTGCATTGTCTAGACACCATTTAGACGATGCAAGTCATCTGTTGCTTAAATTTTATTGTATTCCATAGGCAATTAGCACCGTGTAAATCAGTCTTAATGCTAGGGGCTGACACTATTGACAACCCACTCGGGCCACTTCACCTGCTTTTCACGGTGTGATTTTTAGAGACACAGATTCTGTAAAAACCTCACCGCCGCGCGGCACGTATGACGTATCCCTCCACCGGGCTGCGCCCGCGCATGCCGCTCGCCGCCGCCGGCGCTGGGTCTTTTCCGTGCTGCGGCGGTGCCCCAAATCTACCGGCTAATATCGATTGAATCAATAATCTTAATGTTTCAATATTTTTACGTAGCCTCTGTTTTTAGATGTCTGGAGAAGAATCCTGAACATCGACCCTACATGATCGAATTAGAAGGGCATCCTTTCATACAATCAGTTCCAGAAAACGACTTTCATGTAAGTTACTGCTTGGTATTCGCTAAGCGTGTTTCAGCTATTTTTTCCTAGGGATCGTACTATTTTACGTCAAATATTAAATGCAAAAAGCCTTTTGCAATAATAACAGTGGTAGTTCCAAAAAATAGCAAGCTCGAACAAACTCTTCAGCTTATTATTAGTATAGATAGTGTCTTAAACAGCAATGACTGCACGGTTAGCGCAGTGGTTGAGCTATTGACTGCTGCGCTGCGTGTCGCGGGTTCGATTCCCGCACGGAACAAATATTTTGTATGACTTACAGGTAGTTGTTTCGTGACTGAATGTTTGTGTATGAGAGTTTATATGTTTATAAACGCACCCACGATACAGGAGAACGTACCAGTGTGGGGCAACGATTTTCTTTTTTAAATAACAATTATTTTTTAAAACATCTTTTGCTACAGCTTACTACAGAATTAAAAGTACTAGCAGCATCCATGAAAGATATATCTCTAGCGGATAAAATTCCTGAGAGAATGATTAAAGACGGTCTACTTACAACACAAGGAGTATCAGAACCAGAGACCATGCAAGTGGAAGATTTAGCTGCATTAGAAAAATTAACAGAAAACAATATACTGACTGAGTTACAAACTAAATTATCCAAAGGAGCATTTACGTCATTTATAGGCGATGTTCTTCTAATTCTTAATCCGAATAGAAGCGATGATATTTATAACGAAACTGTGAGTAAAACACTTCTTAAGTAATAGCTATATAAATAATGATCATGGATAGGTCATATAGACGATTCAGTTTGTTTACATTTTCTATGAGTTAGCGTACCTACCTATAAATATTGTAATTAAAAAAAATTGCATAAAAACAATTATTTTAAAAGAGTACCTAACCGTGTAACATTAGAAACGACCGTATGGAGCCAACATTTAGCTTTATATGTGCCTGCCTGTGACGAGGAGGCCCCGAGTTCGATCCCCGGCCAGGTCATGATGGGAAACGATCTTTTCATGATTGGCCTGGGTTTTGGATATTTATCTTTATATTTATCTATTATAAATATAGTATCGTTGAGTCAGTATCCCATAACACAAGTCTCGAACTTACTTTGGGGCTAGCTCAATCTGTGTGATTTGTCCGTATAATAAAAAAAAGTAATTTGATCATGATAATTTTCTTGCCCTTATCCCAATTTATTTCAGGTCAGCAGACATTTCTTTTTCTCCCATACTTCTTTATCAGTCTGTAGGTTATAAAGCAAGTGTAAGTGTTCATTTACGATTTCAGTACCACCAAAAATATGAATGCAAATCAAGATCTGATAACGAGCCTCACATATTTGCGGTAGCAGATAGTGCATACCAAAATGCACTCCATCACAATGAGCCGCAGCATATCGTGTTTTCTGGTGAATGTAAATCAGGAAAGACTACCAATATGCTACATGCCCTAGACCACCTCACTTTCTTAGGATCAATGAAAAATAATACAGCTGAGAGAATTCAAAAGGCAACTAAAGTTATACAAGCCGCTATTACAGGAGCCACGCCATTAAATGCTCATTCTACGAGGGGAATATTCCAAATACAAGTCACATACGGCAGTTCTGGAAAACTAAGCGGTGCTATATTTTGGCTTTATCAACTAGAAAAATGGCGTGTCTCGTCCACTGACATGTAAGTCGAATATAGTGGTATTTTAATTTACGTTTACCGATAGAAATAAAAGTCATTTAAGTGTTTCAGGTCTCAAGCCAACTTTGATCTAATGTACTATTTCTACGACGCTATGGAAGCTGCAAATCGCACGGAAGAATTTTGTTTGGAAAATAATAGAAAACATAGATATTTGAGGATACAAGAAGAACCGACTAAATGTAATAAAGGAGTAAGAGAGAGTTTAGAAAATAATGTGGCACTCTACACTGAATTTATAGAAAATCTCAAAAAACTTGACTGGGAAGAGGAAGATATATCTTTTTTTGAAACAGTCTTAGCAGCAATCCTAGTTCTTGGTAACGTAAGGTTCAAAGATGGAAAAAATGGTACAGCAGAAATAGAAAATCCTGATGAAGCAAAGAAAGTTGCTAAACTATTATCTTTAGAAGAAGTCAAATTTCTTTGGGCGTTGCTTAATTATTGTTTGATAGAAAGTGGAACAGCTGTAAAAAGGAGACATTCCACTGATGAAGCCAGAGATGCAAGAGATACTTTAGCAAGTGCCTTATACAAGAGACTTATAGACTGGATGATTAATTTAATAAACTCCAAGCTATCATTTATGAGATCTGTTTTGTACGTATTACTAATATTCTAAGATTCTTTTAGTTCTTATTTAGTTCTTATTGTTTTTAGTTAAATAATATTTTAATAAACGATTTTTTTTACAGCGGCGATAAATATTCAGTGAGCTTGCTCGACATGTTTGGATTCGAATGTTACCACAGAAATCGGTTGGAACAGCTTATTGTTAATACAACGAATGAACAAATACAATTTCTATACAACCAGAGGATGTTCGCTTGGGAGATGCAGGAAACAGCAGAGGACGAGGTTCCGGTGGTATCTTTACATTTCTATGACAATAAGAATTCAGTTGATCAACTCATGGGAAGGCCTCTCGGGCTATTTTATATTTTAGATGAAGCCAGTCGCACTAGTAGTGGTCAAGAGTTTATTATGAGTAAGTAAGCTTTTGCAAGGTTTTTGGAACACATTGTGGGTAGAAAATAATCTCTTTTTTTGTGTCAGGTACAATTAGAACGACTTGCAAAGGACCCTACATCAAACTATCAGGCAGTCACGAATTTAGCGTCGCACATTACACTGGCAAAGTGAACTACGATTGCAGAGAAATGGGAGAGAAAAACAAAGATTTCCTTCCTCCCGAAATGATAGAAACTATGCGGGCGTCCACCAACGTAACGGTGCAACAACTCTTTAGAAATAAATTGACCAAAACTGGAAACTTGACTGTCTCGTCAAGCCAGCCGAAAGTTGCTGTTATCAGGTCTAAATCCGAAAAGGAAATGGAAAACTTGAAAGCCAGAGTAAGTCACACCATCAAAAAACACTTATGATAACTTTACGGGAGCCATTCAGGAAAATAATATAATTATAAACAAAATATTTTGGAAAAATTTCAAGATGTTCGTAATAATTGTTTCAGAAATACAACACGGTATCCAAAGGCCAATATTCTCAAGTCCATCGAATGAGGACCGCTGCTGCAACATACAGAGCCACCAGTTTGGAGATCCTTAAGCAGCTGTCTGTAGGTCCTGGCAGTGGAGGCACACATTATGTCCGCTGCATCAGACCAGATCTAAATGACAACCCCAACGGGTTCCAAACAGAGGTGGTCAGGCAACAACTCAGAGCCTTGGCAATATTAGACACGGCGATAGCACGGCAGAGTGGCTTCTCCAGCCGTATTCCATTTGCGGAATTTATTCGAAGGTAAGTTGTTAGATTCAGAAAAGTTGAATAAACTGGAAAGTTTCTTTTGCCAGGTAATTGCGTAACACACATGGTAACAATCACTCTCCGCCTCATTACTAAATGAAATCCAACTTTAGTTCTAACCTTAACTTTTTTTTTTTGGATGGTAAATCATCAAATGACCTCTTCCGCTCTGGGCGGAGCGGAAGACCGGTGTCAGACTTTTACTGACTAAAACCCACCAGTGTTTCTTCACTTGCCTGTGCGCCAGGGCCACGGTTTCTTTTTTAACCAACCCGCTACCCTGGCCCAGTAGCCCCAGGAGGCATCGGTCCTCTAGGGCCCCGTCACGATGCACCTTAACCTTTGAGTCAGTATTTGTATTTCGAACTTTATTTATATTAATGTGTTCTTAATACTAAAGTGGCAACGTAGTACTGACCTAAGCTGTCATTTTATATAAAGAACTGCATTTCTATAACTACAAAATCCTTATTTTGTAGATAATAATAGATTTTAATAAGACTTCACCCTGATTCAATCTGATTCAATAGGTACCGATTCCTGGCATTTGATTTCGATGAAAATGTGGAAGTGACGAAAGACAACTGTAGGTTGTTGATGATTCGTCTAAAGATGGAAGGTTGGGTCCTTGGGAAAACAAAAGTATTTTTGAAATATTATAACGAGGAATTCTTATCGAGGTAAACATTATTGTATATTAAAAGATAATGAATGAGAAAATGTAAATGTTAATGGGAATTGAAGCTCATTTTAATTGCAGGCTCTACGAAACACAAGTAAAGAAGATAGTAAAAGTTCAGTGTATGATGAGGGCTTTCTTAGCCAGAAGAAAAGCTAAAAAGGACAAATCTAAAGCGCTACATAGTGAGTATAATCGGTATACTAACTCAGTACTCAGT
This sequence comes from Sesamia nonagrioides, assembly GCA_017933935.1. NCBI lineage: Eukaryota > Metazoa > Arthropoda > Insecta > Lepidoptera > Noctuidae > Sesamia > Sesamia nonagrioides. The sequence continues at coordinate 403,617 of JADWQK010001079.1, read as the reverse complement.
TTTGTAAATAATTACTTTTACAAAATTTGTTTCTTTTTTTTCAGTAAAGGAACTTAAGAAACAACAGTCAATGAACGTCACTGAAGACGATGCAGCGTTATTGATACAAAAAGGTAAAAAAAAGAATCTAGCATATCTGCGTTATAGATACAAATAAAATAGTAATTGAATTTTACTTTTTTAGCCAGTTACTTACCACTACCTACCACTCTTGTATTCCACGAACAGTTTAATAGAATGCATTTCGCCAGTTCTGTCAGTCTGATAATACTAGAGGAGTCTTGGCGAGAGAGGTTTGTTATTCAAAGGGGTTCTAACTGATAGTCAGCCCCATACAGTGTACTTTCTGAAAATAAATTGTATAGAAAAATAATAATTTCTGTTTTCTTTAAGCACCTCATTCGAAGCTATATCCTCATATATTACATCTGTTACAGCATACCGTGGATACATAGTTCGTAAAGCGTACGGGCCACTCATAAATCGAAGTACGGGGCAGATAGACGAGGAGACAGCCTCATTCCTAAAGAGATTCGCCATGAGATGGAAAAGTCGTTCCATCTTTCAAGTTCTGCTGCAATATCGGGCCGTTCGTTATCAAGATCTAGTGCATTTTTCACAACAGGTAAGAAATAATTTATCTGTCCGTAGGTATAGTACCTACGCGACAATGAATGTTTTGCCCCGTGTTCGTGGGTACGAGTGTAACATCTGCCTTCTTTGTCTGACTTTGTAGATGCCTAGACAATACCTGAGAAAGATAAAGAATAATATGAATAAGATGTCACAACAAACGGTGAAATACGAAGAAATAGGTGGTGGTAGTTCTAAGAAAAAGGCTGTTGATAAGTGTGGAGTCAACCACGTTTTTTCTAGGCTGTCGACTTTGGGTTCACGTAAAGTGCAAGAGCGGTATCAGAATTTATCTTCACAATAATTCTTTAGATGACTTCTTTTATAGCCAAATATTAGCCAAGATACTGATACAAGACAGGAACTGCAGAGGTGCTAGATTTGCCATTTTTTGATGTTTGTGTTTCTATGTATAAATTATGCCAAGTCTTATGCCTAGAGACAAAGACTTTGACAAAATATGTTACGGTTACGTTTGATATTGATGCCCATCACCAATGCAATAGAGTAAGTTGTCACAGGGGATCAGCCTATAAAAACATGAAACATGGTCTTCTACTACTCACTCTTGAATGAGAAAACAATAAAATTTGGAGTTATTAAAACTGTAGTGCAATCAAAACTGTTTATACTTACCTACACTTATTGAGACTATGGTTGTTGTGTACCTTCTTGCGAAGCTCAATCTACAATAACCCGCATCCAGCTGAATCTTGAAATTTCGACATTAATCTATTTTATTTTTTATCTCTGAGCAGCTTAGCCGATTCTTTTTTTTTTCCAGGTGCACATATACAACCAAGCAGTTCTGGAAGCACTACTAAGCACTAGTACTTCCATCCTTCTGGACCGTGTGGATCCTCATTGTAAGGAAGGCGACTTCCTGGGTTCAGGCCCACCTACAGTGTGGAAGCTTCCCTTCAGAATCGATCAGCTGCAGTATTACGACACCTCGTATATGTGTGACCCTTCTGCTAAGAGCAAGTGAGTACTTGTGTTTGGTGTTTATTCATGCATTAAGCACAAAGAATTCATTGAATCAAAGAAAATATGCATTTTAACACAAAAAATTCTCAAGATCATCGTAAACTAGTCGACCTTCTATTCACCCATCGATCACTTAATACACTAGATTCACAATCAGCGTAAAAAATGGTTGAACTGAACAAGCGCACAACGCAACACTTGGGTGCTTCTTTCATTTAATACTTACTTTATAGTTCTGACTTTAATGCATGCGTGTAAGGTTGAATTTGATTTGATGTCAGACTCGGTCGTAAAAAATAATGGCTTTTTGTAATGCTTGGTGATAAGAACTTTATACACTGCACTTAAGGCTGGTTTTAAATTAATGTATATTTATTTTGACTAAGAAAAAAAACGAAACAACGATTATTAATAGTACTTAAAATGAATAGGTACTATTCATTACTCATACAGCCAATGTAATTTATTTTATTTTCTCGAACACTTTAATTTGCAAAAAGTTGAACCTCGAGACTGCTTAATACTTGTCGCCATTTTTGATGAGTTTTGTTCGAGACTGTGTATCTACTGTGATCGATGTATTCATCGCATTCAAAGTTATTAACGTGTCCAATTTCTTCTTGTAGCGACACATTTGCCAGTCAATACGATTCCGACCACGAGCAGTGGGACGAACCATTCAAACGTCGATTTAGTTCAGCACAAACCGACGCCAGTAAAACATCGGCGAGCACACAAACGCTCATCACAGTGCCATTCTGCAGAGACCCAACGCAGCCGGTCCCCGTGCTACCGCCTGATGAGCCAGACCATCCACCCGCACCAAAACCAGCACGTAAAGAGGGACCTACGACCAGACCAGCGGTTTACAAGAAGAAACCAGGCCAAACACCACAAAGCTACTATCAACCGCCAGAACCTTGGGCAGGAGTAAGAGATGACACAGACATTCTCGAAGACGCAGCTCCCAAATTACGAAAGACAAACTACACTAGAAGCATGTACGCTATTGAAATGGAAGTGCAAGACCCAATAATGGAACTACAAGCTATGGCTAAATCAACTAACGACATGAACGAGGATGAGCCTCCGTTCAACTTCCAGGCAATGCTAAAGAAAACACCGCGGAACAGAGCGTCCATGAAGAGGTCTAACGAGTTGGGAAATGATTTGGAGGAAAAGCAGGTCGTTGCTAGGCATATAATCTCGCCGAGCAAGGCAAAGCCACCGGCAGCTCCTAAACTGCCCGCACCGGCGCCTCCGCAAGGTAAACCACCTCCTTCTCCTCCAGCTAATAAACGAACGGCACCTACTCCTCCACCGAACAAAATGGTGCCTGAGACTCCTCCACCTCTATCACGGCCGTCAAGCAGAGAAATCATAAGACAAAACTCAAAGGACCTTATCATTGCTGCTTTGAAAAAGAGAGACTCACTAACTAATCTAATTGGCTCAGACGATGACAAAATGGACAGCGAGAAAGTGGAATTAGCGCCAGGGATCACAGTCGAGGGTACTGTTACAGATTTATAAGAAAAAAAAATCAGTTCCATAAAAAATAAATTTAATCTCCATTGCATTGGAAGTCCGAATACATTATTCTTTAGATTATGGCGTTACAATATTAATATTGTTTTGACAATTAAGTTTTTTATAGTCATAAGATTTTTTGTTAATTTCTAAATTACATAATTTACGTCTCAATAGAGTTTAAGTATACAAAAAATGTTCTTAAAGCGAATTATGGCGAAACGTTGTGTTCATTTAACACGTTTTTAGGGTTCCATCACATTGTATAAAAATATATCAAGTTTTATATTTAATCTTAAGAGTACCTTAACCGAAATTGCTTTGGTAACTAATTATATTTTCTTATAAACTAGAGTGTGGTGACATGGTTACTCTGACCACAAAAACACAATATTTGAATGGTCCATGATAGTTAGCATTTACTGATGAGCGATACATTATTTCTTTAATAAAATATCTTAACATTATTAATTGTTAAAGTGTGTTATTTGTAGCAGTTGACACTTGAGACCGAACTGAAGATTTTTAAATGAGTGAGAATGAAGATTTAAGTTCTAGATTTTATTTTACTGAGTGTATCGCCCATATACAACGTGTAACAAAAAGGGTATATACATACCAAGCGCATGGCATCTTTAGATGATATCAAACGATATCGGAAGGGTTTTTAACTCAAAATAAAATACTCAAAAAATTGGTACCAAATTTTCGGATTCGTGTGTTTCTTATAATCAAGTCATAACAAATGTGGTAGCACACTACATACGTTAACAACTACTCGTTACACGTCACGTTACTTGCCAAAATCCGATAAATGTCTTCAATATCTCTGTGCGACTAGTATGACACACACACAGGCGGTGTTTTTCCTCATAACTTCCTAACACAAAGAGATAGGATTAAAAAACCCTTCCAATATCGTTTGATATCATGTAAAGATGCCATGCCTTTGTTATGTATATACCCTTTATGTTAAACGTTGTATATCACATAAGTACTAACAAATAAATAAAGTAGGTATGTTTCATTATGCTTATAAGCTCACTGTTATTATTTTTAAGAAGCTCGATCGAATCATTTGTACAGTGTGATATGTTTGTTAAAACTTTGATTTATATTAAAAAGGTTATGTTTTATCGGCCCTTTGATTGGCTATCGTCATAGAGCAAGGAAATATTCTAATGTCTATTTAGTATGTCGACATGAAATATTTGTAAAAGTTGCTTCAAGTTCAAACTAATAACGGTCATAGGTTTTGTTTCTCCACTTGTGAGTATACAACGTTATTTTTCTTTAGACAAAACCTGTAAATAGTTTATTCAGAATAAGTAACTGAATCGATTCCAATAATTTTTACACCATGTTTTTTTTTTTTCCAAATATATTTAAAAAATTATACAATATGTAAAGAAAACCCTGTCCGACCCGTAAGGATAATAAAGGTTAGGTAAACACATAGCCAAATAAAATATTAAATTTTACATAATCATCATAGTAACAATACTAATGAATTTTGAAATAATCTTTTTTTGTCGCGAATTAATTCCAACTTCCCCAAAATTTGGTAATTCTTAAAAAATGACAACACCATTTGTGACGGAGCGAATAGCGATGCGACCACGTGCCGCGTGCCCTGTCCCGTCACCCGCGGATGTATGCCTAACGTGTTGTCTACCGCACATGCATTAAGTTACCTCGCTTTTTCGAAATAATATTTATTTTTTTAGGGGGATTTTTTTTTAAGTTTAGACCGGCTTTGTAGGCATTATTATAATCAGTTATCGATACCTAACAATACCTTCACGGATCGGACAGGGTTTTCTTTACATATTGTATAGTATGGTTACCGAGCGAACGACACAGTTCACATCGGCTGGTGTAAGCGCGAGCAGGCGAGCGGAGCCTTGACCATATTTATGTAGGGGACAACCAGGTAACATAACAAGCTCATAACTTTGTGATTTTTCATGATAGCTTTTTGAAATTTTGTACATAAATACTTTACATAAAAATACTGGACACGTGTTTCGGGTTTCGCATATACAAACAAAAAATAACTTTGTATATTCAAAACGGTTTGTTCAGTGGAGGTTTTTTGAACATGGCACGTTTTTCTTTACTGTACGGTGCGGTACCCGTATCATACAGCGACGGCGTCGTTCCGCCACAGTGATTCATAGGGATGTATCCAAAGTATGAAAATTAAAATATAATTAGTCCATCTTACAGATAACAAAACAATTAAGACCCGTATTTTTTATTTTGTCGAAATTACCAAAAACTGAGATATAGCGTATTAAAGTTACGGAGTGGGGGCTAATTACGTCACGGCGTGGTATATTTTGTACCACGGCATGACGTCATGCGATATTTCAAATCCATATATCTTACGGCGGACATTAAATTATTTTTTAGGATACAACCCAATACTGACATAAAGCCATAAAGAGCCATAAATAGGTTTCTAAATTAAGGAAAAAGCTTCATTTGTGTGCAAAACAATGTGCTACCAGAAAGTACACCCACCATTATACAATGTAACGAAAATAATTTCATATCAAAGTATTGAGGACCACAAACTTTCAACTGCCTTACATATTAAATCACTTGGAAAAATAGTTAAATAGTTAATCCAATAAAGTACCAAAATATACGTTATTTTATTTTTAACCTCATTCCCATAAATATTTTCTTTTTTTTTCTCTCTCATAATTTAGGCCACGCATAATTTCAAATCGAACATTTAATTTCCAAAATGTAATTTTTTTAAATCTCTTCAAATCATATCCTAATATTATTGCCGAATAATTGACTTAAAAACTAGTTAGAAAAATACATCAGAAAGATTATAAAAATATCAAGTATTTTTTTTTTACATTCTATAATTAACCTTAAGCTCTATGAATTCAGTCAATTTGTTAGTGTTCAATAGATTGAAGGTACAGACGCCAGCACAAGCTACTACAATCTGCCAAATTTCTACTTTAGTGCTAAAGCATTTAGGCTCAAAATTGCATAGAAAAAAATTACAGTTTCGGATAACATGACCAGCTAGCGTCTGTACTAAATATCTGCTTAAATTCAAACCGCCGATGCCGCTCCAGTTTTTATTTAATTTCAAAATATGTAGAAAGGAAAAAACTAAAGGCTGAAAGGGCGAAACACAAGAGAGGTTTAATTTAATGTCCAGGATAGACCCGGGTCGATGGTGTGTTGTGTTTCACGCGTACCTCAAAGAGATGTCAGCACAACGTGACGGGGTCCATGAAGGTCGATGGCTCCTGGGTCAGGGTTGCGGGTTATTTACAAAAGGACCCGTGGTCCTAGCATATAAGCAAGTAAAGAAACACGGGTGGGTTTTAGTCCGTAAATGTCTGACACGCCCATCAGCTCCGCTCAGAGTGGGAGAGGTCGTTTGATGATTTCCTATCCAGAATAACAAGCAAAGAAAAAAGGGGTACAGAGATATCTAGGGTAGACGAACTGCAAGGTAATTGCGTAATACTTTACGAAAAACAATGTCTTTCATGTTGACAGTTCAAAGACATTCACTGCGTTCTTTACGACTTTGAACAGACAATTTTTCGAACATATCAAGCATTGGATTAGATTAAAATTAAGATGTGACTTGCCGATGGAGAAGAGACGACATGAAACTTCACGATTAGTTAATTACTCTTTTAATAAGAATTGAAATCACAGTAGGAATGTGAGTATAGCATAGGCCTGACATCAAGTACCAGGTAAGCAGTAATAGGACATACGTTGCCAATATTCTTTGCCTTTTACCCTTAAAATCTACATTGATGAATATCTAAGAAAATTCGCTGAAAACTTAGTGTATATTGACTACGGAGCGGTATCGACTTATCAGAAGACCAATCCTCGTAATATTAAAAAATTACGAGGATTCTTTCATAGTTTGACTTTTGAGACAGAAGTTAGAATGCGAACTTCTAAAATTAAATTTGGAACATCTCTGCGATTCTGTAACCTTCGCACCGTGAAATCTTCGGCAAAGTGAACGTTCTTTTAAGAGGAACCAGGACTACCCCTATATGCGGATGGTGATCACTGGGGTGGTTTTTGCGAGGTAAAAATCCCACATTCTCCGACCTCGCTCCCCAAAGGTCGGGTGTTTTTTGAAGGTAAAGCTGTCATTCCAACTAATGCTAGGGATTGACACCATTGTGGCGGTAACTACAACGCTACAACGCGTCATACTGACGTCACCAAAATCCTGCATCTCGAAAGCAGACTTTACTGTGCAACATCAACCGGTGGGCAAGTGCCCGCCAGGCAGTACCAGTCTGGTTATTGTAGCGGAACCTGTGTACAACGCTACATGCGAACAACGTGTCATAATGACGTCACCAAAATCCTGCATCTCAAGCAGAGTTTACTGTGCAACTAGCACGCATACAAGTTCGCAACATCAACCGGTGGGCAAGTGCCCGCCAGGCAATACCAGTCTGGTTATTGTAGCGGCACCTATGTACAACGCTACATGCGGACAACGCGTCATACTGACGTACCCAAAGCCTACATCTCGCAAGCAGAGTTTACTGTGCAACTAACTCGCATACAAGTTCACAACATCAACCGGTGGGCAAGTGCCCGCCAGGCAATACCAGTCTGGTTATTGTAGCGGCACCTATGTACAACGCTACATGTGGACAACGCGTCATACTGACGTACCCAAAGCCTACATCTCGCAAGCAGAGTTTACTGTGCAACTAACTCGCATACAAGTTCACAACATCAACCGGTGGGCAAGTGCCCGCCAGGCAATACCAGTCTGGTTATTGTAGCGGCACCTATGTACAACGCTACATGCGAACAACGTGTCATAATGACGTCACCAAAATCCTGCATCTCGCAAGCAGAGTTTACTGTGCAACTAGCACCCATACAAGTTCGCAACATCAACCGGTGGGCAAGTGCCCGCCAGAGAATATCAATCTTGTCGGGGAGGATCCTCCCTGTCCTCCCTGTCCTATGGAGGATGAGTGAACTGTACTCCCTGTTACTCATACCTCCACACTCACTTTCCACGATGAGAATTTTACAGAATCAATATCGGCAGCAATCCATTTAATGGAAGTTTCTAGATTTAGTCAAACTTTTATTGGGTTAGTGTGAATTGATACAATGATTGTCAAATAGTTTTATCTTAAATTCTTTAAAGCTACACAATTAATTAGGGTTGCCCCAGAAAAGATATTTTAAACCTATTAATCCCGTGCAAATAGTGACTTAGAGTATAAAATGTAAAGTTTTATTTGTTAATTATTTATTTAGAAGCAATTATTATGGCGCTTACGTTACTAGAAATCGTGACTTCATAACTTTGAGATCATCACATATCTTAATTATAATTAATAATTAAACAATAAATACGAACAAACCAAAATATATATTAGAAAAGTTATCCTATATAATAACCAAAAATATTTTAAAAGGAATGCGCCAGGTTTTGTTGATTTATATACAATATTTAAAGAAAACCCTGTCCGACCCATAAGGATAATAAAGGTTAGGTAAACACATAACCAAATATAATAAAAAAAATTACATAATCATCATAGTAACAATACTAATGAATTTTGAAATATTCTTCTTTTCCCGGGAATTAATCCCAATTTTCCCGAAATTTGGTAATTTTTAAAAAAGTGACAACACCGGTATTATTATGAGCGAATAGCGACGCGACCACGTCACAGGTGCCGCGTGCCCTGCCCCCCGCCGCCCGCGGAAGGGGATGCTTACCGCACATGTATTAAGTTACCTCTTTTTGCGAAATAATATTTACTTTTTAGGGGGATCTTTTTTTTAAGTTTAGCCCGTCTTTGTATCCATTGGTAGAATCAGTTATCGATACCTAACAATACCTTCACGGATCGGACAGGGTTTTCTTTACATATTGTATAATGAAATACGCTGTAATTTAATAGGATTATATGATAACCGAGAGTTACATTGATTGCTTTAATTTTTTTTTTTTTTTTTTTTTGTAAATTCACATCTATTACGCTCGCTAATCATATCTGAGTCAACATACAAGCGGACAATGGCGCGGATTCTCTTGTTCACAAACTAGTGCATCTTTTTCTTTCAATAGAAAAAAAAAAGGAAATAAAAAAAAATAAAGAAATATCATAAAGAAAAGGATAGAAGATAACATTTTAGTTTAGTCCTCAGTAGTCAGTGTCAAGTTAAGATACTCCATAGACAGTTTAAACGCGATTATAAACATGGCGACCAAAAATACGTCAGGAGCGGACTAATTTGACAGGTCTAAACTAACATTTCTTTCTTCTTTTTTCTGTCCTTATCTTAATGAAATAGAAGAAAAAGATGTACTGAATTTCATTTTAATTTAGTTTGTGAACAAAGAAAACGAGGCCATTGACCTACAAATTGCATAAACAAAAGAAAATTTAAATTTTCGTGCCTAACCTGGCGCTTCCCCTTAATATTATTTACCCTAATCCTTTACTTATTAGGGTAATTACATACTGAGGATGCCGAATTGCGATACCTCGCGATCGCAGTCTGGGTCGGTAGCTCGAAGTAACAGAATTGCATGCTAATAATCACGCAGGCACGGGTACGTACGGGATAGCTACAGACGACAGCACATAAAGCTACTACAATCTGTTAGATTTCCTTATTAGAGTTTCAACTTTATCTCTAAAGCATAAAGGCTCAAGGTTGATTGGGAATATCTAACAGTTTGTGATAGCTTAACCTGCTGTCGTCCGTACCTCAGTGCGATATACAGCATTATTTTTTCTTTATACGAAACCTGAATACGGTTTGTTCAGAATAAGCAACTGAATCGATTTCAATGATTTTTAGACCATGTTATATTTTTTCCCAAATATATTTAAAAAATGTTGCAGTGTGGTTACCGAGCGAACGACACGGTTCACAGCGGATCACGGAGTCCTAGGGCCTCCACCGCGCCGCGCCACTGCAGGCGCGAACGCGCGAGCTGCGCCTTGACCATATTTTTGTAGGGACAAGCAGTTAATATAACTTTGTGATCTTCATGATAGCTTTTTTAAATTTTGTAGATAAATTCTTTACATAAAAATACTGGACACGTGTTTCAGGTTTGGCATATACAAAAAATAACGTTGTATAGTGCACTGCTTGAGGTCTGCTTCGATTCTTGGCATCTTCGGCGTGTAACTACCCAAAGGGTTTTCCAGGTTATCTCTGTGGCCACGGTCGAGTCTCCAACTATGGTACGAATTAGTCATGGCTGACTAAAATATATCTTACCGGAATTAGGCAAACATTAAAATCATCATAACCAACGATTCTTGCCACACCAAAATATGACCTTTGCATAGTTACAGTATTTTTATATCACAACGCAACGCGCTGTTTACTTGTGGTTACCAAATGTACAAATGTACAAATGTAGAAAGAAATATGACATACATGTTTAAAGCTAATTTCCGGATAGGTTAAAATTTTGATACGTACATACATATATAATATATATTATACTCAGTCCAATCAGCAATCAATACTTGATAGTATTACAATGCAGTTGATTTGAAAGTAAATAAAATACGCAAAATTGTATTGACAAATGCTTCGACCTTATTCATTACCTGAATTCTACAAAATGTGTTTAATACCTGGATTTCATCCATGTTTCTTTTTTTTTTTTTTGTAGGGCTATCACTTAAAATTAATGTCGACTTTTTAATGGTTTTTCGAAATAACAAGTTAATATGCATGTTATTTTAGTGATTCTATTGAAAAATGCTGCAATAGGAACTGTTAATAAATAGTTAGCATGTAAAAGGCAATAATCATGGAAATAATAGAAGATTTGTAAAACGTGAGTTTGATAACCCTAAATTGGTTTGTTTACCTCTATCCTTTATCGAGCTTGACGTTGGTATAGGTGCGGCCGAGGCAATGACGAAGTTGGAAGTGTCTGTATCTCATATTGATTCACTTGGTTACCAGAAGTAAAGCGCTCGTGGATTCGTAAGATAGAAGTACTAAAACCGATTACATGAAAAAAAAACCAATTCAAAAGTACTTATAACATATTATGTATAGATACTTTAGAAAAGTTTCCAATACCTTAAAATAAGTGCATAAATAAAAACAAACAAGTGTATGTTACTGACCATTATTACTGTCAAATAATGCTTGGACTGGCCGTACGGTAGGTACTTATATTATGCCTATTATAAAGCCCGGAATACACAAGCCTGTAACTTGTATAAAAGCATGCAAGTAACTGGCAAGTTATTATAAGCAAGCAGCACACAGCTTGTACGCAACTTGCATAGACATACTTTTATATAAATTAAGAGGCATGTGTATCCAGGGCTGAAATCGAAAAGGATAAGACCAGAAGTTTTCTCACTGTGCATTAAAAAGTTAATAACTACGCTTAGGTGCTACAAACGCAAAGGTTTTTCATCGATATTGTAAAAAGCACTATTACTTCATTTCAATAATCGTCCTTGTTCATGGTTTTGATTGGCTACCAAATCATTGAGGGTCAAAAGGGCTTGCGAGGCACTATTGAAATATTTACTTCGATATTATGTTTCAATAAATGGGAGATAAATAACTACGTAATTGAATCGACTTTCAGCTATAAGTTAATTGAGTAAGTACTCTAGCGATGCTTATTTAAACCATAATGCTTGAAAATGTCATTTAAGTGTCTATGACCTGTAGTCCAGTGGGCACGACACCGATGCTGCGAGAAATACTTACTACTCGTGTGAGTCAACTGTGCATCTCGCTGGAATGCGAGCCCTCTCCGACTTCCCCGCACGGCGCCCCGCATTCGCCGTAAGCGCTGAGTAGCGATAGCATCTTTGTTACAATTGTGTAAATACAGTTTAAATCCCCTGTTGTTGTTACTGTTTCGGTGGAGTTTTTGCTTTGTTAAGTTTTTTTTACTAAGTTTGTTTTTGTTTTTTACATTTTGGACGCGTTAGTGGAACCTGTTGGTTGCATCAACATTATATTTCAGTCCATATGTATCAATCTAATTGCAAAACGTCATGAGTAAAATGACCTTGTATTATGACCAAAACTATCATCAAAACGAACTTTTATTAACATAAAAAAAAAAAAAAAAATCACATGATTCTCATTTTTTACAAACTGCACCGTCCGAATGACGTCACAGGGTGAGGTACACAGTTAACTCGCACGAGTAGTAGTGAGAGCCTGCGAGCTTTACTTTTTAATTCCGCGATTATACTGTTACGAGGGTTACCATGACGTGTTACAATAACCATCACGGTTCCAGTGTCAGACAAAGATGGAGCTATACAGAATGAATAACGCTATCCTGTTTTCCCGACTACTTGATTTTATGATGGTTATTATATAAGGCCGCAGTGCAACATTAGTAGTGCAAATTAAAATTATCGCAACGTTAGTGTTTAAAATTGTAAAGCCCGCGTAAGCTGCTCTACGATACGGTTGATAAATCTCGTCCTTAGAAGCATTAGGTCGTATCTATAGTTCAACGTTAGAAGCAGTAGGTCGTATGTGTAGGTCGTCGAACCTATACATACGACCTAATGCTTCCTAGGTCGAGCTATATACAGAGGGGTGCCGACAATACGGCAATAAATTAAACATCGTGTACCTTAACACATTCTCAGTCTACCCATAAAAAATCATATAAATATGTCCATTACTTCAGTCGCGAAGCGCTTACAGATTAATGACCGCCGTATCCCGCGGTACCAAACTATAATAATAATGACGCAAAAAAGCAAGTCGATAAAGGATCGCGCTGTCGCCGATCGGAGGTCAGTGAACCAATATTTTTAAGGACGTTTTATTCCGTTTGCAATTTTATGCGATTTAGTTTGTTTGAATTTTTTTTTATTTTTGATGCTAGATTTTTTCTGTGGTTTAGGATTATTCCTATGAACCAGCATTGTTCGTGTTTTCATTTGGACGTAGTTATGCAAAAAGGATCCAGCCAGCAAACTTGCTTTTGAGAAAGTAGAGTTTGAAGTAAAAGTTATATATTAAAGTACCATGACAGTAGATTTAAATTTCCTTTAAAATAATGGGTATTCTCCTGTACTTTTTTGCCGCTTTGATATTTTTTGCATAGACTAAATTTGATGTGTAGATTTTAGACATTTATGACAGTAACTCAAAAAACGGTTTTTGTGGGTTGGATCCATTTTGCATAACTAAGTCCATTTATTGTCGTATTGTCAGCACCACTCTATATACATGCGATCTAATGCTTGTAAGGTCGAGAAATTAATCGACAGGCGCGCACATTACTAGTACAATAATTTTAGTTCGAAAAAATATTACAGTAACTGCATAAAATATTATAAGCAGCATTGGATTTCATTTTGACATCTCAACGATATTCATTGCATTATTTACGTTACTGAGCAGATACATATTTTGAACATATGGAGCATTACATTAGAAATATGATTGAAACTGAAAATAATAGTGTTACCCGATTAGGGTGCAGTGTGGCTACCATGAGTTTTCATATCGACCGCGTTTGATTCATCGATTGACCCGCTTCAAGGTTGTAAGAACTGTCAACCAATGAGAGCGCCTAACGTGGTCGATATCGGCGACCGAGTCTCGTATTGAAAACTCATGGTAGCCACACTGGCATAAGGTCCCAAAAAAAAGTAGGCACAATAGGGTATTTGACTAAAAAAAAACTAATTAGTCCCGGCAGTCAGATTTCCAAAAAATACTAGACACGGATATTTTGTTTTATCAAATCAATAAAAATTTACAAATATAAAAGGCATCAAAGATCAGGAGTGGTGGCTGGTGACGTCACTGGCCGCTAAAAAGTGCAGCGTGCAGTGACGTCACACAAGTTTTCAACGCGCTGTGTTCTTCATTTTTTGTTTATATGACAAAAGAAAAAATACGTGTCTAGTATTTTTTGGAAATCTGACTGACGGACTAATTAGTTTTTTTTTTTAGTCAAATACCCTATTAGTACGTCATACCTCCCCCTTTTATATTATCATCAGTCGTCTTCAAACGAGTAACTGTGTGACGTTGGGTTCGTTGAGCGTCAAGACGGCGTGTGCCTCCACCATGACGACGAGCGAGTTGCGCGCCTCCTCGTGCGGCACGCCGTGCGAGCGCGTGGCGTGCGTGTACCACGCGCCAGTGGACGGCAGCACTGACACGCACCACTTGCAAGACAGTCTGGAAGCGAGACAAATTAGATGACAGCGAACATTTTAATCGTAAAATCGTCGGTAGTCGTGGAATCAGCCTAGAGCACAGGCGTAGAGTAGCCAGCCTTTTAGTGTTCTATAGGATGCATTTTGGGGAGTGTGCGAGGGAATTGCATGATTTAATTCCCCCATCTCCGTTCCACCATCGGACGACCCGTCGTACGGCGAGTTTCCACCCTTACGTTGTTAACACCACTGCGATCCGGACGAAGCGTTTCGCCTCCTCCTTTATACCGCGTACATCGAGGGACTGGAACAATTTGCCAGCGGCGGTGTTTCCGTCGGACTACAATTTGAGTGTCTTCAAGGCTAGAGTGAATAGGCTCTTAATAAACTAGTGCGCTTTACTATCAACGATTGCGTCACTGCTTACCATCAGGCGGGATTGCGGTCAAGCGCTAGTTTATAATTTATAAAAAAAAAACACCATTATTTGGGAGTCATCTTATATTCTATTGACGTTCAAAAAGCGCTGATTATCAGCCTAATTTCATCCAAAAGACACTGCTGGATAGGCCTCCTTAGGGGAGGCCTATCCAGCACCTCCACTTTGACTTGCATCTAACGGTTTCCTGCGTTCCTGTGTGGCTACCATGAGTTTTCATTGCGAAGATTCGGATCATCGATATCCACCGCGTTCGACTCATCGGTTGGTCCGCTTCAAGGTTGTAAGAACTCTCAACCAATGAGAGCGCTAAACGCGGTCGATGCGTATGATCAAGTCTCGAAATGAAAACTCGTGGTAGCCACACTGTTTATTATTTTGTGATTTATGAGTGAAGTCAAATGTGAGGATTTAAATCTTAGCGTGACAGTCAATGGACCGAATTTCTTCTGTCGAAAACTAAAGAACAGTGCGTCTCGTTCTTTCTATTTCATTAAAAAAGAACAGAATATAAATATTAGTTTAGTCCTGTCAAATTAGTCAGCGCCTGACGTAAATAGAAGTATCTATTTTTAGCCGCCATGTGTAGACGTCACTATTTCCAATCGCTTCTAATGTAAACTGTCTACGGAGTATCTTATTTAAACATGACTAAACTAAATGTAAAAAGAACTGCTAGAAAATATATAGCTACTCAAAAGAAAAGATGCACTGCACTTAAATTTATTTTAATTTTTGAACAATAGAATCTAAAACTGCATGAGGAAAAGATATTATTAGAAAAACAACATAAAAACAAAATCCTGTCTTTATATTTAGTAGTATATTATGTGTATGTACATATCGACGCTTGAAAGGCAATCATATCTAAGCGAAAAAATTCGTAAATTGAGTTATATACACCATTCGAACAGCCAGATTATTCTGCGTCGTTTGGTGTAAATAACTCAATTTACGAATTTTTGTCGCTTAGATATGATTGCCTTTCAAGCGTCGATATAGAAACCAAATGCTGCCTATAAATGTAGTGTTGAGACCAACGGACACGCGCTTTACTTGTTGTAACCAAGTGTAGCTGTGAATGTGTGCGTGAAGACGCGTAGTGTCAGCACATACGCATACCTCCGATTTTGCTTTTGTCTGACGAGTTTCTGTGCTTACACGCTTACGATTATAAATACTGTTACGAATGGACCTTATGTCGATGGCATAAGGTTCAATATCGCGTGACATGCAGTGTGTCACTTTTAAGCCCTATATCCCCAGATCTAGACATTTTCTAGGTGCAATAAAAAACGCATTGCTAGACTTAGGGTGGCCTATCGAATGGTACAGGTCTCAACAGTTTTGTCAACAAAGTGTCGACATCGAAATTTCTAGAAACCCGTTTCCGGGAATTACCGTAGGTACTTACTCGGTCGGTGTCCTCGAAGTTATGCGGTATTATTATTACGCCTAGACGAATCTGGAATGTTCGATCAGCTGACCTATATACAGTATGTTAAATAACAGAGGGCGTTCCCTTAAACTCGTTAATATATATCATTAATAGATTAAAATAAAAATATCAGCATAGAAAAATAAGCATAAAAAAATCAGAATAAAAAAAAATCTAATTGGAAATAAATTTGAAACCTCCTGTTTTAAATCAAAATAGTAGTCGTCATGTATAAATAAATTGCGACGTTGCCGTCTTTCATGTTCGCGTGTACAGTGTGTTTCTTTTTACATGTCAATTTAAAATTTTTATTGAATATTTTCATATTGGAAAAAAATTTAAAACATTTTGTTTTCGAATGGAAATATTTTTTTTAGCATGTATGTATGCTATACTATTTCGGGTTAACGGGAACGCCCTCTGTTAGTTAACATACTGTATAGCGCCGTGACGCCAGCGCACAGTCAGAGGAGAAAAGGACGCGGCGGCAAATGGGGAAATAGCGCTAAAAATGATAACACGACTAACGCCGCTGCTAACCCCGTCACTACCAGTGACACAAACAATGTTGCACAGACGGGGGCGGGGCCTAAGCCGCCGAAATCCGACTTCTCCCGCCCGCCGACCAACAACAGGGCGCAGACGGGAGTGGGCTCGCTTCATCGGGATGGCGGCGATGGAGTGAGTCACAAACCACCTACCATGAAACAGGCGGGCGGAGTCAGTGTCCAAACAGGAGTCCTGACTCACGACTCGCAAACGCCTGGGAGCCGGGCAGTCAGCTCGGCTCCGTGCAGTCTTAGACATAACTTACCGCCGCAGACACACTCCTTGTCGGCGGGCGCACCCGGGGTAGGTAACCCCGGGTCCACAATAATAGAGGCCGCTCTCCGGGCCCTGCAGGACATCCTGCTGGCGCTCAGCAGGGGTCAGGACCCGATGCCAGTTGTTCTCATAACAGCTCTGATTATGTTAAACAGATATGTCTAGGCGGTTAGAATACTACACTGGAATGCCCGCGGCCTCAGGGAGGTCGTGCTCCTCCGTCCTCTCCTGCAGGAACAGGACTTCGACGTGGCGCTCATCAGCGAGACACTCCTGGGACCAGCGGACACGGTCAAGTTCCCAGGATATCATGTCTATAAGGAAGATGGGCAATACAATGATACCAACAGCCAACGACGCCGAATTTCCCAAGGCCTGGTGGTGTTGGTGAAGCGAAGAGTCGTCCACCAGGAGCTACCGCCCCCAACACTCAGCAGCATCTCTGCGCTGGGTGTACAGCTGCATGTCGCCGGTAGGCAGGTGTGTATGTACGCAGCCTACAAACAGCCGAGGAAGCCGCTCAACACCAGCGACATACACACGCTGCTAGCCTCACCGCACCCCACCATCATCGCCGGCGACCTTAACTGCAAGCACCCGGCATGGAACAGCGGGACCATCAACCCGGAGGGCCGACGACTCTTCACCGACGCGGAGGCCAGAGGGTACGACGTATCCGGACCGAAGACGCCGACCCACTACCCTGACAACGCAGCACACACACCCGATGTGCTGGTCGTCGTACACTAAGGCCTCACCTGCCAGATCGCGCAGGAGGTGCTGGACGACGAGCTGAGATTCGACCACCAGCCGGTGCTCGTCCGCCTGACTGACCACGCCACCAGAGTTGCCCATCCGGCGCCACGTCGACACACGGATTGGGACAAGTTCGGGAAGGTAATGGAGGCCACCACGCCCACACGGCCCATCACCGGCGCCTTGGACGTGAACGAGTTGGCTGAGGGGCTCACCGCTTGCATCCAGAGCTCCTTGGAAGCGGCGACATGCACCACCACCGCGACTCAGGGGCGCTACCACAAGCTCCCCGCACACATCGCAAACCTGATCGCCGACAAGTGGCGGCTGCGCAAGCAGTGGCAACAATCAAGATGCCCCACCATCAAGAACCAGCTCAACCGTGTCACGGACAAGGTGAAGGCCGAGCTACATGCGCACACATCGGAGAGCTAGGAGAACATCATAAACTCGGCAGACAGCGACTGTGCGTCGGTACACCAGCTATGCCGACGCCTCAAGAATACCCCAGCCCCGGTGCGCCCGCTGCGCAACAGCGACGGGGCGCTACGCTACACGGCGGCCGACCGGGCCGAAATATTCGCCGAGCACCTGGAGCGTCAATTCACGCCAAACCCGACAGACGCCCTGGAACATGTCTCAGCAGTGGAGCAACACCTTGGGAGAGTACTTCAAGCCGCCGGTAGCTCCAGAGGAAGACCCCCTCTTTTTCTCCCCGGGCCAAGTACTGGGGGCAATAAGGCGCACCAAGCCTAGAAAGGCACCCGGTGCGGACGGGATAACCAACGCCGCCCTGAGACACGTGCCACCGAAATCGGCGGCGGCCATAGCACGTCTGTACAACGGCATACTCCGCACCGGGACCTGCCCACCTGCTGGAAGCAGGGGAAGGTCATCATGCTGCCCAAGCCCGGGAAGAGCGTCCTGAAACCGGAAAGCTACCGGCCGATCATGCTCCTCTCCACAACCTCCAAGGTGTTTGAGGCGCTTCTGCTGCGCCACCTGCTACCGCACACCACGCCCCGCCCGGAACAATTTGGCTTCCGGGCGGAACACAGTACGACGCTCCAGTTGTCGAGGGTACTGCATATACTCACCGCGGCCGTGAATAAGAGGGAGTACGCCGCTGCAGTATTCCTCGACATGGAAAAGGCTTTCGACCGGGTCTGGCACGCCGGCCTCATTTACAAGCTGACCAAGAACACCACGCCCCGTCGCTTGATACAGGTGATCTCCTCCTTCCTGCAGGACAGAACCTTCAAGGTCTCGGTGGAGAACGTGTCGTCCAGTGAACGCCCCATCAGAGCGGGCGTGCCACAGGGAAGCTGCGTCTCGCCTGCGTTATACTCAGTCTACACCGACGATATCCCCGCCACGCACACTGTGACACTCGCGCTGTACGCCGATGACGCCGCGTATATCACCACGTCGCTGTCGGCCGACCACGCGGCCATCAAAATGCAGCGCGTACTGGACGACCTCCCCGACTGGCTCAGCAAGTGGAGACTGTCGGTGAACGCAGGTAAGACGCAAGCTATAATTGGGTTGTATCCTAAAAAATAATTTAATGTTTATCAGATAGATTTATAATAAATATTGAACACGTATTTTTTATTTTTGCTTTCATTCAAATACTAAGGAAGATATATTGATTTGAAATATCGCATGACGTCACGCAGGGGTACAAAATATACCACGGCGTGACTTAATTAGCCCCCACTCTGTAACTTTAATACGCTATATCTCAGTAGTTTTTGGTAATTACGACAAAATAAAAAATACGGGTCTTAATTTTTTTTATTATCTATAAGACGGACTAATTATTTGTTTCATTTTCATACCTTGGGTACATCCCTATTGTCACGGCACGAGGCCGACTTCATCCACCGAACCTTCAGCTCATGGGGACTGAGGTCGGGGTCACACTCGACAGTCGGCTCACCATGGGCCCGCACGTCTGCGACACCATCGCGCGGGTAAAGGTAACTAGAAACCTTCTACGCCCGGTGTTCTCGTCACGCCTCTCCACGCGAGTCAAGCTGGGGATCTATAAGACATACGTGCGGCCGCAGCTAACATACGCTGCCCCGGCTTGGCTCGCCCTCACGGCCGAGACCCACAAGAAGAAGCTCCGGACGCAGCAGAACATCACGCTGCGTCAGATCGTCAAGGCTCTCCGGTACGTGAGGAATTCAGTCATTCACAGGGACCTGCGTGCCGAGAGCATCTATGACTTCGTCATCCGTCTGGCGAAGGGGATGTTCTCGCGTGCCAGCACCTCCGACCTCCACCACATCAAACAAATTGCGCCCTGGCACGCGAGGCCTCCCAACAAGAAGAGATTCCAGCGCGACCTCATCGCAGACGTCGCGCCATCACCGGACTTGACGCCCGGGTAGGTCGCACACGCGACCTACTCAGACATAAATATTAACTAAACATACGCAACACGACACCGTCGTGCGCATTGCGGAAAGTTCATATAGGCGCTATGCGCGCGACAAACACACATGCGCAACTCCACATGCAGGCACACACACAGTACACCACACGAGCGGAGAACACAAATCTACAAACCGCTCGTTACTCACTACCACCCCCCGCACCCCGCAGCCAGTCGTACATAGCTGGCTGAGCTGTTAGGGGACGGGGTAAGCACCCACTGTAGCAGAGCACCAACTAGAACCGGCGCCCTGTCGCTTGACGACCCTTTCTGGGCCTTCTCTGGGGCAACCAGTGATCCAACTCGGCAGGGGCCTGGTCGCACGGGCGTCGAGAAGCACTTCGGGCGCTCCTACAGTCACACACAACAAGGCACACCAACTACCGCCGGGGGAAGGCACACTCCTCACGGCGTCGACTTAGGTGTGCGAAGACGGCAACCCTGAGGTGCAACCCAAGGACGGGTCCCCATTTTTGAGGACCAAGAGACCAACACCACGGTCATGGGGCCACAAAGGAGCCCCCAAACCGTCTCCTCGCGCCCCCAACTCGGGGTCGCAGAGAAGTCTACGAACGCACAGTCAGTCTGCATTCGACTAGCGATACGAGAACAAGCGACAGATAAGAAGCGATAATTGAGAATACCTACTGCGACAACTGTAACGAGAACTTTGAGTACTATGTGAAGTAACATCTGTAGTGTTATTGTGTGTTTACGACACGGACTTCGTGGACGTAAGAGAAGACTTCGGTGCGACATCAGCTACGTTCTACTTCTAATTGCCTACGATCGACTGTACCTTCGTTGCCAATAAACTTCGTAACCAATAACCGGCGTTTTAGGACCCCCAGCCCGTAACAATACTATATTTATGTAGTTAAGGGGGATTAAATCGCTTTGTCTGTTACCGCGTTGCTCTTTTATTTTAGAGAATCTATTCAGGAAACATGTACGTGTATGTATGTGTTGACACTTTAAACTCTCATTCAATTAAGAAATCTTGAAGTTTGTAAAAACTATCCAGAGCAAGAGCCACTGGTTAAGTAAAACACCTTACCTGTTGGTAACATGTCTAGATTTAACATGTCTCCGCCTATACCCCCAACTGTTGTACACACGAGGGCAGAACGGGCAAGGGAATGATGGATCTGCAAATTAAAATCAAAGAGTCATATTTATGTAATCGCAGTTTGTGATTTACTTATGAAACATGTAAAACGATATCAGTTTTTTGAATAATTACTTTATTACCTGCACAAAAATTTCAGTTTAGACTACAACTTCAAACATTTTATTAATTTTTCAGTTTAGTGCTAAGTCTGCTAGTCACTGTAAAACTAACTTAATCACAAAAAAAAACTTACATCAACAATGTCTATGGATATTACATGAGAGACTTCTTAGCTTTTAAACTATTTACAGTATAAAAAATTTTGTATATAAAATATTTTCTTCTCCACCATGTTATTCGAAATTCAAAAAATAAATACTCATTTAGAAAAGTTAATAATGTACCTTTACAATTCTGTGCATCAGTAGACACCAAATTAAGATTCTCCGTTTTTATACTCAGCGACTCGATTCTTGTTCCACTTTGTAGTACAGTCTCTACTTCTTTGTCTATTTCAATTATTTCATCGGACGCATTACCACTGTTAATCTTCTCATTCAAACAAGGCTGTGTACTGCTCACTTCAATCTTATCACTACGGTCATTTAACATATACATCCTTTTGTTGAGACAATTTTCTGCACTCACATGTTTCTTGTCCGATGTATCTTCTAGTAACGCTATGTCTGTGTCATTCGTATTGTCTCCGGAATAGTCAGTGAGGGGTGATTCTATCGGTTCAATTTTGAGTACAACATTCTGAAAAGAAGAAAATACATTAACACGCTGTAGCTATCCTAGCATTACTTTGTCTATGGAAATACTGTTCTTGGAAGTTATTTTCATCAATGAAAAGCCAAAAATGTTTCACTTACAGGTTGTTTTCCACTATCTGACGTAATCTTGTGAACATTTTCGGTATCAATAGTTGGTACACACTTTTTACACTTATTGTTGTTATCTTGTTCTGTCCTTTTCCGCTTTTTTGTCTGAGCTGCTGACGATTTCTGTAAAATTGTTAAAAACACTATAGAATAACAGATGTAGGCAAAGTCAATTGTTTGTTGGTTTAATTGTACAATTTATTCTTTTTAGGTATTAATTACCTGACTTACTATTTATTTATTTATTATTTTATCATGATAATTGTCTGGTTTACAGTCTCCAGTTTTTTTTGTATTATTCACATAATCACATAACATTGTGTCCATATAATAGTACCATATGATGGACCACACACAATAGTCCACTGGAGGGACTGAGTGCGGAAATCAAACCCGTAACATAGAACTATATGATGGTTACAATGTTTGTAAATACATATTACATAACTAGCTGCTCACCCATGTAAGTAGTAGTAATATAAAAAATAAATAACCTATTCTCATACCTAACAAATGTATATTATACAAAATTTCATTAAAATCGGTTCAGCCTTTTCGGAGGAATATTCGAGGACAAATACTGTGACAGGACAATTTTATATAATAGATTAATTTATACAAAGTTATTTATTGTTTATGCAAAACCTAAATATAGTTTGTTCAGAATAAGCAACTAAATCGATTCCAATAATTTTTATAATGCTCATAACTTTGTGGTTTTTCATTATTCTTTTCGAAATTTTGTACATAGATTCTTTATTTAAAAATACTGGACACAGGTGTTTCGGGTTTCGCATAAACAAAAAATAATGCTGTATACCATAGTATTATTTTTATTCTATTCTATTCTTCTCATATAATCATATAATTCATGTATACAAAACATTGTAAACCATTTTAAAAGACAGTAAAGATGGATTTTCTTATCATTCTTCCGCATGCGAAAACTACCGTTTGTAAGGGGTAACTAGAATAAATTTTATTTTAGTGTAATTTTGCAGTTCAAAAGTGTCTTTTATGTGCAGATTTGAAAAATTCTTTGATTTTGAGATTATTATGCTATCTACATGAAACTACTATTATGTTCAAAGTAATGCTTACATTAGGCTTCTTCTCCACAACATCATCAAGTACTGCAAGGTCAGTATCAATTGTGTTGTCACAAGAATAGTCTGTTAATGGTGACTCTGCTGGTTCTAATTTTGGCACTAGGTTCTGTAAATATTAGAAATATACAGTCTTTTGATATTTAGATTTATCTGGTTTTAAAAGTAATTTAGATCATGTAATAAAGGATTTTTTTAATTGCTTCATGGAAATGAAACCGCGTTTTAATAAAACCCTAACTAAAATTGACTTAGGTCCGTATTACAGAACGTCACTAGAAACTCAAGCTTTACTTAAGTCTCGTTTCAAGCCATTTGATTGGTTGAAACTAGTTTTAAGTAATGCATAAGCAGAGATCAATGCTAGAGTTTCCTTTTGGAATACGGTCCTTAGTTCAGTAAACTGTCAGTTTACTTGGAAGAGTATTCGTTTTTGTTCTTAGTTTTGTTTGAACAATAAAATGTTCAAACAATATGAAAATACTGCTTAAGTACATTACCTAAGAACATTACTGCAATTTTAATATAGAAAAATAAGTGTGATGTTAAGTTTATGAGACATTATTGACATCATTAAAGAAAACATTATGAAGAACCCTTCCTCGGCTTTAATCGTAAATAGTAGTAGTATAATGTCTGGAGATGTTTTTGCCCCACCAAGTATTAAGTGTTAAATTGGCAGCCCCTGTTAAGCAAATGTGGTAATTTGGCTTAAAGCATGGATCACCACTTTTTTTTTTTTTGCTTGCCATGCTTTAGGTTATGTGTTAACATAGATCTGAAATAGAACTCTTTGCCTTTCAGTGGGATGATAAAAGGCAGGTGCTGCTATCACATGAAGTTTTAGTAGAATGTAACTTACATTCTGAGTTGCATCTTGCCTACTTTGTGTCGACACACATTTCTTGCATTTTCCGCTTACATCTTCTTGCTCACTTTTCTTACGTTTTTTTGGCACTGTGCTCCCTGTAGTTTTCTGTAAATTATTTTGAAAAATTTAAAAATCTACACAACCATAATTATTATATTGAAATGGCTAGACAGATTGATTTAATATTTTAATGGAACAGAAAACTACCAACATTATTTGTAAATGTATTCTTCCCTTCAATATATTTTAAAGTAACAAGTTTCTATTGGTAACCACTTTTGTCCTATGTAATTTTCCTTCTCTGTGTGAGACCTGTGCCCAGCAATAGGCCTATAAAAAGGTTGCTGATGATGATGATGATTATACACATGTCTCTCAGCAAATCATAAGATTTATTGCAAAAAATAACTTAGGAGCTTACATCCTCTTCACGTGAAACCTCACTGCCTGTAGACAAACCACAAATTCTCAACGTCTCCGCTGTCTTCAATAGTATTGGCAGGAATTCTTCAGTCACATTCACCTCCCCATTGTACATAAACGTTAGTAGAGTCCGCAAAGATGCCGTACTGATGTCATGAAGCACTATAATTGGATCCTTGTGGGGGTTTTGCTACGAAAAAAAGGTGTGGGCGTTAAGACTTAAAACCTCACGTCAGGAAACCATATAAAGGCACTATGCACCATTTTAACTGAATTACCTGGAAGATTGTCCTGAAAACTGAACTATTTGCTGATAATATCACTTTATGAGCCTTAAAACTGTGGCCCTCAGAAACCAAAGTTACATCCGACAAGCCTTCGTCTTTGAATAATTCTTTTACATTGAACAATATGTTGCTCTGATACCCGTTCCATTTTAAACTTATTTCCTGATTCGCCATTAGGAGGCACTAAGTTAACATAGGGAATTATGTTAATTTAATTAGTAACAAAGCAAAATAAATAATAGAAAATGAATTTACGAAACGACGCAAAATTGCTTTGAATGAAAGAAAACAATGCCACAGATACTAAATATTATTTAGAAATGTTACGAGCGTATAAAATAATATTTTATATTTTTTCAACAGTTGCGAATCAATCATTTCATTTAATACTGGCATTTTGAAAAATTGATGAAATTATTTTATGCACAAATTCTAAATTTAATTTTACCCAGTATATTAAAACCAAGGAAATTCTATCTAAACTGGAATGTGAACTTGCATAAGTCTCTTATTTAAAAGAAGACTCTATGGCAAGAGAAATAAGGTCGATCGGAAATAAAACTTTATTTGAAGAGAACACGGTCCGAGGGCGAAAGCGTCCCAGTAGCCCTCTGTCTCTTTCTAAGTGTTACCCGTATTTATTTTTTGTAATTTTGTTTGAAACCAGCAATTTCGAATAGAAAAAAGATGGTGAAAAAGAGAGCCATTAATGTCTGCAATAGTGAGTCATACACTGGATGCGGAATATCATTATTTAAGTAAGGTTTTTGCGGTAATCATGTACAAGTTATTTTGTTTGTATATAGGGTGACCATAAATTTCAGAGCATGGGTGCTCTGGGGTCCCACCACCATCTTTGGGACCCAAGTCAACCCCACCTGCCAGACAGTGCACCTGCTGACTAACGAACAGGGCGCTAACGCCGGCTTTCCCTTCGGGGTTTAGTG
Source organism: Sesamia nonagrioides (assembly GCA_017933935.1). Taxonomy (NCBI): domain Eukaryota; kingdom Metazoa; phylum Arthropoda; class Insecta; order Lepidoptera; family Noctuidae; genus Sesamia; species Sesamia nonagrioides. Next base: position 377,742 of record JADWQK010001079.1, on the reverse strand, counting down.
GTCAGACGGCAGTCGCACTTATAATCAGCCGCCACTTACGTTAGCTTAGCACGTACGTTAGTCGTCCTCCGTGGCGCAGCGGTCAACACGCCTGCCTGCGACGTGGAGGCCCCGGGTTCGATCCCCGGCCAGGTCATGATGGGAAACGATCTTTTCCTGATTGGCCTGGGTCTTGGATGTATAGATATATAAAATGTATCTATTATAAAATATAGTATCGTTGTGTTAGTATCCCATAACACAAGTCTCGAACTTACTTTGGGGCTAGTTCAATCTGTGTGATCTGTCTGTATTTATTTATTTAATTAGCCAAATAAGCCAATCGACAATGGACAGAAATTTAGGAGCACATGTCACGGTTAGGGCGCCGCCGCAAAACGGCGCGCAGGAGCCTCGCCCGACTCCTGTGACTTGTGGGCTAGGGCTACCGTGTCAGAGGCGGACACGGCTGAAGAAGCGAACCCAAAGCAAGAAAATCCGTTTCGCATCGTGGAACGTTGGCACGCTAACTGGACGCGCGAGAGAACTGGCCGAAACTCTCCACAGGCGGAGGGTGGCCGTGGCGTTCCTGCAGGAGACTCGGTGGAAAGGCAGCAGATCCCGGCTTATTGGGAACGGCTACAAGCTGATCTACACGGGTGCACTTATTGGGAGACATGGGGTCGCCGTGGTGTTGTCTGGCGAGCTCCGGGATGACGTCTTGGGGGTGAATCACATCAGTGATCGGTTAATGTCGTTGCGGGTGCTTGTCTATGGGGTTATAACCCACTTGATAAGTGCCTACGCTCCGCAGGCCGGGTGTGTTGACGCTGAAAGGACGTTGTTCTGGACCCAGCTCGAGGGATTGCTTCGCGGAATCCCGTTACCCCAGGGAGTCGTTCTGGGTGGGGATTTGAACGGTCATGTGGGTGAGAAGTGTGACGGGTTTGATCGTGTTCACGGTGACTTTGGGTACGGTAGCCGCAACGCGGAAGGGAACATTGTTCTCCGAACGTGTGCGGCCGCTGACCTTGCAATCGTGAACACCTACTTCAAAAAGAAACCGGAGCACCTTGTCACCTACTGGAGCGGACGGAGTGCTACCCAGATCGACTTTCTACTAACTAGGAGGCACCACATCGGCAAAGTAGCCAACTGCAAAGTCATACACGGTGAGAGTCTCACTGCACAACACCGTCTCCTTGTCATGGATCTCTGCGTAAAGGCCCAACGCAGACGTGTGGAGCACTGCCCGCACCAGATCCGGTGGTGGCTGCTGAATAAAAACAGGTCCCAAGATTTCGCGTCGGTTATTGGCGACAAGTGCGCGGGTACCGATGGGGAGCCTATTCAAGAACACTGGAACAGGATCCAGGCAGCTATTACTGGGGCGGCGCGGGTGGTGCTCGGCGTCTCCAAAGGCGGCCGCAAACGTGACAAGGAGACCTGGTGGTGGGACGACACAGTCCAGAGGGAGACTAAGGTGAAGAAAGCCCACTTCAAAACGTGGCAAGAGACCGGATCCCCTGAAGATCGCGACGCATACAAAGTTGCCAAACGTGCCACTAAAAGAGCTGTAGCCAGAGTCAGACGAGACCACTTGCAACCGTTCTACGAGAAGTTGGAATCGTCTGAGGGGCAAAAGCTCATTTACAAGTTGGCACGTTCTAGGGTTAAAGCGGCACAGGATATATCCAAGTGCCGCTGTGTAAAAGACCCTGTTGGCAACCTACTATGCGAAGACCTCGCGGTGAAGGAGAGATGGCGCTCGTACTTCCACGAGCTGCTGAATAAGCAGCACCAAGAGGTGCAGACACCGGAACTCCTTCCAAATGTTGGATTAGTGCCCCCGATAATGCCTGAGGAAGTCCTTATGGCTCTTCGTCGCATGGCGAATCAGAAAGCTGTCGGAGCTGACGGAGGTCCTCGCGGTGTGGGCATGCTAACTAGCTTTTTGAACCGCGTGCTCCTGACCGGCAAAATCCCGAGCCAATGGAGGCTGAGTATTATTACTCCAGTCTTCAAAGGCAAGGGCTCGGTACAGGAGTGTGGCAACTATCGCGGTATAAAGCTCATGTCCCACACCATGAAGATCTTTGAGAGGATTATCTTGGTCGTGCATTGATACTGAACTGTTGCCTCGAGACTCGCATACTTTTACTAGCTCCGCGAATGGTTCGCTCCGCTGGCTGGATCATTTTGTTGTCACAGAGGCCGCTAGACATTTGGTGAATAATGCGTCAATTTTGTATGGTGTGTATATGTCAGACCATATTCCGTTAGTAATTGAGTGTAACATTAATTTAATTAAACCTAAGATTATTGAATCCTACAATTATTGTAATAAAGTTGTATGGGGTGAGAGAAATTCAGTTCAGATAAATAATTATTTAGATTACTGTAATAGCAACTTAAAACAAATTGATTTTCCTCCAATATTTCAAAATTGTGCTGATAATATGTGTCGCAAAACTGAACACTGGTCCGTCATAGATAGGTTGTATAATGAAATTATAGACTCCCGGATCCGACAGGAGTTAGCTGTCTCGAAGTGTCAATATGGGTTTCGTCCAGGGTACGGAATCATGGATCCTATCTTCGCACTAAGGATCGCCATGGAGAGATACAGATCGAAGAACACGCCTCTGCATATTATGCTCTTTCTTGATATGCAGAAGGCCTTCGACTGTGTCCCTCGAGGGGTGATCTGGTGGGCACTGAGGTCCAAAGGGGTACCAGAAGCCTATGTTGACATAATTCGAGATATGTACCTCAATTCCGATTCCGTTGTTAGGACCGCTGTTGGTGACACTAAACCCTTCCCCGTCACCGTCGGAGTCCACCAAGGTTCCGTCCTTAGTCCGTTTCTGATCAGCGTGATATTAGACGTTTTGTCGGATAGCATCAGGTATTGACATGAGCAACCTCCTTGGTTGCTTATGTATGCTGACGATATCGCGCTGGTGGACGCGGACAGGGATCGGCTGGTGAGGCGTGTGAATATGTGGAAGGACTCGCTCGAGAACGGAGGTCTGAAATTCAATGTGGCGAAGACCGTGTATATGCATGCATGCAAAGTATGTTACGTGGGTCACAAATGTCTTGCCATGGCGCCTCCGCCGGGCCGGAACAAGCGGGATAGACCAAAAAAGTGCTGGCTTGACGTTGTAAGAGATGACATGCGTGCCAACAATCTCACACCACAGGATGCTAAAGATCGCGCGAAATGGAGGAAATTAAGTAAGAAATCGGACCCCGGGCTCCAACGCGAAAGCCGCGGATGCAACCGGGATAAAAGCTGAGATGATGATGATGACTCAGGATGCAGAATATCATTCTTTAAGTAAGGTTTTTGCGGTAATCATATACAAGTTATTTTGTTTGTATGTAGGGTGACCATAAATTTCGGAATAATTAATAATTAGGCATTGTGTGCATAATAAGTGACTTTTATTTGGTATTTACAATGACATTAAATTCTGCTTTCTGGTAGACATTTTATTTATCTAATGGTACAGTTTCGGAAAGATTGACCTGCTGTCGTCCGTACATCATCAATTTATTCATCCATTTTTAAAATTCAATAATGAAAATAAAAATTTCGCATCCATGCCTAAATGTTCATTAAAACTCAGGTAATATAAGTGAAAAAATAAAAATATTTTACGTATATTCCTTATAAATTCCATTATAATAATTACCCTACACAACAAGCACAGAGGGCTACTGTGAAGCTATCTCCCTCGGACCGCGTTTTGATCGATAGTTCACATTCCAGTTTAGATAAAAAATCCTTGATTAACACTCAATTTTAGCTTGTACTATAAGACCAATAAATTGTCAATGCTATTTAATAAAGAAAAATGAACATCGTGCTGGCGGGATGCCGCCATGGTGGTAAATTAAAAAGTATTAAATAAAACGGTAGGTAGGTAATTTAAAAAATAGTATTCCTATATCGATAATTCATGTTTTATACTTACCTAAATATTTTATCATAAACTAGGTAGGTACCTAGTGTTTAAACGCAGTCCCGCTTGATGTTGGTGGTAAAGCGCGCTAGTTTATTAAAGTTCGTATTCCAGATGGAAACTCGAGCATTGATCCCTGTTTAAACATTACATAAAACTAGTTTCAACCAATCAAATGGCTTGAAATGAGACATAAGTAGAGCTTGAGTTTTGAGTGACGTCTTGTAATACGGACCTAAGAGCCTACTCAATCTAGTGTTGAACACTGAAATTGTAGTCAGACGGAAACACCGCCGCCACGGGGGAATTAAGTCATGCCATTCCCGTGCACACTATCCAAAATGCATCTTAAGGCGGCTCCAGAGGAAAAACACACCGCAGGCCGTTTTTATGTAGTTTTTTGGAGCTATCTACTCTTTATCCAAAAGAAATATCAACTTATTAAAAATACATAAATTTTCTCCATAATCTTGGCTCCAAAATTGTAGATTTTTTTTTTTACTAAGCATAATGTTTAAATAATTCCTTCACAACGAAACCTCTGACAAGAGAAATAATTATCAAAAAAGTGCATCTCCTCGAAAAGTAAGCATTATTTAGATTGCGTTCTTACACTAATGGATAGGCAATTTCATGACGAACATTATTGTGGAAATATTTTTTTGAAACGACCAAAACAAAAATTTTATTCAACAATCTGAGCGTATTCCCCATCATTTCCTTGCCCGAGCTATTGAGATTCAGTATCACAGAACACAATTACTCCTATCGGAGAAGAAGGTCAACTTCATACAAAAAAAGTAGGAACGAATTTTGTTTGGAAGTGCTGCCATCTTACTTTAGCCCAAGTAAACTGTGTCGGCGTAGTAGAGCGGGAAATTTAAACCACTTCATGATGACTATTGTATTTTAAGTTTTAACATTTTAATACACATCCAGACCAGGAGTGCAGCCTCAAGATATTTTCCTCCTCTCGAGACCACCCTCCCGATCTGAATGTATCAGAAACGGAAAATAGAATGAATCTAGCATAGAGAAAAAAACTTTGTAATAGAAAAAAATCTAACGGGCGCCGTCCATACAAATTACATTCATACAGAATGCAATGTGCGGCCGGTCATATGAAATAACAATATAACATAAATTGTAAAACGTTATCAACGTGCTAGATTCAATTCTAGTCCCTTTAATTTATCTGGGAATAGAGATTGGAAATAAAAGTATTGTTTAGCCAATATTTTATATATTACATGATAAATTTTATAAATTTCGTATCATCATCATCGCATCTGCCATGGCAGAACTGAGGTTCACAAACACTGGTCACAACAGCCACAAAATAAATAGGTTCAGGATCATTGGTTCCGAGTCAATGTCTCACGAAAAACAACAGTAATGTTAGAGTCACTATCTCACAATGCGCTAACACTAACCACGATTCGCGGAACTTTGTAACACATAAAAACGGAGGAGCAGAGCTCGACTCAACTGTTATAGCACTTAATTACAAGCAAATCGATGAATTAGGGAATTGTGTTTACATCGGGTGACGCCATATTGTTTAAGCGGACGCCATGATCGGTCACGTGATTCAAGAGTGTTGCCATACAAATAAATTGAGATATTAATTTATATAGCAACATCGCCCAAAATTCAGCCCTTGTAGGTATTCTCAAGGCTTCCATACAAAGTTGACCCCGGCTGTTCAGTATGCCACAAGCTCTCGAAGGGGGAACCCGTGTCGTTCGTCATCGTGCGGTCCGCTAGCATAGCGGGCGGCGCGTGAGCGAGAAAGCATCTGCTTGCTCGCTCACGCACCGCATGTCGCATAGAGTATAATACTATCATAAAGTGTCTGAGCTGTTATTGATGTTCATTTTGGTGATCGTTTTTTTAACCGATTTCAAAAGGGAGGAGGTTATATGTTTTTTTTATGTTTGTTTGCGGATAACTTTACTATAATATAAATAATAGGGTATTTGACTAAAAAAAACTAATTAGTCCGTCATTCAGATTATAGAAAAATATTGGATAGGTTTATTATATACGTTTTACATTTCGTATATTTTGTTATATCCAATCAATAAAAATTGACAAATACAATATGTAAAGAAAAATTGTTAGGTATCGATAACTGATTCTACTAATGGGTACAAAGCCGGGCTAAACTTAAAAAAAAATCCCCCTAAAAAAATAAATATTATTTCGCAAAAAGAGCTAACTTAATACATGTACGGTAAGCAACCCTACCGCGAGGGGCGGGGGGCAGGGCACGCGGCACGTGGTCGCGTCGCGATTTGCTCGTAATAATACCGGTGTTGCCACTTTTTTAAAAATTACCAAATTTCGGGGAAATTTGAATTAATTCCCGGGAAAATAGATAATTTCAAAATTCAATAGTATTTATTGTTACTATGATCATTATGTAAAATTTTATATTATATTTGTCAAGTGTTTACCTAACCTTTATTATCCTTATGGGTCGGACAGGGTTTTCTTTACATTTTGTATAAAAGGCATCAAAGATCAGGAGTGATGGTTGGTGACGTCACTGGCCGCTAAAAAGTATAGCGTGCAGTGACGTCACACGAGTTTTCAAAGCACTGTGTCGACTTAATTTTTTGTTTAAATGAAAAAAGAAAAAAATATGTGTCTAGTATTTTTTGGGTAGGCCCCCGACAAGGTGGACCGACGACCTGGTGAAGGCCGCGGGAAACGGCTGGATGCGGGAGGCGCAGGACCGGTCGTAGTGGAAAACCTTGAGGGAGGCCTATATCCAGCGGTGGACGTCTTTCGGCTGAATTGATGATGATGAGTATTTTTTGGAAATCTGACTGACGGACTAATTAGGTTTTTTTAGTCAAATACCCTATTGCATAAGTTGATAAAAAATGCTATGCAATAGCTTTACCGCGGCAGTTCCCGAGTGCCACATGTTTTTTTTTTTTAATTAGAAAGATTATATCTTCAAGGTAGTCTCATGTTAAGGAAATTAGGGTCTGATGATGGAATACTAAGGAAACCTAGGAGAAATTTAAAAAATCATAGGGGCGCCTAGGGCATTTCTATGTTTTTTTCATTAAGTGTTTTAACGCACTACAATTTAGTAAAGTTCGGAGTTGATGATGGAGCCGGGAGACAGCCGAGGGATCTCCTTAACGATTCACATCAGCTGCCTCGTGTTTGTGCTTAATAAATTTATATTGATAAGAACTTTACACCTAAATGAGTTGTGATTGTCATTAAAGCTCTGATGATGAAGACAAAGGCCAGTTAAGGGAACTCCTCAAAGGTTTACAATAGTTACCTTGTGTTTGGACTTAATTCATTTATATTGATGAAAACTTTACACCCATATAGGTTTAAATGAAGGTCTGCAATAGATCTGATGATGAAGACCATACACAGTCGAGGGAATTCCTCAACAATTTACAACACTGTACTTTAACATAGTACAAACACTACCTACTCGTCATGCTTATGCAAAAATCAATTAAAATCAAGAGACTGAATGTAAGTGGTGTTATTTCCTTGCGTTATTTCTAGAAATGCTCATACTTTCATCGTGGTCTGATAGGAATTAAAGCAAACGAAATACGTCGTTTGCTTGCAGGCCTTTTCCAAATATGCTGCCGTCAGCGTTCAGTCTGACCGGATATTGTATTAGTCAGATGTTTATTATTTTTCTGCAAAAGGAAGCTTTGTGTAAATAATATTATAGTATATGTATTTGTTTTTTTTTATACGATAGTTTTATTTTTTACAATTTACGTATTTGTTTTATTAAACGAGAAATAATAATATAATTCCAGTCTTGCCTGAACCCAAAAAAAAACATCAAATCTTTTTTTTATGTAGGTTTCCTGTCTGCAGAAATTTATTTGACCCTGATTACGTTTTCCCTTAAAATAATAAATAATGATAAATTAACCTTTATTATATTATTTTTCTATCCCTTTGACCATCTGACTTAGCTAACTTTCAATCTACAAAACTAACTTCCAACCCTGAAGCTACAGTCATAACATATTTAGTAGTAAAGGTCTAATCAATACAAATTAAGTAAGCCCAAGCACATGACAGTTGCTTCCGATGTGGATTCCCTTGATTCTCTGTCATCTCCATCATCAGGTCAGGCCCAAATCTTAACGGTTTTATAGTATGATCCGATATAAATACGAGTATCAAGTTTTCACCCGAAGCGTGCTTACAATTTTCGATAATTGGCCTAAATTTCTTAGAATTTCCATTATCGACACTGACGTGGTAACAATGAGATTACATAGGCAGCATACTCTTTCATATAAAAAAAGAATGGTCAAAATCGGTTCATTAACGATAAAGTTATCAGCGAGCACACATAAATCGAATTGAGAACCACACTTTTGGGAAGTCGGTTAAAAATAAAATACGCAAATTTTTATTATGACGTATCGTCAACATTTGTTTCAGTCTATAATAACCAAAAGTATTTGGGCGCACCAATAAACAAAAATAAAAGCGCCATGTCTGTTACTTCTGTGGTCTATGAATTTAACTTGTATTTGTAAGTACTTCGTCCGCCAGACGGCGCTAGTAATATTTTGCGAAGTATTGTAGAGGTGGGGCGCGGTGAAGAGGGACCAAATGCTCAAGGTCATTTGGTGAGGGTACGTCCTTAAAGAACACTGACAGGCTGGCTACTCTACGCCTGTGCTCCACGCTTTGGAGACCTTCCGTTTTTTTTTTCGTTTACCGTTTTGAACCAAATCTCAGTCACCAGTTAGCATTTACGCACGCGTTTCTGTTTATTTTATTTTTATTATATTTTATTGAGGAAAACAAACAATTGTACATTACATGATAAAAGGTATTCAGTGCTTAAAACAAATGCACAATCCACTACATTTCCACATGTCACTTATGTTTTATATTACAGAGTTGGAAAGATATAAAACAAACATGCATACAATAGTAAACTTAATGTAAGATTTATTCTAGGTTTAATTTACGAAGCAACTCTTTGAGACACATAACAATTTGTTTTTTAAGTTATTTTTAGTTAAGGCAAATATATCTACCTCAATAAAATGAGTGTTATAGTTCTCTATTAATCTCCGACGCGGCGCTCTCTTACCCGCGTTAGTACGACAAGAAGCTACGGCAAAGAGCGGGTAAGAGCGCACCTCTCGTCTCAGTTCTGGGCACAACATAGCATAAGTTATGTTAAGGATTAGTCCATGCAGCATCATAGCTTGAAACAACAAGCGTCTTGAACTTAAAGTTAACAAGGCATACTTATTCTAGGAATCTTTATAGCACTGCATTGTTTTAAGAAACTTACGCTAAACTGTCTCAAATAAGGGTCCCAAATCATACAGGTCGCTTGAAATCTGTTGTATTTCTTATAACAACATTATACATTTTTTTTTGTAGTATGGCTCTGCTTTTGATATGACTTTGTCAACATGCAGATTCAAAAGAAGTTCAAGAATGACACCTAAATCTCAGATGTTAGTTTCTTTGATTAAAGTATCATTACACAGAGAATATTTTTAATCGTTCTAATATAAGGTTGTTGTTTTTTGACGGGAAGCTAATATGAATATCACGCTCATTTTTCATTGGACTTCTAAATTATTTATAGTGTCGTTTCGTTTACTAAATAAAAGCGCGTGATTTATGTAGTAAAAAGTGCATTCAGTGAATAAGTCATAAAGAACATTGAAATATCGCAGCATAGTGACCACATCATGGCTTTACATAAAATCTCCTAGTAGTCGGCTCACGCGGCCGTTTTTTCAACTGTCATTGACGAGATCCGCCATTATTGTGAAATATTTTTTTTAAAGAATTTCTATAATTTGTCACACGTGTTATTGGCAAAATTGTGGTATCTAACCACATAGGCCATTGAAGAGTTGAAGAGTTGAAACTGTTTTACATCCGTCACCTCACATATCAGGTTCAGTTGAAAACCAGCGTCAGGCACTAGTTGTTTGGCATTTTTGCTGAACTGGGCCTTTTTGGCGCAGCCGGGAGGCACACATTCCTGCTCGGTTTTCTACATTAATTTGTTTTATCAAAATTTTATGTTATTTTATTATTACTATGTTTTACTTTTTAATGTTTGTCTTTATCTGATGTATTGTGTGTCTTTTAGTTTGTGCTAAATAAATGTATTTTCTTTCTTTAGTATTCACTCTAAAGAACAGAAGTTTAATCGTTCTAAAAAATTTTAGATCATCAGCGTACAACTTAATTTATGTCATTAATTGAAATAAACATCAATTGAACATAAACCAAGAATAGAACCTTGGGGAACTCCTGAAGTGGCCAGAAATGTCGAGTTAAGAGCAAAATCCATTCCTAAGTACAGTTTGAATTCGATCACTAATGTAGGAGCAAAACCATCACAGTAAATTACCTCTAATGCCATTAAAAGCTATCTTATATAATAAAATTGAATAGTCTACTCTGTCAAACGCCTTTTAAAATCCGCATAAATAGCGTCAGTTTGATGTCCGCCATCCATATTACTTAAGAGATGATCTGTAAAAATCAGTAAATTGGAGACGGTAGATTTATTTTTAACAAATCCATGTTGCTCGGGTATTTTATAACGTTAGAAACTGTCCTGGTGTGAAGTACCACCGGAACTTTGCAATAACGCCAAGTATCCTGGCTGCCACCTTAGCTTTGGACTCAATGAACCGCCCAAAGTGTAGTGTAAAATTCGTACGCTCTCCTACCATAGTCTCTCTCTCGGACCGGATTGCTTCCTTAGTAGCCCGAGCACCCAACAGGTATCTTTCCACAACTGTGCTGTCATGTGCATACCCATAGATACCGGGTATCAGCAGATCGTTAATATGCAGCAGGAACAGAGTTGCACGGAGAACAGACCCCTGTGACCCCAGACTAAATTTCTAGTCGACATGGGCTCCAATGAGCATCCAGCGACCATCCATCGAACAACACAAAAAAGAACACTACAAAGTGAAGTTTGAAGTGTTCCTGTTTTGAAAGGCGGTTGTTTTTTTTTTTTTTGTATAAGATTTTTTTACACTTTTAATTGTGAAAAGTACCCTTCAGCTGCATCAGGTCAGATTGAACGCTCGATTTCCTACGAGGCGGCTTGCGTCCTGGCCGGATCCCCGCCCTGGGACCTAGAGGCGAAAGTACTCGCGTCCTTGTACCGGATGGCGCGAGGAAGAGCGGATACGGGGCTCCAGTCCGGCGCAGCGGCAGATCGAGCTGCGCCGAGAGGAGCTCCGTCAGGCCCTGGTGGCGGACTGGCGGCAGAGGCTTATGCGCCCTACCGCCGGCCTCGCTACCGTCGAGGCGACTGGCTCGGGAGAAGGCACGGCTCCCTGTCGTTTAGGGTGACGCAGGTACTGTCGGGGCACGGCTGCTTCGGCAAGTACCTGCGTCGCTTTGGCAGGGAGCCGGACGCTCGGTGCCACCACTGCGTCCAATGCGGGGAAGACACGGCGCAGCACACGCTCTCCGAGTGTGTAGCTTGGGAGGAGCAGCGGCGTGTCCTCACAAATGAAGTAGGAGGCGACCTGACGCTGCCGGCAGTAGTGCGGAGGATGGTCGGTAGCGCAGAGTCGTAGGACGCGGTGGTGTCCTTCTGCGAGGACGTGATGTCGCAGAAGGAAGCTGCGGAACGGGAGAGGGAGATCTCAACTCCCTTCCCGGGCCGCAGAAGACGCACCGGGCGCCGAAGAAGGACGGATAACGCCCTCTTCCGCCCCCCATGAATGGGTCCAGGGGCGAGGGACATGGGGAAGTCCCCGCCCCCTATTCGATGGACCCCGAGGCGGAGACGCGCGAATGTCGGCGCGCGCCTCTGAGGCGATGCACGGGGTAGCCTGACACCCCACTACCCCGTGCAGGAGCCGAGGCCCGGACAGACCGGGCCAGCACGAGGGTGTGGGGCCGTGGAAGAATTTAGATTCCCGCGGCCCCACGCTCGCTCGTGATAGAAGAGACACCGGGGTGGTTTTAGTCAGTAAGAGTCTGACAGACCCCGTCGCCCACACCAGGGCGGCGAACATCCATTGAGGATTTCCACCCCGGAAAAAAAAAAGGTCAGATTGAACTGACTCCAACATATTTGGAAATAGGCAAGCAAACGACGTAATTTTGGTTAGGTACAAAGACATTAAATTAGGTAGGTACTTATATTTTTATTTTTATAATTTTGGTTTATTTATTTATTTATTCATTTATTATGGCACACCATCGACATATTTACAATAATAGTGGCATTAAAAGTAATCACAGGTCTTCAGTTTTGTGTAAATACATCACTTAAGTATAGGTATGCACAACATTCACAATAAGGGATCTTAATTATTAACAATTCTATTCAATAAAACATATTTAATACAATTAAACTCAATAATTAAAATGAAATGACATTGAATAACTATTTAATTTAATTCCTATGGCACCAAACTGAATGTATAAGCATTGCTAGAGATGACGAGATTACGCAGTCTTCAGTTCGCAGTCAGATTTTCATTGATTCGGCTTTTGGGAGTTGAAATTTCCTCAAAACTAAACTTTGGGCTGTTCATTGAGTCGAAAGCCAAGGTGGCTGTAGTACCTAGTACTGCAGCCACATTTGGGTTGGTGCTGCTAAAATGTCACCTGGTAGTTAAGGATTCGGTGGAGACCTAATTCCGCCATCTCTTTTACATCATCGGACGAACTGTCGTACGGCTTGTATCCACCCTAGGGTTGTTGACACCACTACGATCCGAACGAAGCATGTCGCCTCGTCTTTAATTTCGTGTATATCGCAGGACTGGAACAAACTCCTGCGGCGGTCGTCCCGTCTGATTACAATTTAAGTGGCTTCAAGACTAAAGTGAATAGGTTTTTAATAAACTAGAGCGCTTTAACACCAAAGATTGCATCACTACTTGCCATCAGGCCGGATCGCGGACAAGCACTAATTTATCAAGACTAAAAAATTAATGTCGCATCAGCATGACAAGTAGGTAGTGGTTCTTCTATGTTAAACTTAAATGCTGTAAATCCTTGAGAAATTTTCTCAACAGTCTATGGTGTTCATTATCAAACTTACTGCAGACTTTCAATATAACCCATATGGGTGCAAAGTTCTCATCAATATAAAAGAATCAAGTCCAAACACAACATAACTACAGTAAACCGTTGAATAGTTCCCTGAATAGGCCTTTGTCTTCATCATCAGCCCCTAATGACAGTCACAACCAGACAATACAAATTAATCAAGCACAAACACAAGGTAGCTGCTGTGAATTGTTAAGGAGTTCCCTCGACTATCTCGTTGCTCCATCAGCAGATCTACTCCAGACCTTTCATTAAATAGTAGTGCTTCTAAATACCTACTTAATGAAAACACTTATAAATGGTTCATTCATTTCAAGGGCAAAATGGCGTGAGGTGACAGGTGTCATTTGTGAGCCCAAAATGCCGGTTAAGCTTAAGGGACAGGTCTATAAGACCATCATTAGACCTGTCCTTCTGTATGGCAGTGAGGCGTGGGCTGTGCTTGAGCGACACAAGCAGGAGCTGCGTGTCACGGAGATGAATATGCTGCGGTGGATGTGTGGAGTTACGCGGAAAGACCGCATTAGAAACTCCCGCATCCGTGGCAGTCTCCGTGTCCGTGACATAGCGGACAAACTGCAAGAGAGTCGCCTGCGCTGGTACGGTCACGTCATACGTAAACCGGCAGGTTACGTGGGTAACAAATGTCTTGCCATGGCGCCTCCGCCGGGCCGGAATAAGCGAGGTAGACCAAAGAAGTGCTGGCTTGATGTTGTAAGAGATGATATGCGTGCCAACAAGCTCTTACCACAGGATGCTAAAGATCGTGCGAAATGGAGGAGAATGTGCAGGAAAGCGGACCCCGGGCTTCAACGCGAAAGCCGCGGATGCGACCGGGACAAACGCTGAGATGATGATGATGACTTATAAATGGTTCAGTCGCCCCTACTATTTTTGAAAGTTCTTTGATCTTCCATCATCAGACCCTGTTGTCCTTATCATGCGACCACTTTGAAAAAATATTTATTCCAACAAAAAAAAAGAATCATTAAAATCGGTTCATACATGATGAAACTATTTGCGAACAAATTAAATAATATTCAATGTATAAATTTAAACACACTCATGTAAACATGTTAATATAATCATGGAGGAGGAAATATATATATAAATATATTTTTTATTGTATTACTAGCTTTCCGCCGGGGGTTCGCCCGCGTTGAGTTCGGTTATATCGCTCTTTTTACATTTCCCTCGGGAATATAAAATTTAACCTGGATAAAAAGTATCCTATTATTTAATCTGGACTTCTATATTTACGTCTGCTAAATTTCAAAGCAATCGGTTCAGTAGTTACGGCGTGAAAGCGGAACAAACAAACAAACTCACTTTCCCATTTATAATATTAGTAAAATTTCTCCACGCCACGACCGCCGTAAGGTGTATTTATTTGCAAGGTGTGAAGAAAAAAAAAATACTGTTAGTTGACATGAATATAAAAATACTATAAATTTTATGCATTGATATAAATGACAAATATTAATTAAGGAAACTGTGACCGTTTCTAAGGTTTCTCCAACTTCCAGCGAAGAATTATTATATAACAATAAAAGAGCATCTCGATATTGAATTAGTTGGATTCGGCTGTACTACGCAACGTCTTGGATACCTGCGTAGACATTAGGCAGCATTTAACTATTAGATTCATACCTACGTATAAAATGTCATGAAAATATTTTTCATATTTTATAGAAACTTTAGGAACTTAAAAGGATTTTAGTCTACTAGGCGCGCGCTTATGGAACAGAGAAAGTCAACTAGCCAGCTAGACTAGCTAGCTAGACAACAGTACAACTAGCGTGGAGTTATTGCTACAACCCTCTCCCAAATTTTAGTTTTTTATGTATATATTATAAGTATATATTTTGGTAATAGTATGTATGTATGTTTAGCTTATTTAAGTATTTTTTAATAGTTTTAAGGGCTTTTTTTTTCTTTACAATTTTCTTTCAAGCTAAAGCACCTACCATCTTATCTCTTCACCACCTGTGGTTGACTGGTAGAGAATGCCTAAAGAATTAAGTCCGCCTCTGTACATATCATGTGCGAAAAAATAAATAAATAAAAGTTAATTTCTTTACCATGCATCCAATGTATACATAATTTCACCCGAATTCTAAATTTTGCGCGATTATAGTTGAATTCTTATGCAGAAAGCAGTCAGTTGCCAAATTATTGAAAAATTAGCACGAGTAAAATCTAGAGTTCTTAATTTAGAATACCAGGGAGCTATAGCGAACCAGATTGCTATCTGACCTATCATGACTGCTGTCATGAGCTCTTTGAAACCGACTCACAGCGTGCTGCCTTGAGGTCCACCGTGGAAAGAAATGACCGTGACGAGCTATAATAAAATCATGCTGTTTCCAACAGTTACGTAGACCTACAACGTCTTCTTCTTCATAAGTTCCTATGTTCCCCAGATGGGGCAGAGGGCGTCCACAGTGCGCCGCCATTCCGTTCAGTCTTGAGCTTCCCGTTTTATTTCGCTCCAGGTCTTCCCTATGTTCTTCGCTTCTACAATGACCGTTTGCCGCGAGAATCGTTTGGATCAAACGGACCAATGTACTAAAACTAAACGATCCCAACTGATCCCAACTAGTCGTAATCATTTGACAAAAATGTGTTCGCCGATTAGGGGGCAGGTCTGCTTAGAGCGGCCACTTTTAGGCTTTCCTTGGGGATTTCAATCAGGGGCTTGCCTTGGTATCGTTCAGGATCTACAACGTACCTTAACTAATTAATCGTCCTCAACAAATATTTGCGTCGAAGTCAGTTATAATCAGTCAGAAAGAATGCATTCAACGTGTGTAACCCCTATTCGTAGGTCGTACTTGTACCCAATGTAACTGTTTTGCGACATACCTGCTCACAAGCTGATTTAGTGGTAATCAACTAATGTCGCAAACGTTGAGTGAAGGTTAGCTATTCATAATTTATCTACTAACCTTGATCCTCAGTTAGCAGATAGCTACTTGTTAATACATTTCGAAATATTTTAGTTAGGTACCTATCTGTAATCGTAAATATTCACCTTATCGTAATTATATTCTAAACCGATTGAATTGATAGTTTGTAGAAAACATCAACTCGTTTTGATTTATTGTAACATTACTTTTCAATTTATTTCTACATTTATGATTTTCAAAACCGCTAGTAAAAATTTAAAATACATGTGCACAGGAAACATAACTGAGCAGAACTTTCTAATAAAATCAAACGTGAATTATTTCATCAAAAACCATCCCGCTATATTCTGTAAGTACAAAATCGGAACTGGTAGTGAGAGTGACAAACAGTAGCAAACAACTTCAGGGAAGGAAAACAACTTCACTCTTCCAATATTTGTACAACCGATAAATTGTTGTTGTATTGCCTACTTTGAACTGTTAAGGAAATAAATAATAAGTAGGTCATCAAACAATGTCCGTGCATTGCCCTGAAAATGGGGTTATCGTAGCTAATCAAATAATCTAGCCCTTATGAAACTATTGTCTCAACTTTAGTCATCAGTCTATCATTAACAATTGATGGCTCTTCACCCACTATACATTTTTGATAGAACTGTTCAGTCTTTACTATATTACAATAATCATTAACTTCTCAAAATGTATTGTTTTTTAAAACTGGTGGGTTATATGGCCTTAGTGTTTATACCCCAAATTGTTCATCCATATGAGTATTATAACTTCTATTCGACTTCTGGAGATATTTCGTCTGCATATACTTCTTCTGATGTACTGGAAGACGCTCGCTTAGACACGGTAAGTAAAGTAGCTAATACTTTCTTTATAATACTTTGTAGTATTTTATAATAATCAACATAGATAGCTTTGTTTTCATTACAGTGTCATGCTTATTTAATCTTGTGTTCTATTCAACTCGTCTAACAAATTCTCAGATGAATCATGAAAAGTTAGTTTTGTAAATTAACAACGTTCCTGTATTTGCAGAAACTACTGACACTACGGTTCATAGACTTAAACTGTCCTTTCGGTCCCTCCATATAGCTACATTAAATTGTGAGCCAAGCTTATATATTTTTTTTCTTATATAAGAAATATAATCTCAGCAATTTGGCAACCTCCGGCAGACAGTCGTCTGGTCTAAATTCGCACTGACTTATAATTTTCTTCGTAGTTTTCATTGATAAGAAAATATGGGTACCGGTGCGAGATTCATCGTGTTTACACAGAAGACAATTATATACTTGAGATGCATCGCATACCGAATGAATCACCAACGGCACCTGTAGTTTTGCTGCAGCATGGCTTATTGTCTTCATCTGCTGAATGGGTGCTCATGACACCTGGTCGAGGACTCGGTATGAAGATTCAGAGATTAATTTTATTTAAAGATTACTAATTTAAATCCATACTAACATTATAAATGTGAAAGTAACTCTGTCTGTCCGTCTGTCTGTCTGTCTGTCTGTTAGGCTTTCCCGCTTAAACCTCTCAACCGATTTTGATGAAATTTGGCACAGACAATCTTTAGACGCTGAGAAAAGACATAGGCTACCTTTTATTGAAAAAATTGATATTCCCGAGGGAAATCTAAAAAGCGCTATATAACCGAATTCCACGCGGGCGAAGCCGCGGGCGGAAAGCTAGTAGATGATAAATGTGTAATCCCTTTCATTGAAGTCCTAAGATTTAAATATTTTTTACGCAAAACTCACGATTCACTGTCAAAATTCGGTAATGATCATTATTTTCAACTCTTATTTCAGCGTATATCTTGGCAGACGCTGGTTATGACGTATGGATGGGCAATGCGCGAGGAAACACTTACTCACATAGGCACGTCTCCCTAAAACCTACATCATCCGCTTTCTGGAACTTCAGTTGGCATGAAATAGGCTACTATGACCTTCCTGCCATGATCGATTACATTCTCAAAGAATCTGGAGTATCTAGGATCCAGTATATAGGTTTCTCTCAAGGAACTACAGTTTTCTGGGTTCTGATGTCTACACGACCAGAATACAACGAGAAAATAATTGCTATGCAAGCTTTAGCGCCTGTAGCATATGTGGGAAATATTAAGAGTCCTCTTATAAAAGCTATTGCGCCATTTACAAACTCCTTAGAGGTAAGTTGGGGCAAATTATTTGCTTTTTTCATCAATTACGCACATTTTCATATTTAAATTATTAATTATTTTCAGCTCATATTCAAGATTTTAGGTACCAATGAGATACTGCCCAATGGCAAGATAAATGACCTTGCAGGACAAAAATTGTGTATCGAAGAAGCTGTAACTCAATCACTCTGTACAAACCTTTTATTCCTTATTTGTGGATTTAATTCAGAACAACTGAATGCTGTAAGTTTACCCTTTCATTCAGATTATTGAATATGAAGAAGTTTTCACCAATTTCTTTTTAATTTTTTTTTTATTAATTTACTAACACGGAAGTGGAAGTGAAACATAGTCCCCCAAAACCCCCGCCCTTCACGACTCCTGTTTTAGATGGAAAGTAAGAAATTCCCGAGCGGCACAGCTGTTTGTTCAGTTGTCATTTTGAACAGCTTCTGAATGCCAGAAGGCTAATGTCTCATTTCCTACAACTGCAACTAACATATGTCAAAAATTTGTCAAAATGTGGGGAAAATTCGAAGTAGTATAGACAGATTGAGACTGAGATGAGACTGTGAACGCTCTCAAAATTACGACACCCCTTATTATAGTACAGACATCGGCAGGTCAAGCTAACCGAAACTGTCAAATATTCCCAATCAACCTTAAACCTTATTTCTTAAGCGATAAAGTTGAAAATCTAATAAAGAAATTTGACAGATTGTAGTAGCTTGATGTGCTGTTATCTGTACCTACATCATTCTGATATTCAATTTAATTTCCATTTTCAGACGATGTTGCCAGTAGTGCTAGGACATACGCCAGCAGGAGCTTCCACCAAGCAAATCATACATTTTGGTCAATTATACAAATCGGGGAAGTTCGTACAATTTGACTACGGATGGATTAAAAACAAACGTATATATGGAAGCTTTAAGCCGCCAGCGTATGACCTACAAAAAATCAAGACTCCTATTTTTCTTCATTATGCTGACAATGACTGGCTATCAACACCGAGGGATGTTAGAAAACTAGATCTTGAACTTCCAACTGCAATCGGAATTTACAGGGTACCTCTGGCAAAGTTCAACCATTTAGATTTTGTTTTTGCCATAAACGCAACGGAATTAATTTACAACCGTTTACTGAATATAATGGCGCAATTTAAAAACGAGGTATAAAATAGGACACTTTATTTGACAAAATACGACATTACAATACGAATACACTTTTTTTTCGTGACATTATCTTTCATTTTCTCCTCCTTTCCGAGCCTGTGTAATACAGAACAATATAGTTTTGTTGAAAAAGTAGGTACCATGTAATTAAATATCAATCATCATTATCAACCTTTTTATCGTCCCATTTCTGGGCACAGGTCTCCTCTCATACAGAGATTGGGGATATAGGGATTGAGCGTAATCACCAAGAAATACTGCCGAATGGCAGGATAAATGAACTTGCAGGACAAAAATTGTGTATCGAAGAAGCTGTAACTCAACCACTTTGTACAAACCTTTTATTTCTTATTTGTGGATTTAATTCAGAACAACATGCCGTAAGTTTACCCTTTTATTTAGTTTATTAGATTTGAAGAATTTTTGAAATGAAAAGAAATATCAATACTGTTGAACTAAGTAAGTAGCTACTTACTAGTTGTCTGTCCGTGTTTGTCTTTTGTAATAATCATAATTGTATAGAACGTGAATCAGAGCTGGTGAGTGTTGTTGTTGAACATAAAGGTACAGACTTGCAAGCATTCACTTTATTGAATGTAGCATCAATATCGCATTTGCTTTCACATTCTCTCTTATTATTTGCTATTCCCATTTCTCGTTGCACGATAGCACCAAAAGCGTTTTGTACTAAAAATGTCATAAAACATATTATTGTAAATACCACACAACTATCTTACGTCCTGAAATTAAATCAACAAAGCAACGCTCCATAATAATAAAACAAAGCTCCATTGTTATACATAGTAGCAGCATGTATTCATAGACTACCTATGTACCTTTGGTCAAAAGTTCAATAGGATCCTCTTTCTTATTAGAAGAAGCGTTTTCCAGCTTTAATTCTCTCATATCTGGACAGTTGGTTTTATGAAGAACTTGTAATAAAGAAATGTGCCCGTAATCCTAAAACAAATACTTTTAATTTTATACAAATTACTAGGTTTCTTGCAATCCTATCGGCAGGAAAATTACGTAACACATTATCAGTAGCAATGAGTTTCATTTTGACAGTTAAACCACATTCATTGCGTTATTTACTTTATTGAGCAAACACATTTTCGAACATATGGAGCAATGGATTAGCAATTTGCTTCGAAATGATTCCAACTGATGGTAATAGAGTGTTACGCAATTAGGGTGCAGTTTACAAGCAATTGACAGGGTAATTGAGTAAAAAGCAATGGGTTTCATTTTGACAGTTCAACAACATTCATTCCGTTGTTTACGCTGATGAACAAACAAATTTTTCGATGATATAAAGCAATGGATCAGCAATATGCTTCAAAATGATTCTAATGGATAGTAATAATGTGTTATGCAATTAGGGTGCGAGTCGCTTGTATAAAATTGAAACTATACACAAATGCCGTATACATTTTTAAGGTTCTACCTCATTTTTCCCATTCTTCATTGTAATAATCATTTCCGATTCCACACCTTTAACTTGAGTTGTATCTACACTACTGTCGGCTGCATCACATTCGAATGGCCTTGGCAATGTAGTAATACTATTACGATTACAGGAACATCTTGAGGGAGTAAAAAATGCCGATTTCAATGAAGAGTTTTTGTAAATATTTTGAAGCTCAATTCTTAAGGAACTATTTTCTTTCCTCAGTTTGTCTATTTCTTGCTTTTGACAGTTACATTTATCTTGCAAATGTAGCAAAAAAGTTTTCTGAGCATTCATTTCTTCAGTAATTTCATGGCAATCACACTCTTTGTCTACCATTTTGGGTTTTGGAGTGCTGCATCTACTGTGTCTTCGACTATTTAATGACGAACCTATTTTATTCGATCTATTTACCAAAGGATTTGATAAATAATCAGTGTCTGTAGATTTAACTTTGTAAGATTTTATCAAGTGACCACTCCTGTAATCTGTCTTTCTTGCTCTTTTATTACTGTCATTACTTTTATGATCTGGAAAGCCACAGGGAGTACACGGCGTGGTTTCTTTTTTCGCTGCGTCTTCTTCCCAAATACAGGCATTCATTTCAGGAAAATCAGGCGAATGATTCATATAAGAGATATTTTTTACATACATAGCTTGCTGGGT
Organism: Sesamia nonagrioides; assembly: GCA_017933935.1. Lineage (NCBI taxonomy): Eukaryota > Metazoa > Arthropoda > Insecta > Lepidoptera > Noctuidae > Sesamia > Sesamia nonagrioides. The sequence continues at coordinate 356,329 of JADWQK010001079.1, read as the reverse complement.
TATTTCAGACTGCCAAAGTTTTGCTATGGACCGCACACTATCAATACGACCACATCTTTTCTGGTCCAGATCATCATCTTTCGGAATAGTGACATTAAATATCTTTTCAGTGATTATTTTCCAAAACATTTTGAGACTTTTGAGAGCCTCCAAGCAGCGGTCACAGGGCCAATGGCTGGTTTCAAATTCCTCCTAAAAATTAAGTATCTATAAGTAAATTTATCGTCTTGATTATTTTACATGAGTGTTGTAAAAACTTACATCGTCAAAATACTTTTCAAAATTATCTTCGTTTTTCAAACAACTTTGTATTGCATGGCATGAATTGCATATTGTATCTAGCACGATTTTAGATTTACAATCCGGATGACAACGTGGCGTAGCCTGGTAAGAATAAATATTAGGATTATCATTGTAATAAAACAATAGAATAGAATACTTTTTATTGTGTACACCATATAGATTACAGAACATAAATATAAAGATTTTACAAAGGGTGACACAATGGGCGGTCTTATTATCGCATAATATGAGCGATCTTTTACAGGCCCTTTGGATGGAATACTAAGGGGAAGGAGAGAGAAATAGTGTAGGTAGTCTACAGTGTACTATTTACATAGAGTATACAATAAATATGTACGTTAAATGTATAACAACAATAAATGTACCTATATTTATTTAAAGCTTACCCTGCCACGACTCCTACTCGTCATTGTCTTCATAAATCTGGCTAAACTGCCCGTGGGTAATACGCAAATAGGCATATCGCACTTTATCCATTCCCTTAGGTAACGATCCCGCGCCCGTATGTCATGACTCCATGCCCTGACGTCTCCGCAAGACTCAAATGATTTGATCTTACCCTCGTTGCGTGAGCAAAGTAGTAAATTGTTTTGACCTGCTGCTGTGTGAATCATTGAATTCAAACACTTTTCAAATTATTTTTCAATCGCGCTCCCATGTTGACATAAAATTTTGAGATCCAAAAGGATGATCATAGATGATATACTATGAGGATGATGATGATGCCCGTGATGACGCAAGCCAAGTGTCACTGTGTTACATTAGAATGTCAGGTACTTAAAATAATTTATGAAGTTTCCAGAAAAAGTTGATCATCTTCTAATAAGATTATAAACTTTTAAGCTCCCTAGTAAGACCTTCTTACTGGCATTTTAAACACAAAGAAAACAATTTTAAATTTGACATTCTATTTCAAGCCGTCATTCCGTCTAGATTTCTTTTGACAGTTCAAAATATTTGATAATTTTCGTTATACAAAGCCTTAAGTTAATTGCAAAAAAAACATTTCAGATCGTAATATGATGCATAAAATGGATGGCGGAGAAAATTAGAATACATTAATATACATGCATATGTTTAGAAAACTCATATATTATCCTGTAAGTAGACAGTTGGCACCAGGATGTCTTTCGTAACGAAACGGGAGCGTGTGTTCAACGAATACGATCTATTCGATTTGCCAGCGAGGAACGAAGGGAAGTTGAAAGCCTACGCGTCATGTACAGACGCGAGAGCCTGGTCCCACTTCTGTTCGGATAAAAGCGAGCACTTGGTGGATATAATAAAAAGGAATAATGAGACGGTCAGACCAAAGTATTTGCCGACCGACGTAATTGTTGACACGCTTATGGTAGCCAAAAATGCTGAAATTGCACGCTTGAAGCGAAGGATTGAAGAGTTCGAGCAAATGCTGGCCGCATACGATCAATTGGAACTTTCTTGTGATCAGAAATGCGAAATTGCTCATGCTGTAAGTACGAGTGAATTAGAATTCGGATTTACAAATAAAAATGTTTTTTATGCGCACTACACACCTTCAGTTTTATCTGTACGATTTATCTGTACGGTCAAACTGTACAGATAAATCGTAGGTCCATACAGCCTACACACTTTCAAGTAAACTGCGCGATCTTTCAGTTTTTATCACCATGGCCTCCATAGACGACGCTTTAGCGACCGTAGGACTAATTTGTGTGTTACAAGAAAATAGACGAAAACGAAAAAAACGGGAATTGTGATGTATACACTGGCTTCTGTTGAGAAAATCGTATTCAAACACATCTTTGATAAACGAATTGAGAATTACTCCAAAAGACTACAATAATTGTTTGAGAATGAATGAGGAAACTTATTTGCAGCTGCTGTCTTTAGTGACACCATTAATAAAAAGGCATGATACCATATTGAGAAATGCTATAACGCCTCATGAAAGATTAACGGCAACTTTCACGTAGTTTCAAAATAAGCTTCTCATAAGCTGAATCTTTTTTTTACTCGATTATGGTATTCCTTGCTTTTGATTTACCATAATGAAGGCTCCGATTGGTATAGTTGTATAAACTCTTCCAGCCATTCGCCTTGGGCCATGATTGACGAGTTTTCGTTGAGGCGGAGAGCAAGGAAAAATACTTATAAGTCGTGTTCACTTCACGCTCGCTGCGACAAAACTGACAAAACTGCGCATTTTTCCACTACACACTCTCAGTTTTAACTGTACAGTTCTATCTGTACAGATTTATCTATTCATATTTTGATTAGATCACAGTTTAACTGTACAGTTCAACTGTTTGTTCTACACACCTAACGACTTATCGGTACAGTTCGACTGTACAGATAAATCGTACAGATAAAACTGAAAGTGTGTAGGGCGCATTAAAATACCTATTGAAAAAATGTATAAACCCATAACCGGGAAAAATCTCTTGTTATTATCGTATAAGCTATGTTTAATTTTATTATTTATTTACATTTCTGTTTTTTCCTCCTAGTTAGATGTATCTACCAATCCGATTATTTATAGCTAGGCAAAATACGGTATGCGCTTATGAATTAAATACCTAAAATGCACTTTTGCTTAACTAAAAGTTTTAGGTGCACTAGCTGTTGGCCGCGACTTTGCATGCAAATTAGGATGATTTTTAATTGTGAATAAACATAGTTTTTGGTCATTTGACGTGCCCCCTATACAGGGATACAAATTTACAAAATTTAAAACTAAGATAAAAAAAAGCATATAAAAAATAAAATAAAATAATCAGAACTCCAGACTGTAAGTAGTTAAACGGCAAGTGTTTCGACGTTCCTAATACTCCATGAGGAGTCAGGCATTATAGTATTAATTTATCATTTTCAATTCAATGTATGCACTGGCTAATATTTTATTTATCAAAAAAGGAAAACTGAAACTGAAATTGAAGTTTAGTTGTGTGTATACATGATGATGACTGGCTACTATTTTATTTATTAAAAAAGGAAAACTGAAACTTAAGTTAAGTTTGGTTGTGTGTATACAGAAGTCGGGAGGTTACACCACCACACACCACCAACCACCACCAACAACACCTCACACCACCACACACCACCTCACACACCACCTCGCACAACTGCCGTCATCCTTCCTATTCGTATCTAAGTTTTTTAAGTGAATATGCTTAATAAACTAGTGCGCTTTACCATCAACGTTTGCATCTCTGCTTACCATCAGGCGGGATTGCAGTCAAGCACTAGTTTATAATCATTAAAAAAAAAAACTTACCGAAAACTGTAAAACAATCCCAATCGAGCTTAAACATGTCATAATCCGCACGCTTGACAGGGGGGTTGGGATCGTAGTAATTTCATATTCCACAGGAGAAGCGCTGCTGCCCGCTTCCCTGGTGAGAGTTCCATTAGTCGCCTCTTTCGTCACCCACAGGAGGGTATGGGCGCTCCTCTGTGATTGAAAACCGGCATGTGTTAGAACCAAAAATTCGGAGACATGTGACATCTACACTCCTAGCAGTGAGAACATTTCAGGCTGATTATCTAATGTTAATATGATACCATTTGCCTAATGTTCAATTGCATAATGTACAATTGCATATTGTTCCATTGCATAATGTTCAATTGCATATTTTTCAATTGCATAATGTTCAATTGCGTAATGTTCCTTTCCAGCATGCAGCAATAAAAGCAGCCAATAAAGAGCTCGATGAACTGGTGAGAGGACAACTCTTCATTTAAGTATTTACTTATTTATTAATGATTACATGATCGTACCTTTAATAAATTGCTACTTTGCGCTTCTAAAATATTATTGAACGCTTTAATATAATAATTGCTTCTCTTTTTATAACGTACTGTACTGTACCGCTTGCTTTGCTCGCTCAGCTCGCGCGGGTTTGATTACAGTTTAAACGTAACCTAGCCCATTTCGGGTTATCCCAATTAGTTACTGCTACTAACTGTTAGAAAAGGCACATTAGTACAGGTCCATTATTAAAAAAGCGTTCATAATTAGAAGGTCAATAAGATTTTAGGGGATTAGTAGTTCCCTTAAAAACCATTCGGAGGAGGGGATTTAATTCATTATTGGATTTAATATTCACAGTTTAATATACACACTCAATATGCTAAAAAGAAATACGAACGGCAGCAGGTGAAGCTACCCAAAATTGACAAATATTTCCAGTCAACCTTGAGCCTAAAATGTAATGAAGAAATCTGCCAGGTTATAGTAGCTTGATATGTTGACGTCTGAACATACATGTAATTTTAGGGTGAAATTTTAGAGGGCAACTATTTATATATTTTGTCAGACTGTATGTATGGTTACAAATGTACATTGCAAGTAGCCCTACAGTCAGCAAAAAAATACGTACAATTATCACTTAAGTATTAGTAGCAATGGTACACATAAATATATCAACAGCTAAAGCGCAGGTATGGTTTGAATAAAACCTAAATAACATAGTTTATACATAAATTCAAGGATAAAGATAATTGTTACAAATTTTCCTGTTTGGTTACAGTTCATAGATTTGGATTTATCCGGTTACACGGAGGTCAGTATTCAATCCTAAAATGAAATACATGAATCTTAATAAATGTCGTTTCATGTCATTTAACCAACTACTAAATGCTTGTTTGTTTTCAGGGCTTGGATTCTGAAGATTTTGCGGTAAATGATTTTGACTTTTTATATTGTTTATTAACATAACAAGAAACTCGCTCTAAAAACATTTTTTTTTTAATTTCAGACCGGCAAGTCAAGGGGTGATGAGGTATTTTGGCTAAAAATATTGTACCACTTAAATATTATTACTTCAATATTTTAACGTTAAGCTTATTAAATTAAAACCACAGGTGACAGGCGACAAATCGAGTGATGGCGAAGTGTTATAATTTTGCTACTTTTATTTTAAACAACACCTGTCGTCAAAATGAGGACCAAGACTCCATCGCTCGTCTATCTGTCTGCTTGTCTGTCCCCAGGCTACAGCCTGGACTTATCTGTAAAAGTCCTCCTTAAAATATTAATTATTTAATTTTCTATTAATTTTTATTCTACCCTCTATCTTAAACATTCATGTATAGTTGCTTCTTCAGGAGACTTCATCTTCAACCTTTTTATCGTCCCACTTCTGGGCACAAGTCTGCTCTTATACAGAGAAGGATTGAGCGTAATCACCAAGCTTGCTCAATGCGGGTTGGCGATTTCAGACTTAAGTCCAGGTTTCCTGAAGATGTTTTCCTAGACTAGAGACTTATTTGGTGTTAATAAATATTTTTTGAACAGGAACCGTCTACGATTAAGTACTCTAAAGGCGTTCAAAATGATATCCCGTGTACTTGTGAAGTTGCTACACGTAAGAGAGACCAGGGCCTGTAGCCAATGTAACATCGCTTCGTAGCGAAGCGAAATCGAATACCAACCCAACCAATGGCGGAACGTTTGACCACGTGATTTATCGCGTCGCGTGGTCTATCGTTCCCACCATTGGTTGGTTTGGTATTCGATTTCGCTTCGCTACGAAGCGATGTTACATTGGCTACAGGCCAAGCAGTGCAATTTTGTAACTATCTCACCGTAAAAACTTAGGTGAAGTGAGTCTGAGTGCTGTCTTTCCAACTAACGCTAGTGATTGAAACTGTTGCCAACCCACTCTTAGCGAAAGAAAGAAAGAGAAAACGTTTATTTGCAGTAAACATGACGCAAGAGTTTACAAAAACATAAAAAATAAGAAAAGGTTGGGGGAAACCTACGTCACATCCAATCAAAACGGCTGTCGCTCAGCATTATGTTGCTAAACTCACTTGGCCTAACTTTTCACGATGAGTTTTTTTACAGGTATATTAATTTTTATTACTATCTATGTACCTACTTGGCTCCCCACACTTTAACCCGCTTAACTTTCGATCTAGTGGGTATATCTGGATAAGTATCCTCTGTGTTATTCCAGGTTATAAACCATCATCAAATGTGCCAAATTTCATCTCAATCCGATTCAGTAGTTTTTGCACTTATACATTCTTACAAACTTCTACATTTATAATAATAGCAGTACCTAAGTAGAAATAAAATAATTGCGTAACAATTACTCTGAATGCAACACACTCATTCTCATTGCGATTAAATTAATTGTCGTGAACTCATTAACACACTCTGAATCATTTTGAAGGATGTTGCTTATTCGTGTAATGTTCGAAAAAATTGTTTATTAATAACGCAATGAATTATCAAATTTCAAGGCATTGTTGGCGCGTTACGCAATAGGCTATTTGACAGATTTACAATTTTTATCTTGAATTACTTGGTTGCGGTTAAGAAGTTCACCCAAAGTATTTTTTTTAATTTTAAATACGTATTTCGTAAGAAATATGCAAATAAAAATTAAAAATTCAAATAAGCCGCGAAAACGATATAATCAGCAATATGGCGTTGCGCCTGGTAAGTGACGTCACAACCGGTTTTCGGTTCTCAGTGGTGTTTGTTTTTAGTTATTATTTGCTGTTGTTATCTAATAAAATGGTTTACAAGTGGGGTGCTGTACTGGGTTGTACAAATAAATCGATAAAAACCCCCGAAAAACAGTTTATAAGTTTGCCGAAAACAAGCGATGATGCGCGTATGACGTCATCGCGACATTAGCCAATCCGGATCGTTTCACAATGTGTGGCGCGAGAAACAAAAAGCCAAACATATTTTTGTATTTTGGATATAATAATTGTTATTATTTTTTATTAAAACTCTTGTAAATGATATAAAGAACCCTCATTTTATGCAATTAAAGCAAAAAATCACAAATAATTGAATACTGTCAAATAGCCAATTAACCATCGATTCTGTGTTTTTACTGTCCAATTAACTTGCTTATCTTATTATGAGCATATCACGTACATGAAATGAACGTGGAAATGAATACCTTCTTTACCTCCGTGTATTTACCATTGTGAGTACACTGAATCTTAACTGGGTAGATACCAGATTTCAAAATACGCTAGTTGTAGTGTAATATTTTCTGCAAGTGTCATTGTAAACCTTCATCATCATCACAGCGTTAATCCCAGTCGCATCCAAAGCCTTTTCAGCTTTGAAGTCTGGGGTCCGCTTTACCAGTCCAACTGCTGAAATGGCTAAACTTCGACATTTTCCGTGAAGCGACTGCCGTCTGACCTCCACAACCCGAAGGTGATATCGAAGCATTGCAGTTAGACCAATTGTTGGACTTTTGAGGGCTCCAACAACCCGTAACGACGGCCATTAGATGTTTGTATGGCAACCGGGACCAACGGCTTAACGTGCTTTCCGAGGCACGACCAGACCAGTGCCAGTATTCATATTCATGCATACAAATACTTGCACTGTGCGGGGATCGAACCCGCGCCACCTTGCGCAGCGGCCGCGTCCGCTACCGCTACGCCACGGAGGCTGTCATTGTACACCTTATGCTCAATAAATTACTATTATTGTTACATAAAAAGATAAGCAAGTTGTGACAAATAAACATACCTAATATTTTGGTTTCACTCACATTCACACACAAACTAATTTTAAGTGCACCTTTCTCTTTTTATTTCATTAAGAAAAGGATAGCAGATATCATTTTAGTATAATCCTATCAAATTAAGATACTCCATAGGCATTTTAGATGCGATTATAAACATGATAAATAAACTAATAAACTAGCGCGTTTTACCATCAACGATTACATCACTGCTTACCATCAGGCGGGATTGCAGTCAAGCGCTAGTTTATGATTATTAAAAAAAATTTATCAAAAATACGTAAATTTACACATTTATTAATGACATATCTAAACTACCATTTTATCATGTGTCCTTTTGTAAATGAAATGGAAAGAAAAAGAGGCATTGAATTTAAATTTAATCTAGTTTAGTTTAATCTAGTTTAGTTTAGTCTAGTTAGGGAATCCGGGCCACAGTCAAGTTATATTGATCTGTCTTAAAATTTTATTGACTAGCAATTGAAATAAGTCAGGACGTCGTGTCAAACAGAAATATTTCAGATTGACACGTCCTAAGATAATCTGCCTAGCTTTTTCCAAACTATGTTGGGGTTGGCAACCATGAGTTTTCATTACCAAGACGCGATCATCGATATCGACCGCGTTGTGACAATGTGACCGTCTCATCGCATAATGTTCTTTTCTCTAAATGTCCTTTCTCATAATGTCCTTTTTGTCCTTTCTCATAATGTCCTTTTCGTTCTTTCTCAAAATGTCTTTTTCTCATAATGTCCTTTTTGTTCTTTCTCAAAATGTCTTTTTCTCATAATGTCCTTTTTGTCCTTTCTCAAAATGTCTTTTTCTCATAATGTCCTTTTTGTTCTTTCTCAAAATTTCTTTTTCTCAAAATGCCCTTTTCGCGAAATGTCCTTCTCTCAAAATATGTGCACTACAAGATTACAGACTTTATTAATTTTAGACCAGAATGTGAATGAAGAAAAGAAAAAGTATTTTTAGTATTCAGCTTTCTTTATTTTCAGACAAAAATGATTATGAATGAAAATATTATTTTATCAAAATTATCAACGAATAGAATAGAATACTCTTTATTATGTACACAGTTACAGACACATAAATATAAAGATTTTACAAAGGATGACACTATGGGCGGTCTTATCGCTAAGAGCGATCTTTTACAGACAACCGAATGTATGATTCTAAAGTCCCCCGCGATACAAGGCTTATTTCTCAGTACTGGAGTGGTGCTAATTTATTCCTCGGTTTGGATGTGTGAACTATAGACCAACTTCATCTCACTATTACATACTTTATTTAAAATATTTATCATTTCAATTTAACAGTCGCAAAGGATCCTAGAATCGATGAAATGCAAAACATAATTATTAATAAAGACGCAAAATTAAACGCCATGAGGAATACAATAGCTGTATGTATAGTTCTATATTTTTTCTTTCCTTAATAATATCTTATCCTACAGCTAAAATAACTATTATTATTGTTACAGGTTATGGAAAATGATCTATGCGAACCTTATTGCATATATGCTCACTTATTCACGGCAATAGAACAAATATTTGCGGCACTTTACCAAAATAAAAAGTATAGGCAGTACTTGAAATTATTGGTTTGTAACAACCTTCGCTTTATGGTACGCTCTTGTGCACTGTTTGATTACGGTCAGAACTTCGGTCACCAACCGTCACCAACGTTTTAAAGCTCAAAAAGCTAAGTCACCCAGTGCGCATGAGCTGTATAAATTAAGTAACTTAAACATTTGTTTTATAATATCGTTAATTTTTAGACTGCTGGTAAAGATATAAGTTGTCTTGATATTAAAGGTAAAATATTGTTCAAAATAAAAGTCTTAGAAAAATTTTGCTGCGCATTGATAGCTCCTTGTACCCAAGATTTCTTTACTTACCCGAATCAACAACCAGACGATTGCGCTTGCTATCGTGTTGACATATCACTACCCCTTGTTCAACCGACCTACGCACTAACATCAGCAGAATCAACACAGCCTAGCCTAGATAACAAAAGAGCGCAACTCGTTGCCGATATTACACAAAATGACGAAATGAAAGAAATTCTCGACAAAGACAGTCCTACACGTTTACCTGATGAAGAACTTAATGATGAAGTCTTAGTTATTGATAATCCTTACAATATAGATAAAGAAAACCAAAAACGGTTAAAAAGTCTACAAGATAATTACGATGGATTAATTTCTTGTTATGAAACCTTAAAACACGAAAAGGAAAACTTAGAAAAACGATGTAACCAATATGAAGACATGGAAAAAGAATATGAAAGCATGAAAGTGCAAATGCACGAATATAATTCTCTGTGGGCTGAGAAGGAACATTTTCGAAAGCGCTCTGCTGATCTTGACTCATTAAAAGAACAATTTCTTATTCTAACAGATGAGACTTCCAATTTAGAGACGGAATTAAAAGCTGAAGGAGAAATTAATCTCATCAAATCTAAAGCGATGGATGCCTTAAGGTCCGAAAATATTTCCTTAGAGAAAAGGATAAATGATGCTTCCATCGATTTTGAAAAGGAGAGAAATGGTTTACTGTGCAAGTTAAAGGAAGCTGATTGCAAAGTTATGTGCCAAGAGCAACAAATTAAAAGTTTGTTACAACAGATAGATAAGCTGCTTGACCATGATCGTGAACAGGTACATATTTTTTCAAATAATTCTTTGGTGAGCTGTCACTGGTTTCCGGTAATATTTGAGCAAGACATTTAGGACACTCAACTCAATCAACAGCCTTGAACATCACTTTGTTTTTAACTCTCCTGGCTAAGTTCCTGGCATGGCTCCTATTTAAAACTTCTTAATAATATTTTCATTGTTCTGTAGCGTCTCTCCCACTACTAAGCTTTTAGCTTTAATCAGCTTTCTGGCTGAATATGCTTACTCAAAAATCCTCTGGCCTCCCTTACCACTAACTACGTCGGGTTGGTGTCACTGATAAATCAGTCAAAATCACAATAAACTTTATTTGTAGTTAAATTTTACTGTTAGTTTCCTGCTATCAGGGGTAAAATATTTGCAAATGGACTAAGTTTTCATTATAAGTTTTACGTAATAGATGGGTGGATGGACCTGCCATAACGTAACGTGTTCTAACTTAACATTAATAGGTACTAGTGCTGCTTTAAAGATTATTATAAGCTATGTAGACAAACCTGCTTTATCTTTACAAACATTGTTATTTCAGTCTTATTCACGAGAACCAGAAACGAATTCATTGGCGTTGCTTGATGAAATTGAATCTTCAAAAGAACAAATTAAGAATTTAAGGGATGCCTTACTTTGTAGTGAGGAAGAAAAACAAGATATACAAAACCACTACCAACATCACCTAAAACTTATGAATGACCTCAAGCTTGAAATAGAAAATTGGAAAAGTAAAGCAATTCCTTATACTATTAAAAATGTGTCAAACACAATAAGCCATCCAAAAAACGTGTTCTTGGGTGGCTTATTCCCAGACTATGCGAAAAAATTGTCTAGATGTGCCATCATAAGATTTTTGAAAAATTTAACCTACCTAGTCTGTAATTAAACCGTTGATTTGGAAAAAAAACACTCGTACCATCCGATAGTGTTGTAAATAAACTTCAGAGTCGGAGAAGTAGCTGAGGCGGCGATCCTCCTTGCCGAATTGCCGCCATGAGATCTGGAGGCCTAAGCCCTCGCCCACATGTGAGAGTAGCGAGAGGAGGCAAAACGCCAGGGCATAGCTCCGCTGCCGTGAGAAATCGCGGTACGGCGGACGGAGCTCCGGCGGGATCTCATGGCGACATGGAAAGTGCGATTGTCGCAACCCTGCTTGGTACGGTACAATAGCGGCGATAACTCCCCTCTTTGAGGAGTGGCAAGAGGCGCCACGGCGCCCCCACCTTAGACGCAGGTCCTCACCAGCCCAGGTTGTTTCGGGAGGTTCCTGTTATGTATAAGGCAGGAGGAAATCACCACTGCAGGGATCACCCTGAGGACACGGTGGAGCATACAGTGGAGGAGTGCCCGGCTAGGGTAGAGCACTGCCGTGTTCCCGCTCGTGATCTCGATTGGCGATGATCTCTCACGTCCGGCTCTGGTCCAGGCCATGGTCCGGAGGGAGAGTGCATGGCAGGTCACCACATCCTTCTGCAAAATAGTAATGTTGGCAAAGGAGGAGGCGGAGCGCGTGAGGAAGCGGGAATCCCAGAGTTTTCACGCCTTTAGCCGCCACAGTTGACGCCCTGGTCGGAAGACAACATCGAACTCCCGGCCACCGAAGGTGCGGGCTTGCGGGCGGCGAGCAGTGTGCAGCTCGTCGCCCGATAAGGACCAGGCTCCGGTCAACGGCGCGTTGTGTTTCACGCGCGCCTTAAAGAGATGTCAGCACATCGTGACGGGGTCCACGAAGACTGATGCCTGCTGGGTCAGGGTTGCGAGTTGGTTGAAAAAGAAAGTGAACAAACACGGGTGGGTTTAAGTCAGCAAAAGTCTGACACGCTCTTCCGCTCTGCCCAGAGCGGGAGAGGTCATTTGATGATTTCCCAAAAATCCTATGTTGACGTTTTAGTTTACTAAAATCGACCCTGAGGCTTAATAAAATACTGACGGTATGTTATTTAATTTTAGGCACATATGAAAAAACTTTACAACATAATGAGTATTTGAAAAAGTATAATGAAAGTTTAATAGAAGAAGCTAGACATTTAAATCAAGATTTAAGTGAAAAAACAAATGCCGCAGAAAATTTAATGAACATCATCAGCAATAAATCACAAGAAATCAATAAATTAATGCATGACATAGATAAGGAGAGAGATCAAAATCTAAATTTACATAAACAATTAAATGAATTACGAGACAGATTTGAAAGTGAAAAATTGGAAGCATTACAATCACTGCAGGTAGCCAGGCAGGAAAGTCAAGAATTATTAGATAAAGTTAAAGATTATGATCAGGTTATCCACAAAAAAGCTGAAGTAACCAAATCATTGGAGCAACAGTTAAAAGATAAAAAAAGCCTACAAGACCTAGTAAAGGCTACGATAGAGGAAAATAGAAAATTGAAAATGGAATTAGATAGTCGAGAAAGCAATGATTCTGTTCTCCTAAAAGAGATTGAAAGATTACGTAATGTTAATGAATATGCTGATTTGAACATCAATAGTTTAGAAGATGAAAATATGCGATATAAAACTTCTTTGGACTTAACTCTAAAAGAAAGTGGCGAGCTAAGAGCTAGAATAAGGGATTATGAAAAATTAACACTACGGCTGCAAAATTTACAAGAAGCGCATGATAAACTTTGTGAAGAGAAAACGCGCCAAGAAAATGAACTCCTTCAAAAGATTTTTGAACTTGAAAATAAGATACAATCTATGCAATTGAGTAAAAGAGAAAGCGAGGAAACTATTGACAAATTACAGCAATCGACAGAATCAAAGGATAATGAATTATCTAGAATCCATGAAGCTTATCAAAATCTACATAGTGATAATTGCGTATTACAAAAGGCTTTAATGGAGAAAAATAGAGATATGGACAGCTTGTTGCAAACTTTGAATAATTTGAAACTAGAAAATGAAACACTATTACAAAAATGTAGTGAAGCCGATGACTTAGACCAAAAGTTAAAAGGTATAAAGACAGCTTATGTAGAATTATCGAAAGTAAAAAATATACTAGAAGCAAACAGAACAGAGGATTTACACCATTTAGAAAAGAAAATTGAAGAAAATAGACAACTAATAGAGCAAATCAAATCTCTAGAGGCAACGCAATCTGCAGCTACAAATGCTATACAATTCTTACAAGGCGAAAAAATGAGGACTCAAAGTGCACTAAACTTAATAAAAAAGGAAAGTGTCGAATTAATAGATAAAATTAAATACTATGAAGATATAGAAACGGAATACGAAAATTTGCAAAGAACATACGATGAAATGGTTCGCGAGAAACAGAATTTGCAAACTGAACTCAACAGACTAAATGCTGATCTAAGGAAGATGGCGAAAGAAAACTCGGAGTTGCATAGTCACAGTCAAAACTTATTAAGTCATAATGAGGACTTAGAATACGCTTTAATGGGTGCTAGGAAAGAGGTGATTCAACAAACATTAGAAACACGCGTATATTACCATAGTTTTGAGGCATTTTATGTACAAGTTTTTTTTTGCAGCTTATCGAAAAGTCCAGCTCCACGTCTGAACCATTCAAGGACATAATGGGCGAAATTGAATTGATGCGGCAAGAAAAACTACAGAACCAGAAGAAACTTAGGGACCTGCGCGATCAACTAGATGAATCTGTATGTACTGATCTTATTGTGTATCATAACGATCTAATATTTAATGAGTTTTAAAGGTTCGTCGCTCCCGAAAGGATCTGTCGACATATTAGATAGACTAATGCATGTGACTCGGTACTACATTCATGGCTCATGAGGGTGCTGGAGTTGTATAAAGTTGATACAACTCTGAGTACTTCCCTGATGACTTGTGTGTGACAAAGAAACACGGTCCTTTACAACCAGGAATTCCAGAATGTCAAAATATCCAGAGAATAAGGATTGAGCGAGGCATATTGAGTTTCAGTCCACTTCGGTCTGCTTAGCCTTGAATCCTGCAGTGCCTAGAAAATTCGGTTATCAGATTATTACGTTGATAACTTAAAACTCTTTGCCACCAAGAATTTGCTACTGATGGAACTAATAAAACATTCAGTAGCGCCATCAGCATAGAATTTGGTGTGGGCAGATGTGCAGTCATGCATTTAAAATGAGGCCAGATTGTGGAATCCATGAAAACCCAACTGCTCTCCGTGTCTAAACTTATAACTATTTGGATATGTCGCAAAACGGGACATATCAATGTTACTGAAATGAAGCAGTCGTAAAAGGACTTCTTTGGCCACTTCCTATTCTTTGACCTCCTGAAGAATAATTAAGGTCTTCTAACAGACAGAAACAAGGTTTTAGTGTACCCTTTTTAGAAACAGAACTCAACGCCCTTGATAAAAGCGTCCGTACTCTACTTACTGCAAATCGAATGAATCACTCAGTCATCAATAAATGGGCTGTATATTCGGCAAAAGTGTGGAGGTTAGGCTTTTTAATCGCGAAGCACCTTCACAATTCCTAAACTCCCACTTCTCACTATTAGGAATAAGAAATATTCACTTTTAAGGGAATATTTCCTAGGAACGAACGTGAGGTTGCGAAAATTGATAGTAAAAAAGCTCTTTATTTGACGACAAAGTAAAGAATTGACATGGCTTAATAAGCATACAACGTGGGTCCCAGCAGGGTAATTGACAAAATGAAACACATTGTTCCTTACTTTGTGTTGTTTGTAGCAATGTGTTTAATTTTGTCAATTTTATAACTAAAATATGGAGCAATATGCTTCAACTTTAATCAAATTGATAATTATTGTTTGCTACGCGGTGAGGAATATTCTATATTTACAATTATTTTTAGGAGAATATAATATCTGGGCTATATGATGACGTTTTCGCTCGGGATGGTAAAATAGCAAATTTACAAAATCATATAAATAAATTGGAAGAAGAAGTATCCAGGCTCCACAGGAGTTTGGAAGAAGTTATCAGCTCTGGTGAACAAATGAACGATTTTAGGTTACAGGAAATGGATACGTTACAAAATATTGAAGCACATCGTTAGTGTTATTATTATTTCATTTTGTATTTTCCTGCTTCAAAGTGATTTTCAATATTAATGAATAACATTGTTTTAGATTCAAAAGCAACACATAACATGAAAATGGAATTAGCAAAACTTCAAAATGAAAACTTCAGGCTATCCGAACAATTATCAGTAACAAAAACAAAATCTGATGAATTATTACGAAATAAATATCAATATTCATCTCAAATAAAACACTTACAGGATGAAAGAGAAATAATTGTGACTGATATAAAGCAACTCGAGTTAGAAAGTGTCGGTGATACTGCCCTTACACCAAAAAACTGCAGTGTTGAAGATATCTTAGCGTCACTAGATAGGATCAGAGAATCCTTCAAAGCAAGAACTACTAAGAGCAGCTCTTTGGAAAAAACATTATTAAAAGTACAATCATCTTCACAGGTACTTTTAAGCAAAGCGGATGAAGCAAAGAAAATTGTCGAAAGGGAGAAACAGAAAATTATCCGCGAGAAAGAGGATGCAATCATAGATAAACAAAATATGGAGAAAGAACTATTCGATCTTAAAGCCAAACTTGAAAAGCAAATCACTAATGATAAAAGTGTAATTGAAGATTTAAAGGCAAAAATATTGAATCAAAAACTAATTAGCGATAAAATAAATAAATCCACTCAAGACTACATTTCCACCTTGAAACATGAATTACAAAATCTTAAAGATCTTTATGAAAAATCTGTAAAGAAGATAGGCGAATTGCAAGAAAAGTTGAAAATTATGACTGAAGATAAAAGTATTCAATCAGTAATGATGGAAGAAATTAAAGCAAACTTAGACAAAAAATCTAAAGAAGTGGCAGAATTACATCATCAATTAGACATTTTAAAGAAACCGCGTAACGTGGAAGCTCAGGCTAAAATAATAGATATTCTCCGAGACACAGGAATCCAAACAGAAAAGGAAAAGTTATCAGTTGAAACAGACAATATAAAAGCCACAGAATCAACTGCGACGATGACAGAAGAGAACATTGATGATAGCGTAAACATAACGGAAGTAAATAAAGTAAATATACCATTGGATAAAAGGTATACTCAACAAGAAAGAAATGCGAAAAACGCACACTTAGAAAATGAGGTAGGAATATTATTGGCAGCTGTCGAACAACCATTTGATGTCGTCCGAAGCAATTATGTAGATTACAAAATGAAACTATTGAGCACAGGAAAATTAGAACAACATTCTTTTAATAGCTTAACTGATACAGAAATAAATGAAAATCTATCGACCACGAGTAGTCCAGCCAAAAAACGTTTAGGTTCTGGAAAAAGATCCTTTAATTCAAAGGGCAATAACTTCATCGATATTTATAATAGACAATCACAAGCTACTAGTATATCAAAAGAAAATGAAGAGTCAGAAAATATAACCACGGGTAATATTGCATCCCAAAGTCAAGGAAAACCTACTGGATATGCATGTGAAAGTTTTGAAACAGATAGTAATATAATAAATAACTATAGAAACAGTCAAACTTACGACGGATCTTCATCAGGGAAATCGGCTGACAAAGATTTATTTTTTATATACAAAGACAGTGATAGTAGTTCTACCAATAATAAAGAACGATCAAAAGGATTATGGTCAGACAAAGGTCATCCCGACGTAGTAATTAAGGCTGTAACTGTTCATTCAACAAAAAAAGCTAAACGCCCCGACAAAACTCGTCATCAGAGTAACATTAAAGAAGATACGTTAATTTTTCAAGAAAATGAACAAAACTCAGAGGAACTTAGTATAAAACCTAAACTGAAAATAAATTTACCAAGGGTTATAACAGAAAGTCCTTCTGTTAATATTACCTCAGATATTGGCAAGAAATCATTTGATTCATATTCTCTCGGACTTAACTCGTCACAAAATCAATTTTCCGACTCTGATACTAAAGTTTATGAAGGCTTTGAAGGTAAAAATATAATGGTCTCATTACCAACGATATCTGATGAAGACAAACAGTATTTAGGTTCTTACGATTACTTATTAAGAGTGAATTCAGATGAAGATGCGGCCAGAATAATGAAAATGAATGAAGGTGCTTTTGAAATGGAAAGCGGCGTAACAAAACAAAAGCATTCTAAATCTTCTAGGAAAAAGGCCACAACTTCTACATCTTTTGGCAACGAATCTCATCATAAACTTTCAAGAGTAGGAGCGGATGTTCGTCTACTTAAGGCAGAACAAGACCAAAAAGTTCCTCAAATTGGTATTAGACAAAATTTAGGACTAGAATACATTTTGGATACCGTTCAAGGGGAAGTCAACCCCGATATGGAAAAATATTATACTGATAAAAGTTTGCGCAAGAGCAGGAGTGATGAGATATTGAATTTATTGAAAATGAGAGAAAGATCTGATTCTAGCCCAACAAAGCTAAGTGAATATAACAATTCTTCGACTGAATGCAAGACTATTTCAAGTAACAGTAAATCTAGTGACAAAAGTCCCAGAAAACGTTATATTGAACGTAGCATTATGGTCAAATTAGATGTGAACAATGATTACGAAATACAAATAAACACTCTTACGAGGGCGCTAGAAAACATTGAAAAAGATTATAAGAAAAAAATTGAAGCTATTAAATTGCAGTATGATCGTAACATAAAGAGCATAATAAATGAACACAACCAAGGCGTAAAAAGCATTCAAAGTCTACACGAAGAAACACTGCAAGATCTTATTAAGCTTCATGAAAGCGAAGTAGAAAATTTAAGATCGATGAGTTTGGAAGCAATGAGAAAGGCAGACAAATTAGAGAAAGAAAACCGAGCTTTGAAAAAAGCTCAAGTTTCGGGGAATATGTGTTTAGATGAGGTAAGTAGTAGGTATAATACAAACTCTATATATTGGATATCTGACATTTTGTGAATCTAGTACTTTGAGATGAAAGCATACAGACAATGCATGGACTACCAGGTGCAAAAAAGTCGCTTGACGAAGCAAAGAGTGGCTTGTTCTTGAGTTCTTGTTTTTTTTTTGGTTCGTCTGAACCTACTAAGATATTGAAGGTAAAAAAATCCATATTTGTTTTTTAAGAAATAGTATGAGTCTTTAACTTGCAATACATATAGTTATTTTAGTATGTTTAGTTAGTCCCAAGTAGTCTGCATACCAATTTTTAGCGTTCTACGTTGAATGTCCACATTCCCATTTAAAGGAATTGCCAGATTATACAGCAAAAATACTTTGCCGTTACCTATCCCAACAAATTTCGCCAATTAAAAAATCACGTCAATTCTTCACTCCGTTTTGCCGTGAAAGATGGACTAATAGACAACACACACACACTCTTTCCTACTTCACTCACACTAAAGTTTTATTTTTTCGTTTCCAACAAATATACATACATACTCCAGAACATGTTATTGGCGTAGAGTTAGGTTTCAAAACATTAAGAGATGGTAGAACAAATATACCAAAGATTTCATTAAGAATGCTAGGTTTTTGTTAATCAAAAACAAGCTTTAATTTACCACCATTCTGTACGGTTGATAAGATGAACTTTGCAAGCACGAACTGCCCAGTTTCCTTTTATAAAATAAAAAAAAACGTTACTAAAAATTAATTTAAATATTTAATTTACCTGTATAGGAACCAATAAAAATTACAACCCCGGAGATTAAGAAACGAAGGAGGTGTCGAGGTGATACTAGGATGTTGACAACGACTACAGTGGAGGAGATTGACGTGGAGCCAAAAGTACGCTTGAACGGGCCTTGTACCTGCTCTCTTGATATAAACATATCGGACACTATACGCCACATATTCGAACAAGTTGATGCCGAACAGCGAAAAATGGCTGAATACACATATTTAAAATACATCGCTAATAAGATACTGAACGGCAAACCGGAAGTAAGACCAACTTTTATATTTTTAGTTTTTTTTTTAGTCCTAGTCTAGGTACAGATCTTTCAGAAAGAATGTGTGCTTTGGGAATCATCGTTTTTCTTCGGAAATACAAACACGCAATGATGATCCAGAAATTAGAATAGAGGTCCTAACAACCTTCGTGGTTGTAAATAGCAAAAAAATAAAAACAGTAACATATTGTAATTCACATTCGAACTCAGACTTTGTTGGTAAATCCGATTGCTTAGCTCAAAAACCTAAAAGCACATAATGATGACGAATTGACGACGCAGTTGGTGCTGTGACTGTGCAATCGAATGCTGAGCCGCGACACGGAACGGACGGCACAGAACATATATTTGTAAGGCCTACAGGTAATTGTTCCGGGTCTGGCTGTTTGTGTATGTGAGTTTAAGTGTTTGCAAACGCACCCACGATACAGGAGTAATTCTTAGAGCGTGGCAACGATTTTTATAGAAAAAAAATATATATATAGCAATGCAATGATCGCCACTATGACGCCTAATTGAATTGAAACATAAAATGTTACGTTATTTCGCGTAGTGTTACGATTACGACAGTTCATTAGTGTGTGTTATCTGTGGCATGGTAAGACATTACTCATACACGCATATGCACACGTACATGCACTGAATGTGCGGCTATACGGTTCATAGCATTGTAGTCTTTAGCATGTTACTGGAGTTTTGAGCGTTTACTCTAAATATAGGGACCTGGGAAGCATGACGCTCTACAGGCTTTGGACACCCAAGAACTGTCATTTCTCCATCTAAAAGTATGTCGCACTTGGAAAACGAAACTAACCAAAGAGGAGGCGCTCAAGAAGACTATTGACTCTTTGGAACTGGAACTATTGAATAAGCAACGAAACGCACAAAAACACAGTAAGTTTGTTAAACGGATTCTTTTTCCTTCCTTTGCTTACAGGAATAGCGCTCATTTATTTTATTGTTCGTACTAAATTAGTATTTTTTAATCATCTGCTTAGCGTTTTCCTAAATTTGTTCGGTTCTGCTTTCAGTGTAACAGTGTTTAGCTGCATACAAATATCTTACATGGAGGGACAGCTGCTTATCCCACCTCTAAAACCTAACTAGTTTGTTAAAAAGGTATTTATTTTTATCGTATTGCTGGGCAATATGATAAAAACTAAGACCAGTGTGTGTTGCCAGTAATGAGATATGTAACTAGGCGTGGTCGCTAATAATGGGCCTTAAAAGAAAACTTAACATCAATCAAAATGCAATGGAGAGGGCTATGCTTGGGTTTCACTGCGTGATCAAAGCAGAAACGAGAAGATCCGTAGAAGAACGAGAGTAATCGACACAGCCCGAAGAATTGCAACACTTAAGTGGCAGTGGGCCGAGCACATTGCCCGTAGGACCGAAGCCCAATGGGACCGACGGAAGGCGCAGTGTAGGTAGGCCCCCAATGAGGTGGACCGACGACCTGCTGAACGTCACGGGAAACCGCTGGATGCGGGAGGCGCAGGACCAGTCGTCGTGGAGATCCTTGGGTGAGGCCTATGTCCAGCAGTGGACATCGTTCGGCCGAAATGATGATGATAAAAATAAATACCTTGGTAAAACGGGCTGTCAGATTTTCGTGCTTCTGACAAGCCGTAACTATTGACAAAGATCTACGAATGAAAGTCAGAACCAACAGCTTATAATGCTTTCCGTGGTTGGAAGGGGTCTTGGTATCTAAAGATGGTCACCCATCCATGGACCCACCGCGGCAAGCATAGCTTAACCTGAGCGATAAAGCCGTGCGGCTGTTATTTTTAGCCACAGGTCCCTCTTATTTCACACCCTCTTAGTTACTATTTTTTGATACAGCAATAAATCCATACTTTGTTACTTTTCCTTTTTTTGTGCTATTTTTCTGTGTCTTTGAACCAAATTGCCTATTGACCTAATTAAATACACACGATGTAGTCTCTCCCAAGCTAACCCCAAAGTAAGCCATCAGAGCTTGAAAAATTGCAAAGTAACTAACAATAATGCTACTTTCTTTCCTGACAAAAACACTGGGTACGCGTAGGCTTTACCAATGTCTTTTTCAAAGTCCACGCAACTAGGGAATTCCCAATTTGCAAGTCTTTGAACTGAGTGAATATCCTCTTAACAATCTTTTTGAGAGCTACAAATAAATTTGAGCTATTTAGGGTTGAAACAATAGTGCCGTGCGGCCGCACAGCACTAGTGTGGTCTGTGGGTTTTCAGTTAATCAGGACGTCGCCAAGGGGTTAGTTGAATCTTCAAGTGACCAGAGGGCTGGCCTTTTTTAGTTCATGGAATCAGCATTGTTAAACTGAACAGACAAATCACACAGATTGAGCTAGCCCCAAAGTAAGTTCGAGACTTGTGTTATGGGATACTTACTCAACGATACTATATTTTATAATAGATACATATATAGATAAACATCCAAGACCCAGGACAATTAGGGAAAGATCGTTTCCCATCATGACCTGGCCGGGGATCGAACCCGAGGCCTCCACGTCGCAGGCAGGCGGGTTGACCGCTGCGCCACGGAGACCGACTAAAATGTTAAACCCAACAACACGACCAACGCTGCTGCACCAGAGGGAGATTAATGGTTACGGTCTCGTGTTACCCCTGATGGCCCTCCACGATCAAACTACCGATACAATAACATTTGACACATCGTACACGGCACACATCGCAATACAACTGCTCAGACCCGTCCTCCGTACGGCTTCAACAGACATCATGCCGGAACACGACGAATCGCTTGGCGGCAAGACTTTGTCTGGTGGGTGGTAACTTCTGCCGGCAGCCGATATTATGGCCTACCACCGAGTGAAAGTTACCACTAAGTCCTAGGGAGCCTACCACTGAGTATTGTTGGTTTTTATTAACAACATTTTACGTTTATTGATGGTGTAAGAGAGTGAGTAAAAAAATTGATGTACTGATTATGAGATAAATTACCGTGTGGCCGCACAGCACTAGTGTGGTCTGTGGGGATCCAGTTAATCAGGACGTCGCCAAGGGGTTAGTTAAATCTTCAAGTGACCCAGCCGCTTGGCACTTTTCCCTCTGACAGCAATGAGGGCCATTCTTTTATTCCCAATGAGTTTTAGCTCTTCTCCTTCCTTTATATACTTATTACTTTACGTATAAAATTAATTCATGCATTTTTAGCCAAAATAACAGAGATCCAAAGCCCTAAATGGTCGTAGAGAAGTGAAATGATTATTCAGTGGACATCCACGTGGATGTAGCTAGTACTGAATCCATACTAATATTATAAATGCGAAAGTAACTCTGTCTGTCTGTCTGTCTGTCGGTCGGTCTGTCTGTCTGTCTGTCTGTCTGTCTGTCTGTCTGTCTGTCTGTCTGTTACACTTTCCCGCTTAAACCTCTCAACCGATTTTGATGTAATTTGGCACAGACCATCTTTAGACCCTGAGAAAGAACATAGGCTACCTTTTATCCCGGAAAAATTTGATGTTCCCGAAGGAAATCTAAAAAGCGCGATATAACCGAACTCCACGCGGGCGAAGCCGCGGGCGGAAAGCTAGTATACAATATGTAAAGAAAACCCTGTCCGATCCGTGAAGGTATTGCTAGGTATCGATAACTGATTCTACTAATGGATGCAAAGCCGGGCTAAAGTTAAAAAAAAAACCCTATAAAAATAAATATTATTTCGCCAAAAGAGGTAACTTAATACATGTGCGGTAAGCAACCCTTCCGCGGGCGGCGGTGGGCAGGGCACGCGGCACGTTGTCGCATCGCTATTCGCTCATAATAATACCGGTGTTTTTACTTTTATAAAAATTACCAAATTTCCGGGAAGTTGGAATTAATTCGCGGGAAAAAAAGATAATTTCAAAATTCATTAGTATTTTTACTATGATGATTATGTAAAATTTTATATTATACTAGCTTTCCGCCCGCGGCTTCGCCCGCGTGGAGTTCGGTTATATCGCGCTTTTTGATTTCCCTCGGGAACATCTAATTTTTCCGGGATAAAAGGTAGCCTATGTTCTTTCTCAGGGTCTAAAGATTGTCTGTGCCAAATTTTATCAAAATCGGTTGAGAGGTTTAAGCGGTAAAGCGTAACAGACAGACAGACAAACAGAGTTACTTTCGCATTTATAATATTAGTATGGATTTGGTCAAGTGTTTACCGAACCTTTATTATCCTTATGGGTCGGACAGGGTTTTCTTTACATATTGTATATATACATCTATATATTAAGGTCGTATCTAGTATTTAAGAGGGAACTCTAGTGGTGCTTCTCTATACAAACGTATTCCGCTGTTTTCTTCGTGGATAATGCTTTTAGAGCATTTTTTTTCTACAATTTACACCGACGTCACGTGCCCCTATCATTTCATTTTTTCCGAAACTTAATTAATAAAAGAAATACGATAGGTACTTCAAAATCGCGAAAAATAACCCATTTTCACCGTGATGTCAGATGACTATTAGACAAACGTGATAAGTTTTTGACAAAAAAGAAAATAATAGAAGCATAGACATACTTTTCCTCTAAACTTCGATATAAAAATAATTGAGATCTGTCGTGTTTTGAAAAAAAAAAAAAAACAGCGGAATACGAAACGTCTTTTGGACAACGTTTTTGTAGGTAAAATCAGCCTGAGCTGCAACTGTCCTTTTAGCACTTTACTGGGAGAGGTTGGAAGCAGCGCGACGGCAATAGTTTCTTCAAATACATATTTTCCAAATTCCTCAGCACTAGAGTCCCCTCATAAGATTTCATAATTAACATGTGTATAATAATCTAAATACAAAGGTTTTTATACGGTTGCATGGAGATTTTTTCACGAATTCTTAACATTCACTCTCTTTTCGGTAATACAATTTATCTCATAATCAGTACATCAATTTTTTTACTCACGTTGTTAATAAAAACCAACAACACTCAGTGGTAGGCTCTCTAGGACTCAGTGGTAGCTTTCACTCGGTGGTAGGCCTTAATATCGGCTGCCGGCAGAAGTTACCACCCACCAGACAAAGTCTTGCCGCCAAGCGATTCGTCGTGTTCCGGCATGATGTCTGTTGAAGCCGTACGGAGGACAGGTCTGAGCAGTTATATTGCGATGTGTGCCGGATACGATGCGGCAAATGTTATTGTGTCGGTAGTTTGATCGTGGAGGGCCATCAGGGGAGACACGAGACCGTAACCATTAATCTCCCTCTGGTGCAGCAGCGTTGGTCGTGTTGCTGGGTTTAACATTGCATCACCTCGCTCAACTGCCGTCTTCCTTCCTACTCACTAAGGTTTTTGAGTGAATAAGCTTAATAAACTTGTGCGCTTTACCATCAACGATTGCATCACTGCTTACCATCAGGCGGGATTGAAGTCAAGCACTAGTTTTAAATTATTTAAAAAAAAAAAAACATTCAAGAGAGACGAATAACAAAAATAGGTAACTAGCAGGAAAACCTTCTGCAAGATATCAAATAAGTACAATTACAGTTACAGTTAAGTACAGTTTTTAACTACATTCACAGAGATTATAAATTACGGGTAGCCCCCTAACAACGGCTTTTAGTATTATAATGAAATTTCAATGTAAAATTTCATGTTTGAATAATATTTTCGTTTGACATATTATTTTGGATGAAAGAACTGTCAAAAATTTAAAACTATCCTTAGTATAAAAATATCCGGCGTTGAAAAAGCTTTTTAATAAACATATTATTATAATTATAAACAGTAACGGAACTGGATCGCAAAGTGGTGGAGGAACGTCAACGTCTGCAAGAGGTACTCGAAGCAGTTTGTGCATCTTCCCGAACCCCTAGTCCTGACCATGATGGGCGCTCTGTATCATCACCAGAACCAAACCCAAATGCAGAGAGAGATACGTATGTAACAATATATTTTACGTGTATATATCTTGTGTTGCTCTGATTTCCCGTGACATCACACCGGGCATAGAATAAAGAGGGGAAGTAGGTTATCTGCGACCCAATCCGCGATTTAATTGCCTACTGTCTTAGGGTTGACAACTGTCCGCGCTTCGTCGGTTACGGTTGTCGCCCAAACCGCTAACAAATATTTATAGACTAAGGTGCGTATTCCAGAACGAAACTCAAGCATTGATCTCTGCTTAAGCATTACTTAAAACTAGTTTCAACCAATCAAATGGCTTGAAACGAGACATAAGTAGGGCTTGAGTTTTGAGTGACGTTCTGTAATACGGACCTTAGAGCTTATGTTTAAATTATTTGCTTAGTACTTAGTTTACATATACTAGTCAGTTTTTTTTTTTTTGTAATTTTTATTTTTAGTTTTGTACACATAAAGAACCATATTTATTTTTATTTTTAATTAATACAAATATAAATAATACAAACATAACATCTATTGAATCACACATTTAATACAAAATTACAAATTAGCTACAGAAAAATACCTACTTTCTTCGGTTTCGACTATTACGAAACGCGTTGTTATTAAACTTTAATGTGTAATATATCCGTATCCTTGTAAATAACTTTTAGAAATATAATTTGAAAAATATAAGTCTTTTATTTGTTCATAAATAGACATACCAACTTTGCAGTTTATGTGATCATTTTTTAAAAGCTAATGTGCCGAAAAGCCGTGACGCGCGAACCTCGTTCCGTGCTAGCCGCGACTAGCGCAGTCATAGGCACTCTAATATTGTGTTTAGGTGTGCGTGCGGCGACGCATAGATACTATGGCGCACACATACAAGCCGCGCGCGGTCCGTTTGTATGAAGATAACGTACTTCCCTCTCTTTATTCTATGCACCGGGCCTTATCAGAATACTTGCGCTGCGTCATTTGCTTTTAAATTTCGAAGCATTATACTAAAATAGGAGCCTTATGGAATCGTAATGGACTTTCTGATTATTGTTACTTTATATATACAATATGTAAAGAAAACCCTGTCCGACCCGTAAGGATAATAAAGGTTAGGTATACTCTGTTTTTTAATCTCGTAGACTAAATTGACACATGCAAATGTCAAATTTACATTATTAATTTTGTATTATTACGTTTTTAATAAGTACCTACACATTATTTCAGGATAACTTATTGTAAAAAAACGATACTTGATTTTAAGAACGCTAAGTTTCGGCACTATTTAAAGAATTGCAATAAACTGCCAACACTCGTAATGTCAGTTTAGTCTACGAGATTAAAAAACAGAGTATAGGTAAACACTTGACCAAATATAATATAAAATTTTACATAATCATCATAGTAACAATACTAATGAATTTTGAAATAATCCTTTTTTCCCGGGAATTAATTCCAATTTCCCCGAAATCTGGTAATTTTTAAAAAAGTGACAACACCGATATTATTATAAGCGAATAGCGACGCGACCACGTCACAGGTGCCGCGTGCCCTGCCCCCCGCCGCCCGCGGAAGGGGTTGCTTACAGCACATGTATTAAGTTACCTCTTTTTGCGAAATAATATTTATTTTTTTAGGGGTTTTTTTTTTAAGTTTTGCCTGTCTTTGTGGGCATTATTAGAATCAGTTATCGATACCTAACAATACCTTCACGGATCGGACAGGGTTTTCTTTACATACTGTATATGTCGGGCTCAGCGACGGCGGAGCGATAGGGTCGTCACCATCTTGGTGTGGTGGTAAGGGCTCTATTTCGTAGTTGAAGTTTTGAATTAAAGCACGAAGTGTAAATGTACCCTCTAATCTTGACAACAACAATTTGAATAGGCAAGCCGACAGTTTCACCCCGGAGAAGTGCCTTGGTCCGTGCCTAAGTGAAGTGACCGTTCGAAAGTCCCCATTTTCCAAAACAACTCCGTCCACGTGCCGCTATCACAAATTAACGTCACAGCGTTCGCCCCATTACCACGCAAATCAAATGAGCAACTCTCATCAAAACGAGACCGACGTTCTACAACATATATAATATACTATAACTTGTTTTTATTGTTGTGTCTACTTAGCTCTCTACACACTAAAGTCGCCGACCCGGCGGCATATTATGTCGGCAACATTTTTCCCGATGGGCTAGGTTGGCGGCTTGAGTCATTGCAAGTCGTAAAACTTTGCCGGCTGCATGTCGGCGGGTCGACATCAGAAACTGATTTGACAGTTAAAATGCTAGCAAGTCACTACAGCTGAAATGTCGCCGGGCAACTGAACGCTTGCGTATGCTAGCCGCCGGCAAGCCGCCGACTTGTCGGCGCACAACACGCGCGCGTTAAGTTGTCGACATGCTTCTTTCAACATAAGCGAAGGTTGTGTCGGCGGACTATGCCGCCGGGCCCAGCGGCTTTGGTGTGTAGAGCGCTTCAGATTTTCCTGTAGGTACCAGTCACAACTTTTCTTACTTTGAATACTGGTCAATAAATTATTTTATTTCACTTCTGTGGGCTGGATTGCCGTTTTCTGCTCTATCTACACGTGACTAGGCTAAAAGCTTTAGATGCGAGACAAAATTCTCATGACCCCGCAGCCCCGCATTAGGGAAAATAAATGCCATGCATCCCGGTCTACCACAAAATTGTGAAAATTTGCCCTTACCTTAAAATGGGAATACAATATTTTTAAAATAATTATCCTAGTCTTCATAGATATGATCGTTTAAATATGTATAAGCATAATTTGTATTTATTGTGCTGTTTCCAGTTGTGGATGCATCGCTATAAATAGGGGAGAAAAGAGCCGGCCAAATACTGGGGTCCTCGCTCCCAAATTGTCCAACAGCGGACTTCGAGCAGCGATGCGTCGCCAGCGACCCGACATCCACAGAGTTAGTAATATAATAATATTATTATAAAACGTATTTATTCCAATGTTAATTGATCAGTCCCTCATTCCCCCTTTTCGCACATACCTAGTCCAATTGCCAATTTAGTTTTCCGCATATTTTAAAAATAAAAGTTATGTTTGAATTCCTTCTCAGGCGACTATTGCAAGATTAGACGCCGAAGAGCGTCGCGATAGGAGACCGACATACAATGACGAACCCCCGACTCGGCTGCGGCGCTCGCACGACCGGCACCCGTCCCGCGTCGCGACCAAAAAGTAAAATGTACGCACTAACAGAATTTGGCATTCTGCATCACTCTATACTTTCGACAGTACAGAATGTCGAATTCTAAACAAGCTCAATGACTAGTCTTGAAATCGGAGTTATTTCTTCTCTTTTGGAAGGTACCGTCGCGATTTTTTGAAAGGGCACTGGGTACCTACATTTTTAAAACTAAGCATTAACAAACCTCATCCCAAGCGTTCTATTGAACAATATTTGTAATTTTACTTACACGGCATCGGTGTGCTGCTGTGAATGTTTTGTAACAAAAATTGTAAAAGATTTTTAACTTATTTTTATATTTTTATTTATACTTATAATTTATTACATATTTATTTCAAATTGCGCGGGGATACTGTAAAAATTTTAAGTAACCTAATAAAACTTAAAATGTATTATGATTTTTATTCTGACAGAACCTGGAAAAAATATTACCTACAAAAATATACAACCAGTACATAAGTGTCGTATTATTTAAAAGTAGAAAAATACACAACCTACGCGACAACCGAAAATAAACGTCAAATGAATAACTACACACTACCATTATATTTTATATAGTTATGTTAAAATATTGATTTTATTTGCATATCTTTCTTTAAATGGCTTCACTCATTAATTAATAGTGAAGTACCACCACTAGGAGTATTAATGAGGGAAACCGTATGAAGAACATATATATGAAGACAACCTAGTGTTGCACTGGGTTGGCTGTAAAAGGTCGCTCTAAGTGATAAGACAGCCCATTGTAAAATGTTCATATTTATGTTCTGTAATTTATAAAGGGTGTATCTGACATCGACGCACAAATGAGTACCATGGAGCCAGTACATGATTCTGAATCCCCTAGTGGTGGAATTTTTCGTCGGCTTCTTCATGATTTAAACAAAAAAATATGTAGTTTTTTATCACTTTAGACCGTTAATAATTGCTATACTTTTATAACCCAATAAGATTTTAAAGTAAAAAATATTTAATTCGCTAATTACCCAAAAAAAGCGCAATGAAAACAAAACTCGAAAAACTGTCTTACTAGCTGATTTAATAGAGTTCACATCAGGGATCAACGTCATACCTCAAACCCGCACGACGGCACGCTTGCAACGTTCAAAGGCCGAGCCGACACTTTTTTTTAAACACTGCGAATTCTTTAACCGTTCATTAACGACATAAATAACTATCATAATTTTGTTAGTGGCATGCGGACTAGCCTTTTCGGGAAGTTTGCGTTACGATGTCAGATACACCCTGTATGGTGTACATAAGAGTATTCAATTATATTCTTTAAGCTTCACTGGGATTTTTTATACAGATGTAGGTACATTATTTTTCTGAACTTGATTAATTTGTTGATAGTTCTTTAGGAGGCAATGAATATCTGATGTTTAATAGAAAATTTCGGACTTTGATTTGGACCTACTACAAAAGTTATTGACGTTCAGATTTTTTTTTTGTATTTTCAGGGGTCATAAAAGAATTCCAATAGAATGGAAATTAGACTGAAAATCGTATTTTTACTTAGGTACAATATTCTAGATATATATTATAGACTGGAGTACTACTGATATACATATATTTTAATGTTATCTGTCGTACACAACACATTACAACATAAATTCAACGATGATCATATTTTGATTTAGTATTTTTCCAGAAGACTATTTTGGTCTAACAATGTTCGTTTTCCTCAAATATTGCTCTATATAAATAGCATTGACACATGTCTAATACATGTTTCCTTGTTTAAATCATCAATTAGGTACATTGATTATTATATACTGGATTTGAAAAGTTAATAGAAGGATCTTGGTACAGTGGGTTCTGTGAAACATCATAACCTTGGGCTTGGGCTTCTGCCGAAAACTTCTGGTATTCTTTTTTGTCATGTAAGTCCACTAGAATCTTCCATATGATGACCGTTAATATTCCAATCAACAGAACCAATCCTATCACTGAGCCAGCCGCAACTGCAAACAAGAATACAACCAGATTGTAATGTACTGAACGTAAGCAATTTTGAAACAGAAACCTTTTAACAACGGATTTCCTTAGACAGCTCATGCAATTGAGATGAAGGCATATGAACGTGAAGAGCCGACACGGGGCTTCAGTCCGGCGCAGCGGCAGATCGAGCTGCGCCGAGAGGAGCTCCGTCAGGTTCTGGTGGCGGTCTGGCGGCAGAGGCTTATGCGCCCTACCGCCGGCCGCGCTACTGTCGAGGCGATCCGGCCAGTACTCGACGACTGGCTCGGGAGAAGGCACGGCTCCCTGTCGTTCAGGGTGACGCATGTACTGTCGGGGCACGGCTGCTTCGGCAAGTACCTGCGTCGCTTAGGCAGGGAGCCGGACGCTCGGTGCCACCACTGCGTTCAATGCGGAGAGGACACGGCGCAGCACACGCTCTCCGAGTGTGTAGCTTGGGAGGAGCAGCGCCGTGTTCTCACAAATGAAGTAGGAGGCGACCTGACGCCGCCGGCAGTAGTGCGGAGGATGGTCGGTACTCCAGAGTCGTGGGACGCAGTGGTGTCCTTCTGCGAGGACGTGATGTGGCAGAAGGAAGCTGCGGAACGGGAGAGGGAGATCTCAACTCCCTTCCCGGGCCGCAGAAGACGCACCGGGCGCCGAGAAAGGGCGGATAACGCCCTCTTCCGCCCCCATGAATGGGTCCAGGAGCGAGGGACATGGGGAAGCCCCCGCCCTCTATCCGATGGACCCCGAGGCGAAGGCGCGCGCGATTGTCGGCGCGCTCCTCTGAGGCGATGCACGGGGTAGTTTAACACCCCACTACCCCGTGCAGGAGATGAGGCCCGGACAGACCGGGCCAGCACGAGGGTGTGGGGCCGTGGAAGAATTTAGACGCCCGCGGCCCCACGCACGCTCGTGATAGAAGAGACACCGGGGTGGTTTTAGTCAGTAAAAGTCTGACAGACCCCGTCGCCCACCCCAGGGCGGCGGGCATTCTATGAGGATTTCCACCACGGAAAAAAAAGGTCATATGAACGTAATTCTAAAATTCTTATTGATAAAACATTGTCATCTCCAAAATGACAATTTTAGTCGCGTTTTGTCGCCCTCTTGTTACACTAACCAGTAGGGTAATTGCGTAATATACTATCAGTAGCAATGGACATTTGACAGCCGTGGCGTAGCGGTAGCGGACGCGGCCGCTGCGCAAGGCGGCGCGGGTTCAATCCCCGCACAGTGCAAGTATTTGTGTGTATGAATATGAATATTTGCACTGATCTGGTCGTGCCTCGGAAAGCACGTTAAGCCGTTGGTCCCGGTTGCCTTACGAACATCTAGTGGCAGTCGTTACGGGTTGTTGGTGCCCTCAAAAATCCAACAATTGGTCTAACTGCAATGCTTCGATGTCGCCTTCGGGTTGTGGAGGTCAGATGGCAGTCGCTTCACGGAAAATGTCGAAGTTTAGCCATATCAGCAGTTGGACTGGTAAAGCGGACCCCAGACTCCAAAGCTGGAAAGGCTTCGGATGCGACTGGGATTAACGCTGAGATGATGATGATGATGACTATCAGTAGCAATGGGTTTCCTTTTCACAGTTCAACAACATTCATCACATTATTTATGTTGTTGAGCAGACATATTTTCGAACATATGGAGCAATGGATTAGCAATAAGCTTCGAAATGATTCCAATTTATAGATATAGTGTGTTACGCGATTAGGGTGCAGCACCCTAATCGGCGAACACATTTTTGTCAAATGATTGCGACTAGTTGGGATCGTTTGGACCGAACGGACCAATGGGCGGTCCGAACGATCCCAACTGATACCAACTAGTCGCAATCATTTGACAAAAATGTGTTCTCCGATTAGGGGCCAGGTTTTTATAACATGAGCCACAACTCTCAAAAAACTAATGTCTCAAAACGGATAAGGGAAAATATTTCTGACTGTTAACAAAAACAAACCATACTTACTCCATACATTAGCTTTGGGTGGCGTTTCTAACTCCTTTTGAATCGTGATTTGTAAATCATTTTTTTCGTATTGGTATTTGAAGACCATATAACTGCCATTATGACTGTCTAGTTCTTTCATGCACCATTTAGCCATATAAAGTTTTGGATCGTTAATTTCAGTTTTGTTCACAAAGAAAACATATATTCCTTCTGTCGTTCCGTTGTTTTCTCGGTCGCAGAATGCTTTGTCGTTCTCATGCATGTAGTTACAGTAAGCGTAGTTTTCAAGTTCTTTACAGCGTCTTTCGGCACATTCTTCACAGCTGTCGCAGAACGCTCCAGAATATGTTTCATTTTTACCTTCTATAGTATTGCACTGACACACTCCACAAACACATTTGCCTTGTCCAGAACAGACCTAAAACAAATTAATATGTCTCTCAATATACAGAAAAAAAAACTAAAATGCATATTTCCATTTAAAGCTGCTATGAATATAAGATTTACGCACCTCCTTAGAATACGGCGCGTAACAATCCTTGTTATGATCGGGGCAACTGCAGTCTAACCCACCCCAATGTGATTCACATTCGCATTGCGCTCGGTGGCATTTACCATGCCCAGAGCATAGAAGATTTTTCGGTCTAGGACATGAGTTATCATCAAACTCACAGTAGTGACCTGAGAATCCTTTTTGGCAACTCTCACATTTTCCACATCTGTATGAGAACAAACATTAAAGGCATTATCTAAAACCGCAATATTCATGGAGCTTTTTCATTTACGTAGCCGAATTTGATCCACAAAGGAAAAGAAACATACAGTACCATCGTGAACCAAGACACCTTCCATGAATCGTTATATAAATCTCTTAACTTACTTGCATTTTCCTCTACCGCTACATAGTTTTGCATCGTCGGTATTCAATTTACATTTCTCCATATCCGTCCTATCGGTAGATGAGCCGTCGCATTGACAGTCAGAGCCATACCTTAATTTCAAAAAAAGATCCCATCTTTATTTTTAGTCATTATCAAAAGTTATATGATTTATATGATGAGCTGTTATTTAAATTAGTATTGTGAAATGGTGTTTTACCTTCCTGGATTACATTTACATATACCACATTGCAAGTAACCCAAACCGTGGCATTTCCCGGCAGTTGGCACACCAGGTTGCTTCTCACAGTCACATTCACAGTCTACATCCAATTCTATGATGAGTTTATCTGCTAAACCCACAGGTTTCACCGTGACGATATGCGTTCGCTTCTTAGCATCATTGGGGCATGACGTAACTTTTAAGGTGCCATTTATATTGACTATCTGCTTGTGAGGACTTTCACAATTTCTCTTGTGTTCTGACTCACAGTCCTGGTCTATAGTTACCTCTACAAAAGATGGCGCTTGAAATTCCAACTTTACTGTATTTGCAAGTTCCTAAAAAGAGAGGTAAATAATAAAATACCGAGACATGTCCAGTTGGCTTCCTTTATCTAGATATATCATCATCTCAGTTTTAATCTTGTAGCGGTACCTACAAACGCCACAATGAAACAACGAGTCATACTGACGTCACGTGAATTCTACATCTCGCAATCAGAGTTTACCTTGCAATTAGCATACATACAACTAACTTCCCAATTTCAAGCATTGGGCAAGTGCCCGCTAGACATAACACACGTCTCGTCGGAGTATCCTTCCTTTTCTATGGAAGATAAGTGAACTTTACTCCCCATTCCTAATGTCTCCACAGATTTTCAGCTTTGGAGTCTGGGGTCCGCTTTACCAGTTGATTCAACTACTGATATTGGCTAAACTTCGATATTTTCCGTGTAGCGACTGCCGTCTGACTTGCACAGCCCGAAGGCGATATTGAAGAATTGCAGTTAGACCAATTGTTGGATTTTTGAGGGTTGCGGCCGCGTTCGCTACCGCTACGCCACAGAGGCTGTCTAGATTGCCTATTGATTGATATTGTATAGATTGATTGATTGATAGCTGTTGATTGATTGATTGAGTGTTTGCCTAGATTTATCTGCACCCTAATTACGTTACACACTAGAACTATCAATTTAAGGCATATTACTAATCTATTGCTCCATACGTTTAAAAATGTGTCTGCTCAACAACGTAATTAACGCAATGAATGTTGTTGAACTGTCAAAATGAAACCCATTGTTACTGATAGTGTGTTACGCAATTACTTTGCTGTTATGTTTATTGTTCTTACCTCATAAGCTTCTTTGATAATCTTAATAACACTTTTGCTGCCTTCCAA
Organism: Sesamia nonagrioides; assembly: GCA_017933935.1. NCBI lineage: Eukaryota > Metazoa > Arthropoda > Insecta > Lepidoptera > Noctuidae > Sesamia > Sesamia nonagrioides. The sequence continues at coordinate 321,702 of JADWQK010001079.1, read as the reverse complement.
TTTTGCATATTTGGCTCCAGCTATTTGGTTGGCTAATTCCTGGTATTCCTTTTCAGGCGTTTTCTGAATTTTAATGTAAACAAGCGTTAGATATGTATCGATCATCAACATCAATTTAAATATTATCATGCTATGTATTTACATCTAAATACTTGCGCTCTAAGGCGCACACTCTTGTCCCACCACAATACCATCTTGGAATTGGCTACCGTGATCGAAGAGCGGTATAAATATCATATTTATAAAGGGACTTACGTGAGTTTGATGATTTTCAGTAATGGCAAATATTAATCTAAAACTGCCATTTGTTGCCACTTGATTGATCTGGCTTATGGACGGATAGTCATATGTTAATGCTTCAGAGTATATGTTATTTTTCAAGTGGCAGCGCATATCGTGAGGTTTAATGGCGCCTACAATTTTTCCATCACCTGCACTATGGTACGTTGAATCCGTACATAGTATTATGATGCGCCTCGCACCCCGTCTCCATCCTACTTCTTCTTCGCATGTCATGGCTTGCATCAAAGCATCGAGTCCAGCTTCTGGATCATCGAAATTAGATCCGAACGTAATGTTGCCAATCATCGATGTGAATAGTTTCATGTCTTTCGTTAACGGTACGTCATTTTTAAAAGCATGACTTGTGTGCCTAGAAATGAAAGTACATAGTTTATCAATAACATGAAAAAATTAAAAACAAATTTTTGACAAAATGTATGGAGTAACAGATTGTGAGTTTGTCCGCTTTTAAAAGTTGTGCTTGATTAAAGTAATGAGTTTGGGTTATTTTAATTACATATTATAATTCAATCTGGCAACTTTGGATTCGGTAGAGAAGCATACGAAGAGGCCAATTGGCGACCCTGGTCTGGTTCAAAACGGTCTCCAAAGCCTGGAGCATAGGCGAAGAGTAGCCCATCGGTGATATGACGCATTTTTAACGCGGCGTCTTAGGTGGGCGGTTTAAAGCGAACGGGAGTATGAAGCGGTGACACGCGAATTCAATGCGAAGTGGCGCGACGCGGAGGTTATGTATGTCCTACGTACAACCGAATCGTCGCGCATAGCCGCCACCGACGACGCCGCCGTACATTGAGCACTGTGCATTTGTCATGGACGAACGGAAACAAATATTATCGGGAAATTAATTTCTTAAGTATTAAATACTGAAGAAGTGGCACTAATATTGTATACGTAGAAAGGCATATTTATGGAAAATTTCACAATTTGTATGAGGATCAAACCCTTGTTATTCAAAGAATATTGTCGAATGTTGCCAACAACGTTTGACTATACTGTGCAAGCCATGAAACCTGTTTTGCAATTTACCAATTTCTAGCTACGTATTTCTGTGGAAGAACGAATGATGGTATAGGACGTTCCATAATATAGTCCCATAATTTTATTAATATTAATCAATAAAATATCAATTTAATTTTCTTGGATAGCATTTATTAAAATTTCTCATCATCATCATCATCTCAGCGTTAATCCCAGTCGCATTCGTAGCTTTTTCAGCTTTGGAGTCTGGGGTTCGCTTTACCAGTTTAACTGCTGATTTTGGCTAAACTTAGATATTTTCCGTGAAGCGACTGCCTGACCTCCACAACCCGAAGGCGATATCGAAGCATTGCAGTTAGACCAATTGTTGGACTTTTGAGGGCTCCAACAACCCGTAAGGACTGCCATTAGACATTCGTATGACAACCTGGGCCAATGGTTTAACGAGCTTACCGACCTACAAATATTTACACTGCTCGGGGATCGAAACCGCGCCTCTTTGCGCAGCAGCCACGTTCGCTACCGCTACGCTACGGAGGCTGTCTAATAGTAAGTATAATAGTATAAATATACATAATTAAATGACTTACTTATTAGGATCATAATATGGGAAGCCAGGTTTTTCGATAAAACTTCCGATGCCCAATTGAACATTATTCGTGTAAACTGACAATTCCTTATATATTTGTAATGCTTGTCCTTTTAAGTCGGCCATCTTTGATATCATTGTATGAGAAATATCCATAAGATAATACACATCTAAAGGAAAATCTTCAGCTGGTTTGAAAGACGTGCTGAAGGGCATTTTGATCCCCGGACGTGCCTTCATTTTGATCAGCTCTGGCTTGAATTGAACTTTGAAGCCTTTTCTCATTTCACCAAAATCTTCTTTACCGAAAATCACCTCCGACTTTGGCTGAGGATCAACTAGAAATCCATTCATGCACCAAGTTTTATTTGACTTTACATAACTTAGGGGACGGCATCGGCGATCATTGAATATGTCCTAAAATAAATAATAAATTGTAGACAGCGATTATTTTCTGTACCATGGCTAAACTAAAATACACTTCTCATCAGAAAAATCGAAACACTTCCCTTTTTTTAAAAAAAATAAAATACTAAAAGTACTCTTTAATTTTCTAATTTTAATTTTATTTTAATTTCATTTTTTTTTTAATTTTCTTTAATTTTTTTTGTGTAAAATTAGGATAGAATGGTTTCTATCCTAATTTTACACAAAAGAGTATTTATTCCATGAAAAAAAGACACATCATGTATAGCTATTAAAAAGGTAAGCGAACATTTTAAATTCAAATTTAGAATTTCATTTGTTTATCTACAAACGAAATGTATCACTATTTTGAAACAAATGTGTGTTTAGAGTTAGAGTACATTTCACCTTTTAGTCCAGTCACTTTAGGGTTTCACCTTGACCTCGAATAACTTACGACGCAGACACGAGATAATATGAGACTTTTTAGACAACTTTTAGAACGCCAAAATGAAGGTGTATATGAGTTTGCAGCTTATTATCTCAAATTCCGAGGTAGGCCCCTTTTTTGCCTAAAGTGACTGGGCTATTTTGTTAACTAAAATTTTGCGTTTATCTTGAAAGTTTTTGTTTGCTGTGGCTTCGGCACGTCTGAAAAAGCTTTAATATTTTGTAAAACATGGACACGTCACCGGCAGAGGCCGCCCAAGTGGTGGTATTACTGGATTCTGGACTTAGTCAGCTTTTGTCGCTGAAAGATTGCATCTAAGCCTGTCATCTGTTCATAGAGTCTACAAACGCTATCGGGAGACTAGTTTGTTCACGCGCCTTTCAGGATTTGGTAGGAATCGCGTTACGTCGGAGCGAGATGATCGATTTACTGTAACAACTTCTTTACGAAATCGACGTCTTAACGCTTTTCAACTACCGCAGCAGCTTCATGTTTTACGTGGTGTGGCTGTAAGTGACTCTACAATTAGAAGAAGGTTGAAGGAACGTGGATTGGTACCGCACAAACCAGCAAACGGGCCGAAATTACCTGCAGACTATCGGAGAGCACATAAATTGGTCATACGTCCATTGGAGCAACGTCCTCTTTTCTGATGAGTGTAAAATTATACGGCTTCATATTCATGCACGACAATACTAGGGCGCACACCACGGGCGTCGTACGAGATTATCTTGTGTGTCCATTTGTTACAAATAATAAAAACTTTTTCAGACGTGCCGAAGCCGCAGCAAACGAAAAAAGAACAAAAGTTTTCAAGATAAAAGCAAAATTTTAGTTTACAAAGGTGAAATGTACTCTAACTCTATACACACATTTGTTTCAAAACAGTGATACATTTCGTTTCTAAATAAACAAATGAAATTCTAAGTTTGAATTTAAAATTTTCGCTTACCTTTTTAATGGCCAGTCTGCCAGCTATACATGACGTGTTTTTTTTTTTCACAGAATAAATACTCTTTTGTGTAAAATTAGGATAGAAACCATAAAAAGGAAGTTTTTCGATTTTACTGATGAGAAGTGTAGAATAAATATAAAAGTACAAAAACTGGAATGAATATGAATACTCACTTGAGAACACCAAACGCATCTTTCAGGCGCATAACTAATACATTCACCACAAGTACCGAAATTGCAGTTATCCAATTCACATTTCACATAATTGAAACAATAAATGAACAATAGGTGAACTAAATAGTTCACCATTGTTTTAGTATTCTTCATAGCAGAGCTTGGTCCAACTATCGACCGGGAGCCAGCGATACCACAAGAGATGTGCAAACTAATAACTTTTATTCATTATTATTAATAGTATAAATCGGTAATGACACCTACTCTTGCTCATATCAGCTACTGTTAATGGAACGACGGAAGAACGTTGAACCGCAAAAGAGGAAACTCATAAATAAGGCATAGTATACAATGGACCATTTTAGTCTGTAGAAGTCATTCGTGATGTTATCCCAATGTTTTAAGATTATATGTTAAAGTTTCATTTTACTATACAATATGTAAAGAAAACCCTGTCCCATCCGTGAAGGTATTGTTAGGTATCGATAACTGATTTTACTAATGCCTACAAAGCCGGGTAAATCTTAAAAAAAAAAAACCCTAAAAAAATGAATATTATTTCGCAAAAAGAGGTAACTTAAAACATGTGCGGTAGGCCATACAGACGCGGGCGAAGAGGGGCAGGGCACGTGGCACGCGGTCGCATTGCTATTCGGTCAGAATTATACCGTCAAAAATAATGTTGTCACTTTTTAAAAATTACCAATTTTTGGGGAAGTTGGAATTAATTCGCGGGAAAAAGAGATTATTTCAAAATTCACTAGTATTGTTACTATGATTATTATGTAAAATTTAATATGTTATTTGGTCATGTGTTTACCTAACCTTTATCATCCTTACGGGTCGGACAGGGTTTTCTTAACATATTGCATAAAGAGCCAAACTGAAAAAAAAAATAAAGCAATTGAAATTGGTTTTAGTCTCGTCACTAAATCTTTATTCATTAACGGGTTCTCTCAGGTCCTCAGTTATGGAGATTATGCTGGCCAAACGTTCTGATGTTCCAGGAACCAAAAATAATGGCGTTACGAATAAAAGTAAAGCGTTGGTTGTTTGTCACCCAATCGTCACAAAATTTTCATTCAGTAACAGTTTCTCTAAGGTCCTCAGATATGGAGATTCAGTTTGGCCCTGCGTTTTCATATCAGGTCGTTTGGCCATAAATAAATGCTTCTAACTTTCGATCATCATCTCAGTGTTAATGCCAGTCGCAACCGTAGCTTTTCAGCTTTCTTTTGGAGTCTGGGGTCCGCTTTACCAGTCTAACTGCTGATTTTGGCTAAACTTCGATATTTTCCGTGAAGCGACTGCCGTCTGTCATTGCAGTTAAACCAATTGTTAGACTTTTGAGGGCTCTAACAACCCGTAACGATCGCCACTAGCTGTTCATATGGCAACCGGGACCAGCGGCTTAATGTGCTTTCCGAGGCACGACCAGACTGCCATTTGGATGGCATCTTTATGTGTCACATAATTGTCACTAAAACCTGGAGTAGCAGAGCTCCCTGTCTCAATGGGCCGAACTTTCTAATATACATACATCATACTTCTAGAACTCCATGGGGCTGTTTTGGGATTTGAAGTGATACAATTATACATACATAAACTTCTGCTTTTTCCCCATGGGGCGTTTACCAATTCTTGTAACTTTAGGAATGTTTAAAATTGCAGTCTATCAAAAATAACTCTAATTTTTTGGCAAGATTTTGACATTAATTGTCGCTGACACGTGAAGGTGACTAGGTTTTGAAAAATTTTAAATTTCGTTTGTATGAACGTAAATAATGCATAATTAATTAATAAATCATAAAGTCGTGGTGGCCTAGTGGTTAAAACACCAGCCTTTCAAGTATGAGTGCGCGGGTTCGATTCCAGGTCAGGCAAGTACCAATGTAAATTTTCTAAAGTTATATGTACCTACTTTCTAAGTATATCTTGGACACTAATGACTGAAGGTGAAGGAAAATATCTTGAGGAAACCTGGACTTGGTAAGTCTGAAATCGCCAACCCTTATTGAGCAAGCGTGGTGCTTCCGCTCAATCCTTCTCTGTATCCAGCAGTGGGACGATTAAAAAGATTGATAATGAAACAACGCAAAACGAGTATCCAAGCGTAGGAGGTGATCTGCAGTGATTTTCTGTAACCATCTCTTTCAGTGAGCCATCGAGTCAACTAATATCAGATTATTGACACTATACAAAGCTTACTTTAAGCTCATTTCACCTAGCTTTCCACACGACTGTAGTTTTTAAAATCTTTGAAGTCCGTAAAAGTAGTTCTACTCTCAGCTCTTGTGAGCAATATCGTGTGCCGATACTATACAGTAAGTATAAGTATAAGTTTTCTTTAAATATATAATTATAAAATAGTGCTTGACCGCAATCCCGCCTGATGGTAAGCAGTGATGCTCTCGTTGTTGGCGTGCAAAGCGCGTGAGTTTATTCAGAGATTTTTTGAGTGAATGGGTCACTCAAAAAAACTGAGTGAAAAGGAAGAAAGACGGCAGTTGAGCTAGAGTGCATGGGAGGCTACCGCCTCCTTCTGCGAGACCGTCCTCTTGCAGAAGGAGGCAGCGGAGAGGAGCGGGAAGAGAATGCTCTTGCCGCTCCCATCCGGCGTAGACGGCGGGGCGAAGAAGGCGGTGGACGAACCCCCGTCTCCTTTAGCCCCCGAGTGTGGCCAGCGTGTGTGGGTAGCTCCCGCACGCGCATTGCACTGGTCACCACGTCTGGGGATTATCCGTTCCCGGGTAATCCTCCCTAGGCGCGGAAACCGGCCTAAATTAGGCCGGTAAGCCCTGAGAGTGGCCCGGAGTCAGATCTTCGGGCCGAGCCCGGGTCACTCTCAACGCAGGGCTCGAGGGAACCGAGTGTTTTAGTGGGTATTCCCGGCTCTGGCCGGGCGAGTCCCACACACGCCTGTCGCCTAGCTAGCGGCGGGTACGGTGCGTAACGCATTTTCACTCGTATAAAAAAAGTAATGCAATGTTAAACCCAACAACACGACCAACGATGCTGCGCCTGAAGGAGATTGATCTGGAGACCCTCCACGTCCAAACTCCCGACACAACGACATTTGGCGCATCGTACCCGGCACACATAGCAACACAATTGCCGAGATCCATCCTCCGTACTTGGGGCCCTACAATGATTTATTGAAACCATTACAAAACCGTTGAGAAATAGGGATATCGTTATTTATCCTATATAGCTCCATCTTTGTCTAACGCTGGAACCATGATGGGTTTTAACACGTAATAGCAACCCCTGCTCAGCGTTGCTTTAGCAAAAAATACAATAAACTGGGCCCCGCACAGTTCCATAAAAACATTTAGAAATTGTTGTTTTATTTGTTGCGTTTTTAATACCATCGCAACACAATATAATACAAGATGTAAGTAGTCTTAACATGACTTCGATCAAGCGCGGATCTAGGTTTACAAGAGGGGCAAATGTTTTTATCTGAGCTACATCTGCTTTGAGTGTTTATAAAAATAAGGATGTCACGTGATCAACTTTGAATGTTAACATCTCGGAAACGTGGCTCCTTTTTTACCACCTGGTAGTAAGCAGTGTTGCAATAATTGATGGTAACGCACTAGTTAATTAAGAACCTATTCACACCAGCTTTGAAGACACTTCAATTGTAATTAAAAAGCGTGAGGCGCTTTGTGCCATAATTTTTGTATATTAAGCGCCTCACGCTTTTTTAAAAATTAGTTTTAACTTTTTAGTTTGATATTTTTTAAAAGCATGTTTTTTAGTTTTTTAAACTATATTTATTAAAAATTGAAAAAAGGATAAAACATAGTGGGTCGCAAACCCCGGAAAGAGTCTTCTCGATATTTTTTAAAAGGATGTTTTTTACTTTTTTACTTTTTAGTTACATATTCTTTAAAAAAAAATGAACGAACGTACGTATTGAAAACGGTGGGACATTTTACAGTAATGAGCAGCTTACTCGTAGTCCAAAGAGTTAGAGACGGACAAACAAACAAACAAGCAAGCAAACATACAAGTGAAGCTAATAAAAAGCTTGTATAAATACAATAAACTGGGCTGCACACAGTTTAATAAAGAACTTTTAGAAATTGTTGTTTTATTTGTTGCGTTTTTAATACCATCGCAACACAATATAATACAAGATGTAGTTTTAATATGACTTCAATCAAGCGCGGATCTAGTTTTACAAGATAGGCAATTTTTTTTTATCTGAGCTACACTTGCTTTGAGTTTATATAATAATAAGGATCTCACGTGATCAACTTTGAACGTTTACATCTAGGAAAAGTGACTCCTTTTTTACCCTCTTTAGCACCTGGTAGTAAGCAGTGTTGTAATAGTTGGTGGTAAAGCACTAGTTTATTAAGAACCTATTCAATCTAGTTTTGAAGACACTTCAATTGTAATTAAATGAGAACACTCTTTCCGGGGTTTGACCCATGATTTTTCCTTTTTTCAATTTTTAAAAATAGAACAATAACATTTCAAGTGCCAGCTCGACTCGTACTTGGCTGCTTTTTCAGTAGGTACGTGACGTCGGTAGGTACCTAATCAAGATTTTTTAAATAAAATTATGTATTAAATAAACCTCTTGAGCATACTAATTTAGCAGAACATATAATCTGTTTACGCCTTTAGGAAATTTTAATTATCCCCATTGTAATACTCTTTGAATTATCCTCATGATGTGTACGTATATTTATACTGACTATTCGGAATGTTATGCAGATTTTTGTATAGCGCGGACGTTTTAGCACCATGTTCGCTAAATGCATAATATTTTGTGTGAGCCTTAGTTTACAGCATCAGTTGATTTCCACGTCAGACTCTTGTCAAGAAAAGATTACATGCCAGGAATGCATCAGCGATCCCAATATCTGTGTGTGGTGTGCCGAGGTAAACGTTTTTTTTTTTTTTCATAACAATTCATAGTTATGGCAAACAATAATTTACTTTTGCTTTTTACCTGTACATCTCAGGTTTTGTACTTGTATGCACGAGTAATTTTGAAACCTAACTATTATTATGGCGCACTAAATTTTCAACTTTCGGCAAGGAGGCGAAGATTGAGAATCCAATAGAAACATCGCAGCGCGTTAAAAAATCACACCATTGGATTTAGAACTCTCTGTGTTGAGCAGAGAGCCAGGCTATCCCATGTGGTACCGTGCTTAGAGTACCAACCAATATCCTCCCGTGAGTGTCGTCATAAGCGACTTAGGGAACTCTCACCAGGGAAGCGGACAGCAGTGCTTTTCCTGTGGAATATCGAATTACTGCAATCCCAAACCCGCCTGCTAAGACTGGGGATTATGGCAAACTGTGGAAAGCCTTGGGGTAGACCTCTGTCCAGCAATGGACCTCTATAGGCTAAAGAAGAAGAAGTGTCGAGCAGTATGTTGAAAAACCATTGCACCAATATTAATCTCCCGTGCAAACGAAAGTTGAGAGACGAATAAAGGAAACCGGATTATACTTATGCAGCAGTATCCTCACTGAACAAAAAAGTGTGGTGTTTATTGGAAAGTGAATATGCATCAGATTCGGGCAGGGTATAAATTGAAAAACTGTTGGTTCCCTGAGGGCAAGTTCATCATCATCAACCTTTTATCGTCCCACGGCTGGGCACAGGTCTCCTCTCATACAGAGAAGGATTGAGCGTAATCACCACCACCGTCCACCACCACCAAAGTCCAGGTTTCCTCAAGATATTTTCCTTCACCTTCAGTCATTGGTGTCCAAGATATACTTAAATAACACTTAATTGATACTGAAGTTAAATGTTGATAATTAATTAAGGAATTTAATTATATTTTCAGAATAACTTCAATGGTACGGCAAGGTGCATGCCCCAGAAATCTATTGAAGACAGCTGGTGTCCAAAATCACTACAGAACCCACAAAATGTGCGCCTTCCATCGGAAAATGAAGATTTTAGCAGCGTTTCGGAGCATATCATTCAAATAAAGCCTCAACGATACAAATTGAAATTACGGCGAGGAATGCCGGAAACTTTTAACTTTTCTTTCAAGGGTGCTCAAGATTATCCAGTAGATTTATATTTTCTCCTAGATGCATCTAAAACCATGGAAAATATCAAAAATATGACTGCCGAACAAGGACAGAAAATTTATTTGGCCATCAAAGAAATGACTAGTAACGTACATTTAGGATTCGGTACATTTATAGACAAACGCATGTTACCAATTATGAGCAAGTGAGCAAAAGTTTTACGGAATATTATTTTTTGCTTTGGTGATTATACATTTTTCTACTGATACTTGTACATTTTCTCTTTTAGTACTGACGATCCCGAATTAACGTACTCATTCAGACACCGTTTGAAATTGGTTGATGACTTTAAGCTTTTTGAAGACGAGGTATCAAAATCGTCCAGCGGAGTCAGCCGTGATACGCAGGAAGGAGGCTTGGACGCTCTTGCTCAAGTTTTGGTCTGCAATGATATTATAGGATGGAGAAACGAGTCCAGAAAAATTGTAGTATTCTTAACTGATGGGACGTACCATGCTGCCGGTGACGGAAAATCTGCAGGATTATTTGAACCCTACGACGGTAAATGCTATACTGAAAATAACACCTATACCAAAGAGCTAGAAATGGACTACCCATCAGTCGCCATGATAAACAAGCTAGCGGCTGAACGCGACATTATAATTATCTTCCTAGTCGACTCTCGAGTTTATACGATCTACGACGAACTTAAAAAAGTCGTCAGCGGTTCTCACGTTGCGAAATTTTTCCGAAAAATAGAAATGAAGAACGATGCGATAGTAACTATCCTAAAAGATATTTATGAGGTAAGTGAAATTCCATGACATGTCAATTTCATATGAATATTAAGTAGTGATGGCCGCGACTTCATGTTGTAGGTCGTGGGTTCGAACCTCGTCTGGCGCTTTACTTTGTGTAAATATTTAATCACCACTGCTCTCAAAACGGCAAAACTTCGAAGACATGTCACGTCTACCAACCCGCACTGGGTCTGCGTGGTAGATTACGACCCACTTCCTCTCACAGAGAGGAGGCCTATATCCCAGGAGTGGGAACATTATAGGCTGATTATACTACTATATTAGTTACATCCCTTCGAAAATATTTGATCAAATTCTGTGGGAATCACAATCCGTTTAATACAGATCTTCATTACAGAACATTTCCAAGAAAATCAAACTCATAACAAAGGTAAAGTTAGGAAATAAGAAACATTTAAAAATTTCCTTTGATCCTGATTGCACCACTAACAACGATGACCCCATTTGCGACGTAGAGAATGGTAAAGAACTACATTTAACAGGGAAGGTACAATATGATTCTTCAGAAAGAGCTGTTGTAGATATAATAGTGGAAGGCATCGGGGAGAAGCTTACACTTGACATTGATGCTATTAAAAATTGTGATTGCGAACGCAATGTCGAGCTAAATTCTACATTTTGTTATGGAGACAAGAGGTTGTGCGGAATTTGTAGTTGCAGTGAGAATCGGTGAGTAGGTAATTCGCTTTTAATTAAGTTTCAAGAAGAGATAATACTATTGGCAAAAACATCGCTTAAAATATAGCAACTGATCAATAATAATTCTTTTCCATAGATACGGTGACAATTGCCGTTGCGTCAAAAGTGGGAAGAACGGTTTAATGGACAGTTCAACATGCATAGCTAAAGGCAGCACCGACATTTGCAGTGGACATGGAACCTGTATTTGCGGCACTTGTCAATGTCGAGAGAGGTAAGAACATTTTCACTGATAGATGTCCATGACTAATTTGATGATTCTGACCAATTATGCACAGCAAAAAAGTTAGGGTGTAAAAATTCCGATCATGAAGCAGTCATGCTTGCACCTAAAACATTATAGATTCCTGTCTGAATTAAAAGTTTTCTATCTTCTTATATTCTATGCTGGGAGAATTTAAAGTTAAGTTATAATACGTAGACATTTCAGGCTTGTATTCGTAAAATAGTTCAAGAACTACAATATCTTCCCGGAAAGTTCCGGAAGATAAATATGGTAAAATTAATTGGAGGGAAGTACAAGTAACTCTCATACTACACTTGTGATAGTATAGTGTAAGTACAGTTGTACATACGTAAAAACTTATGCAGCCGTACATTGTACTTTACTATTGTAACCTTACCTCTGTAATGAGGCAACGGTTACTACTTTACCAGACCGGAACTAAACAGCAAAATCAGAAGAATATTCTCTTCGTACCTTTCGCTGAAATTTTTTAAATTCTGAATGCCTTATCAAATCTCCTTCTTCAGGTACAAGGGTAAATTTTGCCAGTGCAACAAAGACAGCTGTCCCCGTAGCACTTGGAGTTCACCAGAGAGCGTATGTGGTGGCCCGAAGAACGGTGAATGTGATTGTGGTGCAAAATGCAAATGTTTCGCTGATTGGTCCGGCGACGCTTGCGACTGTTATAAACCAAACAAGGATTGCAGAGTAGATAATAGCAGTAGTGTGAGTATTCCATACGGATCCTACTTTTCGGGGGAGCTAAACTGATGATGATGATGTTCCCGACCGATTTCGGCCACGGCGACCACTTCGACTCGTAGCCGATGATTTGGCACTCCTGCGCCCGAAGATGGCTTATGTAGCCTATCTTGGCGGCGAAACTTCTTGCACACTGAGGACACTTAAGCACGCCGTCGACGTAGTTGTATGTGATGGCAGCAGGTGGGCGGGCCTTTAATTGGTCGCGTTTGGCATCGAAGTCAGCTTTGCGCTGCTCCTCAAACTCGCGTTCTTGTCCGTACACCATTCTGCGCCATTCTGACCGTTTTGCTGCCAAACGCTCCCATTCAGAGGGTTCTATATTGCATCTCTTCATGTGTCGTTTTAAAACATCCTTGAACCGGAGGAGTTGTCCGCCATGCTTTCGCTTGCCCTCCTCCAGCTCAGAGAAGAAGATGCGCTTCGCCACTCTTTCGTCCGCCATACGTGATACGTGCCCGCACCACCGAAGCTGTCGACGCATTAAATAAGCCTCAATGCCACCAACATTGGCTCGTCGCAGGACTTCGGTATTTCGCACTCTGTCAGACCATTTGATCTTCATAATGGATCGGAGACATTTAAGGTGAAAACGATCTAGAGTACGTATGAGGTGGCAGTACACACACCATGTCTCAGCGGAATATAGAAGGTTTGGCAGCACAATTGCCATATATACGGATATTTTCATGGCTAGCTTAAGGTCATGTGAGCAGAAGACCTTGGAACACAACTTGCCAAATTCTGCAGCTGCAGCTAAACTAACGGTTATTAGACCTTACTGTAGATCCCTCTACAACCTTTGATGAGTAGACTTATGCGGCATACCTACAGCGCCCTCCCCGTCCAGTTTAATTTAAGTTTTTTGCCACTGAAGCGCCTCCGACATGGTCGCAGAAGCGGTTGCTGATTGCTTTCAGGCTACGATGCGAAAAAGTTTTAATACTTCTATATATTGCATAACATAGACTTCAATGTTAAATAAGCAAATAAACCTCCCTCTGCACATGTTTTACAAATATGTAGGTATCACTCTGACTTCTGTGTTAACTTAAGAATAATCTTACAGATTTGCAATGGCCGTGGACAATGCGTGTGTGGAGTATGCATTTGTGATCCAATTGCAGAATGGGATGCCCGTAACAGCCAGACCAATAAATGCCAAATAAGCCCCTGTACGGACTGCCACGAAAGGCAATGCGGAAAGCTGAAAAGCTGCGCTAAATGTCAACGAGCTGGTATCGAGGACTGCAAGTCCTGCAATGAACATATGATGGTAAAAGTAGTTGAGTTCTTAACGGAGGAGCACAAGAATAGTAGTTTATGGAATTTATGCAGTAATGTGAAGGTGGAAATCGGCTGCCAGACGAGCTTTGTGTACCGATACAATGACACTTATGATAGTGTGGAGCTAATAGTGGCGAAAGATAAGGATTGTGCTCCAAGTTATATCTGTGAGTATATTCAGTTGGTTTCACCCAAACTTCCTTTGTCTGTAGTAGTAAGTGTTCCTCTAATTTCCCAAGTGCGAGAAAATTATATTGAGTTCAATTAATAGTAAATCTAGCCACTACATGTGACGTAAACTACTGGCTAAATCTAGGAATATAAGCTAAATGAAGAAACATAAAAATTAAGCTAATAACGCTTTTCCTTTTTTATGTTTTTCATTAAGCTTACATCCATATTTACTTATTTAATTAAGGTTCACCAACTTGTTACAGACTTTATAAATGTTTAAATCATATTCTGGCTAGACTGGATACAAAATAGAATTAATACTAATAGGGATTAGTTATTCCTACTTTTAGCCGTACAGAAAAATCACAAAGTAAACTAAATAATAAACCAAAGCTTACTGAACCTTCTTTCGTAATAATATTATGAATTCGAAACGCATCCTTGTATATTACGGGTTGGACTAGTAGAGCTGGTACATCGGGTATGTTGCGTGGGTAACAAATGTCTTACCATAGCGCCTCCGCCGGGCCGGAGCAAGCGGGGTAGACCAAAGAAATGCTGGCTTGTAAGAGATGAAATACGTGCCAACAATCTCTACCACAGGATGATAAACATCGCGCGAAATGGACGATAATGAGCAGGAAAGTGAACCCCTGGCTCCAACGCGATAGCGGAATGAATGAAACCGGGATAAACGCTAAGATGATGATGATGATGATTATGAATGCGAAAGTTTGGATGGAATAGGATGAAATGAAATGAACACATAGAACACCTTTAGCTTCCCACGGGAATGTAAACCTCGAGAAACAGCTAGTTATACCTATATAAATATACCAATAAGAAAAATTACATTTTCTTTTTCCAGTATTCGGCAGTATATTTCTCGTGACACTCCTTGTGGTCGGTGCCGGCACACTGATTGCCTGGAAGCTGCTGACTGATGCACGGGATCGCAATGAGTACCTCAAATTCACACAGCAGAGCAAGGAGGGTTCTTTAGGTCCTAGTCACAACCCACTGTACGAAACACCAACTACTACATTTAATAACCCCGCATTCCGAAAGAGGTCTGTTGATATACGATAAAATTGTATTCTATACTTTATTGAAACGGTATTTACTTATATTATATACACATTTGATGTATGGATATTTTGTCTTCTTATTGTTTAACGACCGACCCCAGTTCAGTTCAGTTTCAGTTTTTAGATTTGATCTCATCAATAAATTGCCAGTCTTATCCAGTGCTGTTAATGCTGATCCTAATCATCTCTATGACAATTTTTTTAATATATACTGTAAGCTATTTGATTCCACCTTTGTTCCCAAGACTATCTCTGTTAATAGTAAAGCATCTTTCTCTGATTGGGCTACCATCGGTATTCATAAAAGTAGAACTCGGCTTTATGAATTGTACAATGAGAGGATTTATATTAACACTGTTGAATTCAATTTATATGTTAGAAAATATTCAAAATTATTCAAACAAGTTTGTTATATGGCCAAGTCACGTTACTTGAGTTCAAAGATAAAGAACAGTGGCAATGTAATTAAAACGACTTGGAAAATTATTAATAGTGAAACGGGAAGGTCCAGTGATAGAAATACTGACTATAGCCTGTCTATTAATGACAACATAATTAAATCAGACTCGCAAGTCTCTGAGGCATTTGAAAATTTCTTTTCGGATATTCCTGTTTCAACTACTAAATCCCTAAACTCATCACCTTCTGTTGCGGAGTCTTTGCTTAAAGAAAATGTTAATGTTTGTGATTCGGAGTTTCATTTTGAACATGTTATCAGTAGAGATATAATTAAAATCTTTCACACTCTGAATGTAAAAAAGACTGCTGACCTATGGGGTCATTCGGTGGAAGTTGCTAAGTCTATTATTGATATTGTGGCACCCACTCTAGCTGTTATCTTTAATGCTTGTATTGACTGTGGAGAGTTTCCTGATCTCATGAAAAATAGTAAAATAATACCTTTGTTTAAATCTGGTAGTACATCAGACCCCACAAATTATAGACCTATTTCTGTACTACCTACCTTTAGTAAAATTTTTGAGAAATTAATTTTAAACCAAATGCTAAATTTTTTTAATAAACATAAATTATTACATAGCAAACAGTTCGGTTTTACAAGGGGTCGTTCAACTACTGATGCCGGTGTTGAACTTCTAGGTCATATATATAATGCATGGGAGGATAAATGCGATGCCTTGGGCATCTTTTGTGATTTGTCCAAGGCATTCGATTGCGTTCTTCACGATACGTTAATCAGGAAACTCCGCCACTACGGGATCCGGAACTCTGCACTGGATCTTATTACATCTTACTTGAGTGGTAGGATTCAAAGCGTTGACGTTAATGGAAAAAGATCTTCTGGATCTTTAGTAACAATGGGAGTCCCACAGGGGTCAATTCTTGGTCCTTTTTTGTTTCTTATTTACATCAATGACCTGCCGTACCTAATAAAGGATAACCACGATATAGTGTTGTTTGCAGATGACACTTCACTTTTATTTAAACTGAAACGTCAGCAGCAGGTTACTGATGATGTAAATAGCGCGATCTCCAAAGTAGTCCATTGGTTTAATGTTAATAATTTACTCTTAAACGAGAAAAAAACCAAATGCATTAAGTTTACTCTACCTAACGTGAGGCAGGTGGAAACTAAAGTGTTGATAAAGGGCGAAGAATTGAAATCTGACGACAGCACAGTATTCTTGGGTATAACTCTGGATGCTAAGCTTCAATGGGGTTCACATATAGAAAAATTGTCAAAAAAGCTAAGTTCTGCTGCATACGCAGTTAGAACAATTCGTAATTTGACTGATGTTGAGACGGCCCGTTTAGTGTACTTTGGCTATTTCCACAGCGTAATGTCGTACGGCATTCTGTTGTGGGGAAATGCCGCCGATATTCAAACAATATTTGTTTTGCAGAAACGAGCTGTTCGTGCAATTTATAATTTAAGTCCGAGACACTCTCTCAGAGAAAAATTTAAAGAGATTAATGTACTGACCGTGCCGTCTCAATATATTTATGAAAATCTTTTGTATGCTTATAAAAATATAAAATTGTTTAAAAAATACAGTGATGTCCATGATATAAATACTAGGAACAGGCACAAATTTATTGTACCTACAACAAGGCTCAAGAAAATAGGTGGCTCTTTCAGATGCCAATGTATACATTTTTACAATGGACTTCCAGAGGTGGTTCAAGATCTGAGCCTGAATAAATTCAAATCCTTCATTAAACGTAAGTTGTGTCAGAAAGCATTTTATAGTGTGAAGGATTATATTGAGGACAAAAAGGCTTGGGCTTGAGCTGCGTCCGATTTCTATACAATGATTGTTCTTTGATTTTTCCTCTTGTAGTTTTAATATGTAATTGTTTATGTTATTTAGTCAAAACCTGTATTACACACTATGTAGCCAAGCATATTGTACGTTACGGAATTGTATCGCTGACAGAGGTGTTCGGCACTTGTGCAGCTGCAGCTGCACAGGAGTTAAACTTTCCACAGATTCGGGAACACTGTTGGAGCTGCTGAACCTTGGACAAAACTATCTTAGCATTGTGTAGATTCAATTTCTTAGTATTGTATAATTGCATGGCAAACGTGTGAGCACAATGTACGAATGTGCTGTAAGGCATTTATTTGTTGGGTTAGTCTTTTTATTGACTTAATTGTGCTCTGGCTGTTGAGAGTATGTCATGCTCACTCAAATGTCTCGCTGATGGTGGCGTGTGTTTTGGGTCATTGGGTTCCCTTCGATATGGTTGAGCTGAATGATGCTGATCCATACGTCATGTTCGTGAACGGACGCCGTCGGAGGGGACTGGTCATCTCTTAGCTGCCACGGCGTATTTTAATTTCTGAATTGATTTTTGTATGTTTTCCATAATGGACGCTCTCAGCGTACAATATATTTCTGCATCGTTCTCACGCGGTTGATTTCAACATGAATGATGTAATCAAATATTTGTAGCAATAGCTTAAAAATTTAAAAGAGTGTCCATGGAGTTTCTTGCCCGTTCTTCTCCATAGGTACCTACTCTTTGGAATGGGCGACTAGCTTCATCTTATTGACTGACCGACCTTCTGACAATTCAAAAGTGCCTGTAACTGGTTTATTTGAAATAAATGATTTGATTTGATTTGATTTGAATATTCAAACAGAAAACGAATTTTAGCAAGCAAATAAATAATTTGGTTTTGTTTTCATTTTGGCAATCACTGTCCAAATAACTCATCACAATTCAAAAGGTTACAGGCCTTTGATTCATCGATTGGCCCGCTTCATGGTTGTAAGAACTCACAACCAATGAAAGCGCCAAACGCGCTCGATATCGACGATCGAGTCTCGTAATGAAAACTCATACTAGGCATACAGAATTTCGAATTGGCATAAATTGTCTGTAATTATGAAAAATGGAACCACTCGAAAAAAAATATTATTTATTTATTTATTATTGTCACGGGCCTTTTAATTACCCGACTATGGCAAAGCAAAAGGAGGGTTATGATTTTGACATGCTATGTATGTATGTATGTATGTATGTATGTTCATCTGTTCCCTCGTAACTTCTAAACTACTTATCAGAATTCGACAAATAATATATCATTAGAAGCGTCTTAATTGTCCGCTGGTTATAGGCTTTATAGAGTTCCACAAAATCTAATGTGGCGCCCTCTAGCGGACAAAACATAGGGAGTAAAAAAATAGGGAGTAAAAGGCGTAGTCACACGTTACATATACCTACCTACCGTAGCACTTTGATAACGTGTGACTGCGGTTTTCCAAACATGAAAATTTATCTCTACATAGTGAATATTGCATACTTCAGAATAGTATTGTATGACATTACTACTGAGTCCATTTACTTGCAACTACATTAGCAACTTTGTTCAGTTCAGTATTCTGAAAATCTTGTTTTATACTTTTTCAGCGTCGTTTTTTGTCGTAGTTGGGTTTTAGTTTTTAACTTTTTTTTATTTGTACTATTTTGGTGTTAAAGTGTATTTGTGGCGCATATTATTAACAAAAGTTAAACTGATGAACTAAAAACTAGGTACTTGACATATTACATCTACACGCACATATAACAACATAAGCCCGAAGGCATATTGTGCAGAGGCCTTTTTATGGGAGATTTAGCCAGATATCAAACTGTTTCCGCCTTCACCGCGTGGAGTTCTCCCAGCTTATGTTGTTTTCATTAGTGCATTACATATTCTACACTGCTCTACATTGCATAAAGCGATTCACAGTTCCCGTGACCCGCGCTTTACTCTTATCGCTCATATTTAACATCATTAAAGCATTCTTGTAATTATGTACAAGCATAAAGCATGAAGCTCTTTCACGTGATACCAAACACGGTATATTTATTTTAATTTTATATTAACATAGAACTTTTTGTCCGCTAGAGGGCGCAATACTAAATTTGGTGACAAGCTTTAAAGCTCATAACTAACAGAATATCAAGGCCCTTCTAATGGTACTGCAGTGGTCTTATTCTGATAAGTAGTAAAGAAGCTATGAACGAAAAGATGTGAATTATATGCAACCAGCCCATGAATACAGGTAAAGTCACACGCAAATGCTAGCAATATATATATATTCAAAATGTACAAGTAAATCACTTTCAAATGATACCAAACACGGCATATTTATCTTAACTTTATTTTTTTACTCTGTACGTTTTGTTCGCTAGAGGGCGCCACAGTAGATTTTGTGAAACCCCATATAGCCTATAAGCAGCGGACAATTAAGACGCTTCTAATGATATATCATTTGTCGAATTCTGATAAGTAGTTTAGAAGTTACGAGGGAACAGATGAACATACATACATACATACATACATAGCCTGTCAAAATCATAACCCTCCTTTTGCTTTGCCGTAGTCGGGTAAAAAGAAGAAGATGCGGCAACAGCTAGCCGAGCGTGGCCCTACTAAACTAAGTACAGTGTCCTTGGTTTTCTTCAGTCTGCGTCGATACTGCGACTTGACTAGCTGCCCTACTTGGTGAAATCGAAATACAATTTATCAATAATTAACCCTAAAAATGCACAATTGTCCCTTTATTCAGTGCACAAATCGTTCAAGGCGTAAAAAACAAATCACGTTCTCAAGGAATCACATTTCGTAAGTACCAAAATAATATTTTTAAAGAAAATATTCTTGAGGCAGCTAAAATATAATTTAATAAAAATAGTAATTTAATAAGACACTATTTTTTTTACAATATTGAGTGTAGGCAAACCGTTTGTTTTATTTTATTTAATAAGAGTGTTTTAAAATAATTATGTTATTACATAATTATTTAAATAATATACAATATGTAAAGAAAACCCTGTCCGACCCATAAGGATAATAAAGGTTGGTTAAACACTTGACCAAATATAATATAAAATTTTACATAATCATCACAGTAACAATAATAATGAATTTTGAAATAATCTTTTTTTCCCGGGTATTAATTCCAATTTCCCCGAAATTTGGTCATTTCTAAAAAACTGACAACACCATTTGTGACGGAGCGAATAGCGATGCGACCACGTGCCGCATGCCCCGCCCCCCTTCACCCGCGCATACATGCGCGGGTGAAGGGGGGCGGGGCTATCGGGTTGTCTACCGCACATGCATTAAGTTACCTCGCTTTTTCGAAATAATATTTATTTTTTTTGGGGGATTTTTTTTTAAGTTTAGCCCAGCTTTGTAGGCATTATTAGAATCAGTTAACGATACCTAACAATACCTTCACGGATCGGACAGGGTTTTCTTTACATATTGTATATAGTTATAAAAAATATAAATAAAAATTCATTTACAGCTTCCCTCACGATGAAATTTGGAAGCAACAATGGCTTAAGGTTGTTCGAAATCAGAAGCGCGAACATGACCGCCTTCAGAACATCTATAATATGTTTATCTGTATATTACTATACAACGTTATTTTTTGTATATGCGAATTCAGTATTCCAGTATTTTTAAGTAAAGGATCTATGTATAACATTTCAAAAACATATCATGAAAAACCACAAAGTTATGAGCCTGTTGTCTTACCTGGTTGTCCCAACAAAATATGGTCAACGCACCGTTCGCCCGCCCGCGCCTGCTGCGACGCGGCACGGGGAGGGCCCTATCTCACGCACCTAGTACTATAATTTAACGTCAGCAGAGTTGTGCGCTCGGTAACCATACTGCAACAATTTCTAAATGTTTTTGGGAAAAAATATAGGTGACATGGTGTAAAAATGATTGGAATCGATTCAGTCGCACATTCTAAACAAATTATATTCAGGTTTCATCGTCGAATCAAACAAATAGCTTTCAACATGTTATAGGATAATAGGTCACATATTTTGGTTTTTGAAGTGAAACGCATGCTGCAGTTGGGGAGCGAACGGGACACGGGGTACGGGGTGTTCGGGTTAGGCGAACGGGAGTTGAGAGGGGAATATAAGAAAGAGAAAGCAATGCGCGCACACCTTTTTTTTCTCTCTTACTCTCATAGCCAATTTATTATGGTAATAATTAATAATAATTATATGGTAATTTGTTATGGTAAAGCGAACCCCAGACTCCAAAAGCTGAAAAGCCTTCGGATGCGACTGAGATTAACACTGGGATGATGACTCTCATAGCCAATTTACTTTCTGCAGAACATATTATTAACACAGAACTGATAAAAAAACATTACAATGGAAATAGTTCGGAATTTGTATTAGAACGCGTGTAGCCGCTTGTCTCGAGTAACTTCACTGTATAGCCCAGTCATTTTAGGGGTTTCACCTCGGAATGAAAGATAATAATCTGTCAATTGGTCCTGTAAAAAAACCTTTGTTTAGTCGTTCTAAATGTTGTCTCAAAGTCACAAATGATATTTATTTATTTATTTATTTATTTATTTATTTAATCCTTTATCTGTTAACATTACAGGTAAGACCCAATGCGATAACAAGGTATTTAAAACATTACAAATCTACTTATATCTAGAGAAACCATACATCATAATAAACTAAATACTTATTAGCTTACACAAATAAAATAAAATAATAATAACTGAAATAGCAATGCTCCTAAAAATCCTTATAATAAAGTAATTTTTAATTATAATAAAATAAAAAAAAATAAGATTTATCTATCTCGAAAACACAAATTATGTAACAAAATCCTTGTGAATTCACTCGGCTGACATGTAAAAATGTCTATTAGCTCGTGCACAACATTAATATCACGAATAGCTTGCGTGACCGCGGCTTTGGCCAATAAATTAGTCCTAGCCACAGGCACCGCCAACAGAGGCTGACGCCGCCGCCTCCCTACATAGTTGTCAGGTACCCAGAAACTAATTGTTTTTAGTACATCAGGGTTATGTACCAGTCCCCGAATCAATTTTACCAAATAAGTGGCCAGAGCAAATTCTCGACGCACCTTCAGTTGGTTGTACCCGACCATGCCCAAGACGAATAGAGAAGGGTACATCAACGGATACAACGGGTACACACCATACAACTTATAGTACAAGTGACGTGTGAATTTATTCTGCACGCGTTCTAGCATCAGTGAATATTTACTCTCATGAGGCGCCCATATGATTGCACTGTGCTCCAAATGACTTCTGACTAATGCATCATATAGGGCTCGGACTGCAGAGATATTTGTGAAATCACGTGTTTGTCTCAATAAGAATCCTAGATTTCTATACGCTTTCTTACAAATTTTAATTATGTGCTCACGGAACAATAGGTCGGGGGACATGTAAACACCTAAATCGCGGACCTGTGTGACTCGTTGCAATGGTGTATTTTCGAGCATGTACTCATGAAGCAGAGGTGAACGCGCGCGAGTAAAACTTATTATTGAGCATTTTGACACATTGAAATACAACTTATTTTCATGACTCCATTGAACTATCCTATCAATGTCATCCTGCAAGCACTTGCAGTCTGTTTCATTCTTAATTTCAAGCAGCAACTTGAGGTCATCTGCAAACAACAAACAAGAGCCATGTTTGACGACTTCCGGTAAATTATTTATCATAATTAAAAATTCCAGAGGCCCCAAATTGCTGCCCTGACTCACTCCGGATCTGGTGTAATATGAATTAGATTCCCAACCATTGTAGTCGACATACTGCTGCCTCTGTTTCATGTAACTAGCAAAAAACTGTACTAATTGTGGCTTGCACCCAACCTCGGTCAGCTTCCTTAATAAGATATCGTTATCCACAGTGTCAAATGCTTTTCTAAAATCAAGATAAACCGCGTCAACCTGCACTCCAGCATCCACCGCTGGCACCACCCTCGTCATAAAGCTAAGGAGGTTGGTGGCTGTGCTTCGACCCGGTCTAAATCCGTGTTGTGCGTCCGACAGTTGTCCGTGTATCTGTGCCTGTAAGCAGCGCTGCAACGCTGACTCAAACACTTTAGCCGGAGTCGACAACACGGCCACTGGTCTATACCCATCAATGTTAGATCCTGCCTTACCTTTGGGTACTGGAATGACTCTGGTGATTTTCCAGCGGGTCGGAAAAGTGGCTGAGTTCAGGCTTGTGTTAAATATATAACGCAATGGTTCCGCCAGTACTCTACTACAGTCTTTAACAAGAAAAGCTGGTATACCATCCGGACCCGCCGATCGCTTGGCCTTTAAGCGTACAAGGGCAATGCGTACGTCCTCGACAGTAAGCTGCTCGATCTCCACTTCTGTACAGTTCCCCATCATCGCCGATGCTGACGCCTCTTGTGGATTCAGTCGTGGCGGTTCAGTACTATATACGGACTCAAAAAAGGCAGCAAACTGGTGAGCACATTCGCTGTCAGATAGATACTTACCGTCTTTTACAATGGCATGTCTACCCATCGCACCTCGCTGTGATCTTATAAACTGCCAAAACGACTTTGGGTCCTTAGCAAATTGACATTGCATTTTTGTTTTGTGTTGTAAGTAAGCAGTGTTAATTAATTTCTTAATATGGGATCTGAATTCTGAAAAATTAGAGTAATCCATGCTACTTTTGTTTTGTTTATACCTTTTGTGAAGTACCGCTTTTGTTTTTAACCCGCTTATTATCTCAGTCGTATACCACACCGGATAAACAAATTTTGATTTTCTACAATGTTTCCTTAGAGGGACACTTTCGTCTAATATACTATAAATTTTATTATAAAAAAAGTCTAAGATATCTTCTAAATCTGTCATATCATACATTGCACTCCAGTCAGTCGACCCCAACATTGAATATAACAACTCATAATCCGCTTTATAAAAATTGTATTGTGACCTATTGTAGCGTGTATTTGAAAACGACGCGAGTGTGTTAGCGCTAACTGTGGTGCAAGGAGTGGCGGCGGCGTCACCAACCGCGGGCGGCACCACGTCGCCCGGAGTCGGCGGCGACCGCGGCGCGCGGCCGCTTATCTCGATCTCGACTGCCAGCGCCGGGTGGTACACGTCCACGGGCAGCATGCCCTCGTCCGCAGCAGACACCGACACGCTCGCGCTCGCGCTCAGCACAAGATCCAACTGTCTGTTGTTGCAGTTTGGAACCGTATTACACTGAGTGAATTCACAAAATGAGATAAAATATTCAAAATAATGAACAATGTTGTTATTGCACGAATACAAATTAAAGTCTCCCACTATTATTAAATTATTTTTGAACTTAACACACCATTTTTCTAAAATATCAAACATTAACATATACTCATTTTCATCAGTTAGTGGTGGAATGTAAACAACACAACACGCAAATAAAAAACGATTATTCATATAAACAGCCGTACAAATTAGTTCAAACTCACATCTATTAATGTCAACATCACCTGGCACACGCGCTTGTCGTAGTTCGAACCTCGGTCCAGCCACCACCAGTACACCTCCCTGTTTCCGGCCGTCCGCCCTGTCGCATCTCACTGCCTGGTACCCAGGAAGTAAGAATTCTTCATCTTGAATGGATTCATTTAAACCAGATTCCGCAATAGCGAATAAATCCGACTCCGACGACTCCAATAACGACAAGAACTGTGTAGTTTTAGTGCGGAGACCTCTGACGTTTTGGTATAGAAGGCTAATGCGCCTACTCGGTTTGTAATTTGTCCGATTTGAGTGAGGGACGAAACCAAACCCACTCACTAAATTCTACATTCACCGGCCAAACCTCGGGGTCACAAAGTTTTTCAAAATTACTTACTGTTGCCCCCACTTTGAATGAGGCATAGTCACGGTCAGTCTTAGGTTTAAGTTTTTCAACAAGAACATCATTGTCATCGCCAAGTATCTGTTTAATGTGTTCCTTTAACTGATCCTCCGTTGTGGATTTTTCTAGTCTCCACACATGTAAAAATCTCTTACGTTCTACCGCCTTTAAAGTAGCGATTGAAATATTGCCACCTATTTTCACAGGTTTTCTCTTGTTTTTATTATTTATAACTTCAATCCATTTGTTATCGACGATGTTGTTTACTTTCGCCGCCGCGTCCTTTCGAGCCACCGTCGCGTAACTAGCGGGACACGGCATCGGCAGCGCGGACGCCTGCCCGTTGTTGCTGCTTGTGCTCGGCAATGTTACCGCGTTACCATCACAATAATTCGAAGGCGTGAGTGTTGGTACATTCAAAGACTTTGTAGTATTAGTAACAATGTTACGATTTAAATGCTTTTCTTTAGATAAAATTATCTCAGATTCCAAACGTTTAATTTGCTGTTCATAAGCATTGCATTTCTTGTTCGCATCATTTAATTCCTGTCTAAGGTTACTATTTTCACTGGCCAGGACCGCCACAGTAGTTTTAATTTCCTGTAGAATGTTCAGTTCAAAAGCACTAAGTTTTGCCATGATTACGCTACTCACTTTATCTACCAATTCATCCGATGTTAACTGGACACTATCCTGGAGAGACTGATTCTGCTCCATTATATCTATTAGGGAACAGGCGGCAGCACTGGCTCCGCGTACCGGTGTATCATCGGTTACTCGAATACGCTGGGTTACATTAGCGCACGATTGACATTTAAAGGACCGCTTTAATTGCACTTGGCATTCTCTAAATGCGGCCGTAGTAATATTGACACATTTATAGTGATAACCAGATTTACATCCAACACATTTAATTAAGTCCACTGCATCAGTTTTTCTATTACAAGCTACACAATTCATTGTAAAATCCAAAAAAATGAACGTCAATAAAATATTCGAAACACAACACTTATAGTTCAGTTTTAGTTTTTCAGGGTAAATGAGCGTCGAGAAAACGATAAGACAGCTAATTTTAAGCGTTACTAACACTTTAACACCATTTTCAACATTTTTTATATAGTGACCGCGTCTTAAAATATTGAACGTCAGGTCATAAAAATTGGTTTTAAGCGAATATCTCGCTTTCTATTGCTTAAATGATATTTTCACCCATAATGAAAGTTGTAGAGTATAAAATTCTCTATAACTTTTGTTTTAACTATTTTTTCATACGATCAACCGTTTTTGAGGTACAGTTTCTGAACAGGTTGTGTTGTTGTGTCGGGTGTTTAGTCGTGGAGGGTCCCCATATCAATCTCCCTCTGGCGCAGCATTATCATTACATCCGGAGTCGTTTATTATACGGACCTTGTAGAAACTAGAACCAATTTCCCTGCGTTCAGGCGCTTTTGCCATACCTATTATTGGAATCAATTGTAACAGCACATTGAGCACATACCTACTTAGGACCCATTAACTTAATCAAATTTTATTCCGTGGTGCTTGGCAAACTGGGCTTCTCCCAGTTGCAATAATGTCCCTTTGTGCCGATTGGCCTAGTTCTGTTCTGTCTCCTGCTTGTTATGGAGGGAAGTGGAAAAAATATCTTTTTTCTTACTCCTCCGCTATTCTTTTCTGATTAATTTCGTTGCGGGACCCAAAACAGTTGAGTCGTTTCTCCGGGACTCGTCGAGCTTCATTGTTCGGCGTTTTTCTGATGGTCTCCACTGTTGATTCTGGCTTTCAGGGGTTGCAGTGGGTGGGAAATGTGTGGCGGGTTTTGTACCCTTAATCCCATTTAATTGACAATATGCCGGGGTAATTTGGTTTGAACCCTGCACCACAACTTATAAGATAAAAACCAGCTTGGTCTGAGTCGAACTTACGCACGAAGTATTTCGGTAAAAAAAAATACGTCTGTTATATGGAAGTCAGCCTTAAATGTTTATTTTATTCTGATTTTAGTGTTTGTCGAGGAAAAAATTTAATAGAAAACTCACAAAACCTATAGACCTTTCATGGAAAAAAAAATGTGTTATGAATTAATGCAAAGAGAACCTAAATTGAATGCAAGGAAAGTCTAAAATTAATACATAGGTAGATAGATAATTTTCAGGGGCACTGTGCTCAAGAATTTGGCTTCGCTGCTTCCGTTTGAGAATTTAATTCCCTCCAATGTATTCCTGATGTAATGCTTTCTATAGTATGATCATAATTGTTCTGGGTCTAAGTGGTTTCTGGATGTGAGCAACAGTTATTCGCGTCGTTAAAATAATATGAAAAAAGTACTTATGATAACACAAAGTGCACTATGCTAGTAGTTAGCGGTGCGATTCTGTAACCATTAATTCAAAGTTAAAACTTAGGTAAAGTGAGCTGTCATTGCAAATAATGCTAGAGATTGACACTATTGATTGATTGCTTCATGACGCTAATTGCTACATGGACCGGTCCATAATAGGTTGATGTAGTATTATTGAAACCGTGTCGACGTATCGATTGAGTGTGTCTCAATACAATATGCTAATACATTGCTGTTCGAAAAATCTGTTTGCTCACCGAACCCGTAAGTTTTATATAACTTTTTTGCAACTGTATATACAAAAACAACAAAAGGAGTCAAATATTTTTACATCAGTGGGTTTGAAGGCCCTAAACAGCGCCGGATGGATTCCTCGGGTTGGAGGCGGCGGGGTAACCCAGCAAACCTCCTTCCCTGAACCACCCACAGCCTCTGTTTCCGTGGACGACAGAGACTATTTATACATGCCCCTGTCATCAGGCCTCCCCCCTTCGCGTCATCACGAGACGAATGTCCCGAACAATAGACGGGATCCACACGATAAGTCCCTCGCCTAGACAAACCGTGCTTCACAGGGGTTGAGTAGCTCTGCCCGGATACTACCTAACTGCGTAGAAAAGGAGTCCCCATTTGAAAGCCATCGAACCTGTACGTGTACAACACGCAAGGGGAATATTGAGAGCGCGTTGTAGAATTTTAACATAATATATAATTTTAAAGCTGCAATTTTTTTCTAACTCATCGTGAATTTTCAATATAAAATGTTACTTAATTTTAAAACTAATTTCTGTCATAAATATCAGTTGTTTTATATAAGTTATTAGCATAATACGGACGTAAATGTTTCAGGATCGACAGTATCGCCATCTAGTATCGGTATGAGACATTACTTGTGGTTTTTTTGTGTGTACAATAAATAATGCATTATTATTTATATTATTTATAATATATAAAGCTGAAGAGTTTGTTTGTTTGTTTGAACGCGCTAATCTCAGGAACTACAGGTCCTATTTGAAAAATTCTTTTTGCGTTGGGTACCCCATTAATCCAGGAAGGCTTTAAGCTATATAACATCACGCTGCGATCAGTAGGAGCGGGGCATTTAAAAAAAAACCGGTTGAAACCGCGTGGCGCAGCTAGTGTTGTCATATTTTGCTTCGTAACATTCGAAACAAACAGTGTCGTAGTTTGATTTATACGATTTCATATAACAGTGCAAATTATGAAATAGTATTCAGAGAAGCAGAGGTGGGTTAGTGGTAGTAAATCCCTTATAATGAAGATAGCTGCATTGTCTATCGTTTTAAATAAAGATAACACAATTTTTCAACAGACAAGAAAAATAAATTAATTAAATTGATATTCTATTAATTTGGAATTTCAAAATTAAAATAATAATGAAATTTCTAAAACATAGTACATAGTGAAGTGGTGATTAGCAACTGTTTAGCCATACATTTTTGACAGTTCATCGTTACTTAACTATAATCCGATGAACACCTCGCTTTTTGTAAATATGTACCCTAGACTATACAATGCAAGCGTCAGATGGTCAAGCTACCGAAACTTTAAAATTTACCCGATGAAACTTGAACTTTAATGCTTCTGAGATAAAGATGAAAATTTATTAAAGTGACAGACTGTGGTAATTTATGTGCATTACCACTTGACTACCATGAGTTGTTATTGAACATTTACTCGCTAGCCTATTTACGTGGATTAAATAGATTTCGATAAATGCTTGCACCATGAGTATTACAGAGACTTTCCTACGCAGGTGATAAAACATCTCAACACATCATGGCATCGTAAGTTTACATACACATAATCATTTTGTCAATAGGTATAGGGGTGAACTATATGGTACAATTACTTTTAACTCTCTTACACATAAACCCCCTTATTCATAACGGCTGCTTAAAGTTAACTAGTGATTAGCGATTATTTAGCCATACTATTTTGACCTTTAACGTCACTTAACTTGAATCATCCTTTATGAATAAACACCCCAGTGTTTAAGGGGTTTATTCATAAACGATGATTAAAGTTAAGGGATGTGCAAACGTCTAAAATGTATGTTTAAACAATCGCTAATCACTAGTTAACTTTAAGCAGCGTTTATGAATAAGGAGGAAAGATTCTAGTAGCTCTCCCATGAGTTTACGCATTCAAAACTCGATAGCGTCACAGTAAAAAGTATACACTGAAGGAGAATTTATTACTTAAATTAGGAAACTCATATTTTTATGATTTGATTATAAACAACGCTTTGTTTTACGCCTTATTTAAACAAGGTAACAAAATAAGGCCTAAGAAAATACTTAACACCTAAGAGCGTAATCTACTTGTAAGACATTTATAAGGAACGTAATATAAAATAGTAGCTTAATTTGCTTAGGAACATTAAACAATATTGAATTTTTCGCAAAAAGCAAATGCTTGAATCCGAATCATTTTTGGAGTCAGAGGTATTCCTATATCAGAAAATTTTATTATAAGTAGGTATAGCAAACGAAATCTTTTTCTTGCTCTTTCGTAAATATAGCGTTTCTTCATAAGCTCTTGTGTAAAATACCACTTTTAAGATGATTTCTAATGGTTCTTCTCGGCACGCCATATTGCGCCGAAGCTTTGTATGTCGACAATCGTCCAGAACGTAGGTACTTCATTAATCGCCGCTCTCAAGCTTTCATCAAACCACGTAACCCGTTTTCGAGGAGGCATACTGACAGGAATCAATCTGTAAAAAACACCATAAAGCTATAATTCAACAGAATTTCTAACAAGGCCTAGGGTTACAAATAAGGCCTATTAAAAAACTAGGCCTTATTTCGTACCATATACCTCATACATGTTATAGGCAATAATTACATATCCTAAATAATACAAAATAAAGTCATAGTTACCTTTTCGATGAGTTATAATGTAAACCGGGTACATAGAAAAATTAGTAACACGCAATGAAAACGGCCGTCGTCCACGAACTACCGACGAAAACTGGCGATTTATGGCGAACTGGGTTTGGGACGTTTGGGTTCACTTAGAAGTTAGAACATCAGCAACTGAAGCAAAGAGACTATGAACGTGAACAGCATACCTAAACATTGGTACCGATGGTATGCCGATAGGTGTCGCTATAATAAAATTTAACTTTTCTAACTAGTCTGTCGATAAAGCAGTGCACTGTGCTTTGTCATTTGTGGTCACGGCATGCATGTGTTTGTTTATTTCGTATTCATTTTGCGCATATTTCTTGGTTTTTTCGAGAGGATTTCTGTGTTATTGACGTCGAGTTGAGATCTCTTGCGACCTCCTCCGTCCTGATAATCAGTCTTATCCGGAAACCAGTTTAACCATTGCAGTGTTGTGCCTGTGCGCTGTGAATCGTGATTCCACAAGAAATTGTGAAATACACACTTATATTTGCGAAAAGTCGCTTGTGTACTGTGTGTGTGTCTTGTAAAATAGAGAAAATGCCGCATCACTGTGCTCTTGGATGTAAAAACATAAGACAAGTTTAAAAATAATAAATAAATATTTTGTTATTTTAATAATGTGGTTTTATTTCTATTATATTCATTACATTAATGTTACTTCCGCTAAAAGCTATATTGTTTCAATGATTTATAATCTCTGCTGAAACAAAATACCTATACATAGATAACATTAAACAATATATCTGTCTATAGCTATGGTATGCGTAGGTATATATATATTGACGTTAATGTACGTGCAGAAAACCAGGGGGCGCTTTCAAACGATATGCACAAAATTCCTTCGAGAGGGCTCTCTTTTACCCTATCATTATTAAACCCTTTGACTGGCGATGTGAGCGTGAGCGGGCCTCTCGCGCACTATTTGCCGAGTTGTGGAGGTGTAGTCTATACGTTCATGCAATATATATTTGATGTGAATGCCATTAAACGACTTTTTTGCACTATAGGCCTTATTTGAGCATAGGCCTTATTTGTATCAAGTACCTTGTATGAACTCCCCTAATTAGGAAACAAAGTATAAAAGAGAACTTATCTCTAACTTTTTAATAAACCATGCAGTTGACGCTAACAAAACGTACGGTGTAATTGCCATAAAAACCGCGTGTGGCTATAGTGCACAAAGATTACACACTATATAAATTTAACTTGCCCCCTCTAGGGCTGACTTGCCCGCACCGTCCAAGTACTCTGTGGGTCAGTCAGTCATTATCTACCAAGTAATCCGCTCCCTCAATCTGTCGCGCGTTGTGAATCGTCGGGATATTGTATAAAAGACGAGTTGATTTAATAGAAACCGATCGCGAACTGTGTCAATCGCGAATAGCTAGAGCGGTCGACGGGTGGACAGCAGGGTGTCTACTAGCAGTCTCCGCGTGGAATGCTGGGTGCCTGCTAGCTGTCGCCGCGCGGACTGCGAGCAGACGCCTTATTTTAGGGAGGTGTTGAGTAAGAGCGGTGTTGGAGCAGAGTCGTTTAAGTGTGCTATGACCTTGAGTCTCCGTAACACTCATGGTGCAAACATTTATCGAAATCTATTTAATACACGTAAATACGCTAGGGAGTAAATGTTCAATAACAACTCGTAGTAGTGGTACTGCACATCAAGCTACCACAGTCTGTCACTTTAATAAATTTTCAACTTTATCTCTGAAGCATTAAATCTCAAGTGTCATCGGGAAAATTTTACAGTTTCGGGTCGCTTAACCTGCTTGCGTCTGCACTTGTATTGTATAGTATTAAAAGAATGCGATGTGTTTATAATATCACTGTCACTTAACATCGAATTGAAGTTAAGTAATGATGAACTGTCAAAAATTTATGGCTCAACAGTTGATAATCACCACTTCACTTTGAATAACGTCAATGAATAAGTTATTATGTTTTAGAAATTGTCTCCGTGGTAGGCCATAACACCGGCTGCTGGCAGACGTTACCACCCATCAGCAAAGTCTTGCCGCCAAGCGATTCGTTGTCTTCCGGCATGATGTCTGGTGAAGCCGTACGGAGGACGGGTCTGAACAGTTGTGTTGCGATGTGTGCCGGGTACAATGCACCAAATGTTGTTGTGTCGGGGATTCGTCGTGGAGGTTCTCCAGATCAACCTCCCTCTGGCGCAGCAACGTTGATCGTGTTGTTGCGTTAAACATTGCATCACCTCGCTCAACTGCCGTCTTCCTTCCTATTCACTTAGTTTTTTTGATTGAATAGTCTCTTTACAAACTAGCGCGATTTGCCATCAACGATTGCATCACTGCTTACAATCAGGCGGGATTGCAGTCAAGCACTAGTTCATATCAAATAACAAAAAAGACACATTTTTATTCTGAAATTTCAATTGATAACCTATTCTTAATAGAATATCAATTTAATTCATGTATTTTTCCTGTCTATTGAAAAATTGGATTATCTTTATTTAAAACAATAGACAACGCAGCTATCTTCATTATACTAGATTTACTTACTACCACTAACCCAACTCTGCTTCACTGAACATAACTCTATTTCGTAATTTGCGCTATTATCACAAATCGTATAATATCAAAGTACGACACTAATTGTTTTGAATGATACGAGGCAAAATATGACAACATAAATAGGTTTTAATTCTACACACAAAAAGCAACCAGTAATTTCACATACCGATACTAGATGGCGCTACTGTCGCCCCTAAAATATTTACATCAGTATTTTGCCAATAACTCAAATAAAACAGCTGATTTTGTTGAGAGAATTAGTCTTAAAATTAAGTACATTTTGTATTGATTATTCACGGTGAATTAGAAAAATAAAATACAACTCTAACATTATATATTATGCTAAAATTCTACATCGCGCTATCAATGTTTCTCTTGCGTATTGTATACGTACAGGTACGATCATTTTTTGTTGGGGAGTCCTTTTCTACGCAGTAAAGTAGTCTCAGGGTGGAGCTACCCTAAATCCACCCTTGTGAAGCACGATTTGTTTGGACGTCGACTTATCGTGTGGATCCCGTCTATCGTTCGAGATGTTCGTCTCACGATGACGCGAAGGAGGCGCCTGACAGGGGCAATATTATCCTGTCACCAAGGAGGGGGGCGGTCGTGACTCGGGGTGGGTTTCCTCTTGACCCGCCTGCGCCTGACCAGCGGCCATGGTATGGTGGCGCTCTTCGTCCAACGCGGAGTATCCGGCCGCTCTGTTCGCGCTTGATTGTCGCGGGCTTCGCCTTCAAACCCACTGATGTAGAATATTTGACTTCCTTTTGTTGTTTTTTTTTTTTGTAACGTGTCACCAAGAATCCATAAACTTACGGTTACGGTGAGCAAACAGATTTTTTAAGAATCCATAAACTTACGGTTTCAGTGAGCAAACAGATTTTTTGAACAGCTATGTATTGGCAATATTGTATTGAGAGTTGAGTCACACTCAATCGATACGCTGACACGGTTGTAGCAGTACGTTCTACTACGCCACTGCGTGTCGCGAGTCCGATTCCAACTTTTTTATTTTATTTTTAACTAGCTGATAACCCGCGACCCCATCCGCGTGGACGATGGTTCCCGTAAATTAAAAAGTGCTCAGTTGATATAAAATAAGCGCCTGTTAAAATAATGTCCGCGTTTACTACCGTTTTCGCAACAGTTTTTGTTACTGCTCTGCTCCTATTGGTCATGGCAGGATGTTATATAGCCTATGTCCTTTGTCAGGCTCTAGACCAAGGCTGCTCAACCTTTTTAATAGTCGGGCCAAAAGTTAGATTCAGTCGTTAGTGACGGGCCACTTACATTTCCTATTTCAGTTACTCTCTCGAAAAGCGCCATAAAAATTATTACGAATATAAAATAGAATTATTGTTTATTAGGAATATGTCCTTTATTTCACCATAATATATTTACATATTAATTTACATCTTTAAATATTTCTATATAAAAAAAATACATAAAAAAATATTTAGAATATAAAAAAATACTGCCACGATATTATATATTGTTACGAATGGACCTTATGTCGATGGCATAAGTTTCAATATCGCGTGACATGCAGTGTGTCACTTTTAAGCCCTATATCCCTGGGGATAATTACATGAGGCGACGAGTCTCACCTCCGCGGATACGAAGGGTAACGGAGGCGGAGGCGGAGGTCAAAGTAAGTAGATATAGAAAAAAATGGAAATTTTTGGTTAATCAAACCAATTTTTTTACTTTAAGGCATTTCCATGTGCAAAACACAGGGCAATCCGTTTTTATGTAGTTTTTCGGAGCTATCTACTCTTTATCCAAAAGAAATATCAACTTAATAAAAATACAACTGTCTGTCAGTCTGTCTGTTACGCTTTTCCGCTTAAACCTCTCAACCGATTTTGATGAAATCTGGCACAGACAATCTTTAGACCCTGAGAAAGAACATAGGCTACCTTTTATCCCGGAAAAAT
Organism: Sesamia nonagrioides; assembly: GCA_017933935.1. Classification (NCBI taxonomy): domain Eukaryota; kingdom Metazoa; phylum Arthropoda; class Insecta; order Lepidoptera; family Noctuidae; genus Sesamia; species Sesamia nonagrioides. Next base: position 286,886 of record JADWQK010001079.1, on the reverse strand, counting down.
TTTATGTTCCCGAAGGAAATCCAAAAAGCGCGATATAACCGAACTCCAAGCGGTCGAAGCCGCGGGCGGAAAGCTAGTAATAATATAATTTCTCAGTCGTACCTGAGCTCAAAAAAAAAACATCAAATCTTTTTTTTTTTAAAGGCGTCAGTTCTTGAGTAATTTAGTATAGGGTCAAATACCCAGATTACGTTTTACCTTAAAATAATAAATAATGATAAATTAAACTTTATTATATTATTTTTCTATCCTTTTACCACCCGACTTACTAGCCCCGCACGATGATATTGCGATTGGCGGCCATCTTGGTGACGTAGTCGATCTCGCACCGTCGGTACCGTTCGCAAATTCAGTCCGCGCTTACCCACTTATGCACATCGTATATTTTTGTTAGCTTTTGTTTTTGTTATCCTGTTTTATTGTTTTTCTTGAGTTTTGTTGTTTAGTTTTGTTAACTGTTACTCGTTAAAATGAGTAAGAAATTAATTAACAGTCGTGCTCGTGAAATTATAATTAAAGTGGACAATTATTTTGTTAAAGAGGAAGAGGACTGTAAGTTAGTTCTTGAAAGTATAAACCGTGCTAAAAAAAGTGCTTCGGACACTACTGAGGATATTTTGATACCGAAGCAACTGCTAATAGTTATCAAAAATATTTTGCAAAATTGGCATGTGCCACAGGCGTTGCAAAAAATACTGTGACGAAATTGCGACGAGAGCATGAGTCAGAAACAGTAAGTGGCAGCAAAATGAGAACTCCCTCTAAAGGAAAAAGACAAAAGAAGGAATATTTCGACGGGTTTCCTTAACAGCTTTAAGAAATATTATACATTCAATGTATACGGTGAGGAGAGAAATACCCACAATGCGCAGTTTTCTTAATGTAGTGAAACTACATTAAGAAAAATAATTAAATGTGATTTAGACTACCAATTTAAACGATGCTACCAAAAAAGACTGGCTCTAATTGAAAGACCCCAAATTCAAGCATGGAGGGCTAAATATTTACGACGTATGAAAGAAAACGACTCGCTTGGTAAATAGACCCGTTATTTATCTCGACGAAACGTGGATACACGCACACTACACGGTAAAAAAATGTTGGCAAACAGCAACCGATGCCGGAGTGAGACGGAACGACAGCCCTGGCCGTCGATGGATAATAGTTCACGCGGGAAGTTGAAGCGGTTTTGTTGACAATGCCCTTTTAATGTTTAAAGCAGACACCAAAACGGGGGATTACTATGATTATATGAATTTCACCAAGTGGCTTACAGAAAAATTAGTACCCAACATACCACGCAACTCCATAATTGTGATGGACAACGCCCCTTATCACAGTAGGGAAGAGAATAGGCCACCAAGTATGAACAATAAAAACAGTTGATGGTTGAGTGGCTACAAGCTCACAACATCGACTTTCCCAACGACAGTACAAAACCTGAACTGTATTTATTAATTAAACGGCACAGACCGCCGAAAAATTATAAAATTGAAATTTATTAGCTGGCAATGGCCATGAGGTCGTTAGATTACCACCCTACAACTGCGACCTCAATCCCATTGAGTACATCTGGAACCTGGTAAAGATGGGTGTCAGAAAAGAATGTGGAGCAGTTGGAAATTCGCATTGAAGCTCTGACGTTGGAGGCGTTGGCGTCAATAACTCCAGATGACTGGCGAAAGGAAGTCAATCATGTTAAACGGCTTGAAGAGGAATATTGGAATAAAGATCGAATAACTGACGAGTTATTTGTCATAAATACGGCAGACGACAGTGAATCGGAAACGACAGACACAGAAAGCAGTTCTGATTCGGAAGACTATAGGTTAAGATTGTTTTGAATTATATATAAACATACTATCCTGGTTTTATTGATAAGCTGATAGATGTAAGTAGTAATTAAAACATGACTGCTACACACTGTGGACTCTGGTTCAATTCCGCTCGCAAATTAACAGAAATGTATTAGAAAAAATTAGTATACATGTAAGAAAGATATACGAATAAGTATATTTTTCTTACGTCTAAAAGAATTATTTCCTTGAAAATTTTAATAATGAAAGTTTGTTTGTCAGAATATGGGTGAGTAGGTATAAAGAGTGTATATAGAATAAAATCATAAAATACAAATAAACCCTTAACCCCAGCTTATTAATTATTTAACATTCTTTTGCTAGCTGTCCTTTGTGTGACAGATGACGTCACAAAGCTGTTATTGTGACAAGGTTCCATCGCAATATCATCGTGCGGGGCTTATACCTAACTTTCAATCTACAAAACTAACTTACAACCCAGAAGTTACGGTCATTACGTATTTAGTTGTAAAGGTCTAATCAATACAAATTAAATAAACCCAAACACGTAGCACTTGCTGTCGATGTGGAGTTCCCTTGATTCTCCATCGTCAGGTCAGGCCCAAACCTTCACGGTTTTATAGTATCACCCGATATTTACACGAGTATTAAGTTTTCACCCCAAGCATGCCTAAAATTTTCGAGAATTGCCCTATATTTCTCAGAATTTCCATCATCGATACTGACGTGGTAGCAAGGGATCACCTCGGCAGCACACCCTTTCATATAAAAAAAAAATAGTCAAAATCGGTTCATAAACTATAAAGTTATCAGCGAACACACATACAGCGAATTGTGAACCACCTTTTTGGGAAGTCAGTTAAAAAATAAACACCGCAGAATTTTTATTATGAAATATCGTCAACATTTGTTTGAGTTCATAATAACCAAAAGTATTTGGGCGCACCAATAAACATAAATAAAAGTGCCATGTCTGGTACTTCTGTGGCCTATGAATTTAACTTGTATTTTTAAGTTCTTCGTCCGCCAGATGGCGCTAGTAAAATTTTACGAAGTATTGTAGAGGTGGGGCGCGGTGAAGAGGAAACAAATGCTAAAAGTACTTGCGTGAGTTTAAGTTGCATATAGATTTTATCAAAAATAAATTCATTCATGTTATCATTTTGAATACGTAAATGAATGTTTTTTTTTTTATTAATAATAATAAAACGTTGCTCGCATAATAGGAATTACTCCTGTATCGTGGGTGCGTTTAAAAACATTTAAACTCGATTATACAAACAGTCAGACCCGGCACAACTACCTGTAGGCTATGTGGGCTACACAAATATGTATTCGTTCTGCGCGGGAATCGAAACTAGGGTTGTAACTGAGCTTCGCCTCTGCTTCCGTTACTGCGGAAATTCCGCAAGAAATCGTATCTTCGCTTGCGCCTCCGACTGCGCACAATTTTTGCGGAGTTATAACGGAAGTTTATTTACGTAATTATTTATAAAGCAAATAAACTGGAAGCTGCGACGCTCGACAACCGTCCGGCCGCAATTGAGCACGAAATGGTCAAGAACCAACTATACTCTGTTTTTTAATCTCGTAGACTAAATTGACACATGCAAATGTCAAATTTACATTATTAATTTTGTATTATTGCGTTTTTAATAAGTACCTACACATTATTTCAGGATAACTTAATGTAAAAAAAGATACTTGATTTTATGAACGCTAAGTTTCGGCACTATTGCACCTAATTGCAATAAACTGCCAACACTCGTAATGTCAGTTTAGTCTACGAGATTAAAAAACAGAGTATAGTGCGAGACGGGAATTCGGCAATTACAATTTGTTTCTCCTTAATTTTCATTACAAGAAAATAATATTTTTTTTGTAAGTGTACTACTACTAATGTACGTATTTAAGGCCCCCTGACCAAATGACCTTGAGCATTTGTTCCCCCTTCACCGCGCCCACTACTACCACCCACTACAATTCGATGTATGTGTGTTCCCTGACAACTTTATAGTTTATGAACCGATTTTGACCATTTTTTTTTTATATGAAAGGGTATGCTGCCGAGGTGATCCATTGCTACCACGTCAGTATCGATGATGGAAATTCTGAGAAATATAGGGCAATTCTCGAAAATTTTAGGTATGTTTGGGGTGAAAACTTAATACTCGTGTAAATATCGGGTGATACTATAAAACCGTGAAGGTTTGGGCCTGACCTGACGATGGAGAATCAAGGAAACTCCACATCGACAGCAACTGCTACGTGTTTGGGTTTATTTAATTTGTATTGATTAGACCTTTACAACTAAATACGTAATGACTGTAACTTCTGGGTTGTAAGTTAGTTTTGTAGATTGAAAGTTAGGTAAGTCGGGTGGTAAAAGCGATAGAAAAATAATATAATAAAGTTTAATTTATCATTATTTATTATTTTAAGGTAAAACGTAATCAGGGTATTTGACCCTATACTAAATTACTCAAGAACCTTTAAAAAAAAAAAGATTTGATGTTTTTTTTTTGAGCTCAGGTACGACTTAGAAATTATATTATTACTAGCTTTCCGCCCGCGGCTTCGCCCGCGTGTTCGGTTATATCGCGCTTTTTGGATTTCCTTCGGGAACATAATTTTTTTCCGGGATAAAAGGTAGCCTCTGTTCTTTCTCAGGGTCTAAAGATTGTCTGTGCCAGATTTCATCAAAATCGGTTGAGAGGTTTAAGCGGAAAAGCGTAACAGACAGACTGACAGACAGACAGTTGTATTTTTATTAAGTTGATATTTCTTTTGGATAAAGAGTAGATAGCTCCGAAAAACTACATAAAAACGGATTGCCCTGTGTTTTGCCCATGGAAATGCCTTAAAGTAAAAAAATTGGTTTGATTAACCAAAAATTTCCATTTTTTTCTATATCTACTTACTTTGACCTCCGCCTCCGCCTCCGTTACCCTTCGTATCCGCGGAGGTGAGACTCGTCGCCTCATGTAATTATCCCCAGGGATATAGGGCTTAAAAGTGACACACTGCATGTCACGCGATATTGAAACTTATGCCATCGACATAAGGTCCATTCGTAACCATTGAACTATATTACTCGTAGTAGTAATACCTCAGTGTTCGTAACAATATATAATATCGTGGCAGTATTTTTTTATATTCTAAATATTTTTTTATGTATTTTTTTTTATATAGAAATATTTAAAGATGTAAATTAATATGTAAATATATTATGGTGAAATAAAGGACATATTCCTAATAAACAATCATTCTATTTTATATTCGTAATAATTTTTATGGCGCTTTTCGTGAGAGTACCTAACTGAAATAGGAAATGTAAGTGGCCCGTCATTAACGACTAAATCTAACTTTTGGCCCGACTATTAAAAAGGTTGAGCAGCCTTGGTCTAGAGCCTCACAAAGGACATAGGCTATTTATAACATCCTGCCATGACCAATAGGAGCAGAGCAGTAACAAAAACTGTTGCGAAAACGGTAGTAAACGCGGACATTATTTTAACAGGCGCTTATTTTACATCAACTGAGCACTTTTTAATTTACGGGAACCATCGTCCACGCGGATGGGGTCGCGGGTTATCAGCTAGTTAAAAAAAAAAAAGTTGGAATCGGGCTCGCGACACGCAGTGGCGTAGTAGAACGTACTGCTACAACCGTGTCAGCGTATCGATTGAGTGTGACTCAACTCTCAATACAATATTGCCAATACATACTCGTTCAAAAAATCTGTTTGCTCACTGAAACCGTAAGTTTATGGATTCTTAAAAAATCTGTTTGCTCACCGAAACCGTAAGTTTATGGATTCTTGGTGACACGTTCCAAAAAAAAAAAACAACAAAAGGAAGTCAAATATTCTACATCAGTGGGTTTGAAGGCAAAGCCCGCGACAATCAAGCGCGAACGGAGCGGCCGGATACTCCGCGTTGGACGAAGAGCGCCACCATACCATGGCCGCTGGTCAGGCGCAGGCGGGTCAAGAGGAAACCCACCCCGAGTCACGACCGCCCCCCTCCTTGGTGACAGGATAATATTGCCCCTGTCAGGCGCCTCCTTCGCGTCATCGTGAGACGAACATCTCGAACGATAGACGGGATCCACACGATAAGTCGACGTCCAAACAAATCGTGCTTCACAAGGGTGGATTTAGGGTAGCTTCACCCTGAGACTACTTTACTGTGTAGAAAAGGACTCCCCGACAAAAAATGATCGTACCTGTACGTATACAATACGCAAGGGAAACATTGATAGCGCGATGTAGAATTTTAGCATAGTATATAATGTTAAGAGTTGTATTTTATTTTTCTAATTCACCGTGAATAATCAATACAAAATGTACTTAATTTTAAAACTAATTCTCTCAACAAAATCTGCTGTTTTATTTGAGTTATTGGCAAAATACTGATGTAAATATTTCAGTGGCGACAGTAGCGCCATCTAGTATCGGTATGTGAAATTACTGGTTGCTTTTTGTGTGTAGAATCAATACATAATTATGTTGTCATATTTTGCCTCGTATCATTCAAAACAATTAGTGTCGTACTTTGATATTATACGATTTGTGATAATAGCGCAAATTATGAAATAGAGTTATGTTCAGTGAAGCAGAGTTGGGTTAGTGGTAGTAAGTAAATCTAGTTTATTGAAGATAGCTGCGTTGTCTATTGTTTTAAATAAAGATAATCCAATTTTTCAATAGACAGGAAAAATACATGAATTAAATTGATATTCTATTAAGAATAGGTTATCAATTGAAATTTCAGAATAAAAATGTGTCTTTTTTTGTTATTTGATATGAACTAGTGCTTGACTGCAATCCCGCCAGATGGTAAGCAGTGATGCAATCGTTGATGGTAAAGCGCGCTAGGTTGTAAAGAGACTATTCAATCAAAAAAACTAAGTGAATAGGAAGGAAGACGGCAGTTGAGCGAGGTGATGCAATGTTTAACGCAACAACACGATCAACGTTGCTGCGCCAGAGGTAGGTTGATCTGGAGAACCTCCACGACGAATCCCCGACACAACAACATTTGGTGCATTGTACCCGGCACACATCGCAACACAACTGTTCAGACCCGTCCTCCGTACGGCTTCACCAGACATCATGCCGGAAGACAACGAATCGCTTGGCGGCAAGACTTTGCTGATGGGTGGTAACGTCTGCCAGCAGCCGGTGTTATGGCCTACCACGGAGACAATTTCTAAAACATAATAACTTATTCATTGACGTTATTCAAAGTGAAGTGGTGATTATCAACTGTTGAGCCATAAATTTTTGACAGTTCATCATTACTTAACTTCAATTCGATGTTAAGTGACAGTGATATTATAAACACATCGCATTCTTTTAATACTATACAATACAAGTGCAGACGCAAGCAGGTTAAGCGACCCGAAACTGTAAAATTTTCCCGATGACACTTGAGATTTAATGCTTCAGAGATAAAGTTGAAAATTTATTAAAGTGACAGACTGTGGTAGATTGATATGCAGTACCACTACTACGAGTTGTTATTGAACATTTACTCCCTAGCGTATTTACGTGTATTAAATATATTTCGATAAATGTTTGCACCATGAGTGTTACGGAGACTCAAGGTCATAGCACACAATACACAGGAAAAATACATGAATTAAATTGATATTCTATTAAGAATAGGTTATCAATTGAAATTTCAGAATAAAAATGTGTCTTTTTTTGTTATTTGATATGAACTAGTGCTTGACTGCAATCCCGCCTGATGGTAAGCAGTGATGCAATCGTTGATGGTAAAGCGCGCTAGGTTGTAAAGAGACTATTCAATCAAAAAAACTAAGTGAATAGGAAGGAAGACGGCAGTTGAGCGAGGTGATGCAATGTTTAACGCAACAACACGATCGACGTTGCTGCGCCAGGGGGAGGTTGATCTGGAGAACCTCCACGACGAATCCCCGACACAACAACATTTGGTGCATTGTACCCGGCACACATCGCAACACAACTGTACAGACCCGTCCTCCGTACGGCTTCACCAGACATCATGCCGGAACACGACGAATCGCTTGGCCGCAAGACTTTGTCTGATGGGTGGTAACGTTTGCCGGCAGTCGATGTTATGGCCTACCACGGAGACAATTTCTAAAACATAATAACTTATTCATTGACGTTATTCAAAGTGAAGTGGTGATTAACAACTGTTGAGCCATACATTTTTGACAGTTCATCATTACTTAACTTCAATTCGATGTTATGTGAGAGTGATATTATAAACACATCGCATTTTTTTAATACTATACAATACAAGTGCAGACGCAAGCAGGTTAAGCGACCCGAAACTGTAAAATTTTCCCGATGACACTTGAGATTTAATGCTTCAGAGATAAAGTTGAAAATTTATTAAAGTGACAGACTGTGGTAGCTTGATGTGCAGTACCACTACTACGAGTTGTTATTGAACATTTACTCCCTAGCGTATTTACGTGTATTAAATAGATTTCGATAAATGTTTGCACCATGAGTGTTACGGAGACTCAAGGTCATAGCACACTTAAACGACTCTGCTCCAACACCGTTCTTACCCAACACCTCCCTAAAATAAGGCGACTGCTCGCAGTCCGCGCGGCGACAGCTAGCAGGCACCCAGCATTCCACGCGGAGATTGCTAGTAGACACCCAGCCGTGCACCCGTCGACCGCTCTAGCTATTCGCGATTGACACAGTTCGCGATCGGTTTCTATTGAAGCAACTCGTCTTTTATACAATGTCCCGCCGATTCACAACGCGCGACAGATTGAGGAAGCGGATGACTTGGTAGATATTGACTGACTGACCCACAGAGTACTTGGACGGTGCGGGCAAGTCAGCCCTAGAGGGGGCAAGTAAAATTTTTAGAGTGTGTAATCTTTGTGCACTATAGTCACAAGCGGTGTTTATGGCAATTACACCGTACGTTTTGTTAGCGTCAACTGCATGGTTTATTAAAAAGTTAGAGATAAGTTCTCTTTTATACTTTGTTTCCTAATTAGGGGAGTTCATATAAATGTATGGCTGCCTTTCTAGATCTATGAAAAGCTTTTGATACCGTCTCTACTTCCATTATTCTACAAAAACTTGAAGCAATTGGAATTCGTGAAATACCACTTGCACTTTTTAAGGATTATCTTTCCGGTAGAATGCAAAAAGTGAAACTTAATAAAACTGTCAGTGAGGATGTGGATGTGTCATACGGTGTACCCCAAGGAAGTATACTAGGACCCACACCTTTTTTAATTTACATTAATGACCACTGCAACATGAAGATTCATAATGCTAAAGTATTCTAATACGCCGATGATACAACTGTCGTCTTCTCAGGTAAAACATGGGATGAAGTTAAAAACTGTGCAGAAGCAGAGCTAAACCTTAGCTCTTATTACAACTTGGTTAAAAAAAACCTTCTCACTTTGAACACTAGCAAAACCAACTACATTTGTTTTAATATTTATAATCAATTTCAACCAGAAAAAGAATTTAATTGAAGAATCCATATGTGTGACACTACTACAGAAACTTGCACCAATTGCCCTATTATCCAACAAGTTAACCAAACAAAGTATCTAGGAGTTATCATTGACCAGCGTCTTTCATGGCATCCTCAACTAGAACAGGTCATAAGCAGAGTACGCAAACTGATCTGGATATTCCGGGAGCTGAGATATGTTGTACCAGGGAGAATAAATGAAAATAAAAATAATGACAATCAAAGAAATTTATTAAATGAAATTTATGTATCGTTGGTCCAGTCTGTTTTGATATATTGCATAACTATATGGGGAGGAGCAGTGAAATCTAGATTTCTTGAATCAGAACGTGCCCAGAGAGCGATAATTAAAGTGATGTACTTCAAAAAAAGAATATTTTCTACTAAAAAGCTTTACGAATTATGTAATCTACTATCAGTGAGAAAATTATACATTCTACATATTATGCTCAAAACGCACAAAGATACACCATACGATGCTAAGATACTAAAAAAAAAGAAATAAATACTGCATACTAAAGGTTCCCAAAACTAACACCGAATTTGCTAGGAGGCAATTCAAAAAACGCTCATCCTTTTTATATAATAAGATTAATAAAGTCATATATGTCTATGATAAAAAATTATTGCAATGCAAAAAAGAATTAACAATCTGGCTACATAATTTAAGTTACGATGATACAGAGGGACTTTTGCAACCAGTGACCTAATAGTGTCATTAAATTGAACAGAAACATTACTTTTATTTATTCACGCACGCAAATACTCACTCACTCTCTCTCACACACACACACACCTCCCACACGCACGCACTCATACAATTTGGACATACAGGTTGAAATTGATTATAAATATTAAAACAAATGTAGTTGGTTTTGCTAGTGTTCAAAGTGAGAAGGTTTTTTTTTAACCAAGTTGTAATAAGAGCTAAACCTTCTTCTGCACGGTTTTTAACTTCATCCCATGTTTTACCTGAGAAGACGACAGTTGTATCATCGGCGTATGAGAATACTTTAGCATTATGAATCAAAAACTGTTTTAGAATTTTATTCACTACTATCCTACTATTCATTTTCCGTGACACCGTCTATTGGCATTTTAGATATGTTATGCTTATGAATTATTATATCAGTTTATTGCGAATTTTTAGTGTAATAGACCTTTTAGGCCATAAAGCGCATTTTGTTTTGCAATTTTCGTTTGCATTTCGTTTTTATCAAAATTAGTCTTTTTACACGTTTGTTTGCAAATATTTTTAAATGGCAATGCAAAAAACTGTGGTAGGGTTTGTATCATTTCGATATAAAGTTATCGATAATATTCAAAAAAGTTACTACGACGATGTTTTTTCGCATTATGATAGCTTGAAACAAAAAATTAGGAAGCAGAATGATTATGGGTAATTCCAAGTTTATAAGTTTCTTATTTAGATAATTCTTTTAATATAATAGGCGTTAAAGTTTAAAATTGCCGTATAGTACTGAAAATGTAAATAATTGCTTATTTTTTAATTAATTCATTTATAATCAATATATAGGAAGGTCGTTTATGCCTTTGCGATAGAACTCTGAGGATCTAGACTGCACAAACTGTAAAAGCAGAACTGCCTCCTGGGCAGAAAACTTCTTTTCACGTAGATAATTGTCCTAATCACGACAAAAATGGTAGTCTGCTGGAGCAAGACCTTACCAGATAATGGTACGCCATTATCTTTAAAAACGGCAAAAAAATCACCTTTATTGTATGGGAGCCCGCCTTCAGTATTTATTTTATTTTAATTATTTATTTGTAATTTGAATATATAACCAAATATTCTGTGAACATTTTAAGCGTCTATCTGTTTCCATTATTAATATGGAGCAAATACGGCAAAAAATCACGTTTGTCATATGGGAGCCCCCCATAAATATTTTATTATTTTTTATTTCACTGTACATACATTTAAATTATATTTTTAAATATTTCTACATAAAAAATACATAAAAAACTTTTAGAAATATAAAAAAATAGTAGCCCACCGGTATCGGGAACAGGGTCCAAGCTACCGGCGGTCAGGTCTCCAGAGAGAGGAACTTCCTGACAATGCGAGCCGTGTCCAGAATTACAGCTTTCTGAATCAAGCCTTAGATTCTGAATCAAGATCTTGATCCAGCTGCCTAACGAGAGCCTCCTGAGGTGTTGGTCGAGGCTCTTGGCTATTAAGCCATTGGCTGTCACGACTATCGGTACAATGATTGCTGAATCCACCTCCCACATGTCGACAACCTTGTGAGCCAAGTCAAGATACTTGATTTGTTTATCTTTCTCGGCTTTCACGAGGTTCTCATCATGCGGGATGGTTATGTCAACAATCATTGCACGCCGCTCTGATCGATCCACCATCAGTATATCAGGCTTATTGGCAACAATAGTCCTGTCAGTGATGATGGATCGATCCCAGTACAATGTGATATAGCCATTTTCGAGAACTGGGTCGGGCGTATACCTGTAGTACGGCACTTCCGATTCCACAAGGTTGTATTTAAGAGCAAGTTGCTGATGAATGATCCTGGCTACAAGGTTGTGTCCATTTATTATTTTTATTCTTAATACTGGCTAAAACACCAGCCTTTCAATTATGAGTGCGCGGGTTCAATTCCAGGTCAGGCAAGTACCAATGTAACTTTTCTAAAGTTATATGTACTTTCTAAGTATATCTTGGACAACAATGACTGAAGGTGAAGGAAAACATCTTGAAGAAACCTGGACTTTAAGTCTGAAATCGCCAACCCGCATTGAACAAGCGTGGTGATTACACTCAATCCTTCTCTGTATGAGAGGAGACCTGTGCCCAGTAGTGTGACGATAAAAAAAGGTGATGATAAGATTCTTAGTACTTGTTGTTATAGCGGCAACAGATATACTAACACAATCTCTGAAAATTACAACTGTCTCGCTATTACGGTTTATAAGATACAGCCTGGTGACAGACGGACAGACGAACAGTGAAGTCTCATGAATAGGGTTCGTTTTACCTTTTAGGTACGGAATCCTAAAAATCACAAAGTAGCTCGCAATCATTGTACTACATATACGTACTTACATATTTTATGAATATATTTCATTATAAATAAGTTATGTAATATAAATACTTATCCACATAACCGTAAATTTTATCCCAATTTTTACGGTTAAGTGGAAAAGTACTGAAATTATTAATTTCAGTACTTTTCCACTACCGTAACTTACTATTTCATTTCTAATACAAGGTACCAATTCTTTTTTTTTTTTTAAATTTGATCGACAAGTCTTTCCAAAGTAGATATCTTCTCTTTTAAAATGCATCATCATCATCATCATCATCATCCCAGCGTTAATCCCAGTCGCATCCGAAGCCTTTTCAGCTTTGGAGTCTGGGGTCTGCTTTTACCAGTCCAACTGCTGATATGGCTAAACTCCGACATTTTCCGTGAAGCGACTGCCGTCTGACCTCCACAACCCGAAGGCGACATCGAAGCATTGCAGTTAGACCGATTGTTGGATTTTTGAGGGCTCCAACAACCCGTAACGACTGCCACTAGATGTTCGTATGACAACCGGGACCAACGGCTTAACGTGCTTTTTTCCGAGGCACGACCAGACCAGTGCAAATATTCATATTCATGCATACAAATAGTTGCACTGTGCGGGAATCGAACCCGCGCCACCCTGCGCAGCGGCCGCGTCCGCTACCGCTACGCCACGGAGGCTGCAAGTGCTTCTCTTTTAAAATGCATTGAGCATAATTGCGACGAAGCAGACGGAAGCCAATTTTCTTCTCTACGGTCTATCTGGACAAATCGTATCTACTTTTCCCCTACAACATTATTTTTATTCGGATACCTAAAATAACAAAAACCTAGGTAAATGAATAGTAATTGTTCATTCAATTTTGTTTATTATTATGACATGATTATGTTTAAATAGAGTTAATCTATATATATAAAAATGAATCGCAAAATGTGTTGGTAAGCGCATAACTCAACAACGCCTGGACCAATTTGGCCAATTCTTTTTTTAAAATGTTCGTTAAAGTCCAAGGATGGTTCTTACGGCGAGAAAAAATCGAATAATTGCCGGGAAAAGCCTAAAAACAGCCCTTTTCTTTTTCACATACATACGTTTTCTAACTGACCTATCGTCATTTAATTAGTTTTACTCCCGAGGGGAATCTAAAAAACGCCATACAACTGAATTCCACGCGGGCGAAGCCGCTGGCGGAAAGCTAGTAATAAATAAACTTGAAGTATAGTAATATTTTAAGTTTGTTTAGCTATATTTGAAATGTCAATGAAATATAACAAAATGTTTTCAACTTAATGAGTATTATCGATAACTAAATCGATAAACAACATTACTACATCTCTACAATAAAATAGTAAAACTACTCAACAATAGAGGGCGCTTATTACAATAATGGAAAAGTTTCTAGAACTATTAAAGAATTTTTTAAAATTTGAATTACAAACGAAATATAAATAATTCATACAAAAACATTCCGAAGTTAGGTCCAGTCGTTTTACCATAACGAGATGTACAGTAACACAAAGCGCAACATGGCATATTTCCTTAGAAAATGTTTATTTTTGATGGACACAAATTACGTCTTGACGCGCAGACTAGACTGAGCGACTTTTAACCAAGTCGGCACAAGTATTGGATTACGATTTTGTTCGTGATGTCCTGTCTATTGTAAATATAATTTTAATGTCTTTGCATATTTGTGTAGCCCACATAGCCTACAGGTAGTTGTGCCAGGTCTGACTGTTTGTATAATAGAGTTTAAACGCACCCACGATACAGGAGTAATTCCTATTATGCGGGCAACGTTTTATTATTATTAATAAAATATCAATAATATATATAATAGTATATCGTGTAACTTACAACTTCCAATCGAACGAAGTCGCGGACTGAAGCTAGTAGCAGTAGTAGTAAATATAAAATGTATTACACGTTCTTGTGTCGTCAGTAGGATTATGAGTCACAACCCCCGGTCACATGTTACATTTTGTTAACCCCTTAGCTTTCAAGAACTACGGTGACGCTACGTACCTACCTGCAGTGGCTTACGATATACAATATATATATATATATACAATAGCTTCAGTCCGCGACTTCGTTCGATTGGAAGTTGTAAGTTACACGATATACTAAAAGTACTTGCGTGAGTTTAAGTTGCATATAGATTTTATCAAAAATAAATTCATTCATGTTATCATTTTGAATAGGTACGTAAATGATTTTTTTTTTATTAATAATAATAAAACGTTGCTCGCATAATAGGAATTACTCCTGTATCGTGGGTGCGTTTAAAAACATTTAAACTCGATTATACAAACAGTCAGACCCGGCACAACTACCTGTAGGCTATGTGGGCTACACAAATATGTATTCGTTCTGCGCGGGAATCGAAACTAGGGTTGTAACTGAGCTTCGCCTCTGCTTCCGTTACTGCGGAAATTCCGCAAGAAATCGTATCTTCGCTTCCGCCTCCGACTGCGCACAATTTTTGCGGAGTTATAACGGAAGTTTATTTACGTAATTATTTATAAAACAAATAAACTAAAAGCTGCGACGCTCGACAACCGTCCGGCCGCAATTGAGCACGAAATGGTCAAGAATCAACTAGTGCGAGACGGGAATTCGGCAATTACAATTTGTTTCTCCTTAATTTTCATTACAAGAAGATAATATTTTTTTAGTAAGTGTACTACTACTAATGTACGTATTTAAGGCCCCCTGATCAAATGACCTTGAGCATTTGTTCCCCCTTCACCGCGCCCCACCTCTACAATACTTCGTAAAATTTTACTAGCGCCGTCTGGCGGACGAAGAACTTAAAAATACAAGTTAAATTCATAGACCACAGAAGTAACAGACATGGCACTTTTATTTATGTTTATTGGTGCGCCCAAATGCTTTTGGTTCTTATGAACTCAAACAAATGTTGACGATATTTCATAATAAAAATTCTGCGGTGTTTATTTATTAACCGACTTCCCAAAAAGGTGGTTCACAATTCGATGTATGTGTGTTCGCTGATAACTTTATAGTTTATGAACCGATTATGACCATTTTTTTTTTATATGAAAGGGTATGCTGCCGAAGTGATCCATTGCTACCACGTCAGTATCGAAGATGGAAATTCTGAGAAATATAGGGCAATTCTCCAAAATTTTAGGTATGTTTGGGGTGACAACTTAATACTCGTGTAAATATCGGGTGATACTATAAAACCGTGAAGGTTTGGGCCTGACCTGACGATGGAGAATCAAGGGAACTCCACATCGACAGCAACTGTTACGTGTTTGGGTTTATTTAATTTGTATTGATTAGACCTTTACAACTAAATACGTAATGACTGTAACTTCTGGGTTGTAAGTTAGTTTTGTAGATTGAAAGTTAGGTAAGTCGGGTGGTAAAAGCGATAGAAAAATAATATAATAAAGTTTAATTTATCATTATTTATTATTTTAAGGTAAAACGTAATCAGGGTATTTGACCCTATACTAAATTACTCAAGAACCTTTAAAAAAAAAAAGATTTGATGTTTTTTTTTTGAGCTCAGGTACGACTTAGAAATTATATTATTACTAGCTTTCCGCCCGCGGCTTCGCCCGCGTGTTCGGTTATATCGCGCTTTTTGGATTTCCTTCGGGAACATAATTTTTTTCCGGGATAAAAGGTAGCCTCTGTTCTTTCTCAGGGTCTAAAGATTGTCTGTGCCAGATTTCATCAAAATCGGTTGAGAGGTTTAAGCGGAAAAGCGTAACAGACAGACTGACAGACAGACAGTTGTATTTTTATTAAGTTGATATTTCTTTTGGATAAAGAGTAGATAGCTCCGAAAAACTACATAAAAACGGATTGCCCTGTGTTTTGCCCATGGAAATGCCTTAAAGTAAAAAAATTGGTTTGATTAACCAAAAATTTCCATTTTTTTCTATATCTACTTACTTTGACCTCCGCCTCCGCCTCCGTTACCCTTCGTATCCGCGGAGGTGAGACTCGTCGCCTCATGTAATTATCCCCAGGGATATAGGGCTTAAAAGTGACACACTGCATGTCACGCGATATTGAAACTTATGCCATCGACATAAGGCCCATTCGTAACAATATATAATATCGTGGCAGTATTTTTTATATTCTAAATATTTTTTTATGTATTTTTTTTTATATAGAAATATTTAAAGATGTAAATTAATATGTAAACATTTTATGATGAAATAAAGGACATATTCCTAATAAACAAGCATTCTACTTTATATTCGTAATAATTTTTATGGCGCTTTTCGTGAGAGTACCTAACTGAAATAGGAAATGTAAGTGGCCCGTCATTAACGACTAAATCTAACTTTTGGTCCGACTATTAAAGAGGTTGAGCAGCCTTGGTCTAGAGCCTGACAAAGGACATAGGCTATATAACATCCTGCCATGACCAATAGGAGCAGAGCAGTAACAAAAACTGTTGCGAAAACGGTAGTAAACGCGGACATACATTATTTTAACAGGCGCTTATTTTATATCAACTGAGCACTTTTTAATTTACGGGAACCACCGTTCACGCGGATGGGGTCGCGGGTTATCAGCTAGTTAAAAAAAAAAAAGTTGGAATCGGACTCGCGACACGCAGTGGCGTAGTAGAACGTACTGCTACAACCGTGTCAGCGTATCGATTGAGTGTGACTCAACTCTCAATACAATATTGCCAATACATACTCGTTCAAAAAATCTGTTTGCTCACTGAAACCGTAAGTTTATGGATTCTTAAAAAATCTGTTTGCTCACCGAAACCGTAAGTTTATGGATTCTTGGTGACACGTTACAAAAAAAAAAAACAACAAAAGGAAGTCAAATATTCTACATCAGTGGGTTTGAAGGCAAAGCCCGCGACAATCAAGCGCGAACCGAGCGGCCGGATACTCGCGTTGGACGAAGAGCGCCACCTTGCCATAGCGCTCGTTCATCAGGCGGAGAGGGGTCCCAGATAAACCTCCACCCCGAGTCACGACCGCCCCCCCCTCCTTGGTGACAGGATAATATTGCCCCTGTCAGGCGCCTCCTTCGCGTCATCGTGAGACGAACATCTCGAACGATAGACGGGATCCACACGATAAGTCGACGTCCAAACAAATCGTGCTTCACAAGGGTGGATTTAGGGTAGCTCCACCCTGAGACTACTTTACTGTGTAGAAAAGGACTCCCCGACAAAAAATGATCGTACCTGTACGTATACAATACGCAAGGGAAATATTGATAGCGCGATGTAGAATTTTAGCATAGTATATAATGTTAAGAGTTGTATTTTATTTTTCTAATTCACCGTGAATAATCAATACAAAATGTACTTAATTTTAAAACTACTTTTCTCAACAAAATCAGCTGTTTTATTTGAGTTATTGGCAAAATACTGATGTAAATATTTCAGGGGCGACAGTAGCGCCTTCTAGTATCGGTACGTGAAATTACTGGTTGCTTTTTGTGTGTAGAATAAATACATAATTATGTTGTCAAATTTTGCCTCGTATCATTCAAAACAATTAGTGTCGTTCTTTGATATTATACGATTTGTGATAACAGCGCAAATTATGAAATAGAGTTAAGTATGTTCAGTAAAGCAGAGTTGGGATAGTGGTAGTAAGTAAATCCAGTTTATTGAAGATAGCTGCGTTGTCTATTGTTTTAAATAAAGATAATCCAATTTTTCAATAGACAGGAAAATACATGAATTAAATTGATATTCTATTAAGAATAGGTTATCAATTGAAATTTCAGAATAAAAATGTGTCTTTTTTTGTTATTTGATATGAACTAGTGCTTGACTGCAATCCCGCCTGATGGTAAGCAGTGATGCAATCGTTGATGGTAAAGCGCGCTAGGTTGTAAAGAGACTATTCAATCAAAAAAACTAAGTGAATAGGAAGGAAGACGGCAGTTGAGCGAGGTGATGCAATGTTTAACGCAACAACACGATCGACGTTGCTGCGCCAGGGGGAGGTTGATCTGGAGAACCTCCACGACGAATCCCCGACACAACAACATTTGGTGCATTGTACCCGGCACACATCGCAACACAACTGTACAGACCCGTCCTCCGTACGGCTTCACCAGACATCATGCCGGAACACGACGAATCGCTTGGCCGCAAGACTTTGTCTGATGGGTGGTAACATCTGCTGGCAGCCGATGTTATGGCCTACCACGGAGACAATTTCTAAAACATAATAACTTATTCATTGACGTTATTCAAAGTGAAGTGGTGATTAACAACTGTTGAGCCATACATTTTTGACAGTTCATCATTACTTAACTTCAATTCGATGTTAAGTGAGAGTGATATTATAAACACATCGCATTTTTTTAATACTATACAATACAAGTGCAGACGCAAGCAGGTTAAGCGACCCGAAACTGTAAAATTTTCCCGATGACACTTGAGATTTAATGCTTCAGAGATAAAGTTGAAAATTTATTAAAGTGACAGACTGTGGTAGCTTGATGTGCAGTACCACTACTACGAGTTGTTATTGAACATTTACTCCCTAGCGTATTTACGTGTATTAAATAGATTTCGATAAATGTTTGCACCATGAGTGTTACGGAGACTCAAGGTCATAGCACACTTAAACGACTCTGCTCCAACACCGCTCTTACCCAACACCTCCCTAAAATAAGGGGACTGCTCGCAGTCCGCGCGGCGACAGCTAGCAGGCACCCAGCATTCCACGCGGAGATTGCTAGTAGACACCCAGCTGTCCACCCGTCGACCGCTCTAGCTATTCGCGATTGACACAGTTCGCGATCGGTTTCTATTGAAGCAACTCGTCTTTTATACAATGTCCCGCCGATTCACAACGCGCGACAGATTGAGGAAGCGGATGACTTGGTAGATATTGACTGACTGACCCACAGAGTACTTGGACGGTGCGGGCAAGTCAGCCCTAGAGGGGGCAAGTAAAATTTTTAGAGTGTGTAATCTTTGTGCACTATAGCCACACGCGGTTTTTATGGCAATTACACCGTACGTTTTGTTAGCGTCAACTGCATGGTTTATTAAAAAGTTAGAGATAAGTTCTCTTTTATACTTTGTTTCCTAATTAGGGGAGTTCATATAAATGTATGGCTGCCTTTCTAGATCTATGAAAAGCTTTTGATACCGTCTCTACTTCCATTATTCTACAAAAACTTGAAGCAATTGGAATTCGTGAAATACCACTTGCACTTTTTAAGTATTATCTTTCCGGTAGAATGCAAAAAGTGAAACTTAATAAAACTGTCAGTGAGGATGTGGATGTGTCATACGGCGTACCCCAAGGAAGTATACTAGGACCCACACTTTTTTTAATTTACATTAATGACCACTGCAACATGAAGATTCATAATGCTAAAGTATTCTCATACGCCGATGATACAACTGTCGTCTTCTCAGGTAAAACATGGGATGAAGTTAAAAACTGTGCAGAAGCAGAGCTAAACCATAGCTCTTATTACAACTTGGTTAAAAAAAAAACCTAAAAATAATGACAATCAAAGAAATTTATTAAATGAAATTTATGTATCGTTGGTCCAGTCTGTTTTGATATATTGCATAACTATATGGGGAGGAGCAGTGAAATCTAGATTTCTTGAATCAGAACGTGCCCAGAGAGCGATAATTAAAGTGATGTACTTCAAAAAAAGAATATTTTCTACTAAAAAGCTTTACGAATTATGTAATCTACTATCAGTGAGAAAATTATACATTCTACATATTATGCTCAAAACGCACCACAAAAGACACCATACGATGCTAAGATACTAAAAAAAAGAAATAAATATTGCATACTAAAGGTTCCCAAAACTAACACCGAATTTGCTAGGAGGCAATTCAAAAAACGCTCATCCTTTTTATATAATAAGATTAATAAAGTCATATATGTCTATGATAAAAAATTATTGCAATGCAAAAAAGAATTAACAATCTGGCTACATAATTTAAGTTACGATGATACAGAGGGACTTCTGCAACCAGTGACCTAATAGTGTCATTAAATTGAACAGAAACATTACTTTTATTTATTCACGCACGCAAATACTCACTCACTCTCTCTCTCACACACACACACACCTCCCACACGCACGCACTCATACAATTTGGACATACAGGTTGAAATTGATTATAAATATTAAAACAAATGTAGTTGGTTTTGCTAGTGTTCAAAGTGAGAAGGTTTTTTTTTAACCAAGTTGTAATAAGAGCTAAACCTTCTTCTGCACAGTTTTTAACTTCATCCCATGTTTTACCTGAGAAGACGACAGTTGTATCATCGGCGTATGAGAATACTTTAGCATTATGAATCAAAAACTGTTTTAGAATTTTATTCGCTACTATCCTACTATTAATTTTCCGTGACACCGTCTATTGGCATTTTAGATATGTTATGCTTATGAATTATTATATCAGTTTATTGCGAATTTTTAGTGTAATAGACCTTTTAGGCCATAAAGCGCATTTTGTTTTGCAATTTTCGTTTGCATTTCGTTTTTATCAAAATTATTCTTTTTACACGTTTGTTTGCAAATATTTTTAAATGGCAATGCAAAAAACTGTGGTAGGGTTTGTATCATTTCGATATAAAGTTATCGATAATATTCAAAAAAGTTACTACGACGATGTTTTTTCGCATTATGATAGCTTGAAACAAAAAATTAGGAAGCAGAATGATTATGGGTAATTCCAAGTTTATAAGTTTCTTATTTATATAATTCTTTTAATATAATAGGCGTTAAAGTTTAAAATTGCCGTATAGTACTGAAAATGTAAATAATTGCTTATTTTTTAATTAATTCATTTATAATCAATATATAGGAAGGTCGTTTATGCCTTTGCGATAGAACTCTGAGGATCTAGACTGCACAAACTGTAAAAGCAGAACTGCCTCCTGGGCAGAAAACTTCTTTTCACGTAGATAATTGTCCTAATCACGACAAAAAAGGTAGTCTGCTGGAGCAAGACCTTACCAGATAATGGTACGCCATTATCTTTAAAAACGGCAAAAAAATCACGGTTATTGTATGGGAGCCCGCCTTCAGTATTTATTTTATTTTAATTATTTATTTGTAATTTGAATATATAACCAAATATTCTGTGAACATTTTAAGCGTCTATCTGTTTCCATTATTAATATGGAGCAAAAACGGCAAAAAATCACGTTTGTTATATGGGAGCCCCCCATAAATATTTTATTATTTTTTATTTCACTGTATATACTTAACTTTTCTAAAGTTATATGTACTTTCTAAGTATATCTTGGACACCAATGACTGAAGGTGAAGGAAAACATCTTGAGGAAACCTGGACTCCCGCATTGAACAAGCGTGGTGATTACACTCAATCCTTCTCTGTATGAGAGGAGACCTGTGTCCAGTAGTGTGACGATAAAAAAAAGTTGATGATAAGATTCTTAGTACTTGTTGTTATAGCGGCAACAGATATACTAACACAATCTCTGAAAATTCCAACTGTCTCGCTATTACGGTTTATAAGATACAGCCTGGTGACAGACGGACAGACGAACAGTGAAGTCTCATGAATAGGGTTCGTTTTACCTTTTAGGTACGGAATCCTAAAAATCACAAAGTAGCTCGCAATCATTGTACTACATATACGTACTTACATATTTTATGAATATATTTCATTATAAATAAGTTATGTAATTTATATACCTATCCACTTAACCGTAAATTTTATCCCAATTTTTACGGTTAAGTGGAAAAGTACTGAAATTAATAACTTACTATTTCATTTCTAATACAAGGTACCAATTCTTTTTTTTTTTTTTTAATTTGATCGACAAGTCTTTCCAAAGTAGATATCTTCTCTTTTAAAATGCATTGAGCATAATTGCGACGAAGCAGACGGAAGCCAATTTTCTTCTCTACGGTCTATCTGGACAAATCGTATATACTTTTCCCCTACAACATTATTTTTATTCGGAAACCTAAAATAACAAAAACCTAGGTAAATGAATAGTAATTGTTCATTCAATTTTGTTTATTATTATGACATGATTATGTTTAAATAGAGTTAATAATAAATAAACTTGAAGTATAGTAATATTTTAAGTTTGTTTAGCTATATTTGAAATGTCAATGAAATATAACAAAATGTTTTCAACTTAATAAGTATTATCGATAACTAAATCGTTAAACAACATTACTACATCTCTACAATAAAATAGTAAAACTACTCAACAATAGAGGGCGCTTATTACAATAATGGAAAAGTTTCTAGAACTATTAAAGAATTTTTTTAAATTTGAATTACAGACGAAATATAAATAATTCATACAAAAACATTCCGAAGTTAGGTCCAGTCATTTTACCATAACGAGATGTACAGTAACACAAAGCGCAACATGGCATATTTCCTTAGAAAATGTTTATTTTTGGTGGACACAAATTACGTCTTGACGCGCAGACTAGACTGAGCGACTTTTAACCAAGTCGGCACAAGTATTGGATTACGATTTTGTTCGTGATGTCCTGTCTATTGTAAATATAATTTTAATCTCTTTGCATATTTGTGTAGCCCACATAGCCTACAGGTAGTTGTGCCAGGTCTGACTGTTTGTATAATCGAGTTTAAATGTTTTTAAACGCACCCACGATACAGGAGTAATTCCTATTATGCGGGCAACGTTTTATTATTATTAATAAAACATCAATAATATATATAATAGTATATCGTGCAACTTACAACTTCCAATCGAACGGAGTCGCGGACTGAAGCTAGTAGCAGTAGTAGTAAATATAAAATGTATTACACGTTCTTGTGTCGTCAGTAGGATTATGAGTCACAACCCCCGGTCACATGTTACATTTTGTTAACCCCTTAGCTTTCAAGAACTACGGTGACGCTACGTACCTACCTGCAGTGGCTTACGATATACAATATATATATATATATACAATAGCTTCAGTCCGCGACTTCGTTCGATTGGAAGTTGTAAGTTACACGATATACTAAAAGTACTTGCGTGAGTTTAAGTTGCATATAGATTTTATCAAAAATAAATTCATTCATGTTATCATTTTGAATAGGTACGTAAATGATTTTTTTTTTATTAATAATAATAAAACGTTGCTCGCATAATAGGAATTACTCCTGTATCGTGGGTGCGTTTATAGTACATTACGATATTAGTGCGTAATGATGGTTATAACATGCGAGGCGGAATTTCAGCCCGAGCCGAAGGCGAGGGTGTAATTGAGCCGAGCATGTTATAACAAATACGCACGTATATCGTACGACGTTTTTTAACACACTTGCGAGGAAACAGAAAAAGAAGTATTTTATATTTTGTTCATTTTAAATAAACTCAATCTGTGAATGCACACTGTTGCTTTCCCTCCATTAGTATTATTATTTGCCATTTCAAATATGGAACGGCGCGCAGCGCGAGCCGTGCGGCGGCGATCAGTTCCATAATTACTTGAAATGGAAAATAATGCTGTTATGGAAAATAATGCTGTTATGGACTATAACTTAACTATTTGCTTTGATAAAACACGCGTTTGTTATGGCCTGCTTTACATATTTAAAACCGGTGGAATTACATCAGCTTTACGAGCCAGGGTGTTAAAAAAACCATTTAAACTCGATTATACAAACAGTCAGACCCGGCGCAACTACCTGTAGGCTATGTGGGCTACACAAATATGTATTCGTTCCGCGCGGGAATCGAAACTAGGGTTGTAACTGAGCTTCGCCTCTGCTTTCGTTACTGCGGAAATTCCGCAAGAAATCGTATCTTCGCTTCCGCCTCCGACTGCGCACAATTTTTGCGGAGTTATAACGGAAGTTTATTTACGTAATTATTTATAAAACAAATAAAGCGCAAGTTGCGACGCTCGACAACCGTCCGGCTGCAATTGAGCACGAAATGGTCAAGAATCAACTAGTGCGAGACGAGAATTCGGCAATTACAATTTGTTTCTCCTTAATTTTCATTACAAGAAGATAATATTTTTTTAGTAATTGTACTACTACTAATGTACGTATTTAAGGCCCCCTGACCAAATGACCTTGAGCATTTGTTCCCCCTTCACCGCGCCCCACCTCTACAATACTTCGTAAAATTTTACTAGCGCCGTCGGACGAAGAACTTAAAAATACAAGTTAAATTCATAGACCACAGAAGTAACAGACATGGCACTTTTATTTATGTTTATTGGTGCGCCCAAATGCTTTTATTATGAACTCAAACAAATGTTGACGATATTTCATAATAAAAATTCTGCGGTGTTTATTTTTTAACCGACTTCCCAAAAAGGTGGTTCACAATTCGATGTATGTGTGTTCGCTGATAACTTTATAGTTTATGAACCGATATTGACCATTTTTTATTTTATATGAAAGTGTGTGCTGCCGAGGTGAGCCATTGCCATTGCTACCACGTCAGTATCGATGATGGAAATTCTGAGAAATATAGGGCAATTCTCGAAAATTTTAGGCATGCTTGGGGTGAAAACTTAATACTCGTGTAAATATCGGGTGATACCTACTATAAAACCGTGAAGGTTTGGGCCTGACCTGACGATGGAGAATCAAGGAAACTCCACATCGACAGCAACTGTTACGTGTTTGGGTTTATTTAATTTGTATTGATTAGACCTTTACAACTAAATACGTAATGACTGTAACTTCTGGGTTGTAAGTTAGTTTTGTAGATTGAAAGTTAGGTAAGTCGGGTGGTAAAAGCGATAGAAAAATAATATAATAAAGTTTAATTTATCATTATTTATTATTTTAAGGTAAAACGTAATCAGGGTATTTGACCCTATACTAAATTACTCAAGAACCTATAAAAAAAAAAAGATTCGATTTTTTTTTGTTATTGTTTGTGTTATTGTGTTAAGCTTGTGTTTCTGGACCATTAAACTGTAATCGTGATAACTGAGTCCTTATTCGCTCCCCTCCGACGCTATAGTAGGTAGATAGCTCCGAAAAACTACATAAAAACGGATTGCGCTGTGTTTTGCCTAGGGTTGTAACGGAGGCTTGTTAGCGGAGGCGGAGGCGGATGCGGAGGCGACGAGTCTCACCTCCGCGGATGCGAAGGTTAACGGAGGCGGAGGTGAAAGTACATATAGACAAAATTGAAATGTATGGTTAATTAAAACAAAATTTTTATTTTAAACACGTACATTAATAGTAGTATACTTGGTAAAAAAAATATTACCTTCTTGTAATGAAAATTAAGGAGAAACAAATTATGATTACCGCATTCCCGCCTCGCACTAGTTGATTCTTGACCATTTCGCGCTCAAACGCGGCCGGACTATTTATTTATTGCATAAATACGTAAATAAACCTCCGTTATAACTCCGCTAAAAATTGTGCGGAGGCGGAGGCGGAAGCGAAGATACGATTTCCTTCGGAACTTCCGCAGTAACGGAAGCGGAGGCGAGGCGAAGCTCCGTTACAACCCTAGTTTTGCCCATGAAAACGCCTTAAAATAAAAAATTGGTTTGATTAACCAAAAATTTCCATTTTTTTCTGTATCTACTTACTTTGACCTCCGCCTCCGCCTCCGTTACCCTTCGTATCCGCGGAGGTGAGACTCGTCGCCTCCGCATCCGCCTCTGCTTACAAGGCCTCCGTTACAAGCGTAACAACCCTAAACGAAACATACATAAGTACTAATATTAAAAATTCAAAAGTATCTCTGTCTGTCTGTCTGTCTGTCTGTCCGGCTTTTACGCCAAAACTACTGAACCGATTGTAATGAAATTCGGTACACAGATAGTCTAGAGCAATAGACTGCTCAACCTCGGGACCGCGGGCCATAATGTGGCCCGCGCTAGTACCTATGCTTTGAATATTTGATTTTGACTTTGAATCAAAACGTTGATTTAAATTTGAGAAGATATACATATTATACATACTTAGGTACTTATCTAATGCAAAATTTGTTTCTCTATTTAGGGAATAATAATGTTCCAAAATAAATAATTCATCAGCAACTTGCTCTCCAATACAACCTTGTAGAATCGGAGGTGCCGTACTACAGGTATATGCCCGACCCACTTCTCGAAAATGACCATATCACATTGTACTGGGATCGATCCATCATCACTGACAGGACTATTGTTGCCAATAAGCCTGATATAGTGATGGTGGATCGATCAGAGCGGTGTGCAATGATTGTTGACATAACCATCCCGCATGATGAGAGCCTCGTGAAAGCTGAGAAAAATAAACAAATCAAATATCTTGATTTGGCTCACGAGGTTGTCAACATGTGGGAAGTGGATTCAGCAATCATTGTACCGATAGTTGTGACAGACAATGGCTTAATAGGCAAGAACCTCGTCCAATATATATAAACAAATACCGACTCGAAAGGCTCTCGTTAGGCAGCTGGATCAAGGGCTTGGTTCAGAAAGCAGTACTTCTAGACACGGCACGCATTGTCAGGTCCTCCAGAGAGGAACCTCTCTCTAGAGCCCTGACCGCCGGTAGCTTGAAAGGCCGGTAGCGTATAAGATATCGTATAATATATAATATCGTGGCAGTATTTTTTTATATTCTAAATATTTTTTTATGTATTTTTTTTTTATATAGAAATATTTAAAGATGTAAATTAATATGTAAATATATTATGGTGAAATAAAGGACATATTCCTAATACACAATAATTCTATTTAATATTCGTAATAATTTATATTGGGCTTTTCGTGAGAGTAACTGAAATAGGAAATGTAAGTGGCCCGTCATTAACGACTAAATCTAACTTTTGGTCCGACTATTAAAGAGGTTGAGCAGCCTTGGTCTAGAGCCTGACAAAGGACATAGGCTATATAACATCCTGCCATGACCAATAGGAGCAGAGCAGTAACAAAAACTGTTGCGAAAACGGTAGTAAACGCGGACATTATTTTAACAGGCGCTTATTTTATATCAACTGAGCACTTTTTAATTTACGGGAACCATCGTCCACGCGGATGGGGTCGCGGGTTATCAGCTAGTTAAAAATAAAATAAAAAAGTTGGAATCGGACTCGCGACACGCAGTGGCGTAGTAGAACGTACTGCTACAACCGTGTCAGCGTATCGATTGAGTGTGACTCAACTCTCAATACAATATTGCCAATACATAGCTGTTCAAAAAATCTGTTTGCTCACTGAAACCGTAAGTTTATGGATTCTTAAAAAATCTGTTTGCTCACCGTAACCGTAAGTTTATGGATTCTTGGTGACACGTTACAAAAAAAAAAAACAACAAAAGGAAGTCAAATATTCTACATCAGTGGGTTTGAAGGCGAAGCCCGCGACAATCAAGCGCGAACAGAGCGGCCGGATACTCCGCGTTGGACGAAGAGCGCCACCATACCATGGCCGCTGGTCAGGCGCAGGCGGGTCAAGAGGAAACCCACCCCGAGTCACGACCGCCCCCCTCCTTGGTGACAGGATAATATTGCCCCTGTCAGGCGCCTCCTTCGCGTCATCGTGAGACGAACATCTCGAACGATAGACGGGATCCACACGATAAGTCGACGTCCAAACAAATCGTGCTTCACAAGGGTGGATTTAGGGTAGTTCCACCCTGATACTACTTTACTGTGTAGAAAAGGACTCCCCAATAATAAATGATCGAACCTGTACGTATACAATACGCAAGGGAAACATTGATAGGGCGATGTAGAATTTTAGCATAGTATATAATGTTAAGAGTTGTATTTTATTTTTCTAATTCACCGTGAATAATCAATTGTTACGGGCTAGGGGTACTTAAACGCCGGTTAAGGGTTACGAAGTTTATTAGCAACGAAGGTACAGTCGATCGTAGGCAATGACAAGTAGAATGTCGCTAACGTTGCACCGAAGTCTTCTCTTACGTCCACGAAGTCCGTGTCGTAAACACACAATAACTCTACAGATGTTACTTCCCGTAGTACTCACAGTTCTCGTTACAGTTGTCGCAGTAGGTATTCTCGAAGATCGCTTCTTAACTGTCGCTGTTTTCGTATCGCTAGTCGAGTGTAGACTGACCCTGTGCGGGCGTCACGGTGCTATATATAGTCCAGCTGATCGAACATTCCAGATTCCTCTAGACGTAATAATAATAGCACATAACTTCGAAGTCACTCGGAAGTACCTACGGTAATTCTCGGAAACGGGTTTCTAGAAATTTCGATGTCGACACTTTGTTGACAAAACTGTTGAGACCTGTACCATTCGATAGGCCGTCCTAAGTCTAGTAATGCGTTTTATTATTGTACCTAGAAAATGTCTAGATCTGGAGGAATAGGACTTAAAAGCGACACACTGCATGTCACGCGATATTGAACCTTATGCCAACGACATAAGGTCCATTCGTAACACAATACAAAATGTACTTAGTTTTAAAACTAATTCTCTCAACAAAATCAGCTGTTTTATTTGAGTTATTGGCAAAATACTGATGTAAATATTTCAGTGGCG
Source organism: Sesamia nonagrioides (assembly GCA_017933935.1). Lineage (NCBI taxonomy): Eukaryota > Metazoa > Arthropoda > Insecta > Lepidoptera > Noctuidae > Sesamia > Sesamia nonagrioides. Next base: position 258,070 of record JADWQK010001079.1, on the reverse strand, counting down.
ACAGTAGCGCCATCTTGTATCGGTATGTGAAATTACTGGTTGCTTTTTGTATCAATACATAATTATGTTGTCATATTTTGCCTCGTATCATTCAAAACAATTAGTGTCGTACTTTGATATTATACGATTTGTGATAATAGCGCAAATTATGAAATAGAGTTATGTTCAGTGAAGCAGAGTTGGGTTAGTGGTAGTAAGTAAATCTAGTATATTGAAGATAGCTGCGTTGTCTATTGTCTTAAATAAAGTTAATCCAATTTTTCAATAGACAGGAAAAATAAATGAATTAAATTGATATTCTATTAAGAATAGGTTATCAATTGAAATTTCAGAATTAAAATGTGTCTTTTTTTGTTATTTGATATGAACTAGTGCTTGACTGCAATCCCGCCTGATGGTAAGCAGTGATGCAATCGTTGATGGTAAAGCGCGCTAGTTTGTAAAGAGACCATTCAATCAAAAAAACTAAGTGAATAGGAAGGAAGACGGCAGTTGAGCGACGTAATGCAATGTTTAACCCAACAACACGATCAACGTTGCTGCGCCAAAGGGAGGTTGATCTGGAGAACCTCAACGATGAATCCCCGACACAACAACATTTGGTGCATTGTACCCGGCACACATCGCAACACAACTGTTCAGACCCGTCCTCCGTACGGCTTCACCAGACATCATGCCGGAACTCGACGAATCGCTTGGCGGCAAGACTTTGTCTGATGGGTGGCAACGTCTGCCGGCAGCCGATGTTATGGCCTACCACGGAGACAATTTCTAAAACATAATAACTTATTCATTGACGTTATTCAAAGTGAAGTGGTGATTATCAACTGTTGAGCCATACATTTTTGACAGTTCATCATTACTTAACTTCAATTCGATGTTAAGTGAGAGTGATATTATAAACACATCGCATTTTTTTAATACTATACAATACAAGTGCAGACGCAAGCAGGTTAAGCGACCCGAAACTGTAAAATTTTCCCGATGACACTTGAGATTTAATGCTTCAGAGATAAAGTTGAAAATTTATTAAAGTGACAGACTGTGGTAGCTTGATGTGCAGTACCACTACTACGAGTTGTTATTGAACATTTACTCCCTAGCGTATTTACGTGTATTAAATAGATTTCGATAAATGTTTGCACCATGAGTGTTACGGAGACTCAAGGTCATAGCACACTTAAACGACTCTGCTCCAACACCGTTCTTACCCAACACCTCCCTAAAATAAGGCGACTGCTCGCAGTCCGCGCGGCGACAGCTAGCAGGCACCCAGCATTCCACGCGGAGATTGCTAGTAGACACCCAGCCGTGCACCCGTCGACCGCTCTAGCTATTCGCGATTGACACAGTTCGCGATCGGTTTCTATTGAAGCAACTCGTCTTTTATACAATGTCCCGCCGATTCACAACGCGCGACAGAAGAGAAAATGTCTAGATCTGGAGGAATAGGACTTAAAAGCGACACACTGCATGTCACGCGATATTGAACCTTATGCCATCGACATAAGGTCCATTCGTAACATTGCCCCCTTCTTAGTCATGCTCGTCCCGAGCATGATTTGATCCATAATAGCGAGCTAGGCGGTCTACGTGTACGATCTTCAGCTTCCCTCTAGGCCCTTTCTTAATCCTGTAGGTGACATCGTTTATTCTGGTTACTATCGTGTACGGACCCTCCCATTTGGCTTGAAATTTCGGACTCTTTCCTTTTCTCCTTATGGGATTATGTAACCATACCAAAGTTCCCTCTTCAAATCCAGGCACGTTAGCTTTGCGGTCGTATCGGATTTTCATTTTCTCACTGGTTTTCAGACCATTCTTTCTCACTAGCTCATGTATTCCATCTAATTTACGCCGTAGGTCGGCCACATAGTCGACGGCTAGGATAGGAGTATCGGGAGGTGTTCCGGTTAGTGCATCTATGGGTAGTCTAATTTCTCGGCCGAAATTGACTTTCGCCGGTGTGCAATTTGTGCTATCATGTGTTGCAGAGCGCTATGACATTAAGAAGAGTGGAATGTATTGGTCCCAATCCCTCTGGTGTTCTTCCACTACTTTGGCCAAATGATTCTCCAACGTCTGATTGAATCTTTCGACCATTCCATCTGACTGTGGGTGATACGGTGTTGTACGAGTCTTATGTATCCCAAGTAGTTGGCAAACCTCTTGAAATAGTGAAGACTCGAAGTTTCTACCCTGGTCAGAGTGTAACTCCAAGGGAACGCCAAATCGACAGAACACCTCATGAACTAGCTTTTTGGCGACTGTATGAGCTTCCTGGTTAGGTACTGCAAAAGCTTCTGGCCATTTGCTGAAATAGTCTTGCATGACGAAGATATACCTATTCCCTTCTTCAGTAACAGGGAATGGCCCAGCTATATCGACAGCAACTCTTTCCCATGGTGCACCAACATTGTACACTTTCAGCCGACCTCTGGCTCTCGTTTGCGGTCCCTTTACTGAGGAGCAAGCTACGCATTTTCTACACCAGTCCTCTACGTCTTCGCGGCAATGCACCCAGTAGAATCTTTTCCTCACCTTCTCCAGGGTTTTCTTTACTCCTAGATGTCCTCCGGATACTCCGTCGTGCACCTGTCTTAGCACTGACGCGACTTTATCGCAGGGGACAACTATCTGTAAGGTGACCTCCTGTCCACTGGGTGATTCCCATTTCCTCTTGAGAACTCCATTATCAATTATCAAGCTGTCCCACTGAGCCCAGTAACTTTTTACTGTTGGGCTAAGCGCTGATATTTCACTCCAAGCGGGCCTCTGGCCACGTTGTTTCCATTCGATTACTGTCTTCAAGTCACTATCTTCCCTTTGTGCGTCTTCCAATGATTGATTATCCCAGTCTTCGTCCAAAGCGTTCACCTGGATAATCCTTACGTTCTCTTTCTTTTTCTGTTTGGCACAATGTCGGCAAGACTCTTCGCAAGGTCGTCTAGACAAAGCATCAGCATTATTGTGTGACTTGCCTTTCCGATGTTCAGTGACAAAGTCAAATTCTTGCAACTGCTCTATCCACCTTGCTACTTGTCCTTCTGGGTCTTTGAACTGGAGGAGCCACTGTAAGGCAGCGTGATCGGTACGAAGTGTAAACTGCCTCCCAATCAAATATTTCTTGAAGTGTTGTAAGGTCTTAACAACGGCTAGAAGTTCTCGGCGGGTAACACAATAATTTCTTTCTGGCTTGGAAAGGCATTTGCTGAAATATGCGATAACGACATGCCTATCTCCTTGTGTTTGAGAGAGAACTCCTCCAATACCCACATTGCTGGCATCTGTGTCTACCAAAAATCGGCCTTCCCTACTAGGGTAACCTAGTACAGGAGCCTCACACAAGTGAGTTTTCAGTAGAGCAAATGCCTGTTAGCAGTCAGAGTTCCATTCAAATAGACACTTTTCCTCTGTTAAACGATGCAACGGTTTCGCTAACTCGGAGAAGTTCTTCACAAACCGACGGTAATATGCACACAGGCCCAAGAAAGAGCGTACCTCAGTTTTATTACGAGGGGTAGGCCACTTCGACACGGCTTTTATTTTTTCAGGGTCTGTTCGAATTCCTTGCGCCGAAATAATGTGTCCCAAGTATCCAACTTCTTTCTGGAATAGTGTACTAGGACTGAGTTTTAAATTCGCTTCACGCAGTTTCTGGAACACTTTCTCCAAATTGCGTAGGTGTTCTGCGAAGTTTCGTCCCATAATGATGATGTCATCCAAATGACCAGGCATGCATCACCAAGCAACCCCACCAAGATGCGCTCCATTAGGCGCTCAAATGTAGCTGGAGCATTGCACAGTCCAAAAGGCATGACATTGAATTGCCAGAGACCGTTTCCAGGACCAGTGGTGAAAGCGGTCTTTTCTTTATCCTGCTGACAGATTTCCACTTGCCAATATCCACTTTTGAGGTCAACTGTGGAGAACCATTTCATGCCACTTAGCAAGTCCAAAGTGTCATCTATACGTGGCAGAGGATAACTATCCTTTTTCGTGGCATCGTTCAACATCCTGTAGTGAACGCAAAACCTTGTACTGCCATCCTTTTTCTTAACTAGGACAACTGGAGATGACCAAGGGCTGGTAGACGCTTCGATAATCCGATTTTTCTCCATATCTCTTAACATTTCCGACACTTCCTGTTCTCTTGCAAAGGGAATACGACGTGGTCTCTGTCTTATCGGCTGTGTATCGCCCGTATCTATATGGTGTTTGACGAGCCCGGTCCTTCCCACGTCACTGTCGGTCTTAGAGAAGATGTCATGGAAGTTATGCAACAGTTGCTTAACTTTGTGACTTTCGAACTTGTTTAAATTGCCCTTACAATTTTCGAGTAGTGTCGATACATGTTCCTGCCACTTCATAACACGTTCCTTTTCGTGCGCCTCTGTTTTTCGCAATGATGCTACATGGTCGCACACACCCACGATGCAATTCTTTTCAAGAATTATTTCCTTGTTACTAACGTTGATAATGCGTACTTTTGGTTTATCGGAAATCATCATCAGTGTCCTTGCTGTTATCCAGTCTGGGTGATCTCCAGAATCTTCTATTATAATGCAACGTTTACGGCATCCTATTGGTGATAATCTAATATCTACTAAGGTTTCTGATCTTGGTGGTAATACCGTTCTCCTTACACAGTACACTGACCCCTGTTTTCCACCTTGAAGAAATACTTCTTGTTCTTGAAAACTCAATACTCCTTTTGCTACATTAAGGACGCACTGCTGTTTCTTCAAAAAGTCCAGTCCTATTATGCAATCATCTGTAATATTCGCTACTAAAACAGGGTGCGTGAATGTCTTATCACCCATTTTCAAAGTCACATTCGTTTCACCAAGGACGAGTACTGGTTGGCCAGTGGCGGTTTGTAATCGGCATTGTGAAGATCCTCTTTTCCATACTATGGTCCGAGGAAATAGCTCCGGTCGTGCAATGGTTCTTGATGCACCGGTATCCAATGTGAAACTGCAGGATTTACCATTCAGTTCTCCTTCTATAATGAGACTGTTTCCGTCACCCACTTGTGATACTGTTATAATGGGGGCTACATGTCGACCAGCCAGTACTCGCCCCATAGCCCTGGCTGTTCCTAGTTTAAATCTTCGGCTTCCACCTGTGTCCCAGAAGTGCTTCTTCCCTTAGCCTTCCTGGAACAATTGATCCGAATATGCCCTTTTTCACCGCACTCATAGCATGTTGGCCCTTGTCGGGGTTTCATTTGTGCGGTTACCTCACGAATACGGTGGTGTGGTCGGCCGTCTTGGCGTACTGCTTCCACCTCCAGAGCGTGTGTCAAGGCTGCCTTCAGAGTCTGATGGTGCCCCAGACGAACCGCAGCCCTGACTTCCACATCTCGAATTCCATCAGTAAAAGCTTGCACCGTACTAGCATCAATTACTCCCGGCGTTGAAGCATACGCCCTCCGAACAATACGTTCTATTTCCGATGCCCATTGTTGCAAACCCTCACTGCTTTTCTGTGTGCGGTCGCGGAGTTGAGCCCTGTAGACATGTTCCAGGTGTTTTTCCCCATATCTAGACTCTAACGCTTCCAACAAACAGGCTAGGGTATTACAATCGCCGGAAATATTTTCGAGGATTTGGACCGCCTCACCACGCAGAGCAAGTGTAAGGGCGGTTACAGCTTGATCGTCGTCCCAATTGTTGCCTTTTGCGACCTTTTCAAACTCTAGACGGAAGGCCACCCATGACGTTGTTCCGTCAAAATGAGGTACCTTGAAAGTCGGCAAAGCACTGGGTACGGGTACCACGCCTTTAATAACTCCTTTTTGTACTCTGTCTATTTCTTTTCCAAACTCCATGATGGTATTGTCTAGTTTTTCTATACGAGCTTCTTGCTGGTCCATGCGGGCATCTTGTTGTGCTGTTTTTATTTTAAGCTCGTTGACCTCTTCTTTGGTTGTTTCCCACTTTTCATTAAGTTCTAATACTAATTGCTGGGATTTTGCCTGGGATTCTGTTACACTTTTAATGATTTGTGCCTGGGTTTCTGCCTGGGATTTGTCTATTTTTGCTTGGATTTCTGCCTGGGATTTTGCCTGAGATTGTTGTATTTGTGCCTGGATTTCTGCATGGGATTTTGCCTGGGATTCTGCCACACTTTTAATCTGTGCCTGGGTTGCTGCCTGGGACTCTGCCATACTTTTTATTTGCACCGTCAAATGGGCCAGCAACGCCGATAAATCGCATCCGCTGCTTCCAGAAATAGTGGTGGTACTAGGCGCACTCACATTTGTTGGTGTTACGACAGCCGCATCTTCTACGGGTGCAGGGACACTGAGCGGTTCTTCCTCTTGACGCGCCAAATCCATCGCTGCTTGTCGTCGCGTGCGAACTCTTTCGTCTTCCCTTGGCGTGACCGGCATGCCGCTTCTGACACCAATTGTTACGGGCTAGGGGTACTTAAACGCCGGTTAAGGGTTACGAAGTTTATTAGCAACGAAGGTACAGTCGATCGTAGGCAATGACAAGTAGAATGTCGCTGACGTTGCACCGAAGTCTTCTCTTACGTCCACGAAGTCCGTGTCGTAAACACACAATAACTCTACAGATGTTACTTCCCGTAGTACTCACAGTTCTCGTTACAGTTGTCGCAGTAGGTATTCTCGAAGATCGCTTCTTAACTGTCGCTGTTTTCGTATCGCTAGTCGAGTGTAGACTGACTCTGCATCGGCATCACGGTGCTGTATATAGTCCAGCTGATCGAACATTCCAGATTCCTCTAGACGTAATAATAATAGCACATAACTTCGAGGTCACTCGGAAGTACCTACGGTAATTCCCGGAAAAGGGTTTCTAGAAATTTCGATGTCGACACTTTGTTGACAAAACTGTTGAGACCTGTACCATTCGATAGGCCGTCCTAAGTCTAGTAATGCGTTTTATTATTGTACCTAGAAAATGTCTAGATCTGGAGGAATAGGACTTAAAAGCGACACACTGCATGTCACGCGATATTGAACCTTAAGCCAACGACATAAGGTCCATTCGTAACACAATACAAAATGTACTTAGTTTTAAAACTAATTCTCTCAACAAAATCAGCTGTTTTATTTGAGTTATTGGCAAAATACTGATGTAAATATTTCAGTGGCGACAGTAGCGCCATCTAGTATCGGTATGTGAAATTACTGGTTGCTTTTTGTGTGTAGAATCAATACATAATTATGTTGTCATATTTTGCCTCGTATCATTCAAAACAATTAGTGTCGTACTTTGATATTATACGATTTGTGATAATAGCGCAAATTATGAAATAGAGTTATGTTCAGTGAAGCAGAGTTGGGTTAGTGGTAGTAAGTAAATCTAGTATATTGAAGATAGCTGCGTTGTCTATTGTCTTAAATAAAGTTAATCCAATTTTTCAATAGACAGGAAAAATAAATGAATTAAATTGATATTCTATTAAGAATAGGTTATCAATTGAAATTTCAGAATTAAAATGTGTCTTTTTTTGTTATTTGATATGAACTAGTGCTTGACTGCAATCCCGCCTGATGGTAAGCAGTGATGCAATCGTTGATGGTAAAGCGCGCTAGTTTGTAAAGAGACCATTCAATCAAAAAAACTAAGTGAATAGGAAGGAAGACGGCAGTTGAGCGACGTAATGCAATGTTTAACCCAACAACACGATCAACGTTGCTGCGCCAAAGGGAGGTTGATCTGGAGAACCTCAACGATGAATCCCCGACACAACAACATTTGGTGCATTGTACCCGGCACACATCGCAACACAACTGTTCAGACCCGTCCTCCGTACGGCTTCACCAGACATCATGCCGGAACTCGACGAATCGCTTGGCGGCAAGACTTTGTCTGATGGGTGGCAACGTCTGCCGGCAGCCGATGTTATGGCCTACCACGGAGACAATTTCTAAAACATAATAACTTATTCATTGACGTTATTCAAAGTGAAGTGGTGATTATCAACTGTTGAGCCATACATTTTTGACAGTTCATCATTACTTAACTTCAATTCGATGTTAAGTGAGAGTGATATTATAAACACATCGCATTTTTTTAATACTATACAATACAAGTGCAGACGCAAGCAGGTTAAGCGACCCGAAACTGTAAAATTTTCCCGATGACACTTGAGATTTAATGCTTCAGAGATAAAGTTGAAAATTTATTAAAGTGACAGACTGTGGTAGCTTGATGTGCAGTACCACTACTACGAGTTGTTATTGAACATTTACTCCCTAGCGTATTTACGTGTATTAAATAGATTTCGATAAATGTTTGCACCATGAGTGTTACGGAGACTCAAGGTCATAGCACACTTAAACGACTCTGCTCCAACACCGTTCTTACCCAACACCTCCCTAAAATAAGGCGACTGCTCGCAGTCCGCGCGGCGACAGCTAGCAGGCACCCAGCATTCCACGCGGAGATTGCTAGTAGACACCCAGCTGTGTACCCGTCGACCGCTCTAGCTATTCGCGATTGACACAGTTCGCGATCGGTTTCTATTGAAGCAACTCGTCTTTTATACAATGTCCCGCCGATTCACAACGCGCGACAGATTGAGGAAGCGGATGACTTGGTAGATATTGACTGACTGACCCACAGAGTACTTGGACGGTGCGGGCAAGTCAGCCCTAGAGGGGGCAAGTAAAATTTTTAGAGTGTGTAATCTTTGTGCACTATAGTCACAAGCGGTGTTTATGGCAATTACACCGTACGTTTTGTTAGCGTCAACTGCATGGTTTATTAAAAAGTTAGAGATAAGTTCTCTTTTATACTTTGTTTCCTAATTAGGGGAGTTCATATAAATGTATGGCTGCCTTTCTAGATCTATGAAAAGCTTTTGATACCGTCTCTACTTCCATTATTCTACAAAAACTTGAAGCAATTGGAATTCGTGAAATACCACTTGCACTTTTTATCTTTCCGGTAGAATGCAAAAAGTGAAACTTAATAAAACTGTCAGTGAGGATGTGGATGTTTCATACGGCGTACCCCAAGGAAGTATACTAGGACCCACACTTTTTTTAATTTACATTAATGACCACTGCAACATGAAGATTCATAATGCTAAAGTATTCTCATACGCCGATGATACAACTGTCGTCTTCTCAGGTAAAACATGGGATGAAGTTAAAAACTGTGCAGAAGCAGAGCTAAACCTTAGCTCTTATTACAACTTGGTTAAAAAAACCTTCTCACTTTGAACACTAGCAAAACCAACTACATTTGTTTTAATATTTATAATCAATTTCAACCAGAAAAAGAATTTAATTTAAGAATCCATATGTGTGACACTACTACAGAAACTTGCACCAATTGCCCTATTATCCAACAAGTTAACCAAACAAAGTATCTAGGAGTTATCATTGACCAGCGTTTTTCATGGCATCCTCAACTAGAACAGGTCATAAGCAGAGTACGCAAACTGATCTGGATATTTAGGGAGCTGAGATATGTTGTACCAGGGAGAATAAATGAAAATAAAAATAATGACAATCAAAGAAATTTATTAAATGAAATTTATGTATCGTTGGTCCAGTCTGTTTTGATATATTGCATAACTATATGGGGAGGAGCAGTGAAATCTAGATTTCTTGAATCAGAACGTGCCCAGAGAGCGATAATTAAAGTGATGTAATTCAAAAAAAGAATATTTTCTACTAAAAAGATTTACGAATTATGTAATCTACTATCAGTGAGAAAATTATACATTCTACATATTATGCTCAAAACGCACAAAGAGACACCATACGATGCTAAGATACTAAAAAAAAAGAAATAAATATTGCATACTAAAGGTTCCCAAAACTAACACGAATTTGCTAGGAGGCAATTCAAAAAACGCTCATCCTTTTTATATAATAAGATTAATAAAGTCATATATGTCTATGATAAAAAATTATTGCAATGCAAAAAAGAATTAACAATCTGGCTACATAATTTAAGTTACGATGATACAGAGGGACTTTTGCAACCAGTGACCTAATAGTGCCATTAAATTGAACAGAAACATTACTTTTATTTATTCACGCACGCAAATACTCACTCACTCTCTCTCACACACACACACCTCCCACACGCACGCACTCATACAATTTGGACATACAGGTTGAAATTTTGGTTGTTCAAAGTAAGAAGGTTTTTTTTTAACCAAGTTGTAATAAGAGCTAAACCTTCTTCTGCACAGTTTTTAACTTCATCCCATGTTTTACCTGAGAAGACGACAGTTGTATCATCGGCGTATGAGAATACTTTAGCATTATGAATCAAAAACTGTTTTAGAATTTTATTCGCTACTATCCTACTATTCATTTTCCGTGACACCGTCTATTGGCATTTTAGATATGTTATGCTTATGAATTATTAGATCAGTTTATTGCGAATTTTTAGTGTAATAGACCTTTTAGGCCATAAAGCGCATTTTGTTTTGCAATTTTCGTTTGCATTTCGTTTTTATCAAAATTATTCTTTTTACACGTTTGTTTGCAAATATTTTTAAATGGCAATGCAAAAACTGTGGTAGGGTTTGTATCATTTCGATATAAAGTTATCGATAATATTCAAAAAAGTTACTACGACGATGTTTTTTCGCATTATGATAGCTTGAAACAAAAAATTAGGAAGCAGAATGATTATGGGTAATTCCAAGTTTATAAGTTTCTTATTTATATAATTCTTGTAATATAATAGGCGTTAAAGTTTAAAATTGCCGTATAGTACTGAAAATGTAAATAATTGCTTATTTTTTAATTAATTCATTTATAATCAATATATAGGAAGGTCGTTTATGCCTTTGCGATAGAACTCTGAGGATCTAGACTGCACAAACTGTAAAAGCAGAACTGCCTCCTGGGCAGAAAACTTCTTTTCACGTAGATAATTGTCCTAATCACGACAAAAAAGGTAGTCTGCTGGAGCAAGACCTTACCAGATAATGGTACGCCATTATCTTTAAAAACGGCAAAAAAATCACGGTTATTGTATGGGAGCCCGCCTTCAGTATTTATTTTATTTTAATTATTTATTTGTAATTTGAATATATAACCAAATATTCTGTGAACATTTTAAGCGTCTATCTGTTTCCATTATTAATATGGAGCAAAAACGGCAAAAAATCACGTTTGTTATATGGGAGCCCCCCATAAATATTTTATTATTTTTTATTTCACTGTACATACATTTAAATTATATTTTTAAATATTTCTACATAAAAAAATACATAAAAAACATTTAAAAATATAAAAAAATAGTAGCCCACCGGTATCGGGAACAGGGTCCAAGCTACCGGCGGCGGTCAGGGCTCCAGAGAGAGGAACTTCCTGACAATGCGAGCCGTGTCCAGAATTACAGCTTTCTGAATCAAGCCCTTGATCCAGCTGCCTAACGAGAGCCTCCTGAGGTGTTGGTCGAGGCTCTTGGCTATTAAGCCATTGGCTGTCACGACTATCGGTACAATGATTGCTGAATCCACCTCCCACATGTCGACAACCTTGTGAGCCAAGTCAAGATACTTGATTTGTTTATCTTTCTCGGCTTTCACGAGGTTCTCATCATGCGGGATGGTTATGTCAACAATCATTGCACGCCGCTCTGATCGATCCACCATCACTATATCAGGCTTATTGGCAACAATAGTCCTGTCAGTGATGATGGATCGATCCCAGTACAATGTGATATAGCCATTTTCGAGAACTGGGTCGGGCGTATACCTGTAGTGTAGCAAGTTGCTGATGAATGATCCTGGCTACAAGGTTGTGTCTATTTATTATTTTTATTCTTAGTACTGGCTAAAACACCAGCCTTTCAATTATGAGTGCGCGGGTTCAATTCCAGGTCAGGCAAGTACCAATGTAACTTTTCTAAAGTTATATCCGTACCAGGCGTGAATAGGTTGATAAGTCGAGTTACATTTATTTTTTTTTATTGCATAATAGGCATTAGAATTGCTTCTTTCATAGGGTGAATAAATGACTAAGTCGATAGGTCTGTTTTACCGCACATAGCAAACATGTGAATTTTTGAATAACTCTCTTACTAAAGGGTACAATGTGACGTCTTGAGATATTAAAATATACAAATTGTAATTATTTACACAACTCAACATGTCATTATAATACTGCCAACTGTTAAGAAAAATTAACAAACAACACGAGATGTTCATTTATTCAAACAACCTATTTAACGTTTTTAATAGCATAAATTAAGTTGTCCAGTTATTACCGCATCGAAATTGGATTGCATATTGTGACAAGTAAATCTATCATCTATTGCATTTATTATTCGTTGCGGGTGTGATGAGACAAAGTCATATGTTAAAAAGAGATAGTTGCAGTTTTGGCGGTTTATCCTTAAATCACATATTTTTTTAGCTAGGATCCTGACTATGAATTACCGAAAAAATGCAATGAGTCTAATACAAGCAGTGATATAGAAGAACTAAGTATTCCAATAATAAATTCAGCCCAAGTTCACCTGAATTTACCATCCCAAGACCAAGATGAAAGTTTATCTATTTTTAGCAGTGGTTTCGAGATTGATAGATTTCATACAAGTAGTCCAGTAAATAACAATCCTGATGGATTGTTATTTACTGGACTACTTGTCCAGTGTACAATGATCTATCTTCTCCCATAGATAGAATAGCAGTTACTAATGACGAGACTATATGCGAAGTGCTGCCTGTTGTCTCAGGAGATCAAATTCATACTAGAAAAAGAAAAGGTAGATCAAGGAAAAAGAGAGAAGAATGTAAAAGTCTAAGAAATTCTGGTCAAAGCTACGTTACAGAAAAAGGTAAAGAAATTGCTGCAAGGCAAATACGAGCACTAACTTTATGTAGACTGAAATGTATTGAGCGATTTTCTGAATTCGAAAGACAGTTGTGCTTTGATGAATATTGGACTCTAGGAAGCAGAGATCGGAGAGCAGCGTATATTGCCAGCCATATTACCATATTACCAAAGAAAACACAGAAAACCGACAACAGAACAATTAATAGAGATTGCTATTGCAAGTATACATTAACAATTAATAATGAAAGCAGACCAATTTGTAAAGATTGCTTTTGCAAAACTTTTGGGGAAACTAAAGATTTCATTAACATTGTAAGAGATAAAAAAAAAAACACTCCACAACCGGCATCATTCCACCTGATACAAGAGGACATCAGCCATCTAAAAATAAAATGACTATTGATGATTTAAAACCTGCTAAAGATCACATCTTATCATTCACTAACTACGAAAGTCATTATTGCAGAAACAGAACAAATAAAAAATATTTATCATCGGACCTTTCTATAGCTGCTATGTATCGTTTATATAGAGAATGTTGCCCAAATCCTATTTCACTTAAATTGTACTCCCAGTATTTTCATGATTTAAACTTATCATTCAAAAAACCGGCTAAAGATACTTGCCACACATGCGATCTTTTGATTGCAAAGATAACATGAGCTGAAGGCGAGGAAAAGACCAAACTTATAGAAGAGCTGTATGAGCATCAATCACAAGCCGAAAACGCTTATGCAGCAATTTTCGAGCTTATGCATTTGATCTTCAGCAATGCTTACCTACGCCATTCCTGAAAACGTCTGTCTCTTTTTATAAGAGACAACTGTGATCCTACAATCTTACGATTCATAACTTAAGAGATGATAAAGCTACTTGTTACATGTGGGACGAAACCATCGGTGCTCGAGGAGCAAATCAAATTGCTTCGTGTCTGTGGCATTTTTTACAAAATTTGCCACCTGAAGTTACAGAGGTTACATTTTATTCTAACACGTGTGGTGGCCAGAATAAAAATAACGCTGTTGCAATGATGTTCATGTATTTATTGCATGTGCATCCAACCCTAGAGACAATCAATCATAAATTTTTGATTAGCGCACATAGCCACATGGAATGTGACTCAGATCATGCCCTAATCGAAAGAACTAAAAAGAAAACGCAGCTTAAAATAAATCATCTTAACGATTGGATGCAACTGATAAGATCTTGCAAGATTAATAACGGATTTGCCATTGTACCCATGAAACTAGAAAATTTTCTAAATTTTGCAGAATTAAGTTCGAAGAAAGGTCCATTTACTGTTAAAAATAAAAACATTAAAATTGATAGTGACGTATCCAACATCGATCCTGATTTAGACTCCGAAGACCCTGATGTAGGAGGAAACGGAGAAGAATTCAACTAATTCTATAATATTTTATCTTTGTTTTCGAAATAAAATAAAAATATTTTGCAATTGTTTGTTTCTTAATTACTTATACACATGCCTATACCACATTCATAATATCACGATTTCAGTCCCATAAAAGGTAGGCAGAGACTATACTTATTACTTTTGATTTTGTTACACACGTACTTGCCTTAATGGTACTTAGGTGAACAACTTGATAACTCATTGGTGAACAACTTGATATGTCATTTTTTTACTGTAAATACAGGCAATTCATTAAATAATCTTATGTTATCTGAAAGCTCCAAGTAAATGATTTACATTCAGATAAAAAAGCATTTAATAACATAAAACCAGGATTTACAGATAAAACTTAAACTTAAAAATGGCTGCCCTGAAAAATTAGTGTTTTCGATTTGTTAAGTTATTCACGCCTGGTACGGATATGTACTTTCTAAGTATATCTTGGACACCAATGACTGAAGGTGAAGGAAAACATCTTGAGGAAACCTGGACTTTAAGTCTGAAATCGCCAACCCGCATTGAACAAGCGTGGTGATTACACTCAATCCTTCTCTGTATGAGAGGAGACCTGTGCCCAGTAGTGTGACGATAAAAAAAGTTGATGATAAGATTCTTAGTACTTGTTGTTATAGCGGCAACAGATATACTAACACAATCTCTGAAAATTACAACTGTCTCGCTATTACGGTTTATAAGATACAGCCTGGTGACAGACGGACAGACGAACAGTGAAGTCTCTTGAATAAGGTTCGTTTTACCTTTTAGGTACGGAATCCTAAAAATCACAAAGTAGCTCGCAATCATTGTACTACATATACGTACTTACATATTTTATGAATATATTTCATTATAAATAAGTTATGTAATATAAATACTTATCCACATAACCGTAAATTTTATCCCAATTTTTACGGTTAAGTGGAAAAGTACTGAAATTAATAACTTACTATTTCATTTCTAATACAAGGTACCAATTCATTTTTTTTTTTAAATTTGATCGACAAGTCTTTCCAAAGTAGATATCTTCTCTTTTAAAATGCATTGAGCATAATTGCGTTGCGACGAAGCAGACGGAAGCCAATTTTCTTCTCTACGGTCTATCTGGACAAATCGTATCTACTTTTCCCCTACAACATTATTTTTATTCGGAAACCTAAAATAACAAAAACCTAGGTAAATTAATAGCAATTGTTCATTCAATTTTGTTTATTAATATGACATGATTATGTTTAAATAGAGTTAATAATAAATAAACTTGAAATATAGTAATATTTTAAGTTTATTTAGCTATATTTGAAATGTCAATGAAATATAACAAAATGTTTTCAACTTAATACGTATTATCGATAACTAAATCGATAAACAACATTACTACATCTCTACAATAAAATAGTAAAACTACTCAACAATAGAGGGCGCTTATTACAATAATGGAAAAGTTTCTAGAACTATTAAAGAATTTTTTTAAATTTGAATTACAGACGAAATATAAATAATTCATACAAAAACATTCCGAAGTTAGGTCCAGTCATTTTACCATAACGAGATGTACAGTAACACAAAGCGCAACATGGCATATTTCCTTAGAAAATGTTTATTTTTGGTGGACACAAATTACGTCTTGACGCGCAGACTAGACTGAGCGACTTTTAACCAAGTCGGCACAAGTATTGGATTACGATTTTGTTCGTGATGTCCTGTCTATTGTAAATATAATTTTAATGTCTTTGCATATTTGTGTAGCCCACATAACCTACAGGTAGTTGTACCTGGTCTGACTGTTTGTATAATCGAGTTTAAACGCACCCACGATACAGGAGTAATTCCTATTATGCGGGCAACGTTTTATTATTATTAATAAAACATCAATAATATATATAATAGTATATCGTGCAACTTACAACTTCCAATCGAACGGAGTCGCGGACTGAAGCTAGTAGCAGTAGTAGTAAATATAAAATGTATTACACGTTCTTGTGTCGTCAGTAGGATTATGAGTCACAACCCCCGGTCAGATGTTACATTTTGTTAACCCCTTAGCTTTCAAGAACTACGGTGACGCTACGTACCTACCTGCAGTGGCTTACGATATACAATATATATATACACAATAGCTTCAGTCCGCGACTTCGTTCGATTGGAAGTTGTAAGTTACACGATATACTAAAAGTACTTGCCTGAGTTTAAGTTGCATATAGATTTTATCAAAAATAAATTCATTCATGTTATCATTTTGAATAGGTACGTAATTTTTTTTTTATTAATAATAATAAAACGTTGCTCGCATAATAGGAATTACTCCTGTATCGTGGGTGCGTTTAAAAACATTTAAACTCGATTATACAAACAGTCAGACCCGGCACAACTACCTGTAGGCTATGTGGACTACACAAATATGTATTCGTTCTGCGCGGGAATCGAAACTAGGGTTGTAACTGAGCTTCGCCTCTGCTTCCGTTACTGCGGAAATTCCGCAAGAAATCGTATCTTCGCTTCCGCCTCCGACTGCGCACAATTTTTGCGGAGTTATAACGGAAGTTTATTTACGTAATTATTTATAAAACAAATAAAGCGCAAGCTGCGACGCTCGACAACCGTCCGGCCGCAATTGAGCACGAAATGGTCAAGAATCAACTAGTGCGAGACGAGAATTCGGCAATTACAATTTGTTTCTCAAATGACCTTGAGCATTTTTTCCCTCTTCACCGCGCCCCACCTCTACAATACTTCGTAAAATTTTACTAGCGCCGTCTGGCGGACGAAGAACTTAAAAATACAAGTTAAATTCATAGACCACAGAAGTAACAGACATGGCACTTTTATTTATGTTTATTGGTGCGCCCAAATGCTTTTGGTTATTATGAACTCAAACAAATGTTGACGATATTTCATAATAAAAATTCTGCGGTGTTTATTTTTTAACCGACTTCCCAAAAAGGTGGTTGGTGGGATGTATGTGTGTTCGCTGATAACTTTATAGTTTATGAACCGATATTGACCTTTTTTTTTTTTATATGAAAGGGTGTGCTGCAGAGGTGAGCCATTGCTACCACGTCAGTATCGATGATGGAAATTCTGAGAAATATAGGGAAATTCTCGAAAATGTTAGGCATGCTTGGGGTGAAAACTTAATACTCGTGTAAATATCGGGTGATACTAAAAAACCGTGAAGGTTTGGGCCTGACCTGACGATAGAGAATCAAGGGAACTCCACATCGACAGCAACTGCTACGTGTTTGGGTTTATTTAATTTGTATTGATTAGACCTTTACAACTAAATACGTAATGACTGTAACTTCTGGGTTGTAAGTTAGTTTTGTAGATTGAAAGTTAGGTAAGTCGGGTGGTAAAAGCGATAGAAAAATAATATAATAAAGTTTAATTTATCATTATTTATTATTTTAAGGTAAAACGTAATCAGGGTATTTGACCCTATACTAAATTACTCAAGAACCTTTAAAAAAAAAAAGATTTGATGTTTTTTTTTTGAGCTCAGGTACGACTTAGAAATTATATTATTACTAGCTTTCCGCCCGCGGCTTCGCCCGCGTGTTCGGTTATATCGCGCTTTTTGGATTTCCTTCGGGAACATAATTTTTTTCCGGGATAAAAGGTAGCCTCTGTTCTTTCTCAGGGTCTAAAGATTGTCTGTGCCAGATTTCATCAAAATCGGTTGAGAGGTTTAAGCGGAAAAGCGTAACAGACAGACTGACAGACAGACAGTTGTATTTTTATTAAGTTGATATTTCTTTTGGATAAAGAGTAGGTAGATAGCTCCAAAAAACTACATAAAAACGGATTACGCTGTGTTTTGCCTAGGGTTGTAACGGAGGCTTGTTAGCGGAGGTGGAGGCGGATGCGGAGGCGACGAGTCTCACCTCCGCGGATGCGGAGGTTAACGGAGGCGGAGGCGGAGTTCAAAGTAAGTGTAAGTGTAAGTGGATCGATCAGAGCGGTGTGCAATGATTGTTGACATAACCATCACGCATGATGAGAGCCTCGTGAAAGCTGAGAAAGGTAAACAAATCAAATATCTTGACTTGGCTCACGACTCACAAGGTTGTCAACATGTGGGAAGTGGATTCAGCAATCATTGTACCGATAGTCGTGACAGACAATGGCTTAATAGGCAAGAACCTCGTCCAATATATATAAAAAAATACCAACTCTCGTTAGGCAGCTGGATCAAGGGCTTGGTTCAGAAAGCAGTACTTCTAGACACGGCTCGCATTGTCAGGTCCCCCAGAGAGGAACCTCTCTCTAGAGCCCTGACCGCCGGTAGCTTGGACCCTATTCCCGATATCAGTGGTATCGTATAAGATATCGTATAATATGTAATATCGTGACAGTATTTTTTTTATATTCTAAATATTTTTTTATGTATTTTTTGAATACATAAAAAAATATTTAGAATATTTAAAGATGTAAATTAATATGTAAATATATTATGGTGAAATAAAGGACATATTCCTAATAAACAATAATTCTATTTTATATTCGTAATAATTTTTATTGCGCTTTTTGTGAGAGTAACTGAAATAGGAAATGTAAGTGGCCCGTCATTAACGACTAAATCCAACTTTTGGTCCGACTATTAAAAAGGTTGAGCAGCCTTGGTCTAGAGCCTGACAAAGGACATAGGCTATATAACATCCTGCCATGACCAAGGAGCAGAGCAGTAACAAAAACTGTTGCGAAAACGGTAGTAAACGCGGACATTATTTTAACAGGCGCTTATTTTATATCAACTGAGCACTTTTTAACTTACGGGAACCATCGTCCACGCGGATGGGGTCGCGGGTTATAAGCTAGTTAAAACTAAAAAATAAAAGTTGGAATCGGACTCGCGACACGCAGTGGCGTAGTAGAACGTACTGCTGCAAGCTGCAACCGTGTCAGCGTATTGATTGAGTTGACTCAACTCTCAATACAATATTGCCAATACATAGCTGTTCAAAAAATCTGTTTGCTCACTGAAACCGTAAGTTTATGGATTCTTAAAAAATCTGTTTGCTCACCGAAACCGTAAGTTTATGGATTCTTGGTGACACGTTCCAAAAAAAAAAAACAACAAAAGGAAGTCAAATATTCTACATCAGTGGGTTTGAAGGCAAAGCCCGCGACAATCAAGCGCGAACGGAGCGGCCGGATACTCCGCGTTGGACGAAGAGCGCCACCATACCATGGCCGCTGGTCAGGCGCAGGCGGGTCAAGAGGAAACCCACCCCGAGTCACGACCGCCCCCCTCCTTGGTGACAGGATAATATTGCCCCTGTCAGGCGCCTCCTTCGCGTCATCGTGAGACGAACATCTCGAACGATAGACGGGATTCACACGATAAGTCGACGTCCAAACAAATCGTGCTTCACAAGGGTGGATTTAGGGTAGTTCCACCCTGATACTACTTTACTGTGTAGAAAAGGACTCCCCAACAATTAATGATCGAACCTGTACGTATACAATACGCAAGGGAAACATTGATAGGGCGATGTAGAATTTTAGCATAGTATATAATGTTAAGAGTTGTATTTTATTTTTCTAATTCACCGTGAATAATCAATACAAAATCTACTTAATTTTAAAACTAATTCTCTCAACAAAATCAGCTGTTTTATTTGAGTTATTGGCAAAATACTGATGTAAATGATTCAGGGGCGACAGTCGCGCCAACTAGTATCGGTATGTGAAATTACTGGTTGCTTTTTGTGTGTAGAATCAATACATAATTATGTTGTCATATTTTGCCTCGTATCATTCAAAACAATTAGTGTCGTACTTTGATATTATACGATTTGTGATAATAGCGCAAATTATGAAATAGAGTTATGTTCAGTGAAGCAGAGTTGGGTTACTGGTAGTAAGTAAATCTAGTATATTGAAGATAGCTGCGTTGTCTATTGTCTTAAATAAAGTTAATCCAATTTTTCAATAGACAGGAAAAATAAATGAATTAAATTGATATTCTATTAAGAATAGGTTATCAATTGAAATTTCAGAATTAAAATGTGTCTTTTTTTGTTATTTGATATGAACTAGTGCTTAACTGCAATCCCGCCTGATGGTAAGCAGTGATGCAATCGTTGATGGTAAAGCGCGCTAGGTTGTAAAGAGACTACAACAACACGATCAACGTTGCGGCGCCAGAGGGAGGTTGATCTGGAGAACCTCAACGACGAATCCCCGACACAACAACATTTGGTGCATTGTACCCGGCACACATCGCAACACAACTGTTCAGACCCGTCCTCGGTACGGCTTCACCAGACATCATGCCGGAACTCGACGAATCGCTTGGCGGCAAGACTTTGTCTGATGGGTGGCAACGTCTGCCGGCAGCCGATGTTATGGCCTACCACGGAGACAATTTCTAAAACATAATAACTTATTCATTGACGTTATTCAAAGTGAAGTGGTGATTATCAACTGTTGAGCCATACATTTTTGACAGTTCATCATTACTTAACTTCAATTCGATGTTAAGTGAGAATGATATTATAAACACATCGCATTCTTTTAATACTATACAATACAAGTGCAGACGCAAGCAGGTTAAGCGACCCGAAACTGTAAAATTTTCCCGATGACACTTGAGATTTAATGCTTCAGAGATAAAGTTAAAAATTTATTAAAGTGACAGACTGTGGTAGCTTGATGTGCAGTACCACTACTACGAGTTGTTATTGAACATTTACTCCCTAGCGTATTTACGTGTATTAAATAGATTTCGATAAATGTTTGCACCATGAGTGTTACGGAGACTGAAGGTCATAGCACACTTAAACGACTCTGCTCCAACACCGCTCTTACCCAACACCACCCTAAAATAAGGCGACTGCTCGCAGTAGTCGCAGTCCGCGCGGCGACAGCTAGCAGGCACCCAGCATTCCGCGCGGAGACTGCTAGTAGAAACCCAGCTGTCCACCCGTCGACCGCTTTAGCTATTCGCGATTGACACAGTTCGCGATCGGTTTCTATTGAAGCAACTCGTCTTATAAACAATGTCCCGCCGATTCACAACGCGCGACAGTATGAGGGAGCGGATTACTTGGTAGATATTGACTGACTGACCCACAGAGTACTTGGACCGTGCGGGCAAGTCAGCCCTAGAGGGGGCAAGTTAAATTTATATAGTGTGTAATCTTTGTGCACTATAGCCACACGCGGTTTTTATGGCAATTACACCGTACGTTTTGTTAGCGTCAACTACATGGTTTATTAAAAAGTTAGAGATAAGTGCTCTTTTATACTTTGTTTCCTAATTAGGGGAGTTCATACAAGGTACTTGATACAAATAAGGCCTATTCTCAAATAAGGCCTATAGTGCGAAAAAGTCGTTTAATGGTATTTACATCAAATATATATTGCATGAACGTATAGACTACACCTCCACAACTCGGCAAATAGTGCGCGAGAGGCCCGCTCACGCTCACATCGCCAGTCAAAGGGTTTAATAATAATAGGGTAAAAGAGAGCCCTCTCGAAGGAATTTTGTGCATATCGTTTGAAAGCGCCCCCTAGTTTTCTGCACGTACATTAACGTCAATATATATATACCTACGCATACCATAGCTATAGACAGATATATTGTATAATGTATAGTCCTATTGATTAGAGGTTATTAATGCTACTTCCTTAAAAGCTATTTTGTTACAGCAAGTTACAGAGATTATAAATCATTGAAACAAAATAGCTTTTAGCGGAAGTAACATTAATGTAATGAATATAATAGAAATAAAACCACTTAATAAAATAACAAAATATTTATTTATTATTTTTAAACTTGTCTTATGTTTTTACATCCAAGAGCACAGTGATGCGGCATTTTCTCTATTTTACAAGACACACACACAGTACACAAGCGACTTTTCGCAAATATAAGAGTGTATTTCACAATTTCTTATGAAATCACGATTCACAGCGCACAGGTACAACACTGCAATGGTTAAACTGGTTTCCGGATAAGACTGATTATCAGGACGGAGGAGGTCGCAAGAGATCTCAACTCGACGTCAATAACACAGAAATCCTCTCGAAAAACCAAGAAATATGCGCAAAATGAATACGAAATAAACAAACACTTGCATGCCGTGACCACAAAGCACAGTGCACTGCTTTATCGACAGACTAGTTAGAAAAGTTAAATTTTATTATAGCGACACCTATCGGCATACCATCGGTACCAATGTTTAGGTATGCTGTTCACGTTCATAGAGGTCATTAGTCTCTTTGCTTCAGTTGCTGATGTTCTAAGTGTAAACTAACCCCCCTGGCCCCTGTCGCCAGTTTTCGTCGGTAGTTCGTGGACGACGGCCGTTTTCATTGCGTGTTACTAATTTTTCGTAATTTCTATCGTATTTTTATATGTACCCGGTTTACATTATAACTCATCGAAAAGGTAACTATGACTTTATTTTGTATTATTTAGGATATGTGAATTAATTATTGCCTATAACATGTATGAGGTAAGTATATGGTACGAAATAAGGCCTAGTTTTTTAATAGGCCTTATTTGTAACCCTAGGCCTTGTTAGAAATTCTGTTGAATTATAGCTTTATGATGTTTTTTACAGATTGATTTCTGTCAGTATGCCTCCTCGAAAACGGGCTACGTGGTCTGATGAAAGCTTGAGAGCGGCAGTTAATGAAGTACCTACGTTCTGGACGATTGTCGACATACAAAGCTTCGGCGCAATATGGCGTGCCGAGAAGAACCATTAGAAATCATCTTAAAAGTGGTATTTTACACAAGAGCTTAGGAAGAAACGCTATATTTACGAAAGAGCAAGAAAAAGATTTCGTTTGCCATATAATAAAATTTTCTGATATAGGAATACCTCTGACTCCAAAAATGATTCGGATTCAAGCATTTGCTTTTTGCGAAAAATTCAATATTGTTTAATGTTCCTAAGCAAATTATGCTACTATTTTATATTACGTTCCTTATAAATGTCTTACAAGTAGATTACGCTCTTAGGTGTTAAGTATTTTCTTAGTCCTTATTTTGTTACTTACCTTGTTTAAATAAGGCGTACAAAAAACAATTCATTTTTAAATATGTGATAATAATTTTGAGAAAATATGTTCATTTTCTAATATTTGTTTGAATAGATATGCTGTTTTTTATAGTATTCTTTATTTCTTGTTAATATACGACTTCAAGTCTGACTAGCAATTTAAGTAAAATATTTAAATATTTAGTCACATAAATTAAAAAGTTGTACAAGGATCTCGTGAAAACGTGATAAAAAAAAAACTCAGAAATACATAATATTATAATGATTGATAGTTTAATAACAATATTCCTATACTTTAAATATATAGGCTTAATTGAGTCACTAGTTTTTAAATAGGCCTACAGCTAAGGTTTTACAATTATCTCATTTTAGTTAATTTTTGATTGAAGATTATATAATGTTTACTTAATTCATAATAAAATATTAACCAAAAAAGAAGTTCACGCTTTTATTTATCACCTTCTTCGAATAATTTATCAAAGGAGAATGCCACCCGATGGGCCCCTAATTTGTGATAGAGTGTCAAGAATATTTTCTTATTAAAAATCGATGTGAGGTAATAAATTGAATTTAAATAATCTTTGTATGTATTTTATATGACTTCATTAGTTAACTATCTAAACTAACTTACATTTTATTTTGTCATTTTTTACAGATATCGTCTGATGACATCCTGTGTGTGGAATCATCATCATCATCATCTCAGCGTTTATCCCGGTTGCATCCGCGGCTTTCGCGTTGGAGCCCGGGGTCCGCTAACTTTTAAATTGTAATCCTTTGTTATACAATCACTTTCCAAATCCTTCTGTTGCTCTCAGTATATTTTTAGTAAAACTCAGAACAGGTGACAGTAATCAAAGACTATCAACTCTTTTTAAAATGCCAAGATCCACATTGGAAAAAAAAAATTAACATTGTGAGAAATTGTTTAAATGAACAGTTTGTTCCTCGATATTTAGGAATAAATCGTTAGGAATAAGTCGTTTTAATGATATAAGCGCTCCAGCACAATTTCTAGACAATATATTCCTTGAAGAATAAATGTCTATTATTTTAATTGGTTGTTTTTTTTTTCTTATTAAACTACTGTATAGCATTTACTATATTTTAAACTCCTTTATAATTAAGCCCTTTCTAAATAAACTACAGCTAATCATGGATGGCACAGCGATCTTACTAAGTAGCAGGGCAGTGATTTTACTTTGTCGCTTGCAGGAGATGCTGTCCTATATGGCATACATACACGTATATGTATACTAGGTACCTAGCATTTTGCCAACTATCTTGGGGTCGGCTTTTAGTCTAACCGATGCAGCTGAATACAGTATTGCTCAAAGAGTGACTGCCCATCTGACCTCCACACCTGATACACTGGGTTATAACATGTTACCTCCTGGTAAGAGGTTGTCACACTTGCGGGATTCTAGCTACTCGTAACAAGTATAAATAATGCACCCAGTATCAACAGTTTGAATGTACTAGCAGCCATCCAGGTGAAGTTTGTAATGGATGGTCACCCATGTGCAATCTGAACAAGTAGCTTAACTTAAGATATCTCCTTGTGGCTGTTGTAACGTAGCCACATGCTCCTCCAACCAATTTAGCCCTAAGTATATTTATTTCTACTGGTGCCAGCAAAACCTACTTCCGCTGACTGCAAGGTAAACAGTTTAATATATTATTTAGCAAGAAAAGATGATATCTAATGTTTTTATTTCATTTGGGAATCAATATTAATACTAAAGATATTTTATTGTTTTAATGTAAAATGTTTTTGAAAAAATATTGTTTAATAACC
Source organism: Sesamia nonagrioides (assembly GCA_017933935.1). Classification (NCBI taxonomy): domain Eukaryota; kingdom Metazoa; phylum Arthropoda; class Insecta; order Lepidoptera; family Noctuidae; genus Sesamia; species Sesamia nonagrioides. The sequence goes on along the minus strand of JADWQK010001079.1, from coordinate 233,051 downwards.
TCAATTTCTTCATCAGAAAAAATTCAATAATTCTCGGAAACTAGGGTGAAAAGTTATAAATTGTTTTCAGGATCTGAAAAGGTAATTGTAGTTCTTCAAAATAAAGTTAAAACCACCATGGCACGCAAATTTTTTCTGGGGGCCCAAATCTCCTAACAAAACGGGCATTCTCCTTTGAGTGTTTGAAATTAAGTAGGCCTTATTTGTATCAGTTACCTCATGTTCTGCCAGATTTCCAGGGGGACGGCGGCACCCCTATCATATTTTTATGATTTGATCATAAATTAAGTTTCGTAAAAAAAAAAAATACGTTTGATCAATTGCAATCTTCACCAAAAGCCACGAGAATGTGAACAGACAGCTCATTTACCATCGATTAGGCCGCGTTTCCACTGACGCGGAGCGGGGCGGAGAGGAACTTAGCGGTGCACGAATGGACCAATCACTATGCTCGAAATCTCCGCTCCACTTCAATGGAAACAGCACGGGCGGGGTGGAGCAGAACTGAGCAGATATTTATAATAAAACTACAGCGAGGCGATGTGGTGCGGAGGGCATTTGGGGGGCAGAGCGGACTACATCGGGGCGGTGTTGTGCAGAGAAAAGCGGGGCGGTGCGGAGCGGGGCGGTGCGTGACTCGCGCGCTGTGCCACAGTTAGATTAGGTGCACAAGTATCAAAACGAATGAGAAGTTCAAAAGTATGCTCCGCTCCGCTACACTCCACTCCACTCCACGCTGCTCCGCTTCAGTGAAAACACTGACCACTTTTCACCGCTCTTCACCGCTCCTCTCCACCCAGTTTCACCTCAGTGGGAACACTGACCACTTTTCACCGCTCTTCTCCGCTCCTCTCCGCCCAGCTCCGCGTTAGTGGAAACGCGGCCTTACGCGAGGCACGAGCAGTGAATGCTGTGATACGAGATGAAGCACAAGGCGTCGACATTTTATTGTAGTTACTAAGCACATTAACTGTGATTTCCGACTTGCCGGTAGCCATAACTCATTCTATGGCAGTCTATTGCCGGATATATGTGTCATGGATAACGATATCATTTTAATAAAAATTGTTCATTTAATTTATGTAGTAGTGGGGCAAACGCCGTGACGTTATTTTGTAATGGCGGCACGTGTACAGAGTCATTTTGGAAAGTGGGGATTGTCGAACGAGGACTTCGCTTTGAGGCGCGGTTCAGGGCACTTCTCCGGACGAAACTGTCGGTTTGCCTATTTAAATTGTTATTGTCAAGATTGGAGGGTGTGGGGGTAGGGTGTTTTATTTTTTTTTTTTGGGACAAAACCCGCCACACTGTTCCCAACCCACTGCAACTCCTGAAAGCCAGAATCAACAGTGGAGACCGCCAGAAAAACGCCGAGCAATGAAGCTCGACGAGTCCCGGAGAAACGTTTCAACTGTCTTGGGTCCCGCAACGAAATTAATCAGAAAAGAATAGCGGAGGAGTAAGAAAAAATATATTTTTTCCACTTCCCTCCATAATAAGCAGGAGACAGAACAGAACTAGGCCAATCGGCACAAAGGAACATTATTGCAACTGGGAGAAGCCCAGATTGCCAAGCACCACGGAATAACATTTGATCAAGTTAAGGGGTCCTAAGTAAGTATTTGCTGTTACAATTGATTCCAATAATAGGTATGGCAAAAGCGCCTGAACGCACGGAAATTAGTTCTAGTTTCAACAAGGTCCGTATAATAAACAACTCCGGATGTAACTTGTACACTATCCAACATAATATTGCGTTCATTCTGCCAAAGAATACACTCCCACAAGATGTGATGTGCGGACTGTTCAAATTCACAGTTCGATGTAGAACACTGACACAAAGGCGAAGGAACAAGTTTAAAAGAATACAGTTTACTTTTAAAGTTGCCATGACCTGTGAGAAATTGGGCAACGCAGTGGTCAACCTCCAGCCATGTCTTAGCCAGCCGATCACCAACGGATGGAAAGAACAGATGGAGGTGCCGGCCCTTGATGGAATTATCCCACCTACTTTGCCATTCGGATAAGAGGTCCTCCCAGACGTCAGTCTGAGGTTTAAATAATCTAGAAATTCTATTGAGGTCGCGTTGTGTAACAAAGTTAGTGTCCATGGCCTCCCCCCTCGCGGAGTAGTACATTGAAGCACGTCGCTGTACTTCAAGATCGACTGGAAGTACACCTGCCTTCTGGCAGGTGTAGGTGTAGGTGTGTAAGGCTTCAGTACTGACTGTTCTATACGCCTTGCATAAAAATATCAATGCCAAACGTTGGCTTTGAAGCAGTTTACGTCGCGCCGCCCCTATGCTGGCCCTATCGGCCCAAACAGGTGCACCGTAGCACATACATCCTAAGTAGGTAGCTCCATATATAGTTTTTAAAGTTAGGAATGATAGACCCCAAGTTGCTTTGGATATTCTAGTTAGGGCATAAAAGTTCCTTTTAGCTTTTTCGCCAACTATTTTTATATGTTCGATAAATGAAAAATTCCTTTCTAAGACCATACCAAGGTAGCATACGGATTGCTGTTTTTTAACGGGAACGTTATTAAATTTAATAGTAGGCAATGATTTAAGATTACCTTTTAGTAGAAGTTGATAGGTTTTATGCGGCGCAAACGCTAGGCGGTTACGATCACCCCACTGAGATATTAGATTTAGGCAAGTATGGGCCAAGTTCTCAAGTTCAAGCAGTAGGCCATCGTCCGCGTAACCAGTAAGTGAACAGCCGCTAGGAAGCGGGATCGCGAGAAAATCATCAAAACCCAAATTCCATAAATAAGGACCGACAACTGAACCCTGAGGACATCCCATGGTTAGTGCTTTAGTACTAGAAAAATGACCAAGCTTAAGTACCGCGGAACCGTTTATAAAGTACGTGTAAACGAGATTAATATGTTTCTATAGCAACCGCGGTTTTTTAATTTTAACAACAGCATAGGCCATCAAGCGTTATCAAAAGCCCCAGAAATATCCAAAAAGATACCAATCACGTACTTGTGTTCCGACTGCGGTTCTTCTGACAGAAAGCGCCGCGTCGACTGTTGATTTACCGATGGTGAAGCCATATTGATAACTATGAAATTTTGGACCGTTCGGTAGTAAACGTGGAACGATGAGGCGCTCAAGAAGTTTCCCCAAAGATGGTAGAAGTGTGATAGGCCGATATGACTTCGGATCATCCGGTGGTTTATCACCACACTTTGGTATTATTCGTATGAAACCGCGTCGCCATTTACGAGGAAAAACGCCTTCAGCAATGCATCGGTTATATACAGTTAAGATGGCATCACCCGCTGTGTGCATGCTTCTTTAATCATCCTATTAGATATTTTATCTTCGCCTGATGATTTGTTGACCGGTAGTTTTCTAACAAAATTTATAAATTCGTCATTAGATAGTACGTCTGACATTGGTGATTCAGGTGGCACAGGAGCCCACGCTCGAATCTGTTGGTGGTAGTCGCTATCGTTAGCCGGTGAATCATCAGGGATAAGTGTATTATTTAGTACTTTTGTTGCTTCCTCTATGCCCGTGGTATGCTTATCATTGACCTTATTGTTTTGAACGTATGCAAGGTCGACCGATCTGTTAGCTTTAAATTCGTGATATAAGGGAGACCACGGACCCTCCCTGTTAAGTTTGTCAACGATTTTCCGCATCAAGTTACCCTTAGATTTTTCCACCCATGCTTTGTAGCGTGACTTGGCAACTCTGAAAGCATTTAAAGCGAAACGAAGCGAAGCGAAGATTGGAGGGTGTATTTACACTTCGTGTTTTAATTCAAAACTCCACCTACGAAATGGAGCTCTTACCACCACACCAAGATGGTGACGACCCTATCGCTCCGCCGTCGCTGACGTCGTCATACGAATCTTCCAGGCTTCCCCACAACACTCTGTACTCCGCTTCCCGCATACAGTCAATCACCTACTTTAATTCGTTGGTTTATCTAGCCACAGTAGACAGAGAACAGTAGATTATCTAAGGCCGCCCGCAGAGTTATTTGCCTACTCTTGCGTTGAACCCTAGGGTTGTCACTTTGATCTAAATTTATGGAATAAAAAGCATATTATGATTGAATATTTTACCAATTTATAAATTTAGTAAAAATAAAAAGCCTTTTTTCACATAACATTTATTATATTAAGTTACAAATTTGATACCGACAAAATTTTTAAGACTACTTAAGTGTAACACTAAATTATATTCTAAAGCGTAAATAATGATAAATTTTAAGTGATGTGTGATATGGGAAATCGATATAACTGGTTCTTATCAGAGAAGATTGTATGTGATGAGTACTTAAATGTAACACTAACACAATAATATTCACAAGCTTATAACTAATGCTTAATGTAATAATGTGTAATGTTTTACTGTTCTCTGTCTATTGTGATCTAGCTGTGGGTCATCGGACTCTACGCTACGCTTTCCGATACGCAGTCTCTACACTCTAAGCAGTGGCGTAGCTATCTAGGCCCTAGATAGCTACGCCCCGTCTAGCCCCTAGATTCTAGGGGCTAGACGGGGCAGTGCCCCAGGGCCCTGGGACCAGAAATCTTGTTCGAAATGAACTTTTGGAAATTTATTCCATTTTCAGTAGAGAGAATTTCATTTGTAGGTTTGCAGTGTTGTCAATTTGAAGGATAGTGATGCGTTGCGACGCGATACTTAGGCAGCTCGAGAAAAGAATTTTTTTTAAGGAGGAAGGTCGTCTGACTCTCCGAATGTATTATTTCATTGCGGAGGGATTGGATTGCTGGGGATTGCAGGCGGAGATGTTCCATATTTCGTCGCACGAGATTAGCACGGACATGCACACAAATAAAAATCAAGTGGTGTCAAATCCGTGCTGGCCACAGTTGGCCCCTACCAATCCACTGCTCGCCGAACTGATAATGGACAATAATGATAATGTACTCACGTACAGGTCGGAAAAAATATCGTGAGGCACCGTCATGCTGGAACCCTCGTGCATTGACCGATAAGTCCCCACTTCCAAATCGTCTAACACCTGATCACAACACAGCTAATTGCAGTTACTACCTCCATCAGCATGTTACATTACTCTACGTTAGAAAACGACATGATCACACAATACACGAATAGTGTGTACACCAGCAATGTTTCCGCGCAACTAATAATTTAAAGTAAAAATTATTTTTATTTTATAAACATAGGTATCTATCTACGCGGCTGGCGGCGGCATGCTTTGATAGAGATGTGTAAGTAATCAAAATATTGTTTTTTTTATCGATTGATACTCGTCTATTTTTGGTATCGATTTAGTATTGTAGTTTCTCATTCTTATTCTCGATTCAACATCGCATGGAATTGTTTAGAACTTTTACAAAACTCAAATTAGCGAGGTACACTGCTGTAAATGAAAATCATGCCAAAGTATTAATTTCAGTTTCTGTCTTAATATCGATGATATTGACCGATAAAATATTTGTAAAACTTTACTAAAATTGTGTTTCATAAGTCTTTCTCGTTTCTGTTTACTAATACTTGTGTTATAATAATGTTATTAGTAATTAATCGATAAACAAACAAAAGTACTTTTACCATTGGGTAATCTGTGTTTTTACAATAAATCCTTCAACCAGATACAAGTTTCGATTAATAGCGATAAAAAAACGTTATTACGCAAAAAATAGTACATCCCTAGTTTCACGTACTTTTTTCTTTGAAGACACCGACAAACTCGCTGCGCGCCGGCATCACAAATGGGACCGCCAAATATTGAACATAAATTTATACATTTAATATCCAACAATAAATCAAACGATGATACCGCCGAAAATGGTGTTGTCACATTTTAAAAATTTACCTAATTTTGGGGAAGTTCGCGGGAAAAAAGGATAATTTCAAAATTCACTAGTATTGTTACTATGATGATTATGTAAAATTTCATATTTTATTTGGCCATGTGTTTACCTAACCTTTATTATCCTTACGGGTCGGACAGGGTTTTCTTAACATATTGTATATATTTACCCGCTGTTATACTAATATTTATCTTAATATTCGCTGTAAGTAATAAGTATTCATACTCCCAGTAGAAATCAAAAGGTTTCTATTTCGATAATGTTCGCTAAGATTCGTAGGTATCTACAAAATATTGTGATCACGAGCCGAGCGCAGCGCTCGCTAGAAAATACATTGTTAGATACCCACCCGCTAGTATTTATTTTCATAATACTCACAAATAAATCAACTATTACGGTCCGTATTACAGAACATCACTCAAGCGTAACCGAGTGATTCGCTTTTGTGATTGATTTCGATGCTTATCTGTTAGTCATAAGATTTACATTTCAGTACATAGTTATGTCGAAATACAGTTAAGACCCTAAGCGGATACGTAAAAAATTGTTATTCGCGTTTCACTTATTAGGTAACTAGAAATTTAAAATTCTCATTTCATAATGAAGAAAGCTATTAAGTCTGGTAGTACAGAATTAACGCTGTCGGCGTTGGAAGCAAATGCATTATTTGAATGCTTACAGTCAGCCCACGACTTATCAAAAAACATCAAGGACGATGTGGATAAAAGGGAGGCATTTTTAGACGCTAGCTCGAACATTGACGCTATTCGCTCCGAATTTTATGAGGTTATGGATCAATACAATTGCTGTTTAATAACTACAGATCCAACAACCCGCGCGGACTATAAGGCTTTGGTCTCTTTCGAGCAACTGTATGGCAGACTGAAACGCTTAGTAGCTTCCAACACCGCAAATGATATACCACCCGTCGTGGAGAGGGGACCGTCCATGATCAAGTTACCACCGATTGAATTAATGAGTTTTAACGGTGACATTCGCTCAGGGCCACTGTTCTACTCAAATTATAAGTCCGCCGTTCATGATAATCCATCTCTCTCGGATCATCAGAAATTACATTATTTACAAGATAAAATATTATATCGCGCTCACGCCGTCAGCGTAGCACCGGCTGAGCATTCTCGCATTTCTAATAACAAAACTTCGCAGTCCGCCCCAGTACGCTGCAATGCCTATGTCAGCACAGTCGAATCTACTGACAAATGCTTGTGTACTAATATCGCACATCAACATTTGTTTAAATGTCCCGCTTTTCATAAACTGCCTCCGTATGAACGCCTACAGATTGTTAGGAAAATTAACGGTGGCGTCAATTGCTTAAGCATTAAACACAAGATGTCGCGTTGTCAATCCGCAACTGGATGTAGGACGTGTAAGCAGCGTCATCATTCTTTGTTACATTTTACCCGGGAATCGAACCCGCGCACCGGAGCAAACAATTGCACTCAGCCGTCTACGAGCGAGCCGCCCGACACAGCGGCGCCTACGTGGGCAGGCGCAGCGGTCTCTTTCGACCCCACGAGCACAACAGAGACAGAGCAACCCGCCGCGCGGTCTGACGTAGCATTGTGCTCGGTGTCTAAAGACGCGCCGCGTTATTTAACCCCAGATACGGCTTGTAGCGGGCCGTCGCAATGTGATGCATACACCACCGTCCTACTCGCCACCGCGCAAGTCAAAACAATACACAGTCCACGACTGTACGTGGTTTCGGACGCACAGAGAAAACGTCATTCGGAACAGTAAATTTAACCATATTTTCCCGCTTTAATAAAAATATCCGATTTGATATCGACTCGTTAGTAGTCGATCAAATTACGGATAAATTACCTTCTGCTTTTGTCGATATTAAGGCCCTGCCTTATTCGAATAAACTTCAGTTCGCTGATGATAATTTCGCTACTCCAAGTAAAATTGACATTTTAATTGGAGCATCGCTGTTCCCGCATTTACTTTTGCCTGGCGGGATTCCTGGAGGCCCGTCAATGCCCGCCGCTGTCAATACGGTGTTAGGCTATGTACTAATGGGAACTGTGCCTACACTTAGTAAACACCCAGCCTGTATTACATCATGCTGAGTCATAGTCCATTCGCCTATGAATAATAATAATAATAATTCTATTTCCCGCCCATTCAACATCCCGCTGATGTTGAATGTGACTTACACCATTACGCTTGTTTGCGCTGACGTGTAGGTAATTAATTATTTCCCGCTTCTGGGAACTTAAAGAAGTTCCCGGCCCGCCCATTCAACATCCCGTTGATGTTGAATGTGAATATTTTTATTTCCCGCTTCTGGGAACTTGAAGAAGTTCCCGGCCCGCCCATTCAACATCCCGTTGATGTTGAATGTGAATATTTTTATTTCCCGCTTCTGGGAACTTATAGAAGTTCCCGGCCCGCCCATTCAACATCCCGTTGATGTTGAATGTGAATATTTTTATTTCCCGCTTCTGGGAACTTGAAGAAGTTTCCGGCCCGCCCATTCAACATCCCGTTGATGTTGAATGTGAATATTTTTATTTCCCGCTTCTGGGAACTTAAAGAAGTTCCCGGCCCGCCCATTCAACATCCCGTTGATGTTGAATGTGAATATTTTTATTTCCCGCTTCTGGGAACTTAAAGAAGTTCCCGGCCCGCCCATTCAACATCCCGCTGATGTTGAATGTGAATATTTTTATTTCCCGCTTCTGGGAACTTAAAGAAGTTCCCGGCCCGCCCATTTCCCGCTTCTGGGAACTTAAAGAAGTTCCCGCCCATTCAACATCCCTGATGTTGAATGTGAATATTTTTATTTCCCGCTTCTGGGAACTTGAAGAAGTTCCCGGCCCGCCCATTCAACATCCCGCTGATGTTGAATGTGAATATTTTTATTTCCCGCTTCTGGGAACTTAAAGAAGTTCCCGGCCCGCCCATTCAACATCCCGTTGATGTTGAATGTGAATATTTTTATTTCCCGCTTCTGGGAACTTGAAGAAGTTCCCGGCCCGCCCATTCAACATCCCGCTGATGTTGAATGTGAATATTTTTATTTCCCGCTTCTGGGAACTTAAAGAAGTTCCCGGCCCGCCCATTCAACATCCCGTTGATGTTGAATGTGAATATTTTTATTTCCCGCTTCTGGGAACTTGAAGAAGTTCCCGGCCCGCCCATTCAACATCCCGCTGATGTTGAATGTGAATATTTTTATTTCCCGCTTCTGGGAACTTAAAGAAGTTCCCGGCCCGCCCATTCAACATCCCGTTGATGTTGAATGTGAATATTTTTATTTCCCGCTTCTGGGAACTTAAAGAAGTTCCCGGCCCGCCCATTCAACATCCCGCTGATGTTGAATGTGAATATTTTTATTTCCCGCTTCTGGGAACTTAAAGAAGTTCCCGGCCCGCCCATTCAACATCCCGTTGATGTTGAATGTGAATATTTTTATTTCCCGCTTCTGGGAACTTAAAGAAGTTCCCGACCCGCCCATTCAACATCCCGCTGATGTTGAATGTGAATATTTTTATTTCCCGCTTCTGGGAACTTGAAGAAGTTCCCGGCCCGCCCATTCAACATCCCGCTGATGTTGAATGTGAATATATTTCCGCTTCTGGGAACAGTTGCCCATTCAACATCCCGTTGATGTTGAATGTGAATATTTTTATTTCCCGCTTCTGGGAACTTAAAGAAGTTCCCGGCCCGCCCATTCAACATCCCGTTGATGTTGAATGTGAATATTTTTATTTCCCGCTTCTGGGAACTTGAAGAAGTTCCCGGCCCGCCCATTCAACATCCCGATGTTGAATGTGAATATTTTTATCATTCAACTACGCAACGGGACCCAGTTACTGGTCGCTATACCGTGGGTCTACTGTTTGATAAAGATGTGTTCACACTAGGTGACTCTTTCAATGTCGCTCGTAAGCGATTTTTGTGCTTGGAAAGGAAGCTTGAAGCTTCACCGGGGCTGCGCGCCGCTTACGACGAGGTCATAAATGATTACCTTTCTAAGGGTTATATCTCGCCCGTCTCAGTTCTCCCGCATGAGACCGTAGACGTGTATCCTACGTACCGTTGGCAAACGTTCGTTGCCAATCGCGTTATTAAAATCACTAATAATATTTCCGCAGATAACTTCTATCACGTAGCAGGGATTGACAACCCGGCAGACTGCCTGTCGCGTGGTGTCTCTCCTGCTGAATTGTTAGACCACCCTCTGTGGTCTCAGGGCTGGCCCTGGCTAATTTTACATCCGTCACAGTGGCCTACCACTGAATGTACGGAGCCGCTCTCGCTGAACGAGGTACCTGAGCAAAGAAAGCTCGTTCACACTGTTTTAACTCCCGCAGACAACTCCCATGTTTATGATGCTCTCTGTCGTCTTTCGTCGTGGAGTAAAATACTCCGTGCGATGGTCTACATTCTCAAGTTTGCTAGATTGTTGCCACGTCGCGATTCCGTACAAACAACCGCAGCTGATTTGAGTTTGGCAGAACACAAATTACTGAAACTCATCCAGCATAAATATTAAAAAAAAAAACCGCCATATTTTAAGCGCATTTAAACGATTTTTGTTCCGCAGTGGCCCTGTCTAAGTAATGCACTCGGACAGAGGCAACAATTTTGTAGTCGCTAATTTTTAATTATATAACGACTTGGTCAGAGTTGGTGGACGACTCACCCATTCTGATCTAAGTTATTCACAGCGGCATTCTTACAAAGAGCTAGTTACAGTACTCACTCAGAGCGAGTATTTGTTAAATTCTAGGCCTCTCACAGTTTTGAGTGCTGATTCCGCAGAGCTTACCGCATTGACTCCGAGCCATTTTTTGCATACCGCACCTCTGCTTTCATTGCCCGCACCTGAAGTAGAATCAGATAATCTCAATCTGCTTCAGAGGCATTCTTTACTTGATAAGTTAGTTCAGTCCTTTTGGAGAAGGTGGAGAATGGAGTATTTACACGGTTTGCAAACTCGAGAGAAATGGAATACTCCGACTGTGCCAATCAAGGCTGGCATGGTCGTAATCATCATAACCTTTATCGTGGCCGTTAGCGATTGTGGAAAGGACGCTTCCTTCCGACGATGGGGTAACGCGTGTAGCTTCTGTAAGAACCGCTAAAGGTACATACGTATGTCCGGTCGTGCGTTTGTGCCCACTACCTACACAGTAGGATTATTAATTTGATAAACACAAGTAGTTTAAGTGTTAGCAGTTAGTTAGTTTAGTATTATCGCAGTTATTTATATAAAGATCGCAGTTATTTCTTTTATAAGTCGCAGTTTCAATATTATATTTTCGCAGTTTTCGCTGTATTTATGATTGGGTTTTTGAAGGTGACCCTTCAAAAGGGGGGAGGATGTTGACGCCATCTATTGGCGTTTATGAATGGAGCTGTCACGCAGTATCTCGTAACTAATTTCCTTGTCCCCGTAACCCTCTATCACGTCATGCACCCGCTGCCCGTGAGATGGCGCTGATCGAAAACAGCGCCTTGATCATACTAGAGAAGACGAGTTTAGTGTGTCCCATGGAACCTCCGCGCGTGCACATCCCGTACCGCGCGCTATCCGCGTTCTAACCGCTGTTTCAAAACCCGCAATTCGCATAGTTCTGCTGTGTGAATTTATCGCTGAACGATATAATCATTCGATTATAAGTTGTAACCATCCGCTCAAATTGGAGACGTGTCTTTGTGGCTTCAAGAAAAGAAACCGAAGCTGTTAGCGGGGAACTTGATAACCACGTGTGTTTTTGTTGAAATTGTGCCGAACCGCGAGGGTGAAGAAAGTCGAAGACGGAGTGGACTGATCGAACTCCTACGAGACGACGGAACAGCCCGGCGTGAAGCGAGGTAAGGTGCATGATTCCATAACCCATTCCTAGGTTAAGAGTTTACAGCGCGACAGTGACGCCATTTTTTCTTTTCCTTAAAAAATTACAGTCTAGATCGAAGGAAGGTATTAAACCCCGCGAAGCCACTTTGGCCCCTCCACCTGGCTAAAATATTTCTATTGATAGTGACTCAAATAATGTGGTAACTACAGTGTTGGTTGAGAAACCTGCTGAAGAAGTTTCGACAATTATTACAGTTGGAGATAACCACCGCCGATCATGTGAATGTGGGTGATGATTGTAGGACACACAAGAGTGGAGAGTTTGGAGGAACCACAGACACATAGATTTTTCAAAAATCTGTACAACAAAAATATTCTCAATGAAATCCTAAATCTATGAATCTTCTTAGACTTGGAAACTTCACGAAAAAAATAGGTATAATAAGTCATAACAAAAAACGTCAAATTCTTGACCTAGGAACTTTTCCAATAGACATCAACCAGAACAATAGGTGTTTTTTTAAACATACTACGTTTCATGTTCTAAATAGGGGCCAGTTAATCGTTTTTGGTTGTGTTATACCAAAATACTAGACGCTGGCTATTGTCAACCTTGCTGGTTATTTGCTTCACAAAGGAATAATGTTTGATGTAGGTACGGGAATTTGAGATTGGAAGAATTTATCAAAAACAATTAAACAATACAGTTGTTCGAGTGGTCATTCGGAAGCATATGCTGTGTCTGAATTTTGAAATAAAAATAAAGATACCAATACTATCGACAAGGAACTTGAAACTGAAATTCACACAGAAGCGTCATTTTGTAAAATGGTTCTTCAAAGGTTATTTGATATCATACTTATAAAGATACAGAGTTAAAAAGATAATGCGTGCATACAATAGTAAACTTACTCTAAATCTTAATCTGGGTTTTAATAACCAAACAATTCCATGAGACACATAGGTAACAATTTGTTTTTAAAACTAATATATCTACATCAATAAAATAAGTTTTATAATAGGTCTCTACCAAACTCTGGTTGTGAGACGATAGGATGTCTGTAAAAGATTGATTTTAGCGATAAGACCGCTCATTGTGTCACCCACAGATCAGATAAAAGAAATTAGAGGCCTTACTTATCTATTCAGTGGTGTATTCCCTTTGTAAAATCTTTATATTTACATATGTTCAGAAATCTATATGGTGTACATAATAAAGAGTGTTCTATTCTGTTCTCCGAAGCGGCGCTCTCTCATCCGCGTTATTACGACTAGGAGTAAAGAGGCGATATGAGCGCACTTCTCGTCTCAAAACAGTTCTGGGTACATCATAGCATAACATATTAACTATATCATAACCTAAAATAGCATAACATATAATCCAACCAATAGGTTTGGACCAGTCCATGCAGCATCATAACTTGAAGCAATCAATTAATAGTGTTAACCTCTAGCATTATTTGGAACTAGCGGCCGCCAGCGATTTTGTTATACATCATTACACTTCTAAATGGATGTACAGAATACATTTTAAATTTAAATTCTCTTACTTCAAAACCATAGGGCTTTCATACAAACTTCCAAACCCCCTTTAAAGACTTTTTTTTTGTTTTGGATGGGAAATCATCATAAGACCTCTCCCGCTCTGGGCGGAACGGATGAGCGGACTTCTACTGACTAAAACGCAACCGTGTTCCTTCATTTGCCTGTGCGCCAGGGCCACGGTTTCTTTTTTAACCAACCCGCAACCCTGACCCAGGAGACATCGGTCTTCGTGGACCCCGTCACGATGTGCTGACTTCTCTTTGAGGCGCGCGTGAAGCACGACGCGCCGTTGACTCAGCAACACTATTACTATCTGTGTAAGCATTAGCTATCCTAATAATTTATCCATGCATTTCCATTTTCCATCCTTGTTGCGTCAACGACGATTTAAATAAGCGCGGGCTTCTCTTAACTCGTGCTGGTGGCGCCTCTCTCTGCCAAGAAAAAGAACGTATGGCGGCCTCAGCGCATACAACGCCGCGTCTATTCTAAATAATTTCGAATATCTGACTTTCTAAGGGCTTCACTGGCCAAATAAACCCTCAGTTTCCATATTGGTGGTGTGTCTGTGCTTGACGAGTGTAGGCAGTGAACAAGCAGCATCAAGTCCACATAAAGAAGATAGCTGACCGGCCGGCGTGTGCCCCGTCGTTGGTGATTCCTCTTTTCCTGTCCTGTTGGATCCAGGTTAGTGCTTTGCATGTTTGTTTTCCCTGCTTTGAGACCCTGGGGTTGATAGGAGAATGCAGTGACCCTTCCAGAAAGCATCAACATTAATTATGGTGCCTCCTGTGAGGAATCTTCCTCGCGTAGTTATTTCAAAAATACCTACTATCGGAAATTAAATCTTTCCATTCTCGTTATTACGTTAAATACGTAATCCCAATTATAATTTATTTGTATACTTACCTACTTAAGGCAATTTCAATTGGCCTTTCAAGTTCTAAGTGTCTAAATAAAACCTAGGTCATTCCATGATACCTAGTTATTGTTTCCTATTTGAGACCGATTGACTATTCAATCGTACATTCATACCTCATTAATTCCCTTGTATGCTGCATTTATTTGTATTCAATAACAAATTGCATAAATTACTTTTAAAAACGTGAGTTCGAAGTTTCTCGAATTTAGTACCGAGGTACCTACACTCGTAGTACTTGTCTCCTGCGGGAGACGGATTAGCTTTGAACTACCTCAAAGTCAAAACTTATATTCTAACAAATAACTTTAAGACGTGTGTGCTTGTATTTCATTTGCGTAATTTTGTATGACTCACGCGTATCGAAAGGGAGTTGCTACGTTTACGTTACGTCGTTACGTCAGTCAATACGTTCGCGCGTGCATTGCTGCCTACCTACCGGCTTACGCTTTTTCCGTTTTACCTACTTTTATAACTTTTATCCTTTTGAGCGTGCGGATATCGTATACCAAGTGAACTATGAGCGAAGCGGAATTAATAACCGCTATTAAAGGGCGGGAATATGAGTTTAAAAGTATGCAGATACTTTACGATTTAGCCAGAACAGTTAAAGAAACTAAAACTAAATTTGCAGCTTTTCGAGCTAGGTACAAAAAGATTGACGAGATTCGTAATAGATTTTTGGAATGCAACGATGATGTTAACCAGTTGCAATTAAAGCTTAACCCTTCGTTTGTTATCGATCATAAAGTGTTACTGTCATTCGATGAGTTGTATTACTATGTTATTGAGTTTGCGGATTCTCTCGATTCGAGCGCAGGTAGCGGCTGTCGCTCGGAATTAGGTCAAGGTCACGTGCGTTCGCAAGTGAAGTTGCCTAAGCTGGAAATTCCAAAGTTTGATGGTAATATAGAAAAGTGGCAAACATTTAAAGATAGTTATACAGCACTTGTTCATAATAATAGTTCATTATCCGACACTGAGAAATTTCACTATTTGCTGTCATGTTTATCTGGTTATGCACTGACATTAGCGAAGGGCGTGCCTGTGACATCGGCAAATTATTCAGTGGTTTTTGCAACTTTACTGGACAGATATGACAACAAGCGTATTCTTGCAACAGCTTATTTAGAAAAAATAATTAAAATTAATCCCATACAAAAACCATCTTTGTCTAACTTATCTGAGTTATCTAACACACTTTATGAATGCGTTAATGCCTTGCGCGGTTTGTGTATTGATGATTTATGCGAATTTATTTTATTTTACATTGCGTCTAGGCCTTTAGATACAGAAACAAAAAAAAGGTTTGAATTACAAAACACTGAAGAAATTCCGAAATTTAATAACTTCATTACTTATTTACAAAATTACATAAAAGTATTAGAAGTTAGCCAACCAGTTAATATTCCATCATCAAATTCTACAAGCAAACAAAATCGCCTAATACAAATAAAGATTATTTATCGCGTCAACCAAAATCATCTCTAATTTCTTCCAACAATAATAATAAAGTTAGATTGTTTGTGTGTGTTGTAATGAAAATCATTCAATCTACCGTTGTAGTAAATTGCATTCTATGAATATGACACAGCGACAACAATTAGTTAAAGATTTAAAATTATGTCAAAACTGCTTAAGGCCGGGTCACACTGTTACCGATTGTAAATCTAAGTCAACATGTTTCATTTGTAATGCAAAGCATAATACTTTGTTACATGAAGAGCATAAGAGTTTACTGTCTCATACTAGTGAACTGGATTCATCCCAGCATCCCGATATGAACACTACTCTAACTGGTGCTACCCAGTCAAACATTTCAAATCAACCTATTAGCACAAAAATTCTTGGTACAGCAGTAGTTCGTTTGAAGCGATCGGATGGTTCGTGGCAGTATGTCCGTACAATTATTGACAGTGGCTCGATGGATTCATTTATTGCAAGTAGCTGTGCGCGACAATTAGGTTTACATATCAAGAAATGTAAATTAAATGTAAGTGGCATCGGTCAAAATTATGTGTGTAGCATTAAAGGTCACACCTTCGGTTCAATAATACCTCGATTGAGTGACACTCCTCAGTTTGATATTCAATTAGTGGTTCTACCTAAAATCACATCCCTGATTCCTTCGGTGTCGTTGCCGACAATCGTCAAGGATAAGTTTACACATCTGGATCTCGCCGACCAGGACTTTGATAAATCCGGTCCGATCGATCTGTTGTTAGGAGTAGACTGTTTTGACCAGATATATACTGGCTCACGTTTCAGTCCAGGCCCGGGCTTTCCATGCGCACTCTCTAGTGTATTCGGCTGGGTGATAAGTGGTCAGTTTCTTCAAAACGTGGTAGCTAAAACTCCGGCTACACCCGTTACGCTCCTCGTCGCGTCTTCTAGTGCGCTCGACGAGATCGTTCAACGGTTTTGGGAGTCCGAGGAGCCGCCGAAATGTAAAATTTCCGGTCCCGAGTATGAAATATGCGAACAAAAATATAAAGAAGGCACGTATCGCACCTCCGATGGGCGTTATGTTGTACCAATTATGCTTAAAGATGATGCTCCAGCCTTAGGAGAATCATATAAACAAGCGTTTAATCGTTTTCTAAATTTGGAAAAAAGACTTGCTAGTCAAAATGAGTTAAAAACTGAATACAAAGAATTTATGCAACAGTACGAGGATCTCGGACATATGCAGCCAGTGCAGTCCTCGTCTACTGACTGTTATATAATTCCCCACCATTGTGTAATCCGACCTGAGAGTACCACGACACGGTTACGAGTGGTCTTCGATGCTAGTAGTCGGACTTCGAGTGACCTGTCACTGAATAATATTGTTCATGTGGGTCCAAAACTTCAAGTAGACATCGTTGATCTAATCACAAAATTCAGAATTCACAAAGTTGTTTTTACTGCGGATATTCGTCGCATGTATAGACAAATATTGATAAGACCGCAAGAAAGATGTTATCAACACGTTCTTTGGCGTAATGACCCAACTGAGGTTTTAAAGGAATACTAACTCAATACCGTTACGTACGGAGTTAGTAGTTCTCCTTACTTAGCCATTCGAACACTTCATCAACTTGCTGAAGACCACGGTGCTGAGTATTCTAGTCGTGCAGCACAGGTTATCCGAGAGGAGACATTTATGGACGATATCACCTCTGGCGGATCTTCTCTCGAAGAAACTATTGCATTAAAAAACGATATTATATCGTTACTATCAAAGGCTCAGTTTGAACTACGGAAATGGACCTCTAATGATCCTCGTCTTCTGACAGATATCCCTCAAGAATTCTGTCAAACTTCCAAATCTTTTGATGAATCGGGAAGTGAGTTTGTCAAAATATTGGGCGTTCGTTGGAATCCTGTTAACGATACCTTTTCTTATACGTTTGCTGACTCGTTCGAATGGAAATTCACAAAACGGTCCATACTCTCATTGGTAGCTCGCATTTTTGACCCTCTTGGATGGATTTGTCCTGTCGTTTTTGCCGCTAAATCTTTGCTACAAGATCTATGGCGTTTAAATTTATCATGGGATGAAACTATTCCCCAAAATTTAGTCAAACAATGGCATTTAATAGCTGCAAATTTGTCCGATTTACAAAATATTACTCTCCCGCGTTTAATCATACCTTCAAATCCTATTCAAGTACATTTAGTTGGCTTTTGTGATGGATCTTTGAAAGGTTATGGTTGTTGTGTTTATATCTGTGTAGTTACCAATGAACCCGGTAATGTAACCACGACCAGTTTGTTAATAGGGAAATCTAGAGTTGCCCCCTTAAAACCAACAACGGTGAATCGACTTGAGCTAAGCGCAGCTGTGCTTCTAGCAAAAGTTCTATCACACATGTATAATTTACTTAAAGATAAAATTTCCATCGATTCCATTCGAGCTTATTCAGACAGCAGCACTACCTTGTCTTGGCTTAACACTGACCCTCATTTACTAAAAATGTATGTAGCCAATCGTGCGGTTCAGACAACTGATTTAATTAGTCGAGATCGCTGGTACTATGTATCAACAAATGATAACCCCGCCGACTGTTGTAGCCGCGGAGTATCATGTCCAGAGATTCTAGATCACCCGCTTTGGTGGACAGGGCCTTCTTGGCTGAAAGAATCACCTGAGCAATGGCCTAAAAGGCAGGTATTACTTCCGAAGGAGAACTTGCCTGAACTTAAATCAATAGAAAGTAAAAGTCTTCTTGTTACGGATGATGAGAATCCACTTTTGAACTTAATTTCTAAACATTCTTCATTTACAAAAATTCAAAGAATGGTAGCATGGTGTAATCGTTTTATTTCTAACTCTAAAACGGCCAGGCAAGACCGAAATCTCTCTCCTCTTAGTAGTGCTGAGCTTGAAAAAGCAATGAAAGTGCTGGTTAAATTCAGTCAAGATAATTACATGACTTCGGAAGTTGACCGGGTGCGTAAAAATGAACCTTGTGTAAAATCTATTCAAAAGCTGTCACCTTTCCTAGACGATGATCGTATTTTGCGAGTAGGTGGACGCATCGATGAGGCTCAACTGTCGCCATCTGCGTTACACCCTTTCTTGTTACTTAAACAATGTCCTATCTCTCGAAAGATAGTCGAATATTTCCATATAAAATATTTGCATTGTGGCCCTCGCTCTTTACAATCTTTTATTCAAAGAAAATTTTGGATAACCGGATTAAGGCTCCTGATACGGACCGTGTTATCCAAATGTGTCAAATGTTTTAAAGTGAATCCAGTTGCTTGTCAACCAATGATGGGCAAGCTACCTGCAGCCAGGATTCAACCAGCTCGCTGTTTTAGTACCACGGGAATAGATCTGGGGGGTCCCTTTATCATTAAAGAGAGTCACCGTCGTGGCGCAAAAACTTACAAAGCTTATTTATGTTTATTTGTGTGCCTAAGCTCAAAGGCTGTACACTTAGAAGCCGTAACAGAATTGAGTGCTGAAGCATTTCTTGCCGCTTTAGACCGCTTTGTCTCTCGTCGTGGCATATGCCATACAATAGTAACAGACTGTGGGACAAATTTCGTAGGCGCGAATAAATATTTAAATGAGGTTGCGAATCTGCTTCATCAGCATTATCCAGAAATTTCAAATGGTTTAGCGAATCGCCACATTACCTGGAAATTCAATCCAGCTGGAGCACCGCATTTCGGCGGAATATTTGAAAGTGGTATAAAATCAACAAAGTATCATTTGAAGCGAGTAGTTGGAGCTCAAGTTCTTACTCTAGAAGAATTTTTTACCATATTAGCTAAAATAGAAGCTGTATTAAATTCCCGTCCACTCTGTACTCTATCTACGGATCCTTCAGAGTCTGACGTTCTAACTCCAGGACATTTTCTAACGGGAGGTCCTTTAGTAGCCTTGCCCGAAGAACCGATAAGTGATAATTCGTGTCCTCGATCTCGTTGGATGATGCTTCGGAAAATTACTCAAAGCTTTTGGCGCGTATGGCAACGCGATTATCTTCACACATTGCAACAAAAGAGCAAATGGTTCTTGCCTGAACCAAATATCAAAGTCAATGACATAGTTATAGTTAACGAACCTAACACTCCGCCGATGTTTTGGAAAATGGCTCGTATCGTGCAAGTGCATGCAGGTTCAGACCAGGTAGTTAGAGTCGTTACTCTCCAAACTGCTAACGGAAAGACGTTTCGTAGGCCGGTGGTAAAGGTTTGTCCCTTACCAATTAATTAGTTTATTTTCCTTTTATATACCTAACTAGAGTATAAGTACACACTGTCTTTAGGTTATTTAAAATAAGTCTCCATATTATTTACACTTATTAACTAGATTTTTATGCATTTTTTCGGCAGTAGCTCATAGTCCAGCTATTGCTGATTTCACTCTTAATTTTTCGCATTCTTCTTGAAACCCTTGTGGATTTCAGGTGGGGGGAAATGTGTAAGCATTAACTATCCTAATAATTTATCCATGCATTTCCATTTTCCATCCTTGTTGCGTCAACGACGATTTAAATAAGCGCGGGCTTCTCTTAACTCGTGCTGGTGGCGCCTCTCTCAAGAGTGCCAAGAAAAAGAAAAAAAAAATATGTATGGCGGCCTCAGCGCATACAACGCCGCGTCTATTCTAAATAATTTCGAATATCTGACTTTCTAAGGGCTTCACTGGCCAAATAAACCCTCAGTTTCCATATTGGTGGTGTGTCTGTGCTTGACGAGTGTAGGCAGTGAACAAGCAGCATCAAGTCCACATAAAGAAGATAGCTGACCGGCCGGCGTGTGCCCCGTCGTTGGTGATTCCTCTTTTCCTGTCCTGTTGGATCCAGGTTAATGCTTTGCATGTTTGTTTTCCCTGCTTGGAGACCCTGGGGTTGATAGGAGAATGCAGTGACCCTTCCAGAAAGCATCAACACTATCAGTTGGAATCATTTCATTGCTGCTAATCCATTGCTCCTTGTGTTCGAAAAAGTCCCCGCAGCACAACGTAAATAACGCAATGAATGTTGTTGAACTGTCAAAATGAAACCCACTGCTACTGATAGTGTGTTACGCAATTACCCTGCTGGTCCTTACCGGGCGGCGAGCTGCCCACTGCTCACCGCCCACAAGCCCGCACCTAGGGTTCACGAGATTTAAGTTATGCGAAGTAAAATTCAATTTAGTATTTTGATTAATATAATAAATATTTCTTTGCCGAAATTTACGTAACTTGTAAATGCGATCTATGGTGGTATAAACGTAAAATTAGAGTTAAATGAAAGTTTTGGAGTGAAAAGAGTTTTATAAAAGTTTTGAGTTGATAATAGTTTTAGTTTTCTAGATATTAGCAAAAATGTGTAATAATACTCTTACCTAACTTCGATCATTGTAATTGTTTTTTTCCTTTATACTTTTATTTACACATGTAACAGTTTGAATTATGGTAGCATTTTATACAATTAGTTTAAGGAATCCAACATCCGTTATCATAAATGTAAGGGTTTCAGAGATGTAAATTAAAAATTTACATCTCATTTCCCACCCACTGCAACTTCTGAAAGCCAGAATCAACAGTGGAGACCGTCAGAAAAACGCCGAACAATGAAGCTCGACGAGTCCCGGAGAAACGATTCAACTGTCTTGGGTCCCGCAACGAAATTAATCAGTAAAGAATAGCGGAGGAGTAAGAAAAAATATATTTTTTCCACTTCCCTCCATAACAAGCAGGAGACAGAACTAGGCCAATCGGCACAAAGGGACATTATTGCAACTGGGAGAAGCCCATATTGCCAAGCACCACGGAATATTTGATTAAGTTAATGGGTCCTAAGTAGGTATGTGCTCAATGTGCAATTGATTGTTGTGTGTGTTACAATTGATTCCAATAATAGGTATGGCAAAAGCGCCTGAACGCACGGAAATTGGTTCTAGTTTCTATAAGGTCCGTATAATAAACGACTCCGGATGTAACTTCTACACTATCCAACATAATATTGCGTTCATTCTGCCAAAGTATACACTACATTACAGACTGTTCAAATTCACAGTTCGGTGTAGAACATTGACACAGAGGCGAAGGGATAAGTTTAAAAGAATACAGTTTACTTTTAAAGTTGCCATGACCTGTTAGAAATTGGGCAACGCAGTGGTCAACTTCCAGCCATGTCTTAGCCAGCCGATCGCCAACGGATGGAAAGAATAGATGGACGGCGCCCTTGGTGGAATTATCTCACCAACTTTGCTATTCGGATAAGAGGTCCTCCCAGACGTCAGTCTGAGGTTTAAATCATCTAGAAATTCTATTAAGGTCGCGTTGTGTAACAAAGTTAGTGTCCATGGCCTCCACTCTCGCGGAGTAGTACATTGAAGTACGTCGCTGTACTTCAAGATGGACTGGAAGTACACCTGCCAGTACGGGTAAGGCTTCAGTACTGACTATTATATACGCCTTAAAATATCAATGCCAAATGTTGGCTTTGAAGCAGTTTACGTCGTGCCGCCCCTATGCTGGCCCTATCGGCCTAAACAGGTATATCGTAGCACATACATCCTAAGTAGGTAGCTCCATATATTATATAGTTTTTAAAGTTAGGAATGCTATATGTTAGGTTATGCAAGTTGCTATGGATATTCTAGTTAGGGCATAAAAGTTCCTTTTAGCTTTTTCGCCAACTATTTTTATAATTATGTTCGATAAATGAAAAATTCCTTTCTAAGACCATACCAAGGTAGCATACGGATTGCTGTTTTTTAACGGGGACGTTATTAAATGCAGGTAATGATTTAAGATTACCTTTTAGTAGAAGTTGATAGGTTTTATGTAGGCGGTTACGATCACCCCACTGAGATATTAAATTTAGGCAAGTATTGGCCAAGTTCTCAAGTCCAGCTCGGATACTTGACTGAATGAGCAGTAGGCCATCGTCCACGTTAGCATTAAGTGAACAGCCGCAAGGAAGCGGGATCGCGAGAAAATCATCAGAGCCCAAATTCCATAAATAAGGACCGACAACTGAACCCTGAGGACATCCCATGGTCAGTGCTTTAGTACAAAAATCCGTACTTAAATCCGGTAACTTGCTCTATTTCCGGGAGGGCAACCATTAGTCCCAAGGTGGTGTCGGGTTCCTCGTCCACAGGTCCCTTGTGGACAAGGTAGTGAAGATCGAGAGTGTGTCGACCAGGGTGGCGTTCCAGGTACTCAGAATAACCAAATGGTATTCGCTGAAGGTCATTCAGGTATACGCCCCGACCGCGGCACACTCCGACGAGGAAGCCAATTAACCATAAATTTCCATTTTTTTTCTATATTTACTTACTTTGACCTCCGCCTCCGTCTCGGTTACCCTTTGCATCCGCGGAGGTCAGACTCGTCGCCTAAGCATCCGCCTCCGCTGACAAGGCCTCCGTTACAAGTGTACCAACCTCAATCGAAACATTCATACTAATATTCACGCCAAAACTACTGAACCGATTGTAATGAAATTTGATACACAGATAGTCAGCGCAAGACTGCTCAACGTCGGGCCCACGGGCCATAATGTGGCCCGCGCTAGTACCTATGCTTTGAAAATTTGATTTTGACTTTGAATCAAAACGTTGATTTAAATTTAAGAAGATATACATACATAGGTACTTATCTAATGCAAAATTTGTTTCTTTATTTAGGTAATAATAATATTCCTAAGTAAATATAATTCATCAGCAACTTGCTTTCCAATACAACCTTGTGGAATCGGAGGTGCCATACTACAGGTATACTTATGCCCGACCCAGTTCTCGAAAATGACCATATCACATTGTACTGGGATCGATCTATCATCACTGACAGGACTATTGTTGCCAATAAGCCTGATATAGTGATGGTGGATCAATCAGAGCGGTGTGCAATGATTGTTGACATAACCATCCCGCATGATGAGAGCCTCGTGAAAGCTGAGAAAGATAAACAAATCAAGTATCTTGACTTGGCTCACGAGGTTGTCGACATGTGGGAAGTGGATAAAAATACTGGCCCACCGGGGGCCAGTATTTTTTTATATCTTAAATATTTTTTTATGTATTTTTTATAGAAATATTTAAAGATGTAAATTAATATGTAAATATGGTGAAATAAAGGACATATTCCTAATAAACAATAATTCTATTTTATATTCGTAATAATTTTTATTGCGCTTTTCGTGAGAGTAACTGAAATAGGCAATGTAAGTGGCCCGTCATTAACGACTAAATCCAACTTTTGGTCCGACTATTAAAAAGGTTAAGCAGCCTTGGTCTAGAGCCTGACAAAGGACATAGG
The DNA here is from genome assembly GCA_017933935.1 of Sesamia nonagrioides. NCBI lineage: Eukaryota > Metazoa > Arthropoda > Insecta > Lepidoptera > Noctuidae > Sesamia > Sesamia nonagrioides. The sequence goes on along the minus strand of JADWQK010001079.1, from coordinate 209,164 downwards.
CTATATAACATCCTGCTATGACCAATAGGAGCAGAGCAGTAACAAAAAATGTTGCGAAAACGGGAGTAAACGCGGACATTATTTTAACAGGCGCTTATTTTATATCAACTGAGCACTTTTTAATTTACGGGAACCACCGTCCACGCGGATGGGGTCGCGGGTTATCAGCTAGTTAAAAATAAAAGTTGGAATCGGACTCGCGTCGCGACCATAGAAGTAGGATTTCATTTTACTTCCTATATCTATGCTCGCGACACGCAGTGGCGTAGTAGAACGTATTGCTGCAACCGTGTTAGCGTATCGATTGAGTGTGACTCAACTCTCAATACAATATTGCCAATACATTGCTGTTCAAAAAATCTGTTTGTTCAAATCTGTTTCTTGGTGATACGTTACAAACAAAAACAACAATAAATAAATATTATTTAAAAACAAAAAACCCGCCGGCATAAAACTTTAACGAACTGAAAAGGTAGAAAGGACCTTTGCGATAACGCCATGTTTCTTGGCAGCCACCTTGGCCTTCGACTCAATGAACCGCCCAAAGTTTAGGTTGAAGGAAATCTCAGCTCCCAAAAGCTGAAGGCGGTCGATACACTCCAAGGATAAATTTCGAAAAGTAGGAGCCAAGGTGAACGGGCTCCTTTTGGGGCGAAAAGACACGCCTGTGTTTTGGCGGTATTGAATGCTACAAGTTTGGCATTGCCCCATTCGGAGACTGCCACTTGCCTCTCGTCCAGCTGATTTCTTTAAGAATCTATAAACTGCCACTGTGTTGGCAAAAATACATTGATTGCATGGGTAATTACTTCAATTAATACAAAAGACTTTTTTTCCTATTAAACGGCAATTTTATATTTAAAGACTTTTTATATAAAATGTATTTATAGTCAATATATTTATTATAATCAGTGATTAAAATCCTTAATTTTGATACCCAACTCCATATGCTTGGCAGAAAAAATATGTAATTCTTTTTTTTTTTTGTTCCATTTAATATTAAGTTATATCCCACTCGATATGCTTGGTAGAATTTTTCGAAAAATATGTAATTTTTTTTTTTGTTCCATTTAATATTAAGTTATATCCCACTCGATATGCTTGGTAGAATTTTTTTTCTTTATATATCACAATATAGTGTGCGTTCGCGCAGCGGAATGTTGTTGAATTTAAAGATTTTAAATATGCAGATATTTAGTGTATGACGTCGTGTAATTAGGTATGGTAAAAAAAAAATTTGTGCATGCAGCCATTGTGGAGAAATTCACCAAAAACTGATTCCGCTGGGCGAACGTTGTCCTGGCGGAACTTTTTTTAATCCATTGACTTTAGAAAAAAAGAGATGTGTCCAAAAATTAGTGTGTATTTGTGTGTAATTGTGTATGTATGAATAAAATTTGTGCATGCATAGACTTCGGAGAAATTGAAGTTTCCGCTGCGCGAACGTTTGGGCATTAGCTAGTTTTCATATAAAGCGCTTACATAGAGAGCTGTAGATTTTTACATACGTTGTTTTGAATTAGTGCATATTTGTGTACAAAACAGATTTAGATTTTAGTTCTTAAAGTATGCACTTTGGGGTCTAGATTTTCACGTTTATACAAACCTTGTAAGTGTCTGCAACATATTGCCAAATATCAATGATGTTCCTTTAGTAATTAAAGAGATATAGGACAATTTACCATGACAAAATCATTGTTTACAAAGCAGTCAAATATCACGACATTCTAAAGTAATTGCATGGTAAAATGTATGCCAATAATTAGTGTATTCATTCAACTATTCACATGCAAAATTTCATGTCATTAAATTCAGTAATTAAAGAAAAACAATTAAAATACTGACGAAGCATCGAAAACCTACATAACCCGACCAAGTTCGGATAGCTATAAAAAACCGGCCAAATGCGAGTCGGACTCGCACACCGAGGGTTCCGCCGTACAAACGTAGCGGTTTACAATTTATGACGTACTAGCTTTCCGCCAGCGGCTTCGCCCGCGTGGAGTTCGGTTATATCGCGCTGTTTAAATTCCTCTCGGGAACATCAAATTTTTCCGGGATAAAAGGTAGCCTATGTTCTTTCTCAGGGTCTAAAGATTGTTTGTGCCAAACTTCATCAAAATCGGTTGAGAGGTTTAGGCGGGAAAGCGTAACAGACAGACAGAGTTATTTTCGCATTTATAATACTAGCATTGATTTAGAATGTTTCACAGTTTAGAGGCAATTAGATTTAAGAAGTGTTTGATATGAATTTCAACTTTAATATCTCTACGCGTTCATGTGAAAAAGGGTAGGTAGTAAGTTTATAATTATTAAAAAAATATTTCATGTCACGTAAGCAAAAATAATATTTTAATATTAGTAACTTCAAATTTATCATTTTCACAATTTTTCCTTTATTTGTCTGTACTATAATATAACGTTGCTTCGTGCCGAATTTCAAGATTCTGAGTTCACGGGAAGTACCTTGTAGGCAAAGAGATTTAAGATATATAGAGAGGGCATGTGTCAAAATGGCATAGAAAACTGTGATCCCATGGCTCAGTTCCGCCATCTAGTACAATATAGCAAAATTAGATCGACAATTGGAGACATCAAATAGTAAAAATGAAATAAGTTTATATAAAATATATTAAGCTATTGCCCGGTAGGTGGCCAGTGTGGTCTATGTTGCCACATCCGATTTAATACCCTAGTATAGTTCAAATCGGGTAAATAAATATTGAAAAGTAAACAAATTAAGTGAAACTTGTCTTGTACAAACAAAAACTGTTTTAGAATTTTATTCGCTACTATTCATTTACCGTGACACCGTCTATTGGCATTTTAGATGTTTTATGCTTACGAATTATTTTAACGCTCAGTTTATTGTGATTTTTGAGTGTAATAGACCTTTTAGGCCATAAAGCGCATTTTGTTTTGCAATTTTCCTTTGCATTTCGTTTTTAGGAAAATTATTCTTTTTACACGTCTGTTTGCAAATATTTTTAAATGGCAATGCAAAAAACTGTGGTAGGGTTTGTATCATTTCGATATAAAGTTATCGATAATATTCAAAGAAGTTACTACGACGATGTTTTGTCGCATTATGATAGCTTGAAACAAAAAATTAGGAAGCAGAATAATTATGGGTAATTTCAAGTTTACAAGTTTCTTATTTATATAATTCTTTTAATATAATAGGCGTTAAAGTTTAAAATTGCCGATTAGTACTGAAAATCTAAATAATTGCTTACTTTTTAATTTTTAAATAATTCATTTATAATCAATATATAGGAAGGTCGTTTATGCCTTTGTGATAGAACTCTGAGGATCTAGACTGCACAAACTGTGTGAAAGCAGAACTGCCTCCTGGAAAGAAAACTTCTTGTCGCGTAGATAATTGTCCAAATCACGACAAAAATGGTAGTCTGCTGGAGCAAGACCTTTACCAGATACGTACGCCATTATCTTTAAAAACGGCAAAAAAATCACGGTTATTGTATGGGAGCTCGCCTTCAGTATTTATTTTATTTTAATTATTTATTTGTAATTTTAATATATAACCAAATATTCTGTGAACATTTTAAGCGTCTATCTGTTTCCGTTATTAATGTGGAGCAAAAAACGGCAAAAATTCACGTTTTTTGTATGGGAGCCCCCTTAAATATTTTATTATTTTTATTCTTAGTACTTGTTGTTATAGCGGCAACAGAAATACTAACACAATCTCGGGAAATTACAACTGTCTCGCTATTACGGTTTATGAGATACAGCCTGGTGACAGACGGACAGACGAACAGAGAAGTCTCATGAATAGGGTTCATTTTACCTTTTAGGTACGGAATCCTCAAAATCACAAAGTAGCTCGCAATCATTGTACTACATAGTTATACGTACCTACATATTTTATGAATATATTTCATTATAAATAAGTTATGTAATCTATGTACTTATCCACTTAACCGTAAATTTTATTCCAATTTTTACGGTTAAGTAGAAAACTACTAAAATTAATAACTTACTATTTCATTTCTAATACAAGGTACCGATTCTTTTTTTTTAAATTTGATCGACAAGTCTTTCCAAAGTAGATAACTTCTCTTTTAAAATGCATTGAGCATAATTTTGACGAATGAGACGGAAGCCAATTTTCTTCTCTACGGTCTATCTGGACAAATCGTATCCACTTTTTCCCTACAACATTATTTTTATTCAGAAACCAAAAATAACAAAAACCTAGATAAATGAATAGTAATTGTTCATTCAATTTTGTTTATTAATATGATATGATTATGTTTAAGTAGAGTTAATAATAAATAAACTTGAAATATAGTAATATTTTAAGTTTATTTAGCTATATTTTAAATGTCAATAAAATGCAACAAAATGTATTCATCTTAATAAGTATTATCGATAACTAAATCGATAAACAACATTACTACATCTCTACAAGATAATAGTAAAACTACTCAACAATAGAGGGCGCTTATTACAATAATGGAACATTTTCTAGAACTATTTAAGATTTTTTTAAAATTTGAATTGCAGACGAAATACAAATAATTCATAGAAAAACATTCCGAAGTTAGGTCCAGTCGTTTTACTATAACGAGATGTACAGTAACACAAAGCGCAACATGGCATATTTCCTTAGAAAATGTTTATTCTTGGTGGACACAAATTACGTCCTGACGCGCAGACTAGACTGAGCGACTTTTAACCAAGTCGATAAAAGTATTGGTTTACGATTTTGTTCGTGATGTCCTGTCTATTGTAACTATAATTTTAATGTCTTTGCTTGTAGGTTTTGATTCCCTAGCGTGTGACGGAAATTCGTCTAAGGTGTCGGTATAAACTGCTGTATCTTTTGATCGCTTCAACGTAGAAGTTTGATTTTTTCACTGCTTAAAGGGACAATAGACCTAGGTATTTGGTATAAATTTCAATTTGATAACTTTATTAGTTCGTGAGAAATAAGGTAGTAAGTTTCATTTTATTAAAATATGTTTATTATATTATATAACTAAAAAAATGTGATTTTCGTAATTTTCCCTATATTTGCATTATATGACAATCCTTCATGCCAAATTTCAAGATTCTGAGTTTACAGGAAGTATCCTGTAGGTTTTGATTCCTTTGCGAGTGTCGAAAATTTGTTGAAAATATCGACATATCGGCTGTATCTTTTGATTAGCTTGGCTTAGAAGTTTGATATTTTCACAGCTTAAAGGGACAATAGACCTAGGTATTTGGTATAAATTTCAATTTAATAACTTTATTCGTTCGTGAGAAATAAGGTAGTAAGTTACATTTTATTAAAATATGTTTATTATATTATATAACTTAAAAAATGTGATTTTCGCAATTTTTCCTATATTTGCATTATATGACAATCCTTCATGCCAAATTTCAAGATTCTGAGTTTACGGGAAGTATCCTGTAGGTTTTGATTCCGCTGCGAGTGTCGAAAATTTGTTGAAAATATCGACATAATCGGCTGTATCTTTTGATTGGTTTGGCTTAGAAGTTTGATATTTTCACAGCTTAAAGGGACAATAGACCCGAGTATTACATGTGAATTTCAGCTTGATACGTCCACGCGTTCTTGAGATAAAGGGTCTTGACAGACAGACAGACAGACAGACGGACAACAAAGTGATCCTATAAGGGTTCCGTTTTTTCCTTTTGAGGTACGGAACCCTAAAAAGCGGCCGTGCCATATATCTTAAGAACGTTCTTAACCTTCCAATATAGTATTTATTAATATGGCACAGTTGCGTACACAAGCGTTAGGAAAAAATAAAACAATTGCATATCTTGAATGAAAAATGTTTTTTTTTTATAATAACGCCACTATCTACGACAAAAATAAATCTTCAATTATCAAGTACTTCTCTATTTAAATATCCGTATACAAAAATATTTTTAATTACATATAATGCTTAATTATGTAATTGTAATAAGGTTAACAAACGCTTGCAACGGCAGCAATAGACTTAAATGTGTTTTAACTAAAATAGGTTTAATAAACTATTATGAATTTATGGGTAAGTATAATATTTCGAGCTTCAATAAAAATTAAAATCACATCACATAACTGGACTATTCAGTTGTTAACATTAAAAAAGTGCTTATAAACTAAAACATTTGTATAAAAAAGGTATTTTCAAGAAATATTTTTAAATGAGTAGCAAATACAGTAAATAACCTCAAAATTTCTAAGTATACCTAATATTATCTAGTTCCAATAATAAAATTACAGATTAACAACAATCACAGATCAATAAAGTAGACTATTCAGTTGTTTAGGTTTGAGAGTCTGCCTAATATAAAAATAAATCAACATTTAAAAACAGTAGTATTTACTTGTGGTAATTATTTAATTTCCCTGAGGGGTCTATGGTAAGAATCCGGATCCGTGAAATATTCAATAGAAATTAGCTGTATGAATTTTATTTGCCTAAATTAATATATTTAGATTATATCTCAAGTCTCAAGCGCATACTTAAATAAAGTAACTACGTAAATAGTACCTACTTTGTCATAGTCAAATACATTTAAAAAAGTAGGTGTACAAAAATAAATGACCTTTATATTATATCGAAACAATTGTGTTATCACCTATACCAATTCAATACCGGTATTATGCTGTAAATTTTGGGATGTTAAGTACCTAAATATATTGCACGGCCGCTTTTTTATAGCTATCCGAACTTGGTCGGGTTATGTAGGTTTTCGATGCTTCGTCAGTATTTTAATTGTTTTTCTTTAATTACTGAATTTAATGACATGAAATTTGGCATGTAAATAGTTGAATGAACACACTAATTATTGGCATACATTTTACCATGCAATTCCTTTAGAATGTCGTGATATTTGACTGCTTTGTAAACAGTGATTTTGTCATGGTAAATTCTCCTATATCTCTTTAATTACTAAAGGAACATCATTGATATTTGGCAATATGTTGCAGACACTTACAAGGTTTGTATAAACGTGAAAATCTAGACCCCAAAGTGCATACTTTAAGAACTATGACCTAAAAAGCGTGTTTTACGTTTATATTTTTATCTTTTTAGCCCTACGATTTTTTCTAAATCTGTTTTGTACACAAATATGCACAAATTCCAAACAACTTATGTAAAAATCTACAGCTCTCTATGTAAGCGCCTTATATGAAAACTAGCTAATGGCCAAACGTTCGCGCAGCGGAAACTTCAATTTCTCCGAAGTCTATGCATGCACAAATTTTATTCATACATACACAATTACACACAAATACACACTAATTTTTGGACACATCTCTTTTTTCTAAAGTCTATGGATTAAAAAAAGTTCCGCCAGGACAACGTTCGCCCAGCAGAATCAGTTTTTGGTGAATTTCTCCACAATGGCTGCATGCACAAATTTTTTTTTACCATACACAATTACACGACGTCATACACTAAATATCTGCATATTTAAAATCTTTAAATTCATCAACATTCCGCTGCGCGAATGCACACCACAATATAGCGTGATACATCCGCCATTTTGTTTTTTTTTAAATGTCACCTTCCTATCTAGTAGCAGTTGGGCAATTAAGGCAAATCTAACGATACCTCAGATGTGAAAATCCGTTCAGCGGTTCTGGAGATACTAGGTAATAAAGAATAATACATACAAGATAGGCGCTAAAAACATAACCCTCCTGGCAGTCGGGTAATAAAAAGGAAGTCAAATATTCTACATCAGTGGGTTTGAAGGCAAAGCCCTCGACTACCGCGACAGTTAAGCGCGAATAGAGCGGCTGGATACTCGCGTTGGACGAAGAGCGCCACCATGGCGCTCGTTCATCAGGCGGAGGGTCCAGGCAAACCTCCTCCCCGAGTCACGACCGCTGTCCTCCTGGGTGACAGGTATATTGCCCCTGTCAGGCGCCCTCCTACGCGTCATCGTGAGACGAACATCTCGAACGATAGACGGGATGATCCACACGTTATGTCGCCGACCAAACAAATCGTGCTTCACTAGGGTGGATTTAGGGTAGCTCCACCCTGATACTACTCTACTGTGTAGAAACGGACTCCCCAATTTAAACATCATGGAGCCTGTACGTATACAACACGTAAGGGAAACATTGATAGCGCGATGTAGAATTTTAGTATAGTATATAATTTTAGAGTTGCATTTTTTTTCTAATTCACCGTGATTTTTCAATATAAAATGTACTTAATTTTAGAACTAATTCTCTCAACAAAATCAGCTGTTTTATGTGAGTTATTGGCAAAATACTGATGTAAATATTTCAGGAGCGACAGTAGCGCCATCTAGTATCGGTATGTGAAATTACCGGCCGTTTTTTTATGTGTACAATAAATATATAATTAAGTTGTAATATTTTGCCTCGTATCTTTCAAAACAAATAGTACTTTTTTATACGATTTGAGATTATCATCATCATCATCTCAGCGTTTATCCCGGTTGCATCCGCGGCTTTCGCGTTGGAGCCCGGGGTCCGCTTCCTTACTTAATTTCCTCTATTTTGCGCGATCTTTAGCATCCTGTGGTGTGAGATTGTTGGCACGCATGTCATCTCTTACAACGTCAAGCCAGCACTTCTTTGGTCTACCCCGCTTGTTCCGGCCCGGCGGAGGCGCCATGGCAAGACATTTGTGACCCACGTAACATGCCGGTTTTCGTAAAACGTGACCGTACCAACGTAGGCGACCCTCCCGCTATTTAGGCATTTTGGGGTCACAAATGACACCCGTCATCTCACGCCATTTTGCCCAAGCTGCGGAAATACGTGCCCTGACGTCGCAATCAATGTCGCCGGACGCGTGGAGTACAGACCCCAAGTATTTAAACTGGTCTGTGCATTCGACCATGTCACCGCTTATGCGAACAGACATGGGGTCTGTCGTATTGCTAGCCATATACACGGTCTTCGCCACATTGAGTTTCAGACCTCCGTTCTCGAGCGAGTCCTTCCATATATTCACACGCCGCACCAGCCGATCCCATACATAAGAAACCAAGGAGGTTTAAGGTTAAATCGTTTTGTTTTGGTAAGAATCGTTTTGCCCAAATTTCATTTAAAAAATCTGTATAACAATTGTCACCTACCAAATAGTTAAAGTATAATATTGTATATTAGAATAAATAACAGAAATAAGCTAGAGTAAATAGTCTTAGATATTATAATAAAAAATATAGAAAAAAATAAACTTGGAGTGAATTTAAAACCGCTCACCGATGTCTCCGTAGAAACTAAAAAGTCTGTAATAACATAAGTATAAATAGAAATAATAATTTAAATAGATATGGTTATCAATAGATGTAAATTAAGAAATAATTTTTTTTTCTTCTTTGTAACAATTATACATAGATAAATAACAGACTCTAAATATTGTAAATGACATAAGGCCAAATTGTAATGTTTTCGCCTCGAAAATAAAATCCTGTCTCCCTGTTTTACTACTTATACCCCCAAAAACGAAGGAAATACATAGATCTATATGGATGCAGATAGATTAAAACAAATAGATCATATAAAAAACAGTTACATAACTGGAATAGTCAGAAGATTATAGCTGGGAACCCCACCCATATAAGGAATGAATGAGGATGAATGGAAGAAAGACCATGTATGAAGCATAAAAGTACGAGAGGCATAAACGCGAGAACAAGAATGAAAATGAAGCTCCGATTACGTTGGAGGTAGCAGTATAAGAAAAACAAGAAGGTTGCTCATGTGAATCCCTGATGCTATCCGACAAAACGTCTAATATCACGCTGAACAGAAACGGACTAAGGATGGAACCTTGGTGGACTCCGGCAGTGACGGGGAAAGGTTTAGTGTCACCAACAGCGGCCCTAACAACGGAATCGGAATTGAGGTACATGTCTTGAATGATGTCAACATAGGCTTCTGGTACCACTTTTGACCTCAGTGCCCACCAGATCACCCCCCGAAGGACACAGTCGAAGGCCTTCTGCATATCAAGAAAGAGCATATGCAGAGGCGTGTTCTTCGATCTCTATCTCTCCATGGCGATCCTTAGTGCAAAGATAGGATCCATGGTTCCGTACCCTGGACGAAACCCATATTGACACTCCGAGACAACACACTCCTGTCGGATCCGGGAGTCTATAATCCTCTCAAAGATCTTCATGGTGTGGGCCATGACCTTTATACCGCGATAGTTGCCACACTCCTGTACCGAGCCCTTGCCTTTGAAGACTGGAGTACTAATACTCAGCCTCCATTGGCTCGGGATTTTGACGGTCAGGAACACGCGGTTCAAAAAGCTAGGTTTCATGCCCACACCGCGAGGACCCATCGCCTTCGAGGCCTCAATGGGGACTCAAAGCTCCGACAGCTTTCCGATTCGCCATGGGACGAAGAGCCGTATGGACTTCCTCAGGCGTTATCGGGGGCACTAATCCAAGATTTGGAGTTCCGGTATCTGCACCTCTTGGTGCTGCTTATTCAGCAGCTCGTGGAAGTACGATTATTTTATTTAATATATTGATTTGAGATAATAGCACAAATTATGAAATAATCAGTGAAGTAGAAGTGGGTTAGTGGTAGTAAATCTAAGTAGTATAATGATAGACATTATACTACTTAGAATAGACAACGCAGCTATCTTCATTATACTACTTCACCAAACCAAACAACCCAAAAGTATGGGATAATTTTTATTTAAAACAATAGTTTTAAATAAAAATTATCCCCATTTTTCAATAGACAAAAAAAAATTATTACATTTGACACATTTACCCTTGATAATTTGGTTAATACAGGGGCAAACTATATGGTATACTTAGTTACTTTTAACTTTCTTACACGTAAAGATTTCAGTAGCTCTACCTTGAGTTTGCGCATTCAAAACTCAATAGCGTCTCCGTAAATAGTATACACTGCTGGAGAATTAAATTAGCAGACTCATATTTTTATGTTTTGACCATAAATTACGTTTTGTTAAAAAAAAAAAAATACCTTTGATCATTTGCAATCTTCACCAAAAACCACGAGAATATGAACAGACAGCTCATTTACCATCGATTAGGCCGCATTTCCACTGACGCGGAGCGGAGCGGAGACGGGCTTAGCGGTGCACGAATTGACCAATCACGTCTTTTTACGTAGATCTACGTATTTTAGGTCTTTCCTAGGAACCTACGACTTTCAGTCCCAGAATCTACGTATTTTCTGTCAGTTTGTATAAATATGCAAAGCAACTTAGCTGATACAAAAGTTATATTGTCGCACTGTCTTTCTCACTGTCACGGGGCTCGCTAATGTCTTTCTTTGTACTTGACTGTATCTGCGTACACCTTTGAATTTAAATATAAAGGAAGAATTTAACCAAAAACACTTTTTTTTTTAATTATTTGCATTTATTTTATTAAAATGACGTCTTTACGACTTTTTGCTAACCCTACTTTCAATTTCGAATCGACAATAGATTCCACGATAAAACTGTACAAAACTACAGAAAATCTTATAGCTTATTTCATAACGATTTCAGTGACATACGGTGTGTCGACCTGCGCTCTTTAATTTCAGAGCTATCGTAGTTTTAACGCGATTTCGGCCGGGCGCACTCTGACAGATCCGCGGAGTTGCGTAATAGAGGCCTGACATATGATGGGATAGAACATATAAAGAAAAATATGTATAAATGTAATTAAACGAAAAATACATCTATACTAATATATAAAGCTGAAGAGTTTGTTTGAACACGCTAATCTCAGGAACTATTAGTCCGATTTGATCAATTGTTTTCGCGTTGGACAGCCCATTAATCCAGGAAGTCTTTAGGCTATATAAAATCACGCTGCAACCAATTGGAGCGGAGCATATAAAAAAAATATTATCATAACCTACGCAGGTGAAACCGCGGCGCGCAGCAATTAGATGATAAAATTTAAGTACATACCTAATTTTAAATAATTTCTATGTCAAAATACTCGTTTTATTTAATTTCGCCCACCCTAACTTCTCCATTTAACATAGAAAAAAAAATACGTAGATCTACGAACTTTTAGTAAATCATTTTTACCAAATCTACGTAATTATCTCATCTGATCTACGCCTTTTTCAAAATCCGAGTTGAGCATTTCTCTTTTTTTTTGCCATTACAGATTTGTGGAATGTCCCGTGATTTTGTAGATGAATAACTTTGGTGTAATCTATAAATTGCTGATACTGTTTTACTTAGAAGCACTATTGTAATTCAAGTTTACAGAAAAAATGTTAACCAATAATATATATATCATACTAAAATAAAAAATCAACTAAATATAAACTGTCGAAAATTCCAATGTATGAAAATTCGTATGTCCCAGTCTACCAATCTCAATTTCAAATTTAATTGTTTTGATATAATTCAATGAAACTATTCTGAGATTTTGATTACAAATCGTATTACAAGGTAAAAGGGTTCACGTAATATTTATTACATGGTAATTTGGTTAAAATTTTACGGTTATTAATTAATTTTAAACATGTCCCAGAGAAAGTTCCAAAAATGGATTTCAGTTTTTGTTACCCAATTTAGACATGTAAAATATTAAGAAATATCAATTTAGTTATATTTTTTGAACTAGCAACAACTTAGATCTCACAAAATACCGCCATATTGATGTATTGCGTCAGTTGCTGTTCCGAAGTTTGAAAAGTGTACACGTACCCGTTTATGAGTGAATCTCATTCCGGCTTTTGTTATTGCTGTTTCAAGGTAAGTTGACAATATCTATCCATTCTTTTTATCATAGTGCAATAGTTATTAGCTTCGTATAAAATTTAGTGTAAAATAATAGGCGTAACTGTAATTTCAACTACCACAACAATATTTCAATAAAATCAAACACTCGTTTCGTTACTTCCTTTTTTGTTACTTTGGGGTAGTAACGTATAAGCAGAAAAATAAAGTAACAAAAACGGAATCATAAAGCTATGTTTACAATTTAACAGCACAAGAAAATGCCACTAACTCCAGCAGAAAAAATGAAGCGATATAGAGAGAAATTAAAACAGAACCCGGATAAGTTGGAAGAAATAAGAAAAAATTAGAAAGAATAAAATCAAAATATAAAGAAATATCGGAAATGACTGAAACAGAACTAAAAAATCAGAGAAAAAAGTGGAAAGAAGAAAAACAAAACCACAAGAAATCTCAAAAAAAACAGTAGGTATGTAGCGGAAACTCTTCAACGACAATGGCAGATATTTTAACGGACACAATGGGAACGTCCTCCTTGGAAATTTCAGTATCTGAGACGTCGACTGAAACACAATCAACAATATTAAGATTGTCAAAACATGTAGGAAGTCTACGAAGGATTAAAAATAAACTGAAAACAGAATATGACAAAGCAAACAGTTGAAGTGCTTACTTAGAACGAGCTAACGGAACTGCAAGAAAAAAAATATATCGACTACAAAAACACGCAACGGAACAAAAAAAGAAGTTTGAGACTAAATTACTTAAAATTAAAGCCAGAAATGAAATCCTCGAAGCTTCGTTGAAGATAACTTACAAAAATTGTGAAAATAATAAAGAAAGAGACTTGATGAAGAGCATTGCAAAAAATAATTTGGTAATTAATTGTAAAGCACAGACGTCCGTTTCGAAACAAATTGATATATGGTATAGAAAAAAAAAATCGGTTAAACGTGTAATATCGGAGTAAAAAAAATCCATTATAGAATTTAAAAATGACCATTGTAGACCCAACCTTGTGTTTTTTATTTTGTTACTAGTGACTCCTTTTTTGTTACTGTCCCAAACATCTCCCGAATTTAAACTCGCTTTTTGTATTTATTTGTTCAATATAAATGAACACTACTTGTACAAAATATCAATTATGCTACACATTTTTATAAAAAATAAGCAAATTCTTTCAATTTTGTATATTTTTCATATAATCAAAACTTTTAATTTACTTTAGATTAAAAGTAACAAAAAAAAATGTTAAAGCACCCAAATTGGAAATATTTGTCGGTATTCTTAGTAGTTATTTGCGATGATTTTATTAAACTTATCATGAATTTTATGAAACATAGAAATTTTAGCTACAGAATTTGCAAGTTCGAAGTTTTTTTTACTAATTAAGGAGTAACGAAATAGGAATGCTTAGCCTACCTTGATTTAGATTTTTATAATTTTAATACAAAAATCTTAAATCAAACAGAATTCCTGTAGAAAAGTTAAAATACTCATAAAATAATGTATCTGATTTCATGACCAAAAAAGCGATTTACTGTGTTTTTTTTTATTGGCGATTTTTTGAAAATGTGGCAAAAAATAAGAGAAACGCTCAGTTGGCAACACTGCTGAGCAGATATTCGTAATAAAACTATAGCGAGGCGATGTGGTGCGGTGGACAACGAGCATTTGGGGGCCAGAGCGGACGACATCGGGGCGGTGTTGTACATAGAACAGCGGGGCGGTGCGGAGCGGGGCGGTGCGTGGCTCGCGCGCTGTGCCACAGTTATTATCGTTACGTCATTAGGTGACAGATGATGATGATGATTACGCGCACAAGTATCAAAACGAATGGAAGTCCACGTCGCTCCGCATCAGTGAAAACACTGACCACTTTTCACCGCTGTTCTCCGCCCAGCTTCGCTTCAGTGGAAACACTGACCACTTTTCACCGCTGCTCTCCGCCCAGCTCCGCTTCAGTGAAAACACTGACCACGTTTCACCTTTTTACCGCTGCTCTCCGCCCAGCTTCGCTTCAGTAGAAACACTGACCACTTTTCACCGCTCCTCTCCTTACGCGAGGTACGAGCTGTGAGCCTGTGATACGGGACGAAGCACAAGGCGAGGTACGAGACGAGAGTGTAAATGTAGTAGTAACATTATTAAGTAATGTTAATACTACATTTACAATCACAGTTAATGCGCTTACTAAGTAAGTACTTACAATACGTACAATACAATACAATGTATTGTAAGTAGTTAGTAAGCACATTAACTGTGATTTCCTACTTGCCGGTGGCCATAACTCAGTCTATGGAAGTCCATTGTCCACTCCATAAGTGCACTCTATCGTCATTTTTATTTCCATACATTATTACACTTCTAAATGGATGTACAGAATACATTTTAAATTTCAATTATCTTACTTCAAAAACATAGGACTTTCTTACAAACTTCCAAACCCCCTTTAACCCTTTTTTTGTTTTAGATGGGAAATCATCGAAAGACCTCTCCGGCTCTGGGCGGAGTTGATGGGCATGTCATACTTTTACTGGCTAAAACCCATCCGTGTTCCTTCACTTGCCTGTGCGCTAGAGCCACGGTTTGTTTTTAACCAACCCGCAACCCTGATCCAGGAGACATCGGTCTTCGTGGACCCCGTCACGATGTGCTGACTTCTCTTTGAGGCGCGCGTGAAGCACAACGCGCCGTCGACTCGGGCCTGCACCCTAATTGCGTAACACACTATTACTATCAGTTGGAATCATTTCGAAGCATATTCCTAATCCATTACTCCTTAGGTTCGAAAATGTGTCTGCTCAACAACAAAAAGCGGGGTGTTTATAATATCACTGTCGCTTAACATCGGATTAAAATGAAGTAACGATGAACTGAACTGTCAAAAATGTATGGTTAAACAGACCGTCATTGCTGACCTCAAATATTTTATATGCCAGGGTTATGATTTACTGAGCCTTCCAAAAAAGAACTTGCTATCCACATGGCAGGTGCAGTGGCAAAATACAAGTAAGAAGAAAGGTGCTTTTTATCACGCAATACAGCCTAACGTTACACCCAAACCTTGGTTTTACCAGTTTAAAAAAACCTCAAAGAGGGTAATATCTTCTATTTCTCGCCTCCGTATAGGCCATTGTTGTTCCCCAGTATTCCTCCACAAAATTCGGGTCAGAGACACATCGCTCCGTGAATGTTGACTAGATGAAGGCTCATTGGAGCATATATTTTTCCAGTGCTCCAATAATAACCCAGCCCATGATCTGTATAGTCGTCTTCCTAAGTTACATATCCCTTTTTTTTTTTTCGGGGTGGAAATCCTCATAGGATGTCCGCCGCCCTAGGGTGGGCGACGGGGTCTGTCAGACTTTTACTGACTAAAACCACCCCGGTGTCTCTTCTATCACGAGCGCGCGTGGGGCCGCGAGAGTCTAAATTCTTCCGCAGCCCCACACTCTCGTCCTGGCCCGATCTGTCCGGGCCTCGTCTCCGGCACGGGGTAGTGGGGTGTTAAGCTACCCCGTGCATCGCCTCAGAGGCGCACGCTGACACTCGCGCGCGCCACCGCCGCGGGGTCCATTGAATAGGGGGCGGGGACTTCCCCATGTCCCTCGCCCCTGGACCCATTCATGGGGGGCGGAAGAGGGCGTTATCCGCCCTTCTTCGGCGCCCGGTGCGTCTTCTGCGGCCCGGGAAGGGAGTTGAGATCTCCCTCTCCCGTTCCGCAGTTTCCTTCTGCGACATCACCTCCTCGCAGAAGGACACCACCTCGTCCCACGACTCTGCGCTGCCGGCCATCCTCCGCACTACTGCCGGCAGCGTCAGGTCGCCTCCTACTTCATTTGTGAGGACACGGCGCTGCTCCTCCCAAGCTATACACTCGGAGAGCGTGTGCTGCGCCGTATCCTCCCCGCATTGGACGCAGTGGTGGCACCGAGCGTCCGGCTCCCTGCCTAGGCGACACTAGTACTTGCCGAAGCAGCCGTGCCCCGACAGCACCTGCGTCACCCTGAACGACAGGGAGCCGTGCCTTCTCCCGAGCCAGTCGTCGAGTACTGGCCGGATCGCCTCGATGGTAGCGAGGCCGGCGGTAGGGCGCATAAGCCTCTGCCGCCAGTCCGCCACCAGGACCTGACGGAGCTCCCCTCGGCGCAGCTCGATCTGCCGCTGCGCCGGACTGGAGCCCCGTGTCCGCTCTTCCTCACGCCATCGGTATAATGACGCGAGTACTTTCGCCTCTAGGTCCCAGGGCGGGGATCCGGCCAGGACGCAAGCCGCCTCGTAGGAAATCATGCGATACCCGAGCGACGGCCATCGCCCTCTGCGGCTTGCGCAGAATGCCGAGTGTTCCGGCGGTCAGGTCCATCGCCCACACAGGGGCCCCATACAGGGCCATGGACCGCACGATTCCCACGTATAACCGCCTACAGGCGGCGCACGGGCCCCCCATGTTGGGAAGCAACGTTGACAGCGCGCCTGCTGCACCCATCAGCTTGGGCGCCAGCCGCCGGAAGTGGGGTCCGAATTCCCATCGGCTGTCGAGCACCAATCCCAGATACTTCATGGAAGTTACATATCCCTGTCCCAACTAACTTTCCATCTTTACTAACACATTCTTCCCCAAAGCTATTTGAAGCTTTGATGGATTTTATCCGAATTAATGACATCAAATTATGATTATTTTTGTGTGTTTGTCTATATTCATATTTATATATATGTAATTAACCATAATAAATTTACCGTATTTTTGTTTGTTTCAGTGTACCTACTAACACTTGTCTACAAGTCTCACATTAAACACAGTGTTATCAAATTATTATTGAACTAGAATTTTTTTTATTTTATTTTATTGTTTATTTCTTTGCCTTCGCATGTTTTCTCATAGCACATTACACATTTGCAGAATTGTCGACATCGGCACCATTGCCATAAACAAAAATAGAGTAGAATAGAAGTCCGCCATTGTGCAATGTTTGTGCATAAAGTTTAAATAAATAAATAAACCCTGACCCAGGAGGCATCCGTCTTCGTGGACCCTGTCACGATGTGCCCACAGCTCACCGCCCGCAGTCCCGTGCGCTGGGATCCCCGTTCCATCACGCGCTTCGGCTCCTTCTTTGCCATTAGAACTGTTTCGCAGGAGGAGATGGCCTGCCATGCACTCTCGCTCCGAACCACGGCCTGGACCAGGATCGGACTCTATAGATCACCGCCGATCTTCGCCATGACGACACGGCGGTGCTCTACCTAAGCCGGCCAGACCTCCACCGTATCCTCCACCGTGTCCACAGGGAGCTTCCAACTCCAGTTCTTGCAACTTGGAGACCGTCTGCTGCGCAGTATGAGGTCGCGCGTTGTCGTGCATTAGGAGCGGAGAGGAGTCATTGACCAATGCTGGTATGAACGTGCCAGTTTCTCCATCATTGTGTTCCGTTCTTCACAGTACACATCTGCAGTAATGCTCATCCCGTTTAGTAAGAGCTGTGATGAATCACACCGTCGCTAGACCACCAAACAGTGACCATCATTTTCTAGGGGTAAGTTTTCGTTTAGGGCATTGTTTAGGTGGTGTGTATCCAAACAACTTGCTGAGCGCTTGCGGTTATCAAACAGAAACAATTTTCCATCACAGGTGACAAAGCGGTTCCAAATTCCTTCAATTGTGTGTTCTGAACTAAATAAATAATTTGATTTCATATTCAGGCCCCCAAGAAACAGGCATTGCCTGGATCGGGGATCACTGTTGAAATAACTATATTTTATATTCTAGGTAAAGTAAGCATATGTTGCTATTATTTTTTCAATCCATACTAATATTATCGTCGTCCTCCGTGGCGCAGCGGTCAACACACCTACCTGCGACATGGAGGCCCCGGGTTCGATCCCCGGCCAGGTCATGATGGAAAACGATCTTTTCCTGATTGGCCTGGGTCTTGGATGTTTATCAATATATGTATCTATTATAAATACAGTATCGTTGAGTCAGTATCTCATAACACAAGTCTCGAACTTATTTTGGGGTTAGCTCAATCTGTGTGATATGTCTGTATATATTTATATTTTATATATTATCCATACTAATATTATAAATACGAAAGTAACTCTGTCTGTCTGTCTGTCTGTCTGTCTATCTGTCTGTCTGTCTGTTTGTTACGCTTTCCCGCTTAAACCTCTCAACCGATTTTGATTAAATTTGGCATAGACAATCTTTAGACCCTGAGAAAGAACATAGGCTACCTTTTATCCCGGAAAAATTGAGATTCCCGAGGGAAATCTAAAAAGCGCGATATAACCGAACTCCAAGCGAGCGAAGCCGCGGGCGGAAAGCTAGTAACAATATAAATGCGAAAGTAACTCTGTCTGTCCGTTTGTTACGCTTTCCCGCTTAAACCTCTAAAACGATTTTGATGAAATTTGGCACAGACAATCTTTAAACCCTGAGAAATGATATATAGTCAACCGGGGCAATTGCGTCTTCGGGGGCAATTGCGTCTAATCGAAATAATTTAAAATCTGTTTGAAAACCTACTCTCCTGCCATCTATACGTTATTGTATTTTATTCAAAGTAAACAAAACAAGATTGCAGGAGAGTGGGTTTTCAAATAGATTTAAGATAACTTCGATTAGACGCAATTGCCCCAAAGACGCAATTGCCCCGGTTGACCTTAGGCTACCTTTTGTTGAAAAAAAAAATTATGTTCCCGAGGGAACTCTAAAACGCGCGATATAACAGAAACCCACGAGGGCGAAGCAGCGGGCAGAAAGCTAGTCCATACTAATATTATAAATGCGAAAGTAACTCTGTCTGTCTGTCTGTCTGTCTGTTACGCTTTCCCGCTTAAACCTCTCAACCGATTTTGATGAAATTTGGCACAGATAATCTTTGGACCCCGAGAAAGAACATAGGCTACCTTTTATCCCGGAAAAATTTGATGTTCCCGAGGGAAACCTAAAAAGCGCGATATAACCGACCTCCACGCGGGCGAAGCCGCGGCCGGAAAGCTAGTTTTATTATAAATGCGAAAGTAACTCTGTCTGTCTGTCTGTCTGTTACACTTTCCCGCTTAAACCTCTCAACCGATTTTGATGAAATTTGGCACAGACAATCTTTAGATCCTGAGAAAGAACATAGGCTACCTTTTATCCCGGAAAAATTTGATGTTCCCGAGGGAAATCTAAAAAGCGCAATATAACCGAACTCCACGTGGGCGAAGCCGCGGGCGCAAAGCTAGTCATCATCATCATCATCTGAGCGTCAATCCCAGTCGCATCCGAAGCTTTGTCAGCTTTGGAGTCTGAGGCCCGCTTTACCAGTCTAACTGCTGATTTTGGCTAAACTTCGATATTTACAGTGAAGCGACTGCCGTCTGACCTCCACAACCCGAAGGCGATATCGAAGCATTGTTAAACCAATTGTTGGACTTTTGAGGGCTCCAACAACCCGTAACGACTGCCATTAGATGTTCGTATGGCAACCGGGACCAACGGCTTAACGTGCTTTCCTAGGCACGACCAGACCAGTGCAAATATTCATATTCATGCATAGAAATATTTGCACTGTGCGGGGATTGAACCCGCGCCTCGTTGCACAGCGGTCGCGTTCGCTACCGCTACGCCACGGAGGCTGTCTAGTGTACCAAGGCGGAAAGCTAGTGTACCTACCAATAAATTATTCACAATCAACAATGGACAAATAATTATTATTCTGTAGCAAACGCCTGCTCACATAACTTTAGCAATAAATTGTAAGAACTAGTTGAGTTCAAACCGCATTTGTAGGCGTCCATTACTAAATAAAAGCCTCCAAGTGCCGAAGAGCACCTAGATTGAAAGACGTCTTAATTAAATGTATGTAGGTACCTACTCGAAACTAAAAGCATTAAGTATGTAAATTTTAATATTATGTCGATTTAATAATTTAGATTTATAAGTATAAAATGTATTTACATACAGTACTACTTAGTATACTACCTACTTACAAATAATATTATTTATGTTATTTTCTTAACAAATCCTATTTTATCATCAAATCTTAAAAATATGTGTCTGCTAATTTAATTCTGCATCAGTGTATACTATTTACGGATATGCTTTAATTTTAATTGCGCAGACTCAAGGTAGAGCTACTGTAATCTTCAGGTGTAGGAAAGTTAAAAGTAACTCTACCATATAGTTTACCCCCATATTGACAAAATTATCAAGTATAAATGTGTCAAATGTAATTTCGTAATATTTTGTAAGCTTTGAATATGGATCAGTTTTGTTCCGTGGAAGTTCTGTGTTGCTGATTCGTGTTATAAATTGCATACTTCACCGTTTGTGTGTCCTAACCATTAGGTGTTTGACCGTGTGCTCTGACTATGATTTGTCTATTATCTGTAATTGATTATCTATGGTAACTTCCTCTTCCTGTCACTTCCTGTCTGTCCGGCTAGCTACTGCCTAATGCATGTGTTACTGTATATCTTATAAAATTAAGTTTAATAAGTTCTTTAAGATTTGTATAACCTGTTCGCGTATGTTATTCATGAGAATACAAAACGAATTCAAGCTGAGATCCTGATTGTTTTATTGGCGAGGGAAGTCCTTAATCACCAAGCTAGTGGCTGCGCTGCTTCTATCTGCAACTACGTTTCGCAAACCGCATCTCATCAATTCGTACATCACTGTTATTCTTGAAGAACATGTTGTAGCTTATCTTCATTCTGATTGTGTAACGAACTATTATTATTATTATCAATTGGAATCATATTATTGCATATTGGTAATCCATTGCTCCATGTGTTACGAAAAGTGTGTTTGCTCAACAAAGTAAATATCGCAATGAATGTTGTTGAACTGTCAAAATAAACGACAACAAATACGTTTTTGCTGCCCCGCCCCACACAACTATAGATACAGTACTGTGCAATTGATTGGCAGAGAACTAAGTAAATATTAAATAATTAATGCAAAGATAGGTAGATAATTTTAATCGCCACGGTTGCCCGGCTCGCACATTGGGCCAAATATTTGGCTTCGCCGTTTCCGATTGTGGATTGATTCCGTCCAATACATCCTTGATGTAATACTTTCTACAGTATGACCTTATATTACTTGTTCTGGGTCTAAGTGGTTCCTGGAAGTGAGCAACGGTTGTTACGGTCTTTGGAATAATAAAAAAATACTTAAAATAACACAAAGAGCACACACTATGCTAGTAGTTAGCGGTGCGATTCTGTAACCATTTCAAAGATAAAACTTAGGTAAAGTGAGCTGTCATTGCAAATAATGCTACAGATTGACACTATTGACTGATTGCTTCAAGTTATGATGCTACATAGATCGATCCATAATAAGTTGATTGCTTGACATTAATTAATATGGTAACTAATAATAAGGTATTAATATGGTATTAATTAGAAGGCAACTCTGTTCCTGCTGCATATTAACGATCTGTTGATGCCCGGTATCTATGGGTATGCAGATGACAGCACAGTTGTAGAGAGATACCTGCCGGATGCTCGGGCTAGTAGGGAATCAATCCGGTCCGAAAGAGAGGCCATGGTTGAGCGAACGAGTGTTACACTGCAGGCAGTCTCCGAATGGGGCAATGCCAATCTTGTAGCATTCAATGCCGCCAAAACACAGGCGTGTCTTTTCACCGCCAAAAGGAGCCCGTTCACCTTGGCCCCTACTTTTCGGAATGTGTCCTTGGAGTGTTCCGACCGCCTTCAGCTTTTTGGAGTTGAGATTTCCTCGAACCTTAACTTTGGGCGGTTCATTGAGTCCAAGGCCAAGGTGGCTGCCAGGAAACTTGGCGTTATACAAAGCACAGGTCCGTTCGTGTGTGGAGTACTGCAGCCACATTTGGGCTGGTGCTGCGAAGTGTCACCTGGCCACTTTGGATTCAGTGGAGAGACGTGCAAGAGGCTGATTGGTGACCCTGATCTAACTCGAGTTGGTCTCCAAAGCCTAGAGCACAGGCGTAGAGTAGCCAGCCTTTCGGTGTTCTCTAGGATGCATTTCGGGGAGTGTGCGATGGAATTGCATGATTTAATTCCCCCATCTCCGTTCCACCAGCGGACGAACCGTCGTACGGCTGGTTTCCACCCTTACGTTGTTAACACCACTACGATCCGGGCGAAGCGTTTCGCCTCCTCCTTTATACCGCGTACATCGAGGGACTGGAATAGTTTGCCAGCGGCGGTGTTTCCGTCGGACTACAATTTGAGTGTCTTCAAGGCTAGAGTGAATAGGCTCTTAATAAACTAGTGCGCTTTACCATCAACGATTGCGTCACCGCTTACCATCAGGCAGGATTGCGGTCAAGCGCGGGTTTATAAAATGTAAAAAAAAAAAAAAAAAAGGTAAGCTATATTGTATCAAGAACTGTTTTGAGACGAGAAGTGCGCCGCATAGAATAGAATAGAATACTCTTTATTATGTGCACCATATAGATTACAGAACATAAATATAATGATTTTACAAAGGGTGACACAATGGGTGGTGTTATCACTAAAAGCGATCTTTTAAAGACAACCTTTCGTCAACCGGAGATTGGTAGCAACCTATAACACTCATTTTATTGATGTAGATAAAAAATAAGTTTAAAGAACATAATATGGTTCAATGTCTCGTGGAATTGTTTAGTAAATAGAACCTACGTAGATTATGTTTTAGAGTAAGTTTACTATTGCTTGCATGTAAGTATTACCATAGGAATTACTCTTGTATCGTGGGTGCGTTTAAAACCATTTAAACTCGATTACACAAACAGTCAGACCCGGCACAACTACCTGTAGGCTATGTGGGCTACACAAATATGTATTCGTTCTGCGCGGGAATCGAAACTAGGGTTGTAACGGAGCTTCGCCTCTGCTTCCGTTACTGCGGAAATTCCGCAAGAAATCGTATCTTCGCTTCCGCCTCAGTCTCCGCACATTTTTTGCGGAGTTATAATGGAGGTTTATTTACGTACTTATTTATAAAATAAATAACGCGCAAGCTGCGACGCTCGACCACCATCCGACCGCGATTGAGCGCGAAATGGTCAAGAATCAACTAGTGCAAGACGGGAATTATACGGCAATTACAATTTGTTTCTCCTTAATTATCATTACAAGAAGATAATATTTTTTTACTAAGTGTACCTACTACTATTAATGGACGTATTTAAAATAAAAATTTTGTTTTGATTAACCATAAATTTAATTTTTTTCTATATCTATTTTGACCTCCGTCTCCGCCTCCGTTACCCTTCGCATCCGCGGAGGTGAGACTCGTCGCCTCCGCATTCGCCTCCGGCTCCGCTAACAAGGCCTCCGTTACAAGTGTAACAACCCTAATCGAAAATCGAAATATTAAAAATAAAAAGAAGTTGGAATTGGACTCGCGACACGCAGTGCCTTAGTAGAACGTAGGTACTGCTGCAACCGTGTCAGCGTATCGATTGATTGTGTCTCAACTCTCCATTGCTAATTCATTGCTGTTCGAAAAATCTGTTTGCTCACCAGAACCGTAAGTTTATGGATTCTTGGTGACACGTTATATGTATATTTATTTTTATACAACAGTACAAACAAAAACAACAAAAGTCAAATAAAAAACAATAAAAGGAAGTCAAATATTCTACATCAGTGGGTTTGAAGGCAAAGCCCTCGTACCGCGACAGTTAAGCGCGAAAGAGCGGCCGGATACTCGCGTTGGACGAAGAGCGCCACCATGGCGCTCGTTCATCAGGCGGAGGTCCCACCCCAAACCTCCTCCCCGAGTCACGACGACACCGCTTTCCTCCTGGGTGACAGGTATATTGTGCCCCTGTCAGGCGCCCCTCCTTCGCGTCATCGTGAGACGAACATCTCGAACGATAGACGGGATCCACACGATAAGTCGACGACCGAACAAATCGTGCTTCACTAGGGTGGATTTAGGTTAGCTCCACCCTGATACTACTTTACTGTGTAGAAAAGGACTCCCCAAGTTAAAATCATCAAACCTGTACGTATACAACACGCAAGGGAAACATTGATAGCGCGATGTAGAATTTTTGCATAGTATATAATTTTAGAGTTGCATTTTTGTTTTCTAATTCACCGTGAATAATCAATATAAAATGAAATTTAAAACTAAATTAATTTAAAACTAATTCTCTCAACAAAATCAGCTGTTTTATGTGAGTTATTGGCAAAATACTGATGTAAATGTTTCAGGGGCGACAGTCGCGCCATCTAGTATCGGTATGTGAAATTACCGGTGGTTTTTTATGTGTACAATAAATACATAATTATGTTGTATTATTTTGCCTCGTATCTTTCAAAACAAATAGTACTTTGATATTATAAGATTTGAGATAATAGCGCAAATTATGAAATATTCAGTGAAGTAGAAGTGGGTTAGTTGTAGTAAATCTAAGTAGTATAATAAAGATAGCTGCGTTGTCTATTGTTTTAAATAAAGATTATCAAATTTTTCAATAGACAAAAATAAATACATTTGACACATTTATCCTTGATAATTTGGTTAATACAGGGGTAAACTATATGGTATACTTATGTAGTTACTTTTAACTTTCTTACACGTACAGATATCAGTAGCTCTACCTTGAGTTTGCGCATTCAAAACTCAATAGCGTCTCCGTAAATAGTATACACTGCTGGAGAATTAAATTAACAGACTCATGTTTTTTATGATTAGATCATAAATTACGTTTTGTTAAAAAAATAAAATAAATAATACGTTTGATCATTTGCAATCTTCACCAACCACGAGAATATGAACAGACAACTCATTTACCATCGATTAGACCGCGTTTCCACTGACGCGGAGCGGAGCGGAGAGGAGTTTAGCGGTGCACGAATTGACCAATCACTATGCTCGAAATCTCCGCTCCACTTCAATGGAAACAGCACGGGCGGGGTGGAGCAGAACTGAGCAGATATTGATAATAAAACTACAGCGAGGCGATGCGGTGCGGAGGACAACGAGCATTGGGGTGCAGAGCGGACGACAGCGGGGTGGTGTTGTGCAACAGCGGGGCGGTACGGAACAGGGCGGTGCGTGACTCGCGCACTGTGCCACAGTTATTATCGTTACATATGGTGACAGAATATGATGATGATTAGGTGCACAAGTATCAAAACGAATAAGACGTTCAAAAATATGCTCCGCTCTACTCCACTCCATTCCACTCCACGCCGCTCTGCTTCAGTAAAAACACTGGCCACTTTTCACCTTTTCGCCGCTCCTCTCCGCCAGCTCCGCGTCAGTGGAAACGCGGCCTTACGCGAGGTACGAGCTGTGAGCCTGTGATACGAGACGAAGCACAAGGCGAGGTACGAGACGAGAGTGTAAATGTAGTAGTAACATTATTAAGTAATGTTAATACTACATTTACAATCATAGTTAATGCGCTTACTAACTAAGTACTTACAATACGTACAATACAATACAATGTTATACGTACAATGCAATAAAATTAATATTGTAAGTAGTTAGTAAGCACATTAACTGTGATAACTCAGTCTATGGCAGTCCATTGTCCACTCCATAAGTGCACTCTAACGTCATTTTTTTTTTCGATACATTATTACACTTCTAAATGGATATACAGAATACATTTTCAATTTCAATTTTCTTACTTCATAAACATAGGACTTTCTTACAAACTTCTAAACCCCCTTTAACCCCTTTTTTTGTTTTAGATGGGAAATCATCAAAAGACCTCTCCGGCTCTGGGCGGAGCTGATGGGCATGTCATACTTTTACTGGCTAAAACCCATCCGTGTTCCTTCACTTGCCTGCGCTAGAGCCACGGTTTTTTTTAACCAACCCGCAACCCTGATCCAGAAGACATCGGTCTTCGTGGACCCCATCACAATGTGTTGACATCTCTTTGAGGCGCGCGTGAAGCAAAACGCGCCGTCGACTCGGGCCTGCACCCTAATAGGCTATTTGACAGTATTCAATTTTTTGTGATTTTTTGCTTTAATTGCATAAAATGAGGGCGCTGGGATTCCCGTTCCATCACGCGCTCCGGCTCCTTCTTTGCCAGCATCACTGTTTCGCAGGAGGAGATGGCCTGCCATGCACTCTCAGCCGAACCATTATTATTCTGTAGCAAACGCCTGTTCACATAACTTTAGCAATAAATTGTAAGAACTAGTTGAGTTCAAACCGCATTTGTAGGCGTCCATTACTAAATAAAAGCCTCCAAGTGCCGAAGAGCACCTAGATTGAAAGACGTCTTAATTAAATGTATGTAGGTACCTACTCGAAACTAAAAGCATTAAGTATGTAAATTTTAATAATAGGTCGATTTAATAATTTTGATTTATAAGTATAGAATGTATTTACATACAGTACTACTAAGTATACTTACAAATTAATAATATTATTTATATTATTAAAAATATGTGTCTGCTAATTTAATTCTGCATCAGTGTATACTATTTACGGATATGCTTTAATTTTAATTGCGCAGACTCAAGGTAGAGCTACTGTAATCTTCACGTGTAAGAAAGTTAAAAGTAACTCTACCATATAGTTTACCCCTTTAGTGACAAAATTATCAAGTATAAATGTGTCAAATGTAATTTCGTAATATTTTGTAAGCTTTGAATATGGATCAGTTTTGTTCCGTGGAAGTTCTGTATTGCTGATTCGTGTTATAAATTGCATACTTCACCGTTTGTGTGTCCTAACCATTAGGTGTTTGACCGTGTGCTCTGACTATGATTTGTCTATTATCTGTAATTGATTATCTATGGTAACTTCCTCTTCCTGTCACTTCCTGTCTGTCCGGCTAGCTACTGCCTAATGCATGTGTTACTGTATATCTATTATCTTATAATATTAAGTTTAATAAGTTCTATAAGATTTGTATAACCTGTTCGACAATTGTAATTCGCGTATGTTATTCATGAGAATACAAAACGAATTCAAGCTGAGATCCTGATTGTTTTATTGGCGAGGGAAGTCCTTAATCACCAAGCTAGTGGCTGCGCTGCTTCTATCTGCAACTACGTTTCGCAAACCGCATCTCATCAATTCGTACATCACTGATATTCTTGAAGAGCATGTTGTAGTTTATCTTCACCCTGATTGTGTAACGAACTATTATTATTATTATCAATTGGAATCATATTATTGCATATTGGTTATCCATTGCTCCATATGTTACGAAAAGTGTGTTTGCTCAACAAAGTAAATATCGCAATGAATGTTGTTGAACTGTCAAAATAAACGACAACAAATACGTTTTTGCTGCCCCGCCCAACACAACTATAGGTACAGTACTGTGCAATTGAATGGCAGATAACCATGTAAATATTAAATAATTAATGCAAAGATAGGTAGATAATTTTAATCGCCACGGTTGCCCGGCTCGCACATTGGGCCAAATATTTGGCTTCGCCGTTTCCGATTGTGGATTGATTCCGTCCAATACATCCTTGATGTAATACTTTCTACAGTATGACCTTATATTACTTGTTCTGGGTCTAAGTGGTTCCTGGAAGTGAGCAACGGTTGTTACGGTCTTTGGAATAATAAAAAAATACTTAAAATAACACAAAGAGCACTATGCTAGTAGTTAGCGGTGCGATTCTGTAACCATTTCAAAGTTAAAACTTAGGTAAAGTGAGCTGTCATTGCAAATAATGCTACAGATTGACACTCTTGATTGATTGCTTCAAGTTATGATGCTACATAGATCGATCCATAATAAGTTGATTGCTTGACATTAATTAATAAGGTAACTAATAATAAGGTATTAATAAGGTATTAATTAGAAGGCAACTCTGTTCCTGCTGCATATTAACGATCTGCTGATGCCCGGTATTTATGGGTATGCAGATGACAGCACAGTTGTAGAGAGATACCTGCCGGATGCTCGGGCTAGTAGGGAATCAATCCGGTCCGAAAGAGAGGCCATGGTTGAGCGAACGAGTGTTGCACTGCAGGCAGTCTCCGAATGGGGCAATGCCAATCTTGTAGCATTCAATGCCGCCAAAACGCAGGCGTGTCTTTTCACCGCCAAAAGCAGCCCGTTCACCTTGGCCCCCACTTTTCGGAATGTGTCCTTGGAGTGTTCCGACCGCCTTCAGCTTTTGGGAGTTGAGATTTCCTCGAACCTTAACTTTGGGCGGTTCATTGAGTCCAAGGCCAAGGTGGCTGCCAGGAAACTTGGCGTTATCGCAAAGGTCCGGCAGTACTTCACACCTGGGAAGCATCTAATGTTATACAAAGCACAGGTCCGTTCGTGTGTGGAGTACTGCAGCCACATTTGGGCTGGTGCTGCCAAGTGTCACCTGGCCACTTTGGATTCAGTGGAGAGACGTGCAAAGAGGCTTATTGGTGACCCTGATCTAACTCGAGTTGGTCTCCAAAGCCTAGACCACAGGCGTAGAGTAGCCAGCCTTTCGGTGTTCTATAGGATGCATTTCGGGGAGTGTGCGGGGGAATTGCATGATTTAATTCCCCCATCTCCGTTCCACCAGCGGACGACCCGTCGTACGGCTGGTTTCCACCCTTACGTTGTTAACACCATTACGATCCGGACGAAGCGCTTCGCCTCCTCTTTTATACCGCGTACATCGAAGGACTGGAACAATTTGCCCGCGGCGGTGTTTCCGTCGGACTACAATTTGAGTGTCTTCAAGGCTAGAGTGAATAGGCTCTTAATAAACTAGTGCGCTTTACCATCAACGATTGCATCACTGCTTACCATCAGGCCGGATTGCAGTCAAGCGCTGGTTTATAATATGTAAAAAAATAAAAAGGTAAGCTATATTGTATCAAGAACTGTTTTGAGACGAGAAGTGCGCCGCATAAAATAGAATAGAATACTCTTTATTATGTACACCATATAGATTACAGAACATAAATATAATGATTTTACAAAGGGTGACACAATGGGTGGTGTTATCACTAAAAGCGATCTTTTAAAGACAACCTTTCGTCAATCGGAGATTGGTAGCAACCATACACAACCAACACTCATTTTATTGATGTAGATAAAAAATAAGTTTAAAGAACATAATATGGTTCAATGTCTCGTGGAATTGTTTAGTAAATAGAACCTACGTAGATTATGTTTCAGAGTAAGTTTACTATTGCTTGCATGTAAGTATTACCATAGGAATTACTCTTGTATCGTAGGTGCGTTTAAAACCATTTAAACTCGATTACACAAACAGTCAGACCCGGCACAACTACCTGTAGGCTATGTGGGCTACATAAATATGTATTCGTTCTGCGCGGGAATCGAAACTAGGGTTGTAAGGTTGTAACGGAGCTTCGCCTCTGCTTCCGTTACTGCGGAAATTCCGCAAGAAATCGTATCTTCGCTTCCGCCTCAGTCTCCGCACATTTTTTGCGGAGTTATAATCGAGGTTTATTTACGTACTTATTTATAAAATAAATAACGCGCAAGCTGCGACGCGACGCTCGACCACCATCCGACCGCGATTGAGCGCGAAATGGTCAAGAATCAACTAGTGCAAGACGGGAATGCGGCAATTACAATTTGTTTCTCCTTAATTATCATTACAAGAAGATAATATTTTTTTACTAAGTGTACTACTATTAATGGATGTATTTAAAATAAAAATTTTGTTTTGATTAACCATAAATTTAAATTTTTTCTATATCTATTTTGACCTCCGTCTCCGCCTCCGTTACCCTTCGCATCCGCGGAGGTGAGACTCGTCGCCTCCGCATTCGCCACCGGCTCCGCTAACAAGGCCTCCGTTACAAGTGTAACAAGTAACAAGTGTACAACCACAGAAATCGTGGTAACAACCCTAATCGAAAATCGAAATATTAAAAATAAAAAGAAGTTGTAATTGGACTCGCGACACGCAGTGCCTTAGTAGAACGTAGGTACTGCTGCAACCGTGTCAGCGTGTCGATTGATTGTGTCTTAACTCTCCATTGCTAATTCATTGCTGTTCGAAAAATCTGTTTGCTCACCAGAACCGTAAGTTTATGGATTCTTGTACAAACAAAAACAACAAAAGTCAAATAAAAAACAACAAAAGGAAGTCAAATTTTCTACATCAGTGGGGTTTGAAGGCAAAGCCCTCGGTACCGCGACAGTTAAGCGCGAAAGAGCGGCCGGATACTCGCGTTGGACGAAGAGCGCCACCATTGCGCTCGTTCATCAGGCGGAAGGCCCCACCCCAAACCTCCTCCCCGAGTCACGACGACACCGCTGTCCTCCTGGGTGACAGGTATATTGCCCCTGTCAGGCGGGCTTCGCGTCATCGTGAGACGAACATCTCGAACGATAGACGGGATCCACACGATAAGTCGACGGGCCAAACAAATCGTGCTTCACAAGGGTGGAATTAGGGTAGCTCCACCCTGATACTACCTTACTGCGTAGAAATGGACTCCCCGACATAAGTTCATCGAGCCTGTACGTATACATCACGCAAGGGAAACATGATAGCGTGATGTAGAATTTTTGTATAGTGTATAATTTTAGAGTGGCATTTTTGTTTTCTAATTCACCGTGAATAATCAATATAAAATG
The DNA here is from genome assembly GCA_017933935.1 of Sesamia nonagrioides. Taxonomy (NCBI): domain Eukaryota; kingdom Metazoa; phylum Arthropoda; class Insecta; order Lepidoptera; family Noctuidae; genus Sesamia; species Sesamia nonagrioides. The sequence goes on along the minus strand of JADWQK010001079.1, from coordinate 177,948 downwards.
TACTTCATTTTAAAACTAATTCTCTCAACAAAATCAGCTGTTTTATGTGAGTTATTGGCAAAATACTGATGTAAATATTTCAGGGGCGACAGTAGCGCCATCTAGTATCGGTATGTGAAATTACCGGTCGTTTTTTATGTGTAGAATAAATACATAATCATGTTGTCATATTTTGCCTCGTATCATTCAAAACAAATAGTGTCGTACTTTGATATTATACGATTTGCGATAATAGCGCAAATTATGAAATAGTGTTCAGTGAAGCAAAGTTGGGTTAGTGGTAGTAAGTAAATCTAGTATAATGAAGATAGCAGCTATTGTTTTAAAGAAAGATAATACAATTTTTCAATAGACGGGAAAAATAAATAAATTAAATTGATATTCTATTAACAATAGCATATCAATTGAAATTTCAGAATTAAAATGTTTTTTTTTTTTTGTTATTTGATATGAACTAGTGCTTGACTGCAATCCCGCCTGATGGTAAGCAGTGATGCAATCGTTGATGGTAAAGCACGCTAGTTTATTAACCTATTCACTCAAAAAAACTTAGTGAATAGGAAGGAAGATGGCAATTGAGGGAGTTGATGCAATGTTAAACCCAACAACACCATGAACGATGCTGCGCCAGAGGGAGGTTGATCTGGAGAACCTCCACGACGAATCCCCGACACAACAACATTTGGTGCATCGTACCCGGCACACATCACAACATAACTGTTCAGACCCGTCCTCCGTACGGCTTCACCAGACATCATGCTGGAACACGACGAATCGCTTGGCGGCAAGACTTTGTCTGATAGGTGGTAACGTCTGCCGGCAGCCAATGTTATGGCCTACCACGGAGACAATTTCTAAAACATAATAACTTATTCATTGACGTTATTCAAAGTGAAGTGGTGATTAGCAACTGTTAAGCCATATATTTTTGACAGTTCATCATTACTTAACTTCAATTCAATGTTAAGTGAGAGTGATATTATAAACACGCCGCATATTTTTTAATACTCTGCCGCCATAAGCGAAAAAGATGTTTCTACATGAAGTACGAAACCGAGTAAAAAAATAAAACGTGTTTCAAAAATTAAAAAACTTGCTGTGCATATAGAAATAAACTTAATTATTATTTTGTGATGCAAAAGTATGAATTAGGGTTTGATCTATCAGTATGTACTTATACGTAAATTTTAATAAAATAAATGTTTTGTATTTAAAAAATCAATTTTTCCTTTTCTTTTTAGTAATAAAAATGCAAGAAAATACGTGATACTACAATGAAAAGACGCTTCTGGTTAGAAACGTCCTTTCAACGTAGTATTTGTTTAAACGCCTTTTCTCTTTAGTAATTATTGTGTTATTGTGTTCTAGTTATTTAAATAATAAAGACGTTTATAGCCATTTGCTGCTTTTCTACTTAGTAAAACCAACTTTCAATTAAAAAACAAAAACGCCTGCCCATTTTTAGAACCCATATAAATCTACCCTCTATTTTCAACCGACATCAAAAAAGTATGTAATATTTCCAGAACTGCTCAGTTTTCGTATATGTTAGTCTAGATAACAGTGTCTGAACAAATGTGCCAAATTTCAAAAGTGTATGTTTGTATGTTTGTACGCGCATATTTCCGGAACTACAAGTTCGATTTAATTCTTTTTTGTTGTATTTTTCAACTTAGGAAATACTATAGGTTTCATTTAAATTCATACCTTATATTTATGCTGTCAATCGGACTAAGTTATTTAACATCTTTCAAGTTCAATTTATATTTCAGTTAAACAAATATCAACTTTATTGCCATTGTAATCAATTTGATTTCTGAGTGACAAACCTTATTTTAAAAGTGTTACCAATGTTTGAAGTTGTATCGAAAATTAACTCTGTTGTGTAAGGATTTAAGGTTTTTTTTTCTAATAATTCATATTTTTTTTTTACATATTTGGCGAATAAATCCCATACATAGGTTAATCTTATCTATACTTTTCAACCAATGTGAGCTGTCACGCCCTTTACACTTTCTTCTTTAGCCTATTATAGAGGTCCAATGTTGGACAAAGACCTTCGCCAGAGCTTTCTACAATAGCCGGTCTTGTGCTGCCCGCATCCATTGGCTACCAACAAACTTTACCAGGTCGTTGGCCCACCTTGTTGGGGGCCTCCCTACGCTGCATCTTGCAGAACGTGGCCGCTACTCCAGAACCTTACTACCCCATCTGCGATCATCGATCTTCTGCGACCAATGCGCCGCGCCCACGCCCACTTAATTATAGCGACTCGAAAAACTATGTTGGTGACTTTGGTTTTCGGTCGCCTCATTTCTGAATCGATCGCGCAGAGAAACTCCGAGCAACTCTTTCAATCGACCTTTATGTGAGCTTGAGCCCTCGTATGAGGCCCAATGTAAGCGACCACATTTCAGTTCCATATGTTATCACTGGCAACACACACACGACGCAGATGTAGCGTAACTTCCCGAATGCGGCCCAGCTGAGCTAGATTCGACGACACACCTCTTTCTCGAAGTTTGACCTACCTAGTTGGGCTGTTTTTTCCAGGTATATGTATGCATATACTCGTCAACAACTTCAAGTACAGAGGAACTAACTAGAGCTGGAGTGGGTGCGACATGGGAGTTCGACATGATCTTCATCTTATTAATGTTTATCTTTAGACCTAGTTGTTGAGAAGCTCTACTGAGGTCATTGAGCATTTTTCCCAAGTCTTCTAGGGTCTCCACCATGAACACGATATCATCTGCAAATCGGTGGATAGTGATGTACTCGCCGTTGATGATGATACCAAGTCCTTTCCAGTTCAGAGCTTGAAGACATCTTCCAACGCAGCAGTGAACATGTTGTGTGATATGATACCTCCTTATCACACTCCACGCTGCAGTTGAATCGATTTCGAGTCCTGATCCAGGAGGCGGACTGACATAGTGACGTTTTTGTACAAACACTCACCACATATCATCTCATCCTGTAGCACCGCCCAAGCCTAGATCGAATCGAAGGCCTTCTCATATAGTCCACAAACGCTAAGCTTATGGGTGTGTCATATTCTTTATAACTTACCGCAGCGTATGTTTGTGGTCTATGGGTTGGGAGGGCTGGAAGTCGTCGAACCTGCGAGCGTAGACGGTTCTTGATCACCCTAGAAAACAGCTTATAGACATGGCTCAGTCGGTCTGTAGTTTTTCAGGAGGGTATTATCTACTTTTTTGAAAAACAATACCACCACGCTTCTGTGCCATGCCTTAGGCGTTTCGTCTTTGAAAATGACGTAATTAAATAGCTTCTGAAGCGCTTTAAGTACTGATTTTCTACTCACTTTCAGAAGCTCAGCCGTAATTCCATCATCTTTAGTTACCTTATCGTTCTCGGGCTGTTTCAGAGCCATACCAATTTCGTACAAGCTGGTGTTCGGAATATCGACGTTGTAGTGTCGGGTTAGTCTGGCTCTAGGATCATTGGCCAGGTTTACAATAGGTGCGTGTGTTGATGTGTATAACTCTCCGTAGAATTTTTAAATCTCACCCAAAAGCTTTGGTTTGGAAACGATCCTACCATTCCCAGTCTTCAGCTTCGCAAGTAGGCTCCGTCCAACAGACACATCTCTTGCGATTGCTTTCGAGCCTTTGTTCCATAGCCTCTTTAATACCCTACATTGCCCCTGCCCCATTATAAAAGCCCCAGGTATGAAGCGAATAAGTTTTTACTTACATTTCCATTTTAATGATATTTTAATATTTTTATGCTTTTCTAATCCGCTGGGTTATGTCGGCGACATTAGTTCTTCTACGAATCTCCTCTTTCATGATTCGATCATGTAGAGAAACACCTAGCATAGCCCTCTCCATAGCTTGAGCTTTCTTATGAGGCCAATAGTGAGGGACCACGTTTCAGATCCATATTTCATCAGCGATAACACACATTGGGTAAAGACTTTTGTCTTTAGGCACTGAGGTATTTTGGATGAGAAGACACTACGGAGCTTCCCAAACACTGCCCAGCCGAGTCCTATCCCTCGAAACACCTCGTCCTTGAAGCCGGAATTATCGATTTGGATCAGCTGTCCCAGATACAGCTTCTGTTCTTCTGTTGTCATTGACTGCCTGGACGCAACTGAAGAGCACTATTCCCACATCGCGGGCCCCACCACAGCTAGCAATACTAAGTAGAAGAGACGCTACTGCCACTTGCGCCTACCTAGTTTTTGTAATACTAAGCTAAAAAGGCGCATCTACACAGAAAAGTCTTTTCTTCTTATGACGATGCAGATGTGCCTTTTCATTTTATGATGAATTAAATATTTTGAAAACAAAAAAGACGCTTCTACTAAAATGCGTCTTTTCAACTTAGTGTACGTCAGAAAGGTCTTTTCATTTTAGTAATATTTGATTCACATTGCAGACACGTCTTTTTTAACAGTTAGATTTTTATGGTTACGTTTAATTTATGCGAAATATAAAAATATTGGTGTATGCCATTTTTTTTATAGATTCAGAATATGCATCTAACTCAATTTGAGAAAAAATGTTAGATGCGTCTTTTTTCCTTATGACGGCAGTACTATATGTATAATACAAGTGCAGACGCAAGCAGGTCAAGCGACCCGCAACTGTAAAATTTTCCCGATGACACTTGAGATTTAATGCTTCAGAGATAGTTAACAATTATTAAAGTGACAGACTGTGGTAGCTTTATGTGCAGTACCACTACCACGAGTTGTTATTGAACATTTACTCCCTAGCGTATTAGATTTCGATAAATCTTTGCACCATGAGTGTTACGGAGACTCAAGGTCATAGCACACTTAAACAACTCTGCTCCAACACCGCTCTTACCCAACACCACCCTAAAATAAGGGGACTGCTCGCAGTTCGCGCGGCGACAACTAGCAGGCACCCAGCATTCCACGCGGAGACTACTAGTAGACGCCCAGCTACCACCCGTCGACCGCTCTAGCTATTCGCGATTGACACAGTTCGCGATCGGTTTCTATTGAAGCAATTCGTCTTTTATACAATGTCCCGCCGATTCACAACGCGCGACAGATTGAGGGAGCGGATTACTTTGTAGATATTGACTGACTGAGCCACAGAGTACTTGGACGGCGCGGGCAAGTCAGCCCTAGAGGGGGCAAGTCAAATTTTTAGAGTGTGTAATCTTCGTGCACTATAGTCACACGCGGTTTTCAAGTTGTTGTCAACTGCATGGTTTATTGCATGCATGCATGGGTATTAAAAAGTTAGATATAAGTTCTCTTTTATACTTTGTTTCCTAATTAGGGGAGTTCATACATGTTCTGCCAGATTTCCAGGGGGACGGCGGCACCCCTATCATATTTTCATGATTTGATCATAAATTACGTATGTTAAAAAAATAAAATAAATAATACGTTTGATCATTTGCAATCTTCACCAAAAGCCACGGGAATGTGAACAGAGAGGAACTTAGCGGTGCACGATTGGACCAATCACTATGCTCGAAATCTCCGCTCCACTTCAATGGAAACAGCACGGGCGGGGTGGAGCAGAACTGACCAGATATTCATAATAAAACTACAGCGAGGCGATGTGGTGCGAAGGACAACGAGCATTTGGGGGCAGAGCGAACAACATCGGGGCGGTGTTGTGCAGAGAACAGCGAGGCGGTGCGGAGCGGGGCGGTGCGTGACTCGCGCGCTGTGCCACAGTTAGATTAGGTGCACAAGTATCAAAACGAATGAGAAGTTCAAAAGTATGCTCCGCTCCGCTACACTCCACTCCACTCCACGTTGCTCCGCTTCAGTGAAAACACTGACCACTTTTCACCGCTCTTCACCGCTCCTCTCCACCCAGCTTCACCTCAGTGGGAACACTGACCACTTTTCACCGCTCTTCTCCGCTCCTCTCCGCCCAGCTCCGCGTTAGTGGAAACGCGGCCTTACGCGAGGCACGAGCTGTGATACGAGATGAAGCACAAGGCGTCGACATTTTATTGTAGTTACTAAGCACATTAACTGTGATTTCCGACTTGCCGGTACCTATAACTCATTTTAAGGCAGTCTATTGCCGGATATATGTGTCATGAATAACGATATCATTTTAATAAAAATTGTTCATTTAATTTATGTAGTAGTGGGGCAAACGCTGTGACGTTATTTTGTAATGGCGGCACGTGTACAGAGTCATTTTGGAAAGTGGGGATTGTCCAAAGTTAGAAGCTATGTGTTAAAGTTATGTGTACACAATTTTACTATGTTTAATCTAGCAACGAAAGACGTTTATTGTTACTGGTTTGATGAGCACAATGCCGGATTGGTAGCTTGTGTTTTTGTGTCGTGTATCATAGATTGTCTGAAGAAAACTTTGAATGTAAAAGCTATACCAATAATCCTATACTCTGATGGGTGCACGGCACAAAATAGGAACATAATTTTGTCAAACGCCCTCTTGGAACTAGCAATAGAGTATAATGTTGTAATAACCCAAAAAATCTTAGAGAAGGGGCACACCCAGATGGAATGTGACTCTACTCACAGCGCGATCGAATGCAAAATAAAAAATAAGGAAATATACTTACCCTCACAGTATGCTACGATTTCAAAAGAAGCTCCACCAAAACAACCTTTCATTGTCAACTTTCTGAGTTATGATTTCTTTTGTGATTATTCCGATAAGGGGTCATCCATAAAGTACGTCACACATAAAGGGGGGAGGGGGGTGTCGACAAAGTGTGACATGGTGTGACAAGGGGTGGGTGGGGTACTATGTTTCGTGACATCACATTTCAAAATCGAATATAGCTAGAGGTAATAATCGCGTTATTTGAAATATTAATTACAAACTAAAAAATATTTCCAACTCTATCTTTGGGACAATACGGTTTAAATTGTTTTCTTTACGAGATCATACTCGCTTTAGTGACACTCGCCGATCGAGCCCTTTGGGTTTCTTTCTTTTCTTTATATTCAATAGTTTAATGCTTTGTTATTGTTTCAAATAATTGATATAATGTTTATTTCATAAAAAAGTACTTTATTTAAATGGAAATAAAACTAAATTCGGAACTGCTGTTTTAATTTAATAATTTTTCGATGTGAAATTGCAAAACATGTGACGTCACATTCGGGGGGGGGGGTCTCAGAAATGTGAACACCTGTGACAAGGAGGGGAGGGGGGCTCAAAAAATCATGAAATTCGTGTGACGTACTTTATGGATGGCCCCTAAGAAATCTTTTGATTATGAGTCAATACGTCCTGGACGAGTTGCAAATGATCCAACTGTGACAGATTTGAGAGCTTTGGAATATAACCCTAATGGGATTATTAAATATAAATTGAACTTTGAGGATGAATACAAGGAGTTACCTAGGAGATACAAATTTAACGGAGTGAGAGAAGGTCCAAGACCTAAGCTGTACAATGGTCATTTGAAAATTAATGAATCTAAGTAGAAACACCTCCAAGAATTAAAGACTGTTATACCTGCCGACTGTCATAGCTTTTACGATACGCTACCTCATTAAGATTTCAGACTGATTATATATAAGTAGTTGATTAAGTTTGATTTTTTATTTTATATAACTTTGTTACTTTTTTTAAATATTTTATTAGATGAGAGCAGATATATACTATAAGTTTTTCGTAAGTGAATGTTCCTCATTGCTGTGACACCAAACGTCCTAATAATTGAGTTAACTCATTAATAAAAAAAAGTGTTGATTCACTTTATTACTTAGATACTTCATGTTTATTTAATTATTTAATAAACGTTGATATTACTTCATACTTATATTAGTTTTTGTTCCTCCATCACTCTGTAAGTCCCTTACTTTTTAAATAAAATATGGTAACACCTATAATAACCAAAATCTTATAATTCAACCATTTTTAAGTGTTTGCGATGAAAAAAATATATACTTTTAATGTAAGTTACAAACTTAGACAGTTTTTTAGTCTCCTGAAAAGTTTATTATTTTGAGTTCCGCGGTGTTAGAACTTAAGCGACGCTATGTTATTTCTCAGGGCCTAAAGATTGTCTGTGCCAAATTTCATCAAAATCGGTTGAGGGGTTTAAGCGGGAAAGCGTAACAGACAGACAGACAGACAGAGTTACTTTCGCATTTATAATATTAGTATGGACTAGCTTTCCGCCCGCAGCTTCGCCCACGTGGAGTTCCGTCAAATCGCGCTTTTTAGATTTCCCTCGGGAATATCAAATTTTTCCGGGATTACAGGTAGCCCATGTTCTTTCTTAGGGTCTAAAGATTGTCTGTGCCAACTTTCATCAAAATCGGTTGAGAGGTTTAAGCGGGAAAGCGTAACAGACAGGCAGACAGACAGAGTTACTTTCGCATTTATAATATTAACTAGCTTTCCGCCCGCGGCTTCGCCCGCGTGGAGGTCGGTTATATCGCGCTTTTTAGACTTCCCTCGGGAACATCAATTTCTTCCGGGATAAAAGGTAGCCTATGTTCTTTCTCAGGGTCTAAAGATTGTCTGTGCCAAATTTCATCAAAATCGGTTGAGAGGTTTAAGCGGGAAAGCGTAACAGACAGACAGACAGACAGACAGGCAGAGTTACTTTCGCATTTATAATATTAGTATGGACTAGCTTTCCGCTGTTTCCAGGTAACAAAGCGGTTCCAAATTCCTTCATTTGTGTGTTCTGAACTAAATAAATAATTTGATTTCATATTCAGGCCCCCAAGAAACAGGCATTGCCTGGATCGGGGATCACTGTTGAAATAACTATATTTTATATTCTAGGTAAAGTAAGCATAAGTTGCTATTATTTTTTCAATCCATACTAGTATTATGGTCGTCCTCCGTGGCGCAGCGGTCAACAACGGTACCTGATTGGCCTGGGTCTTGGATGTTTATCAATATACAGTATGTTAAATAACAGAGGGCGTTCCCTTAAACTCGTTAATATATATCATTAATAGATTAAAATAAAAATATCAGCATAGAAAATAAGCATAAAAAATCCGAATAAAAAAAAATTCTAATTGGAAATAAATTTGAAACCTCCTGTTTTAAATCAAAATAGTAGTCGTCATGTATAAATAAATTGCGACGTTGCCGTCTTTCATGTTCGCGTGTACAGTGTGTTTCTTTTATTTACATGTCAATTTAAAATTTTTATTGAATATTTTCTTATTGGAAAATTTTTAAAAACATTTTGTTTTCGAATGGAAATATTTTTTTTAGCATGTATGTATGCTATACTATTTCGGGTTAACGGGAACGCCCTCTGTTAGTTAACATACTGTATGTATCTATTATAAATATAGTATCTTTGAGTTAATATCTCATAACACAAGTCTCGAACTTATTTTGGGGCTAGCTCAATCTGTGTGATTTCTCCGTATATATTTATACTAGCTTTCCGCCCGCGGCTTCGCCCGCGTGAAGTTCGGTTATATCGCGCTGTTTAGATTTCCCTCGGGAACATCAAATTTTTCCGGGATAAAAGGTAGCCTATGTTCTTTCTCAGGGCCTAAAGATTGTCTGTGCCAAATTTCATCAAAATCGGTTCAGGGGCTTAAGCGGGAAAGCATAACAGACAGACAGAGTTACTTTCGCATTTATAATATTAGTATGGATTTTATATATTATCCATACTAATATTATAAATGCGAAAATAACTCTGTCTGTCTGTCTGTCGGTCTGTCTGTCTGTCTGTCTGTCTGTCTGTTACGCTTTCCCGCTTAAACCTCTCAACCGATTTTGATGAAATTTGGCATGCGAAAGTAACTCTGTCTGTCTGTCTGTCTATCTGTCTGTCTGTCTGTCTGTCTGTTACGCTTTCCCGCTTAAACCCCTCAACCGATTTTGATGAAATTTGGCACAGACAATCTTTAGGCCCTGAGAAAGAACATAATAGGCTACCTTTTATCCCGGAAAAATTTGATGTTCCCGAGGGAAATCTAAAAAGCGCGATATAACCGAACTCCACGCGGGCGGAAAGCTAGTTTTATTATAAATGCGAAAGTAACTCTGTCTGTCTGTCTGTCTGTTACACTTTCCCGCTTAAACCTCTCAACCGATTTTGATGAAATTTGGCACAGACAATCTTTAGATCCTGAGAAAGAACAAAGGCTACCTTTTATCCCGGAAAAATTTGATGTTCCCGAGGGAAATCTAAAAAGCCCAATTTGACCGAACTCCACGCGGGCGAAGCCGCGGGCGGAAAGCTAGTCATCATCATCATCATCTGAGCGTCAATCCCAGTCGCATCCGAAGCTTTGTCAGCTTTGGAGTCTGAGGTCCGCTTTACCAGTCTAATTGATTTTGGCTAAACTTAAGCGACTGCCGTCTGACCTCCACAACCCGAAGGCGATATCGAAGCATTGCAGTTAAACCAATTGTTAGACTTTTGAGGGCTCCAACAAACCGTAACGACTGCCATTAGATGTTCGTATGGCAACCGGGACCAACGGCTTAACGTGCTTTCCTAGGCACGACCAGACCAGTGCAAATATTCATATTCATGCATAGAAATATTTGCACTGTGCGGGGATTGAACTCGCGCCTCGTTGCGCAGCGGTCGCGTTCACTACCGCTACGCCACGGAGGCTGTCTAGTGTACCAAGGCGGAAAGCTAGTGTACCAATAAATTATTCACAATCAACAATGGACAAATAATTATTATTCTGTAGCAAACGCCTGTTCACATAACTTTAGCAATAAATTGTAAGAACTAGTTGAGTTCAAACGGCATTTGTAGGCGTCCATTAATAAAAGCCTCCAAGTGCCGAAGAGCACCTAGATTGGGAGACGTCTTAATTAAATGTATGTACTCGAAACTAAAAGCATTAAGTATGTAAATTTTAATATTATGTCGATTTAATAATTTAGATTTATAAGTATAGAATGTATTTACATACAGTACTACTAAGTAGGTATACAAATAATATTATTTTCTTAAGAAATCACCAAATCATAAAAAATATGAGTCTGCTAATTTAATTCTGCATCAGTGTATACTATTTACGGATATGCTATCGATTTTTAATTGCGCAAACTCAAGGTAGAGCTACTGTAATCTTTACGTGTATCTACCTAAGAAAGTTAAAAGTAACTCTACCATACAGTTTACCCCTATATTGACAAAATTATCAAGTGTGAATATCGATCAATTTTGTTCTGTGGAAGTTCTATGTTGATGATTCGTACATCACTGATTCTTGAAGAGCATGTTGTAACTTATCTTCACCCTGATTGTGGAACGAACTGTTATTACTATTATCAATTGGAATCATTTTGATGCATATTGGTAATCCATTGCTCCATATGTTACGAAAAGTGTGTTTGCTCAACAAAGAAAATATCGCAATGAATGCTGTTGAACTGTCAAAATAAACGACAACAAATACGTTTTTGCTGCCCCGCCCCACACAACTATACTAGCCCCGCACGATGATATTGCGATGGAACCTTGTCACAATAACAGCGTTGTGACGTCATCTGTCACACAAAAGGACAGCTAGCAAAAGAATGCTAAATACAAAATTAATATTAGGGTTACGGGTTTTATTTGTATTTTATAATTTTGTTACACTCTTTATAAAGAGTGTATGTATAAATTAATATTAGGGTTAAGGGTTTATTTGTATTTTATAATTTTATTACACTCTTTATAAAGAGTGTATGTATAATAAAATACAAATAAACAAATAATTCAAATGTTAAATGCAAAATTAATAAATATTAATTTTGCATTTAACATTCTTTCGTAGGTGTACCTACTCACCCATATTCTGACAAATAAACTTTCATTATTAAAAATTTCAAGGAAATAATTTTTGTATGTGATGACACTTCACTTTTATTTAAACTGAAACGTCAGCAGCAGGTTACTGATGATGTAAATAGCGCGATCTCCAAAATAGTCCATTGGTTTAATGTTAATAATTTACTCTTAAACGAGAAAAAAACCAAATGCATTAAGTTTACTCTACCTCACGTGAGGCAGGTGGAAACTAAAGTGTTGATAAAGGGCGAAGAAGTGAAATCTGACGACAGCACAGTATTCTTGGGTATAACTCTGGATGCTAAGCTTCAATGGGGTTCACATATAGAAAAATTGTCAAAAAAGCTAAGTTCTGCTGCATACGCAGTTAGAACAATTCGTAATTTGACTGATGTTGAGACGGCCCGTTTAGTGTACTTTGGCTATTTCCACAGCGTAATGTCGTACGGCATTCTGTTGTGGGGAAATGCCGCCGATATTCAAACAATATTTGTTTTGCAGAAACGAGCTGTTCGTGCAATTTATAAATTAAGTCCGAGACACTCTCTCAGAGAAAAATTTAAAGAGATTAATGTACTGACCGTGCCGTCTCAATATATTTATGAAAATCTTTTGTATGCTCATAAAAATATAAAATTGTTTAAAAAATACAGTGATGTCCATGATATAAATACTAGGAACAGGCACAAATTTATTGTACCTACAACAAGGCTCAAGAAAATAGGTGGCTCTTTCAGATGCCAATGTATACATTTTTACAATGGACTTCCAGAGGTGGTTCAAGATCTAAGCCTGAATAAATTCAAATCCTTCATTAAACGTAAGTTGTGTCAGAAAGCATTTTATAGTGTGAAGGATTATATTGAGGACAAAAAGGCTTGGGCTTGAGCTGCGTCCGATTTCTATACAATGATTGTTCTTTGATTTTTCCTCTTGTGGGTTTAATATGTAATTGTTTATGTTATTTATTCAAAGCCTGTATTACACACTATGTAGCCAAGCATATTGTACGTTACGGAATTGTATCGCTGACAGAGGTGTTCGGCACTTGTACAGCTGCACAGGAGCTAAACTTTCCACAGATTCGGGAACACTGTTGGAGCTGCTGAACCTTGGACAAAACCATCTTAGCATTGTGTAGATTCAATTTCTTAGTATTGTATAATTGCATGGCAAACGTGTGAGCACAATGTACGAATGTGCTGTAAGGCATTTATTTGTTGGGTTAGTCTTTTTATTGACTTAATTGTGCTCTGGCTGTTGAGAGTATGTCATGCTCACTCAAATGTCTCGCTGATGGTGGCGTGTGTTTTGGGTCATTGGGTTCCCTTCGATATGGTTGAGCTGAATGATGCTGATCCATACGTCATGTTCGTGAACGGACGCCGTCGGAGGGGACTGGTCATCTCTTAGCTGCCACGGCGTATTTTAATTTCTGAATTGATTTTTGTATGTTTTCCATAATGGACGCTCTCAGCGTACAATATATTTCTACATCGTTCTCACGCGGTTGATTTCAACATGAATGATGTAATCAAATATTTGTAACAATAGCTTAAAAATTTAAAAGAGTGTCCATGGAGTTTCTTGCCCGTTCTTCTCCATGGGTACCTACTCTTTGGAATGGGCGACTAGCTTCATCTTATTGACTGACCGACCTTCTGACAATTCAAAAGTGCCTGTAACTGGTTTATTTGAAATAAATGATTTGATTTGATTTGATTTGATTTGTAGACGTAAGAAAAATATACTTATTTGTATATCTTTCTTACATGTATACTATTTTTTTCTAACTACATTTCTGTTAATTTGCGAGCGGGAATTGAACCAGAGTCAGCACCCTATGTAGCAGTCATGTTTTAATTACTACCCACATCTATCAGCTTATAAATAAAACCAGGATAATATGTAAAAAAATGTATATAGTCTTCCGAATCAGAACTGCTTTCTGTGTCTGTCGTTTCCGATTCACTGTCGTCGCCGTATTTATGACAAATAACTCGTCAGTTATTCGATCTTTATTCCAATATTCCTCTTCAAGCCGTTTAACATGATTGACTTCCTTTCGCCAGTCATCTGGAGTTATTGACGCCAACGCCTCCAACGTCAGAGCTTCAATGCGACTTTCCAACTGCTCCACATTCTTTTCTGACACCCTCATCTTTACCAGGTTCCAGATGTACTCAATGGGGTTGAGGTCGCAGTTGTAAGGTGGTAATCTAACGACTTCATGGCCATTGCCAGCTAATAAATTGTCAATTTTATAATTTTTCGGCGGTCTGTGCCGTTTAATTAATAAATACAGTTCGGGTTTTGTACTGTCGTTGGGAAAGTCGATGTTGTGAGCTTGTAGCCACTCAACAATCAACTGTTTTTTATTGTTCATACTTGGTGGCCTATTCTCATCCCTACTGTGATAGGGGGCGTTGTACATCACAATTTTGGAGTTGCGTGGTATGTTGGGTACTAATTTTTCCGTAAGCCACTTGGTGAAATTCTCAGCATTCATTGGATCATAGTAATACCCCGTTTTGGTGTCTGCTTTAAACATTAAATGGGCATTGTCAACAAAACCGCTTTAACTTCCCGCGTGATCCATCGGCGGCCGGGGCTGTCGTTCCGTCTCACTCCATCGGTTGCTGTTTGCAAACATTTTTCTACCGTGTAGTGTGCGTGTATCCACGTTTCGTCGATATAAATAACGGGTCTTTTGTTATTACCAAGCGAGTCATTTTCTTTCATAGGTCGTAAATATTTAGCCCTCCACGCTTGAATTTGGGGTCTTTGAATTAGGGCCAGTCTTTTTGGTAGCATCGTTTAAATTGGTAGCCTAAATCACATTTAATTATTTATCTTAATGTAGTTTCACTACCAGTATAATTAAGGTCTACTTTTGAAGTCGCCAAGATTTTGCGCATTGTGGGTATTTCTCTCCTCATCGTATACACTGAATCTATAATATTTCTTAAAGCTGTTAAGGAAAACCCGTCGAAATGTTTCTTCTTTTGTCTTTTTCCTTTAGTAGGAGTTCTCATTTTACTGCCACTGGCTGTAGCTTACTCATGCTCTCGTCTCAATTTCGTTACAGTATTTTTTGCAACGCCTGTGGCACATGCCACACACTCCGTGACTTTGATAGAATTTTGCAAAATATTTTTAATAACTGTAAGCAGTTGCTTCGGTAATAAAATGTCCGAAGCACTTTTTAAAGCACGGTTTATACTTTCAAGAACTAACTTACAGTCCTCTTTCTCTTTAACAAAATAATTGTCCACTTTAATTATAATTTCACGAGCACGACTATTAATTAATTTCTTACTCATTTTAACGAGTAACAGCTAACAAAACTAAACAACAAAACTCAAGAACAACAATAAAACAGGATAACAAAAACAAAAAGCTAACAAAAATATTCGATGTGCGTAAGTGGGTAAGCGCGGACTGAACTTGCGAACGGTACCGACGGTGCGAGTTCGACTACGTCACCAAGATGGCCGCCAATCGCAATATCATCGTGCGGGGCTTATAAACTGGCGTATTTTTAGTCGCCATGTTTTTAATCGCGTCTAAACTGTCAATGGAATATCTCAATGTGACAGGATTAAACTGACACTTTATCTTCTGTCCTTTTCTTAACGAAATGGAAAGAAAAAGATGGACATAACTTAAAATTAGTTTAGTTTGTGAACAATAGAATCGGCGTCACTCAGTGCGATTCTGTAACCATTTCAAAGTGAAAACTTAGGTAAAGTGAGCTGTCATTGCAAATAATGCTACAGATTGACACTATTGACTGATTGCTTCAAGTTATGATGCTACATGGATTGATCCATAATAAGTTGATTGCTTGACATTAATTAATAAGTTATGCTATATAGTATCAAGAACTACTTTGAGACGAGAAGTGCGCCACATAGAATAGAATAGAATACTCTTTATTATGTACACCATATAGATTACAGAACATAAATATAATGATTTTACAAAGGGTGACACAATGGGTGGTCTTATCACTAAAAGCGATCTTTTAAAGACAACCTTTCGTCAACCGGAGATTGGTAGAGACCTATAACACTCATTTTATTGATGTAGATATATTTGCCTTAACTACAAATAAGTTTAAGGAACATATTGTTCATTGTCTCGTGGAATTGTTTAGTAAATAGAACCTACGTAGATTAAGTTTTAGAGTAAGTTTACTATTGCTTGCATGTAAGTATTACCATAGGAATTACTCTTGTATCGTGGGTGCGTTTAAAACCATTTAAACTCGATTACACAAACAGTCAGACCCGGCACAACTACCTGTAGGCTATGTGGGCTACACAAATATGTATTCGTTCTGCGCGGGAATCGAAACTAGGGTCGTAACGGAGCTTCGCCTCTGCTTCCGTTACTGCGGAAATTCCGCAAGAAATCGTATCTTCGCTTCCGCCTCCGTCTCCGCACATTTTTTGCGGAGTTATAATGGAGGTTTATTTACGTACTTATTTATAAAATAAATAACGCGCAAGCTGCGACGCTCGACCACTATCCGGCCAAGATTGAGCGCGAAATGGTCAAGAATCAACTAGTGCAAGACGGAAATGCGGCAATTACAATTTCTTTCTCCTTAATTATCATTACAAGAAGATAATATTGTTTTACTAAGTGTACTACTATTAATGGACGTATTTAAATTAAAAATTTTGTTTTGATTAACCATGAATTTAAATTTTTTCTATATCTATTTTGACATCCGCCTCCGCCTCCGTTACCCTTCGCATCCGCGGAGGTGAGACTCGTCGCCTCCGCGTTCGCCTCCGGCTCCGCTAATAAGGCCTCCGTTACAAGTGTAACAACCCTAATCGAAAATCGAAATATTAAAAATAAAAAAAAAGTTGGAATTGGGCTCGCGACACGCAGTGCCTTAGTAGAACGTACTTCTGCAACCGTGTCAGCGTATCGATTGATTGTGTCTCAACTCTCAATTGCTAATTCATTGCTGTTCGAAAAATCTGTTTGCTCACCGGAATATGGATTCTTGGTGACACGTTATATGTATATTTTAAACAAAAACGACAAAAGGAAGTCAAATATTCTACATCAGTGGATTTGAAGGCAAAGCCCTCGGTACCGCGACAGTTAAGCGCGTTGAGCGGCCGGATACTCGCGTTGGACGAAGAGCGCCACCATGGCGCTCGTTCATCAGGCGGAAGTCAACACCCAAACCTCCTCCCCGAGTCACGACCGCATTCCTCCTGGGTGACAGGTATAGCCCCTGTCAGGCGCCCTCCTTCGCGTCATCGTGAGACGAAGATCTCGAACGAGACGGGATGTTCCACACGATAAGTCGACGACCAAACAAATCGTGCTTCACAAGGGTGGATTTAGGGTAGCTCCACCCTGGAACTACTTTACTGTGTAGAAAAGGACTCCCCAACTAAAAATCATCGAACCTGTACGTATACAACACGCAAGGGAAACATTGATAGCGCGTTGTAGAATTTTTGCATAGTATATAATTTTAGAGTTGCATTTTTTTTTCTAATTCACCGTGAATAATCAATATAAAATATACTTCATTTTAAAACTAATTCTCTCAACAAAATCAGCTGTTTTATGTGAGTTATTGACAAAATACTGATGTAAATGTTTCCGGAGCGACAGTAGCGCCATCTAGTATCGGTATGTGAAATTACTGGTCGTTTTTTGTATGTAGAATATAAATACATAATTAAGTTCCTTGTCATATTTTGCCTCGTATCATTCAAAACAAATAGTGTCGTACTTTGATATTATACGATTTGAGATAATAGCGCAAAATATGAAATAGTGTTCAGTGAAACAGAGTTGGGTTAGTGGTAGTAAATAAATCTAGTATAATGAAGATAGCTGCGTTGTCTATTGTTTTAAATGAAGATAATCCAATTTTTCAATAGACAGGAAAATTAAATTGATATTCTATTAACAATAGCATATCAATTGAAATTTCAGAATTAAAATGTTTTTTTTTTTTGTTATTTGATATGAACTAGTGCTTCACCGCAATCCCGCCTGATGGTAAGCAGTGATGCAATCGTTAATGGTAAAGCACGCTAGTTTACGAACCTATTCACTCAAAAAAAACGTTAAACCCAACAACACCATCAACGATGCTACGCTAGAGGGAGGTTGATATGGAGAACCTCCACGACGAAACCCCGACACAACAACGTTTGGTACATCGTACCCGGCACACATCGCAACACAACTGTTCAGACCCGTCCACCGTACGGCTTCACCAGACATCATGCCGGAACACGACGAATCGCTTGGCGGCAAGACTTTGTCTGATGGCTGATAACGTCTGCCGGCAGCCGATGTTATGGCCTACCACGGAGACAATTTCTAAAACATAATAACTTATTCATTGACGTTATTCAAAGTGAAGTGGTGATTAGCAACTGTTAAGCCATACATTTTTGACAGTTCATCATTACTTAACTTCAATTCAATGTTAAGTGAGAGTGATATTATAAACACATCGCACTTTTTTAATACTATACAATACAACTGCAGACGCAAGCTGCAGGTCATGCTACCCGAAACTCTCAAATTTTCCCGATGAAACTTGAGCTTTAATGCTTCACAGATAAAGTTGAAAATGTATTAAAGTGACAGACTGTGGTAGCTTGATGTGTAGTACCACTGACTGCCATGAGTTTTTATTGAACATTTACTTGCTAGCGTATTTACATGTATTAAAAAGATTTCGAAAAATGCTTGCACTATGAGTGTTACGGAGACTCAAGGTCATAGCATACTTAAACGACTATGCTCCAACAGCGCTCCCACCCAATCATCATCATCATCATCTCAGCGTTAATCCCAGTCGCATCCGAAGCCTTTTCAGCTTTGGAGTCTGGGGTCCGCTTTACCAGTCCAACTGCTGATATGGCTAAACTTCGACATTTTCCATGAAGCGACTGCCGTCTGACCTCCACAACCCGAAGGCAACATCGAAGCATAGCAGCTAGACCAATTGTAGGACTTTTGAGGGCTCCAACAACCCGTAACGACTGCCACTAGATCTTCGTAGGGCAACCGGGACCAACGGCTTAACGTGCTTTCCGAGGCACGACCAGACCAGTACAAATATTCATGTTCATGCATACAAATACTTGCACTGTGCGGGGATCGAACCCGCGCCACGTAGCGGCCGCGTCCGCTACCGCTACGCCACGGAGGCTGTCAAAGCGCTCCCACCCAATACCACCCTAAAATAAGGCGACTGCTCGCAGTCCGCGCGGCGACAGCTAGCAGGCACCCAGCATTCCACGCAGAGACTGCTAGTAGACGCCCAGCTGTCCACCCGTCGGTCGCCCGCTCTAGCTATTCGCGATTGAAACAGCAAACTGTTTCTATTGAAGCAACTCGTCTTGTATACAATGTCCCGATACACAACGCGCGACAGATCGAGGGAGCGGATTACTTGGTAGATATTGACTGACTGAGCCACAGAGTACTTGGACTGAACGCCGAGCGGCGACCAGCGGCGACGCCATGGGTTATAAGATATACTTAGAAAGTACATATAACTTAACCTTAACCTCCTTCCCCTTAGTATTTCAACCAAAGGTTGTCTGTAAAAGATCGCTCTTAGCGATAAGACCGCCCATTGTGTCACCCTTTGTAAAATCTTTATATTTATGTTCCGTTCTATTATATAACTTAGAACAGTTACATAGGTACTTGCCTGACCTGGAATCGAACCCGCACACTCATACTTGATAGGCTGTTGTTTTAACCGCTAGGCCAACACGACGTCTCGAAAAATTAAGAAAACAAATCAAATAACAAAAAAAACGTGTAAAATTTATTTATTTATTTCATTACCAATGCTGCAGGACAGCCTCTGTGCACGGGTTCTATCCCCGCGCAGTGCAAATATTTGTATACATGAATATGAATATTTGCACTGGTCTGGTCGTGCCTCGGAAAGCACGTTAAGCCGTTGGTCCCGGTTGCCATATGAACATCTAATGGCAGTCGTTACGGGTTGTTGGAGCTCTCAAAAGTCCAACAATTGGTCTAGCTGCAATACTTCCATATCGCCTTCGGGTTGTGGAGGTCAGACGGCAGTCGCTTCACGGAAAATATCGAAGTTTAGCCAAAATCAGCAATAAGACAGGTAAAGCGGACCCCAGACTCCAAAGCTGAAGTAGCTTCGCATGCGACTGGGACTAACGCTGAGATAAAGAAGTAGATTTCATTACCAATGCTCTTAAATCGGCGAAGGAATGCCTAAATAGTGAGGAAACCGGCATGTCCAAGAAAGGCTTTGAAAACATGTGATATTTGGGAACATTATAGGCTGATTATATTACTCATACTAATAAAATCAATTAAAAATAAATAAATAATCAGAACAACAAAATTAATATTGAAATGCCTAATACCTAATTAATTAGTTAATTAATAATCTGTATATCAATATCCTCTGATATTGATTTTATTTCATTACCTATAAGCCCCGCACGATGATATTGCGATTGGCGGCCATCTTGGTGACGTAGTCGAACTCGCACAGTCGGTACCGTTCGCAAGTTCAGTCCGCGCTTACCTACTTACGCACATCGAATATTTTTGTTAGCTTTTTGTTTTTGTTGTCCTGTTTTATTGTTGTTCTTGAGTTTTGTTGTTTAGTTTTGTTAGCTGTTACTCGTTAAAATGAGTAAGAAATTAATTAATAGTCGTGCTCGTGAAATTATAATTAAAGTGGAAAATTATTTTGTTAAAGAGAAAGAGGACTGTAAGTTAGTTCTTGAAAGTATAAACCGTGCTTTAAAATGTGCGTCGGACATTTTAGTACCGGAGCAACTGCTTATAGTTATTAAAAATATTTTGCAAAATTCTATCAAAGTCACGGAGTGTGTGGCATGTGCCACAGGCGTTGCAAAAAATAACGTGACGAAATTGATACGAGAGCATGAGTCAGCAACAGCCAGTGGCAGCAAAATGAGAACTCCTACTAAAGGAAAAAGACAAAAGAAGAAATATTTCGACGGGTTTTCCTTAACAGCTTTAAGAAATATTATAGATTCAATGTGTACGGTGAGGAGAGAAATACCCACAATGCGCAAAATCTTGGCGGCTTCAAAAGTAGACCTTAATTATACTGGTAGTGAAACTACATTAAGAAAAATAATTAAATGTGATTTAGGCTACCAATTTAAACGATGCTACCAAAAAAGACTGGCCCCAATTTAAAGACCCCAAATTCAAGCGTGGAGGGCTAAATATTTACGACGTATGAAAGAAAATTACTCGCTTGCTGAAAAATAAAAGACAAAAGACCCGTTATTTATGTCGACGAAACGTGGATACACGCACACTACACGGTAGAAACATGTTGGCAAACAGCAACCGATGGAGTGAGATGGAACGACAGCCCCGGCCGCCGATGGATAAAGAAGTTAAAGCGGTTTTGTTGACAATGCCCTTTTAATATTTAAAGCAGATACCAAAACGGGGGATTACTATGATCAAATGAATGCTGAGAATTTCACCAAGTGGCTTACAGAAAAATTAGTACCCAACATACCACACAACTCCAAAATTGTGATGGACAACGCCCCATATCACAGTAGGGATGAGAATAGGCTACCAAGTATGAACAATAAAAAACAGTTGATTGTTGCGGCCGCCGATGGATAAAGAAGTTAAAGCGGTTTTGTTGACAATGCCCTTTTAATGTTTAAAGCAGATACCAAAACGGGGGATTACTATGATCAAATGAATGCTGAGAATTTCACCAAGTGGCTTACAGAAAAATTAGTACCCAACATACCACGCAACTCCAAAATTGTGATGCACAACGCCCCTTATCACAGTAGGGAAGCTCTGACGTTGGAGGCGTCGGAGTCAATAACTCCAGATGACTGGCGAAAGGAAGTCAATCATGTTAAACGGCTTGAAGAGGAATATTGGAATAAAGATCGAATAACTGACGAGTTATTTGTCATAAATACGGCGACGACAGTGAATCGGAAACGACAGACACAGAAAGCAGTTCTGATTCGGAAGACTATATACATTTTTTACATATTATCCTGGTTTTATTTATAAGCTGATAGATGTAGGTAGTAATTAAAACATGACTACTACACAGTGGACTCTGGTTCAATTCCCGCTCGCAAATTAACAGAAATGTAGTTAGAAAAAAATAGTATACATGTAAGAAAGATATACGAATAAGTATATTTTTCTTACGTCTACAAAAATTATTTCCTTGAAATTTTTAATAATGAAAGTTTGTTTGTCAGAATATGGGTGAGTAGGTATACCTACGAAAGAATGTTAAATGCAAAATTAATATTAGGGTTAAGGTTTTTTTTTACAATATTATTACAATCTTTATAAAGAGTGTATGTATAATAAAATTACAAAATACAAATAAACCCTTAACCCTAATATTAATTTATACATACACTCTTTATAAAGAGTGTAATAAAATTATATAATACAAATAAACCCTTAACCCTAATATTAATTTTGCATTTAACATTCTTTTGCTAGCTGTCCTTTTGTGTGACAGATGACGTCACAACGCTGTTATTGTGACAAGGTTCCATCGCAATATCATCGTGCGGGGCTTATATGTAGGTACAAACGACAGCAGATCGAGCTACTTATCTGTTAAATTTCTTTATTAGAATTTCAAATTTATAGCTTAACTAGCTTTCCGCCTGCGGCTTCGCCCGCGTGGAGTTCGGTTATATCGCGCTTTTTAGATTTCCCTCGGGAACATCAAATTTTTCTGGGATAAAAGGTAGCCTATGTTCTTTCTCAAGGTCTAAAGATTGTCTGTGCCAAATTTCATCAAAATCGATAGAGAGGTTTAAGCGGGAAAGCGTAACAGACAGACAGACAGACAGACAGACAGAGTTACTTTCGCATTTTATAATATTAGTATGGATGTAGGTACAAACGACAGCACATCCGAGCTACTAATCTGTTAGAATTTCTTTATTAAATTTCAAATTTATAGCTTAACTAGCTTTCGCCGCGGCTTCGCCGCGATGGAATTCGGTTATATCGCGCTTTTAGATTTCCCTCAGGATAATCAAAATTTTCCGGGATATAAGGTAGCCTATGTTCTTTCTCGAGGTCTAAAGATTGTCTGTGCCAAATTTGTCAAAATCGGTTGAGAGGTTTAAGCAGGAAAGCGTAACAGACAGACAGACAGACAGACAGACAGACAGAAGAGACAGACAGACAGACAGACCGACAGACAGACAGACAGAGTTACTTTCGCATTTATAATATTAGTATGGACTAGCTTTCCGCCCACGGCTTCGCCCGCGTGGAATCGGTTATATCGCGCTTTTTAGATTTCCCTCGGGAATATCTAATTTACCGGGATAAAAAGTAGCCTATGTTCTTTCTCAGGGCCTAAAGATTGTCTGTGCCAAATTTCACCAAAATCGGTTGAGAGGTTTAAGCGGGAAAGCGTAACAGACAGACAGAGTTACTTTTGCATTTATAATATTAGTATGGATTAGTATGGATTAGGTGGTGACTTTTAAAGCATACATTTTTGACGTTTTAAGGTCACTTAACTTCAATCATCGTATATGAATAAACACCAACGATGATTAAAGTTAAGTGACGTGGAAACGTCAAAAATGTATAGTTAAACATTCGCTAATCACTGGTTCACTTTAGGCAACGTTTATAAATAAAGGGGTTGGTGTCAAGGTTCTTCTTCTATTTCTTCTTCAGCTTTTTTTTTTTTTTTTCCGGGTGAAAAATCCTAATGGATGTCCGCCGCCCTGGGGCGGGCGACGGGGTCTGTCAGACTCTTACTGACTAAAAACCACCCGGTTGTTCCTTCTCACACCTACACCGGGGGCGGCGAGAACTAATACTGCTTCCGCAACCCCCGATTGGTGCTGGCCCACCACCGTAGGCTTCCTCGGGTCAAGGGGGGGAGTGAGGTGTAGGACTCCCTCCGTGACGTCTCAGAGTAACGCGCGTGGAACATTTCTTCTTCAGCCTATAGTAACCTTGGCTACATAGTGTGTATTACACTACACACTATGTAGCCAAGCATATTGTACGATACGGAATTGTATCGCTGACAGAGGTATTCGGCACTTGTACAGCTATACAGGAGCTAAACTTAGTATTCGGGAACACTGTTGGAGCTGCTGAACCTTGGACAAAACTATCTTAGCATTGTGTAGATTCAATTTCTTAGTATTGTATAATTGCATGGCAAACGTGTGAGCACAATGTACGAATGTGCTTTAGGGCATTTATTTGTTGGGTTAGTCTTTTTTATTAACTTGATTGTGCTCTGGCTGTTGAGAGTATGTCATGCTCACTCAAATGTCTCGCTGATGATGACGTGTGTATTGGGTTATTAGGTTCCCTTCAATATGGTTGAGCTGAACGATGCTGATCCATACGTCATGTTCGTGAACGGACGCCGGTAGAGGGGACTGGTCATCTCTAGCTGCCACGGCGTATTTTAATTTCTGAATTGATTTTTGTGTGTTTTCCATAATGGACGCTCTCAGCGTACAATATATTTCTGCATCGTTCTCACACGGTTGATTTCAACATGAATGATGTAAGTAATCAAATATTTGTATCAATAGCTTGAAAATTTAAAAGAGTGTCCATGGAGTTTGTTGCCCGTTCTTCTCCATAGGTACCACTTCTACTCTTTGGAATGGGCGACTAGCTTCATCTTATTGACTGACCGACCTTCTGACAATTCAAAAGTGCCTGTAACTGGTTTATTTGAAATAAATGATTTGATTTGATATAGAGGTCCACTGATGGGCAAAGGCCTCCCCCAAGGCTTTCCATAATGACCGGTCTTGTGCTGCCCGCATCCATCGGCTTCCCGCGACCTTCACCAGGTCATCGGTCCACCTTGTTGGGAGCCGCCCCACGCTGCGTCTTCCGGTACATGGCCGCCACTCCAGGACCTTACTGCCCCATCGGCCATCGGTTCTACGACAATGTGCCCATTTAGGTCGGTGTCAAGGTTGATTAGGAACATTTGACAGTTTCAGGTAGCTGGATCTACTATCGCCTGTACCTCAGATACAGCTACATGTCTGCTGGAACAATGCCGGGTGAAGGGATAGTCCACACAATTATAAAAAAAACTAGCAGCCGCCCGCGACATCGTTCGCGTGGAATTAGTTATTTGAACATTTTATTTTAACCCCAAAATTCTCCGCTCCTATTAGTCGCAACGTAATGTTATATAAAGCCTTAATGGGTTACAGAATGCAAAAAGAATATTTCAAATCGGACCAGTAGTTCCTGAGATTAGCGCGTTCAAACAAACTATCTCTTCAACTTATAGATATAGATATTCAGTGTACAGATTAAAAACTTATTATCTATCCTACCACAAAGTAGCTTTACTTTGTGAGATAGTTAGCCAATACCGAAACAGTCGGAAATGAGAAGAAAATTTATTTTAAATAAAAATCAATTAACAAAGAGGCGACTAATGAGAAGATATATTATATGACGTCAAACACATAGAGCTACAATCTGTTTTTACCTTTATCTCTAACTTTCAAGATTGATTGGGAAATTTTGACACTTTTGTAGTTAGCTTGATCTAGCAACAAAAATGTTTCATTACCTATTCCTCTGGCTTAAAGGTCTAGCAACTGAGCCAGAATTTTTTTTAAAAAATCTACTCCTTAATATTTATTTTTAGTGGGTCGTTTTCATCACTAATTCCTTTTTTTATTTTTTTTACTTTGCCCACATTATAGGATAGCTTATAAAAATAAATTCCTAGCTTATATTGCGAAAGCAAATTGCCATTGTTCCTAAGAGCTAAGAACGTGACGTATCTATCAAAAGAACGAAAAGAATTTGAATGAATTCAATTTATTACGTCTGACGAGATCCTCACGTAAGGAGTAATTTCCGCGAATTTTCCTCGCACGCCCGCGACGTTGCGATGATTCATCTCGTTCGCGGGTTGAACACTCTGCCAGTCTGACACTAGTTCGTACACACTACACAGTCAGTGCCCAAACCTGCCGCCGAGCGCGCGCATTTTGTATTTCGAACGTAGCATCGCGTCTTTGACTTCGATTTTTTTTAATATACCAAAAAAGAAAATTAGTTCGCCATTTTATTTTTCTTACGAATAGAACTTCGGTAGTGTTGATTTTCGCAATAATTACTAAATTAAATATGAGAACTATGGCTTGTGTGTGGTTTTCGGTGTTTGTGCTGCTTTCAATTCAAAAAGTTTTCGGAAACGTTTGTCAGAAGAATGATTTAAACGATTATTCCTGCGATGAATGCATAAGATGCAATGGTCAATGGTGTAACGATCTTGGGGTGAGTGTCATTTTTTAAGAATATAACGGAACCGGTCTCGCTTGAACTCAAAACTTTAACTCATGCACATATCCCTATCTCCGTTTAATCGACACTTCGTAATTTATTCATGTTATTATCATCTCTATCCAAAAAATCTTATGAATTGGGACTTTCAATTGTTTTTTTTTTTATTTTCTGTACCTACACTGGCCTGCCGTTGTGCAAAGGCGTACCTACCCAACTCCTTTGAATATAAACATGTTTATTTCGTAGAATAATTATTAATGTCTACAGTACCTATAGACATTAATTATAATGTATAAATTATGGAATCATTCGACATGGAGTAGCCAATTCCTATTTAATTTATTTCCAGCTCTATAGAGCTTATCTGAAAAACATGACCAACATAAGATTTACCTACTGATAAAAAACTGAGTCTGACAGAAAACCAATTAAAAACATCTAAATAAATAGAATAGGATGAATTTTTATACTTCTAACTTAAATTTTGAATATAGAATCAATTTAGCAATATGACATACCTAGTTTTATAGAAAATACAAAAGAAAACAGGAATTGAATATGGAATATTTTCTTCAGATAAATTTTATAACATGGGAATTCAATTTACTTAACTGTCTAAAGTTGGCTGTACTAAAAGTATTCCTGTGTCCTTGTCCTCATCAGGGTATACACGAGATTTTATTTATCTCTGTGTATATTAACGTTATTTGTCCAATCAAGGGACAATGTTCCATAAGTATGCAGCTTGTCCTGATAATGTATAGCTTGATGATAAACCGTGCGTACCCTTTATTTTCGATTTTGTGAACAAAATTTCGTTTCGGCCTATATAGAGTACTCACGATTACACGATACCAGCACAAGCTGACTTCTGATTCTATGAAAAATCTATACGATACGAGGTCAGCTAAAACTGGAAAAGTTACCCTGTGTCTCAATTCAATAATTCGAATATGATTCTTGACTTACAGACAAGGTTCTAATAAGAAATTCTGAGCTTGTTAGTTCCTTAATCTTTATCTATAAATCAATATATTGTATTTGCATAATTTAAACTGAACGGTTCGTCAACACAAACACTTATATAATTATTTTATTAGGAAACCCTTTAGGGGACAAGGAAAATCAGTGTAAATATTAGGAGTAGGTATACTGAAAGGAGTATACTACAAGGGGTATCGTAAGACCCAGTAACTGGATTGTGGAGGTCAGATAGGATGTCTAAGCATCTGGTAAAAGTGAAAGCCAACCCCGACTTTTTTTTTAAATGCTAGGCTGTTGGTTATCATCTTTTGCCAGAGCCTTAAACAAAAACAAAGGCGCCGAATCTGTTGTTCACAATCTAAACTAATTTTAAGTTAAGTGCATGTTTTTCTTGCTATGTCATTAAGAAAAGGATGGAAGATAACATTAGTTTAATCCTGTCAAATTAAGATCCATAGACATTTTTTTTTTGATTCAATTCTTTCCGTTCGGGCGAATGGAAAAGGCAAAGGCATAGTACGCCATACAGCCAAGTCTTCAGTAATTGATCCATAGACAGTTTTGACGCGATTATAAACATGGCGACCAAAAATGCGTGAATTTATGTCAGGAGCGGACTAATTTAACGTGTCTAAGCTAACATTTCATCTTCTGTCCTATTCTTAATGAATTAGAAAGAAAAAGATGCACAAACTTTTAGTTTAGTTTATGAACAAGCGTATCGGCGCCAATGTCACTGACTTATAATTCAGCTTGTCGGTTTGTTAACTTTTCACGCCTTAAAACTTTAACAAATCACCCGCAAGGGGACCCTACATTGTGATTCTGTAACCATATTACCGTGAAAACTAAAGTTTTAAGTGTGCATGGACTAAACTCTCATCCAATTCCCAACTAACACTAAGCCCTAAGGGATTGACACTATGCCGCAAGAGACGCCCCTGGTCGGGAGACACCATCGAACTCCCGGCTACCGTAGGCGCGGGCCTGTGGGCAGCTCGCCGCCACATTGAAGAAAAAATATTCAATTTTTTATGACACAACCATTGATAAAATATTAAACTAAGGTAGATATGTCACTAGCGCACTAAAAATGAAGCGTACAAAAGTAGGTAAGTCCTGTATCTCGCTTTAGTTACTTTCGATACACTCGTAAAAACAAACGACAAACACTAACAGCGCAAACGACAAACACTAGCCATCTTTTTCTTCTCTATGCTTTAGATTGCGCCCCATCTCACTCACACTGTACCGTATGCCGAATAAAAATATGCATGTGTGCTGCTGCTGTGTTCGGCACATTTTTTTTGGTCAGTTTGTTAGAATATATCGTATCTGTTTAATATTTTATCAATGGACACAACAAAATAATTTTCTGAACTCGGATTCCGATACGCACACATTTGAAGAAAGCAATTTACTTTAATGAAATGTCATTAAATTGTCGATTACGAGAATAACATACCAAAACCGCTAAGTTATATTTCAAATTAAGAATTCAATTAGAAAATGAAATTAAAAAAAAAAACGAATTCCATCACAAAGAGGTTCAAATAGAGAACTTATAAATGCACGACGTTGAAGAGAGCAATAAATTGATCAAGGAAAAAAAAACGAAGATGTCAGAAGTCAGGCTGGGCGGAAGGAAACAATTGATTCAATGAACGTACTCACTGACCGAAGGAAAAAATCTATTTTTGATCAGCAACAGAATGTATCATACCTGCTGTATATCGCTGTTGTCTTTAACAAAGCCCTGCTGATCAAAGGTTAATTGAACTAACTTTTACTTGCTTCTTTAGTCCGTTAAATTTATCTGTAATGTCTACGTACTAATTTGATAATTATAGGGCAATTTGTTGTCATTTTTCGAACTTAAGAAGCAATGGATTAGCAATATGATTCAAAATTATTCAAATTGAGAGCATAGTGTTGTGTTACGCAATTAGGGAGCTGGTTGCTCATTCTAAAGCGTAGTAGGTTCCTACAGAGAAGAATGAGCAAGAAACTCCTTAAATGGTCACTCTATTATTAATCTACTATCATTTAAGGTCATGTGTAGTTATTTTTAGTTGGACCATCACCCTATTTCAGACACTATCAATCAATCTGATTCATTTAGAAGGATATTTCAAAACCATTCCTTCATTCATTCCAAAAAATATCAGCTCAACAACGCAAATAACGCAATGAATGTTATTGAAGTGTCAAAATGTAAGCCACTCCTACTGACGCATAATAGTATCGCGGGAAGTGTAGATACAGGGGAACCGATTGTTAGAATTATGTCTATATTAAATGAGATATATATTTACGAGCTGCCAGTGACCTTTACACTCAGTTTACACTAGCGCTGATAGCTCTGAAATTGAAACATTCTCGGTCTACTATTATAATAGAATACTATAGAATAGAATAAATACTCTTTACAGATATAAATAATAAATTATACTTAATAAATACATATAATAGTAAGTCGTGGTGGCCTAGTGGTTAAAACACCAGCCTCTCAAGTATGAGCGCGCGGGTTCGATTCCAGGTCAGGCAAGTACCAATGTAACTTCTCTAAAGTTATATGTACTTTCTAAATATATCTTGGACACCAAAGACTGAAGGTGAAGAAAAACATCTTGAGTAAACCTGGACTTGGGTCTGAAATCGCCAACCCGCATTGAGCAAGCGTGGTGATTACGCTCAATCCTTCTCTGTATGAGAGGAGACCTGTACCCAGCAGTGGGACGATAAAAAGGTTGATGATGATGATGACGAATATAAAAAATAAAATAGTTAATATATAATATTATACACAATTTAAATTACAGACTATCATTATGATAGTATTAGGTGTTGAATCTTAATAATCAGTGGTGCCTCTGACTCTTGATTCGATCATACATAGGTTCGAACATAAGCAAGCGTTTACTTAAAGTGCAAATGGCCTACAGCGGTCTTCCCGTCAGTTTATAATTTAAGTGCCTTCAAGGCTAGAGTCAATAGGCTCAAAATAAACTAGAGTTCTTTTGTGCAACGATTGCATCTCTGTATGCCTAGTATGAGTATTTATTACGAGACTCGATCGTCGATATCGAGCGCGTTTGGCGCTCTCATTGATTGAGAGTTCTAACTTCTTCCAACCTTGAAGCGGATCAATCGATGAGTCAAACGCGCTCGATTTCGACGATCGAGTTTCGTATTGAAAACTCTTACTAGGCCTACTGCTTTTAGAGCCGATCCCGCTCGGAGAAGAATGCGTAGAGGACGCAACCGCCTTGACGCCTAACAAGCGGAAACCCCACCTGTATCATCTAAGACAGGCGGAAACTGGAGGTCGCGGGCGATTAGAGCGGGGACTCAGCCGGCCCACTGAGCGACTTCAGGGAAGGCGGCGCACAGTGGTCATGTGTTGTCTTACATAGTTAGGTTCGGGGAGACCCCTTTACAGTCTCCCAGAGATGTGGCAGGGGCTCCGGATTGGTCTTTTGAGAGGTAACGGTGCCCCTGCTATGTGCAGATGGTGACACCGGAGTGGTTTTAGTAAGGTAAGAATCCCACACTCCCTGGTCCTATCCCCAAGGACCAGGGGCCTTTAGAAGGTTTCCCCCCGATAACAAAAAAAGGCCTACTGCTTACCACCAGGCGGGATCGCGTACAAACAAAAAAAACCATTGCTCTCAAAATGGTGTCTCAGCAGTTGGGTACATTCTAGGCTAATTATGCTTATCCTAATCGATTAAGTAATTTTATTATCATATTATTTCTCTCTCCTTCCCCTTGGTATTGCATCCAAAGATTATCTGTAAAAGATCGCTTTTAGCGATAAGACCGCCCATTGTGTCGCCCTTTGTAAAATATTTTTATTTATGTTCTGTAATCTATATGGTGTAGATAATAAAGAGTATTCTATTCTATATCTAACCTGTCAGAGAAAACAGGCGAACTGTTATATTTTTATTATTCCTATTAACATAATGTTTGCTACGTCGCGCGTCGTTTGATTAGGTGACAAATATTTACAGACGACAGCACATCAGGCAAATTTCAATCAAATTTCTTTATTGGATTTTCAACTTTGTCATTAAAGCATTAAGGTTTATTGGGAATATTTGACAGTTTCGAGTAGCTACACCTGTTGTCGTTTCTACTTACCTCATCAAAATGGAAAAAACCCTGTCAAGACCTAATAGCAAAATGAAAGCTAACCTATTAATTTCTGACTCACAAAGAACGATTCATAAGCTGCCTATTATTTCCTCACTGCTGGGACCTTTCTATCTTTGGGAAGGAGCGGGTCGTGATCTACCACACAACACACACATGTCAAAAGTCTTTGAATTTGTTACTCTATATGAGGCATCACGACAATTCATCACAATGTCTTACTCCTGCGGTGAGCGCAGTGGTGACGAAATGATTTCCGCAAAGTTTAACAGCTGTTGTCAGCAATTGATGCGATCATGCGATTTTGTAACCATGTTATCATGAGAAATTGAGTAAAGTAAACGTTCAGTGGGCTGTCATTAGAACTAATGCTGGGGGTTCATACTATTGACAGCTCTCTCTAGTTATGCTTATTTCACACTTAACAGAACACACCGAATTGATCGGCTGTTTTCGACCTTACGGCTCGTAAGTAATTTACGAGTCATAAGGTCGAAAACAGCTTTTTCGGTCGCTTTGTCGAAAGCATCTTTACCATTGGGGCACCACTGCTCTCGAGAAAGAGAAGTTCATTAAATCTCTTTGTACACATTAATAACATATCTTCACAGACTCTCCGAACCAATGAAGACTCATCGAATTGCATATATGTGCAGTAATTCGCAAACTTATGCTTATGGGTAGTAGGAACACACATAAAGGATAGTTGTTATGTAAATATTCTACGGAATAATACGTCAGTAAACCTTTGGCGAAGTCGGGTTTATTTTGAAAATACCGAACATACCACGAAAGCGGTATTACTAGGCCTCCGAAAAGAAAAGAATTGTATACATACAATAACGGAATTGTATTCATACAATTCTCAACCTGACTAACTACAGGTAGACGGGTTTTGTGGCCTTTTTGAAATCCTTAGGCCACTATACTTATCCTATGATTTAGATACTCATTGTTTTATACGAAAAGCTAACAAGCAACTACCCTCTATATTTTATCAGATAAATTAGGAGTAGTGCATCTATCATACAGCATACGACGCGCTTTCATAGCGGACTCAAATTCAATTGATCAAATGTTTTGAAGTTATAACCTTGTTGGAATATAATAACATTATAATGACAAACCAAACTTCTTTAGGAAATCGAGTACCATAATACCATCTAGTTTGTCAAAATATTTTTGACGGACACTATTTGGTCATTAAGTGCATCACGTCATGTCAGAATGCAGTTACTAAAGTCTATTCAAACTATTCAAGTTCAAACAAATATCAAATTTATTAAAATAGTATTGAAGTTGATTTCAGAGTGATTGAAAAAGTTATAAAAATGTTTGAAGTTGTAGCGTGAACCCTATTGTGTAGGATTTAAAGTTATGCAAACTTTCATAAACTCATATTTGTTTACATTTTTGGTAAAAAATCTCCAATACAGATTACATTCTAGTATATTTAGAGAACATCCAGGTTCCTACCTAGGTATCATATTGGAGCGGAAGTATAGCTGGTCATGACCACGAATAGATGACTTCCCTTGGATCTCATGTCGCAGATGTGTCACTAGGATTGAATCGGAAGGAGGGCTAGATGTTGTCACTTCCAATTGTATTTGTAAAGGATCACCATACGCTAATTTATCAAAATGTTACTATGATGAGAGAAGATGGAGACTTCAAATTTTGTGTAAATATCAATTTAACACTGATGATGACGCACCGTAAAGATGACTTTTTTGGAAAATAAAATTCTGGTTATGATGGTGATGGTACACTATAGATTGATTTTGACTTTTTATTTGCTCTGGTCACCACCAATCTTTCTGTCTGCGGTGTTACCTAATTACACCTCCGTTTTTCCTCTTTTATTCAACTAACATTACCGATCCATCAGAGCATAAAACTTCTAAACATGAAGAATATCGGTGATGAATTTTCTCTGTGGTAGGCCATAACATCAGCTGCCGGCAGAAGTTACCACCCACCAGACAAAGTCTTGCCGCCAAGGGATTCGTCGTGTTCCGGTATGATGTCTGATGAAACCGTACGGAGAACGGGTCTGAGCAGTTGTGTTGCGATGTCTGCCGGGTACGATGCGTCAAATGTTGTTGTGCCGGGAGTTTGGTCGTGGAGGGTCTCCACATCAATCTCCCTCCGGCGCAGTATCGTTGGTCGTGTTATTGGGTTTAACATTGCACCACCTCGCTCAACTGCCGTCTTTCTTCCTATTCACTAAGGTATTTTTAAGTGAATGGGCTTAATGAACTAGTGTGCTTTGCCATCAGCGATTGCGTCGCTGCTTGCCATCAGGCGGGATTGCAGTCAAGCGCTAGTTTATAATTATTAAAAAAAAAAACTTATTCTTCTTTCGAAATCACCACCTATTTTAAACAGAAGTCACCCTTTCTGTGTGCAGGAGACATTATAAATAAATGAACCCTGACCGACAAACTCATTTGTCCCTCCACTAATTAAGCTAATTGTTCGTCCAACGTTTGTATAGAATTTATTTAACACAAGTTCTTACAAATATGTATGTTTAAATTAGAGTGGTCAGGCAAGTACCAATGTAACTTTTCTAAAGTTATATGTACTTTCTAAGTATGTCTTGGACACCAATGACTGAAGGTGAAGGAAAACATCTTGAGGAAACCTGGACTTTAAGGCGCTGTGTTCAGTAAAAATAGGCTTCTTAAAACAATTTTTTAGCCAAATGTATACATTTCAGAGCAGCCAAAAATTTATATGTTAATCTTGATTATATGTAGCAGGAAACAATTGTTTTCAAAACACGTTTTGAATTAATTTTCTCGATAGAAAAAAATCCTAAAGTAACCCCTAAAATTGAATTTATAACAGTTGTAACTGTATTATTAATCATCAAATCTTGATAAAATTGAGAAGAGCGATGTAAAATATAATATTAAATGAAACCATTGTTTTTGTTTATCGATTTAACTAAGATATTCTAAAATAAATAATGTATTTAATGATAAATAACGTGAACGAAATGTCGCTCCATCGCGGCGTCCATTGCCTTCTCTTTCACTTCTATGCTTAGCGACAGTGACCGCTGAGGCGTGGTGCTTGTCGGACCTATGTCACTTTTTGCTTTACCCCGCACAAAAAATAATTATATTTACGTGTCTGTTTGTTGATGAATAATCATATTTCGTTTTTGCCCGGGTTCAAACCCCAGGTTTACATTATATACTTTTTGTAGATTTTAATTGAAATAAATGCTTTTTAATTTACTGTTGTATTTTTGCCGATATTTTATTTGATTTTTTTCTGTAATTATTCTTTTTACTATTTCGCGGCACATTTTTCTTCACCTGTATGTGTTCGGGTTCAAACCCCAGCTTTACGTTGTATGCTTTTTGTTGGATTTCTTATTTGCAATTGTTTTTTTTTAATTATTATTAATTTATCCGATTTTCTGTATTTTTTGTAGTAATTGTTCCATCTTTTTAAATATATTCTTTTTGTAACAATTATAATGCAAACTGATATTTAAAATCAATTCGTTATAATTTTCTTTCTACAAATTTCTAGAAATTAATAATAAATAATAATAATAAGCCTTTATTTAACCATGAATTTCTTAGTTCATAATATAATTTAAAAAAGAAAAACAATAAAAATAACAGTTAATTTGATAATAGTTCAAAACAGTATAGGCCTCCTCCAAGTGCCTCCATCTATTTCACTCGTACAAACCCGATTTCGATAAGAGTTGCAGTTTTGAAGAAGAAATCTTTTATTTTTTTAAATATTCGAAAATGCATTTTTTTTAACAGTTACTCTAAACAGCTGTTTATAAATAGCAATTTCTAGAAATGATATATTTCTAACAGTTTCATGAAAAAAGGACATAACACAAAAATTTAAGCAGAACGGACAAAGCGCATTATAAAAATAAAAAAGAAAACAAAAAAAATAATAAAAAATGAAAATATGTATAAAGTACACATTTTCGAAAATCGCAAGATAAAGTCGGATTCGATCCTGGTGCTCGTCTAATGCGAACCGGGACTGTGACGAACAGAGCCAACCGTACCTCGGTGTTGGGCTGTGAAATTACGGTTCTAAATGTAGATGGAATAGAAAAGAAAAACAATAAAAATAACAGTTGATTTGATAATAGTTCAAAACAGTAAATTTAGATTTCATTTTGTTGCATTATTCATAGCCCCTTTCAGTATAGGCCTCCTCCAAGTGCCTCCATCTATTTCAATCTTTTTGTGTTGTGTTATTCTAAGCACTCGTACAAACCCGACTTCGATAAGAGTTGCAGTTTTAAAGAAAAATCTTTTATTTTTTTAAATATCCGAAAATGCATTTTTTTTAACAGTTACTCTAAACAGCTGTTTATAAAGAGTAATTTCTAGAAATGATATATTTCTAACAGTTTCATGAAAAAGGACATAACACAAAAAATTTAAGCAGAACGGACAAAGCGCATTATAAAAATAAAAAAGAAAACAAAAGTAATAATAAAAAATGAAAATATGTATAAAATACACATTTTCGAAAATCGCAAGGTAAAGTGAACGGATGTGGGATTCGAACCTGCTGCTCGTCTCATGCGAACCGGGACTGTGACGAACAGAGCCAACCGTACCTCGGGGTTGGGTTGTGAAATTACGGTTCTAAATGTAGATGGAATAGAGAATGGTTGGTATAGATTTAATAGAACATGCGTATTTCTCGATGCACGACGCCTCACCTCACGCATCGATGTACTCGCGCGGAGCGCCCCGCGCCCCGCAGTGGGCGGGGCTAGTCGTGTCCCACTTCGTCTGCTTCACCCCCTCAAATACCTAAAAGTTTGCTATTCACAGCGTCTTAAGTCTGAAATCGCCAACCCGCATTGAGCAAGCGTGGTGATTACGCTCAATCCTTCTCTGTATGAACTATGAGAGGAGACCTGTGCCCAGCAGTGGGACGATAAAAAGGTTGTTGATGATGATGAAATTAGAGTGGACCCATGTTTGTATACTTTTGTTTAGTCTTAAATTCGGTTGGCCCAAAAGTCCGACACATCCACGGCAAAGTTGGTGGCAGCACTCTATGGGGGGTTTTTTTAGGGCACAGAGGGTAGAATTATAGTTGGTACATGGTTTTCAGTACAACGTCATATGTACACCCTGTTATCGT
Organism: Sesamia nonagrioides; assembly: GCA_017933935.1. Classification (NCBI taxonomy): domain Eukaryota; kingdom Metazoa; phylum Arthropoda; class Insecta; order Lepidoptera; family Noctuidae; genus Sesamia; species Sesamia nonagrioides. Next base: position 141,546 of record JADWQK010001079.1, on the reverse strand, counting down.
AAGAGCGATTCTGCACTGCATCAGATCCTAATCCGAGAAATGACGTTCCGAAACCATAGTACTATTTGCATGAAGGGTTGTGCATTACATTTGAATTTAGTCCGTCCGAACTAAGAACATTCCTAATTTGGTTTGAATTTAAAACCAGAATCTTGAATTCGGATTTGGATCGTACGAATTGCGAAACCGGTCTTACTCTGCCACATATAAGTTACCAATTCTAAAATGATAACGTTCGTGGTAAAATCCAAATAATTTTATTTTTTTAACACAGTGTGATATTATAAGTAGTAATTGGGCAAAAAAAGTAACATACGACTTTTTTTAAACTCAACAATATGATTGTTTCAAATTCCAACATCTCAACAGCCACTAAAATGTGATAAGAGTAGAAAAGGGTAAAATATATGACAAAATACTTTTTTTTACCCAATAATGATACAATAACTTATCAGGGCCCTAAAGAGCTGTCATTTCAAGTGTGAACTATGAACCCACTCAATACAATAATTTATCAATGTAACGTTGACTTCAAAATGTCAGATGTTACATTTTTATGGTTTGTTTTGTGAAGTTCAAGCCAGGATAATGACGTTACAATGGTTAGTCAGTTCGTTTATTTTGGTCTTTATGAGCTACAAATGGTCTCATATTCTGTGATAAAAACCTCTTCTAATAACATCGGCTACTATGTCACTTTCTGGAAAAACAAAATCCAGAAAATGACATAATTTATACTAAAATTATAAATCGGAAAGTGAGTTTATTTGTTCCGCTTTCACGCTGTAACTGCTAAACCGATTGCTTTGAAATTTTGCAGGCGTAAAGTTAGAAATCCCGATTAAATAATAGGGTACTTTTTATTCTGGAAAAATTTGACACCCCCGAGGGAAATCTAATAAGCGCGATATAACCGAATTCCACGCGGGCGAAACCGCGGGCGGAAAGCTAGTATTTACTAAAACGATCGATGAGCCAAAAAATTGTTACGTGTTAATTTTAACAAATAAATACAATAATTATTTGTTTAATGCACAATATAGGTATGCAACCAAAGTTAAACGCTAGAATTAAACTAGTTTTCTGTTGGATAAATATAATTGTTCTTTTATTGTCTAACAATTTCCAGAAGACAAATATTCCTTCATAAAAAATATGCATATAAGTACAAAATCTTTATGAAGCTGACAATACACAATCAAGTGAAGTGGCTTTGAATGGCGATCGATAGTCGAATTTCCTGCGCAACCCCATTTTCCAATATCCGTTGTTCAGAACAAACAACTATTTATATAAGAACTTACAGCTAATCACATTAAGGTACAATGCACGTAATATTATAATATTGGAACCATTTAGAACAGTACGCAAAACCAATGTTCAGAAAACGTTTTAAGAAAACCTGATAAATCTTAAAAAAAGAAACAAAAATACTAATCCTTCTATGTATAAAAAGGTTTAATTTACAACAAATAAAAAGCACGAACGTGCAACATCAATTGCAGTAAGAGCTATAAATTAGTTACTGCCGTCGCCACCCGGGTTGAGACACTATAGAATGACGTCACAAGAATTCCAAGTGCAAGTCTAGCCTTAAACCATTAAGAGTTACTTGCACTGTGTGAGGAACGCACTTACTTTTTCCCAATCAGTCTGGCTAGCCTTTGGTAAATATAGCAATTACTTGTACCGGCTAAAATAACAATCAATATGATAGACTATGGTCTTCCATTCATATGATTGTTTCGTGGCTCGACCCAGTTACTAGGTTGTGAAGGTCAGATCTATCTTACCCTTTGGTAAGACTGCCGGTCGGACTTTTTGAGTTTCTGACTACCCGTAACGACTGTCTAAGATCTACGAATTACAGCCAAAACCAACAGATTAACATGCACTCTGAACTACGGAAGGTGCTGGATATTATAATCGACTAGCGGCCGTCAGCGACTTCATTCGCGTAGACTTAGTTATGCTCCGCTCCTATTGGTAACACCGTGATGTTATATAGCCTAAAGCTTTCCTGGATTAATGGACTATCCAACTCAAAAATAATTTTTCAAATCGGACCAGTAGTTCAAACAAACAAACTCTTCAGCTTTATATATTATTTGTCGTCCTCCGTGGCGCAGCGGTCAACACGCCTGCCTGCGACGTGGAGGCCCCGGGTTCGATCCCCGGCCAGGTCATGATGGAAAACGATCTTTTCTTGATTGCCCTGGGTCTTGGATGTTTATCTATGTACGTATCTATTATAAATATAGTATCGTTGAGTTAGTATCCCATAACACAAGTCTCGAACTTACTTTGGGACTAGCTCAATCTGTGTGATTTGTCCATATAAATATTTATTTATTTATTTATATTAGTATAGATAACCACTTGTCCAAAGCGTTAGTTCACCTACGGTCAACCCGTTCGAAAATTTTATTTAGCTTCGAGCCCCTTTTCCCGGTTAGTATAAAAGCCATGAAACAGTCATATGAATGTAAGACCGTAGTGAATCATGTTCAATCATTGTTATTTTTGCCATAAATGCTTTAAACCGTTTGGCACTGTGCCATTCAAATCCTTTTGTCAGAAGAGCGAGAATAATGGCATTCGTATTTAAATGAAAGATAATATTAGTAACGGAGTATAATAATATACTTAGATACTGTTTCGCAGCAGACGCAATGGCGTTTTTGTGCCATCAAGATAACTGAAATGGATTGCTGTTGAGGGCAGGTATAAATGGCAAAATGTGAAAGAAGTTCTGTACAGTAAGGAAATGCATATTATTGAGTAATAGACCCGCAATGACAATCTGAATCATCATCTCAGCGTTAATCCCAGTCGCATTCGAAGCTTTTTCAGCTTTGGTGTCTGGGATCCGGCTTTCCAGTCCAACTGCTAATCTCCAGCCTAACTGACAATCTGAATTATTATTGATGAACAATGAATTTTGCTGCTAAAATTGTTTGCTACCAAATTAGTGTAATGATCCTACTGCTCTTGCGGTGGCTAGAAATGACAAAACCAGTAGCGTTTTACATTTAAACACACATACATAAACAGCCAGACCCGGAACAGTCACCTGAAGGCCAAATTACTGTATTTGATCTTCTTCTTCTTCAGCCTATAGATATGTCCACTGCTGGACAAAGGCCTCCCCCAAGGCTTTCCACGATGGCCGGTCTTGTGCTACCCGCATCGGATTCCCGCGACCTTCACCAGGTCATCGGTCCACCTTGTTTGATCATTTTCTGAAAAAGTAACAGGTTTTTTAAAGACCCCTTTTTCCTGTCGTTCTTTTATGAATTAAAAGCCACAATATTAAAAATTCCCCAAACGGAATGCAGTAAGTTGCCTGACCGCAGGCAACTTACTGCATCACGTAAGCCCAAATCGCGAATAAAATGGACTTCCCGTTCCTCGACATTTTTAGTGTGACACATATGTAGTTATATATTAGATACTTTGTATGAATGAAAAACTGTTTCCGATGTAAATATTACAACGGAAGTACGTAAAAGTTCCTAGATTTCTAAATTGGTTACATAAACAAATCAAATATTATTAATACATTACAATGTAATTCATATCGAATAAACTTCCAGTAAAGTGGTAAGTATACATCAGGCGCTATGAAGTGCATTCAGCCAGCAAACATCCGCGCAATCACACCATTCTGAGAAATTATAAATACAACCCGTTGACCTATATCTGGGCATGTTTTATACATTAAAATGTTACACAATTTTCATACCGTCAATGTAATCTGGCTATCCGTTAAACACGCTTGATGAAACACACGCTACTGTCATCAATCATTGCAATAAGTAATAAGTTGTAAACTCATGCGCAATCCCAATTACTTTTTGTCACTTTATAAATATGTTTTACAATTATTTACATGAACTTTACATGCTTTCGAAATGTTATTGAATCCAAGTTACCCTTTTGTTACTTACACTTTAAGTTGAGGATAATCATAACCTCTGAATGATTGATTGATGGGAATACTGTTCGTTGGGTAATGTTGGTATACTGAATGGGCTTGAACCGCGACACCTGACATTTGGAGCCACTAGCACATGGCCCACAAGAGTGTCACAAAAGGTCAGATCTGAGTCAAATTTCCAGTCAGGGGTCCCGTATCTTAAATGCCTGCCTGTAACGATTTATTTGGAAATTACGCCCGTTTATCAGATTAAATTTAAGTAAGCTGACATTTCGTTATCTATTTCTCAATTTATTGACACCTTATTTTAATGGAACACGGTCCAGTTTCTTCTGATGATTTCTTAAAACAAATTAACGCGGTGTATTTCTGAAACAATTTGCAAATGAGTTCTCTCAGGGAGTCACGCCTAACATGTCACAAGTTTAGACCCATTTGGAAGGGTTTTTTTTTTCATAAATTACAAACTAGCGCTTGACTGCAATTCCGCCTGATGGTAAGCAGTGATGCAATCGTTGATGGTAAGGCGCGCTAGTTTATTAAACCTACTCACTCAAAGGAACTGAGTAAATAGGAAGGAAGACGGCAGTTGAGCGCGGTGAAGCAATGTTAAACCCAACAACACGACCAACGATGCTGCGCCAGAGGGAGATTGATCTGGAGGCCCTCCACAACCAAACTGCCGACACAACAACATTTCGCGCATCGTACCCGGCACGTATATTGCAACACAACTGCTCAGACCCGTCCTCCGTACGGCTTCACTAGACATCATGCCGGAACACAACGAATCGCTTGGCGGCATGACTGTGTCTGGTGGGTGGTAACTTATGCCGGCGGCCGATGTTGTGGCCTACCACTGAGAAAGGGTTGCTCATAGATATGAGCTACCCAACCGATAACCAACATAAAGTAGGAGGTTGTGTATTCGACCCGAGATTTTTTTTTTAAAAGGATTCAACACGGGAGTTAGCATTTCTCACCCGGTATTTAGGTATTTTTTTTTTTTCAAAGAAAATTTATTTAAATTTACACTAGGTATATTTTCTATACTAAGTAATCCTAATCATAGATATGAGTTATATGTATATTTAATACGATACTAATACTATCAACATCTATCAATTTCCATTTATGCAGATGCCTGTGAAAGTAAAGTGGCAATAAATCCAGCTCAACCCAAGCTTTTTACTACAAAATCCAAGCTATAAAATACAAATGTCGACTTCTATCCATATGGATGTCTACTTAATATTGTATTGAAGCCAAGTCTAATCAATCACTTAGTTTTACTTAGAAAACAAAGCTGTGTTCGTTGTAATCTGACACTTTTATTTTGTTGGCTTCGGGCTTTCACTCGCTCGGTATTATACTCATAATGTATTAAACATTATAAGCCCTTCTATATTGATATCTATGGCTCTCTTTACTTTATCCTACTAATATTATAACTGCGATTATGTGAGAATGTATGGGATGGGTGGATGTTAGTTAGGCGCTCTTTCACGCAATGTTTTTTTTTTTATTTGATTTTAGTCGATGGTAGGCCATAATATCGGTTGCCGGCAGAAGTTACCACCCACCAGACAAAGACTTGCCGCCAAACGATTCGTGTTCCGGCCTGATGTCTGGTGAAACCGTACGGAGCACGGGTCTGAGCAGTTGTGTTACGATATGTGCCGGGTACGATGCATCAAATGTTGTTGTGTCGGGAGTTTGGTTGTGGAGAGTCTCCAGATCAATCTCCCTCTGGCGCAGCATCGTTGGTCGTGTTGTTGGGTTTAACATTGTATCACCTCGCTCAACTTCCGTCTTCCTTCCTATTCACTCGGTATTTTGAGTGAATCACCATCATCATCATTTCAGCCGAAAGACGTCCACTGCTGGACATAGGCCTCCCCCAAGGTTCTCAACGACGACCGGTCCTGCGCCTCCCGCATCCAGCGTTTTCCCGCGACCTTCACCAGGTCGTCGGTCCACCTTCTGGGGGGCTGAGTGAAGCGCGCTTTCAATGCTTACCATCAGGCGGGATTGCGATCAAGTACTAATTTATAATAATAAAAAAGAATGAAATTTGGCATACAGATATTTTTAACCAGGAACTACTATACTATACTTTGTATCCCTATATTCCCGCGGGATCGAAAATTAAGCGGGTGAATCTGCGGGGCGTAGCTAGTGCTCTACAAAAACAATAAGGTTATGTATTTCATAAACTAATTCAATTGTCTGTCTTGGTATGCTAAATTTCTATTAGTCGGTACCTCGATGCAGTTCTAAATCGATTACTATTGCAAAGTAATCAATTTAAAACTGCATAGAGCTAAACTTTTTAGAGGTAGAGTTATGCAGTAGGTCTGGCCGTTTGACCGTGACATGAAATGCACCTGATAATTACGAAATAACTTTACTCGACTTAAACTCTTGCTAACTACCATTAAATTAAGACCACTATTTTGTCCATAAAGTGTGATGTTTTTGTGTTTAGTAGTTGGTAGTCCTATATAAATAGGGATGTTTCCTGAGTAAAAAAAAAATATTCTATTTAGTCCGTCATTCAGATTATAGAAAAATATTGTATACGTATATTTTGTTTTATCAAATCAATAAAAATTGACAAATATAAAAGGCATCAAAGATCAGGTGGTGGCTGGTGACGTCACTCCTCGCTAAAAAGTGTAGCGTGCAGTGACGTCACACGAGTTTTCAACGCACTGTGTCTTCATTTTTTGTTTATATGAAAAAAGAAAAAGTACGTGTCTAGTATTTTTTGGAAATCTGACTGACAGACTAATTAGTTTTTTTTAGTCAACTACCCTATTGAGTAGTACTATAGTTATTATACCGTATCATTATAATCATACTATACCGATCCAATTCTGCCGCATATTTTTTTTTACACAATGAATACTTTCTCAATAGCCTCGATTCCCTTTAAGTTCAATGCATCTTTTTCTTTCTTTTTCATTAGGAAAAGGACAGAAGATAAGATGTCAGGTTTTTTGGCGGGAATGTCAAGATGAGTGTCACGCTCATTTTTCATTGGACTTTTAAAATTATTTATAGTGTCGTTTACTAAATAAAAACACGTGATTTATGTAGTAAAAAGTGCATTCAGTGAATAATTCAAAAAGAACAGTGAAATATTGTAGCATAGTGGCCGCATCATGTCTTTACGCTAAACCGCTCCTTATCGTCCAAACGCGGGAAACGAAAGGAGTTAGATTAGTTAGGATAAGTTTAGGATAAGCTAGGATAAGTTAGGATTAATTAGGATAAGTTAGAATAGAAGTTTACTCAAGAATATATATACTGAAGACTAGGCTGTATGGCGTACTATGCCTTTGCCTTTTCCGTTCAGAAGAAGGGAAAGAATTGAACCAAAAAAAAAAAAGATAAGATGTCAGTTTAGAACTGTCAAATTAGTACGCTCCTGACGTAAACTGGCGTATTTTTAGTCGCCATGTTTATAAACGCGTCTAAACAGTCAATGGAGTATCTTAATTTGACAGGGTTAAATTAAAATGTTATTTCTATCGTTTTCTTAACGAAATGAAAAGAAAGAGGTGCAATTAACTTAAAATTAGTTTAGTGTGTGAACCGCAGATTCGGCGCCAATGTCTCTTTGCTCAGCTATAAAAAAAAACAATATTAGCGCAAACATAAATTAATTGGTAGTTTTAACTAAGTACATATAATGGTCGGTTAGGCATGTCATCAGAGATACATTACCAATTTCATACCATTATGAAATCCTTATTGCCTGCTTAAACTTTCCAAGTAAATAGGAACCAACAATGAGACGGAGGCGTATAGTTCAAAGCAGTACAAAGCCAGACCAGAGTTCATAACTTCGTCGCCTACAATCCAACAATAACTGGTTTCCCTCAGTTTTGTCTAACTGCTTACGACACAGGGTAGCATACGTCTTGGTAAGGTCGTAAATAAACGTATTAACATGCATGTACACTAAAGAAATAAGTAGGTACATTTCCCATACAAATGATACCACCGTAAGCTGTTGAACAACAATTAAAGGCCAACGCAAACCGATGACTCCCCACAACTAATTACTGCTGATTAAAACGAAAATATACGGAACACCCAAAAATGGATGCGCGTGAAAAATTAAAAGATCCCATTGCATATCAATCAATGCAATTAACAGGCGCTCCACTTACTCATTACCATGTTTTGAAGTTTTTAACACTGAACGCGTAAAACATCTCATTTTTTTTATGTTAACATGCCTTGCGTAAGGTTTACCTTTAAAAATTGGTATTACAAAGGGCACGTTATTTCACGTTGAGTTGCTCAATTACTTAATAAGATAACGCAATCTTACAGCTACAGCTGTCTAAGTGTAATTGAGTGTCTGGCAACTTCGGAACAGTAGTTTATTACTGCGGATTTCTCATCAGAGCTGCAGTGTTAACGAAGTTGATTCTTCATAGTTCAGCTTGGGTCAGTTAATTTATCATGCCCTTAAATCTGAAATTCTAGTTGACTGGTAGAGTAATTGTGAGTTATTAATGTGAAGAGCAACGTTGTCTAGCTACATCTGTTTATTCGCTTTATTTAATGCAATAGTGAGGCCCTGATGCAATTCGCTGCCGGAGGTTGGAAGGCAAAAGAAATGATTTGGGATATTCATTTGGGACAGGAAATATGAACAGTAAAAAGAAACATTCGACATTATTGACATATGGCATCAAAGTTACTCGTATACAAAAGAACTTATAAACCACAAAAATACCAATGCGAGGACAATAAGGCTCCTTCCTCAGTATAATTTATAACCAATGATAGGTCCCGCTGTGAGACCAGGGACATACTTATGGAAATTTACGAGTACAAATCCCACTCATCATCATCATCACCTGTCCAGCCTTTTCTTAACTATGTTGGGGTCAGCTACAAGTCTAACCGGATGCGGATCGCCTTTTTTTTTCCGAAAGTGGAAAAATCCTCATCCTCCCCTCGGGGATACGTAGAGGTGTGCCGGACTCTTACCGGCAAAAAAAACACCTATGCGTTTGTCATCTGCCTTTTCGTGGTATCGGGTCCTCCCAATTCTACGGTAAGGATGCATACCGCTTAGGTCTACCCATGTAAATTACTGGTATTCTGGTATATATATCTGACTACAAAATAAGTGGGTAAGACGAAACCTCTTGGTAAGACAGGTTGACATACTTTCGGGCTTCCAACGGTTTATCATGCTTTCCAAGGCACAACCCTAATTCAGATATTACGCACATTTTATAGCAAAAAAAAAAATAACCTAATTGGTGCAGCTACCAATCAAGGAGTAATTCGTCGGTAAAACGAATAGCATTTCACTTTGATATATAAATAAATGTAACCGCTTGTTTGTACATAACTCAAAAATCTTCTCATTTATCTAACAATGCTTAGGTCCGGAAACTGAACATGGACTTCAGACTAAACAAAAAGGCGACAGTGAACTGCAAAGTTGGCACCAACTCCATACTGCAAACATTCTAGTTTAATAAAAGTCTCTTGAAGATTTCTTGATGATACTTAATCCCTGCATTCGCATCCTCTTTTTGGAATACTTGCAATGCGACAGTGGTTTACTCTTAAACTTTATGTTTTATTTTAATTCTTGAAAATAACTCCTTACGAATATATAAACTTGCTTAATAAACTTGTTTACGAGTTTCTTCACTTAGTTTGAACTCCTATGCTGCTGTAGGCTGAGGAAATGCATATTATGTTTTCTACTTTTTCCTGTAATTACATGGTTAGGTATTTTTCCAATAGAATATATCAAATATTCTATTGAAAAAATACCTAACCATGTGAGTACCTATGTGTTGATACTCTCTGCCTTTCCAAATCCTTCCAAGAATTCATTTCCTGCACCATAACAAAAGAGCTCCCGCGTCACGCGTCCTGGTCATCTTGCACTCTCTCTTTGGGCCGGCTCCGGCAACGTCTTTCAATATCTGGCATCTATTTTGTGGAAGCTTTTGCATTTTTGATTGCATAGGTGTTAAAATCCTATTTTCACATAGTTCTACTAACTACCTTCGCAATATTGTCTTCCCGCACAATATTTCCTGTTCCTGAAAGTTTACTAAACCGGAAAGTCGAGAAAAATAGTACCATGCACAACTATTTGGATTCCAGCCAGCAATACTCATCGATTTTTCTATAAACTTGTTTACAAGTCTGGGACTTCCCATCTTCTCGGAATTCTCTTGAAATTCACGCAAAGTGCGTCGACCTCGGTGTCACAGAATGTAGAAAGAACTTGACGCACGTCATACATTTTTTTTTCTTTTCTTATTTTTAGTAATAAATGTATGGAAGGAATGTATGCCATCGCTTGTCTTTTTTTCTCTTATTTTGTTGCTGCCGTATTTACGTGCCAAAAAGTTATAATCAGCAAAATACTGAACTTGTAATTAGGTCGGCAGAGAAGTTGTAAAACACAGTAGTCGTTGTTATTGGAATGCGGACTGCAGTGAAAATATGCACGGACGTGTTTAACTTGATTTTTAAACAAACAGACAGTAATGGCAGCAGGTTTAGTCATCATTAGTTCTAGGTGTTGACAACACCAAAAATACATCGTGATTTTAACCACCAGCTAAAATAAAAATGTCACATTCTACGGCACTCAAAAAGTTAAAATAAGGTTCTAATTGGACTAAAAAACAGCTTGCGGTTCTTAATTGACACATAAGGTGAACTAAAATATATTCTAAGAATATATTTTTATAGAAATACTAATATCACTTCAGAACTGACTCAAATGGTGTGGGATTACCGAGAAAATATAATGCGGGTGATCTCATTAGTTAGGACAAACAATAACTTTTGTACTCTATTAATAAGGGTTATGGCAGCTTTTGTTTTAGACGAACCAATAACGTAAATTTTTGTTGTTATTTTTCCTCCACCTATACAATATTTACTATAAATATATTAGTAATATCATATACCGATGAGTCGATTGATATTATTTACAAAAACTGAAACAATTTGAAACAAATTATACAAAATGAACTCAACTTAGAGCGTCATCTCAATCAAGTTTCTATTGAAGCCAAAACTCCACAACACTACAACATAATCAGATTCTATACTTATAAATGTTTATTATTTTTATTTACGTTATAACTGGTTGGAGTGGCCAGTGATGGCGCAACAGGGAGACAACCTCTCTATAGGCAGTCATATCGCCTGACGCCCACATGTTTAAGCTAGAGATGTAACAGGTACTAGACTTATTCGGAAAGAGTCGATAGTGGTGAAAACTAAATCTTCCCTCTAATAAATTAAGAAAGGCATTGACATTATATGTATTATAACTCAGTTCTAGTCGAAGTAATACTTTCATACTTGCATAAATTAATAATATACCAATCTAAACGCAAGTAATATAAGACTATTTGTCTCGGACTATCAACTTGACTGTCGGCCTCCTTTTGTTCGAGCTGTCATGAGATGTCAATTCTCTAATTTCAAAAACCACTCGCACCAAGTCGGTTCACGCGGCCATCTTTTTCAACTGTCATTGGCGATATCCGCCACTATTGTGAAATAAAATTTTCAAAGAGTTTCTTAAATTTGTACACGTGATATTGGCAAAATTGTGGTATCTATTCCGCAGAGGCCATTGATCAGAGTTGAGGTTGAATCTCACCTTGAAAAAAAAGAAGAAGAACACTGGCACCAAAATGTCAAATAAAGAAAATCTTTATAAACACATATTACAAACAGAATTAAAGCTCACAAATCAACTGCTCAATAGATGCAATAAACAAACCATATCAACTGATAGTCTATTTCCGTAATGTTCGTCAACAATGGCCCAACGCCAGCCACCGTGATAAGGCAGAGTCAAGAATTTTATCATATCCTTTAAAGCTATTCAAGTTAATTTATTTCTTAATTATTATCATAATAATTTACTGGGTATTCATCAATCATTTTGTCACTATTCGTTTTTGTACCTATCACTATTAAGTATATTTATACCTATAAAGACGAACCTAGTCTGTAAAAGTATTGTTTATATTATTATTATTTTATATACATATACATAAAAATTAATGCTTGACCACAATCCCGGCTGATGGTAAGCAGTGATGCAATCGTTAATGGTAAAGCGCGCTAGTTTAAGTCTACTCTATTCACTCAAAAAAAACTGAGTGAATAGGAAGGAAGACGGCAGTTGAGAAGGGTGATGCCATTTTAAACTCAACAACACGACCAACGATGTTGCGCCAGAGGGAGAATGATCTGGAGACCAACCACGACTAAACTCCCGACACGACAGTTTTAATTTAGCGCATCGTACCTGGCACACATCGTAACACAGCTGCTCAGAGCCGTCCTCCGTATGGCTACACCAGACATCATGCCGGAACACGACTAACGAATCGCTTGGCGGCAAGACTTTGTCTGGTGGGTGGTAACTTCTGCCGGCAGCCGATGTTATGGCCTACCACAAAGTACTGTACTTACTTTATCGTGTAAGTGTGGTACCGGGCTTAGAATAGTACCAACCCATATCCTCCCGTAAGTGTCGTAAGAGTCGACTAAGGGAACTCTCACCAGGGAAGCAGGCAGCAGCGCTTCGCCTGTGGAATATCAAATTACTGCGATACCCAACTCGCCTGCCAAGCGTGGGGATTTTAGCAAAATTTTGTTAAATAAATAAAATAAGGAAATGTTCTGAACTTAATCCAATTCGATATTGTTTAGTATATTCAGCACAGCACTATTCAAAACCTACTTCCGTAATTTTATAGTAAGTATTGCTGTCTCAGTCACACATTCAGGAGAAATATGGGGTATCGTAATAGATCAACTCAGGTCGAGAGCAATCGTCAAGATCTGTGCTACTATTGTGACACCCACAGGCACTGTTTCGTATGCACTAACCGCTATAAAAGGTTTATTTTCTTAGAGTAATAAGCTACGATCCCTCGTAACTGCCACAAAGAAAGATTATAATCATTTTTTCCGCTCTAAGTTGTTATAAAGCAAAATTCATTGCCTTAATAAAGGTATGGGCTGTATCGTAAATTCATGAGACATGCCAATTATGCCCATATTTGTATTTTCACTCATTAATTATTTTACTAGGTTCTTGGCTACAGAACTACATAGTTTCTGAGTTAGGCGTATCTTAAACTAAAGTCGTGGTGGCCTAGTGGTTAAAACACCAAACACCTCTCAAGTATGAGTGTGCGGGTTTGATTCCAGGGTTATTCCAGGGTCAAGTTACATGTACTTTCTAAGTATATCTTGGACACTAATGACTGATTACAAGGTGAAGGAAAACATCTTGAGGAAACCTGGACTTTTAAGTCTGAAATCGCCAACCCGCATTGAGCAGGCGTGGTGATTACGCTCAATCCTTCTCTGTATGAGCCCAGCAGTGGCACAATAAAAAGGTTGATGTATCTTAAACTAAAGATAGACTATTGAAGGTAGAGTTACGGCAATCATTACCTATTACTACCCTTTTATTGTGTGATAAGAAAACACATTAATGACGGTAACTGTACATATTTCACATCCCAAACATATTTATGTAGCTTTGTTCTTCTACCTGTTCATCCGATTCTGGTAAAATGTAACTGAGGTATAACTTAAGTGATGTGAGCTTACAGTCAATAGTATGAATCTCTAGCAGTAGTTGGAATGACAGATCAAACTCACTTTACACACCTCTTGATGTTATGATTCTGTAACCATCTCTAACAGGATCATAACTTCAAGAGGTGTCTCGTCAGTCCGTCAACGAAGAACAGTGGGAAACATATTTCTGTAAATTTGGCCGCTACTATGAACTTAGTGCAGGAAATAACCTGCAGGGTAATTGCGTAACAAATTATTAGTAGTACTGGGTTTCATTTTGACAATTCAACTACATTCATTGCGTTATTTACGTAGTTGAGCAGACACGTTTTTGAACAAATGGAGCAATGGATTAGCAATATGCTTCGAAATGATTCCAACTGATGGTACTAGTGTGTTTAGGGTTGCCAACTATACTGTTTTGAACAGTATTATACTGTTTTTCACTAAATTATACTTTTTACTGTTGAATAAAAATAAACTATAAAAAATACTGTTTTTTTATATAACATATAAAGCTGAAGAGTTTGTTTGTTTGTTTGTTCGCGCTAATCTCGGGAACTACTGGTCCGATTTGAAAAATTCTTTTTGCGTTGAATAGCCCATTAATCCAGGAAGGCTTTAGGCTATATAACATCACGCTGCGACCAATAGGAGCTGAACATAACTAATTCCACGCGAACGAAGCCGCTGGCGGCCGCTAGTGTGATATACTTATACGAAATATTCAAAAACGATTTACCTAAGTTTAGTAAGTTGGGCGAGGAGTTCCAAAAAATATGTGTGTGAAAATTAAATAAATAAAATACTGTTCATTTTTCTAAAATACTGTTTAATATTCTTCACAGACCTGAATATACTTTATTCCTTGTAAAAAATAAATGGCAACCCTAAGTGTGTTCGCAATTAGGGTGCTGGCTTACATATTACTTGTATGGTACAACATGTTTTTCTTTCCCATTGTTCCCAGTTTGTTCCTAAGTTTTAAAACGTATTTGCTAGAGAAAATTCTCCTTTAATGACATCAAAGATTTTATACCAGATAATATAAAATCTCTCAACAAAAGAACTTTATTATAATCATGTTCTTTATACCCTGTTGAAACCACATTCCTTGCGTAGTATTTTTTGCGTAGGCGTCGAACCCCACACCCATCGTTTCTTGCATTATAATTATCTGGAACGGATAAACATGGTCTATACTTACTTGGTTTACGGTCGGTTTATAACTTACTCTCATAAATTAGTTCTACATTAATTTATAATTAGGCCTCGGGCAACCACGGGTGATTAATTAAAATTACCCAATCATTTAGATACTTTGTTAATAATGCACTTGTACACCCGAAGAAATCCGTAATTAATGACGTCTTAATGATACTTGTATTGGTGATAAAATGACCGGACTTTTGATAAATAAGACACAAATTACTATGTACTAGCTAGATAATGTACTAATTTTGTGCAGACACCAAGCAACTATATTTACACCGTTCCTCGGTATTTGATGTTGGTAAATGGGCACCATGTTATGAAATTCCATAAAATATCCTGCAGCAAAAAGCACTTGCAAAATAACAGTCGATATAGGGCACCTTTAAAACCCCCGCGGCAAAATCGCAAATAACTTACATAATCGGAAAATGCAGTACACAAATCGACTTGCAAAGCCACCACGTCCGTAATTTATCATCTCGCGAAACGAGGTAGCCTACTAGCAATATCAAGTATCTGTTTACACCTTTACCTGATTATATTTACTTGTGCTTTTCCATCGGATAATTATTCATACGTCCTTCGTACACCATAGTGTCCATAGTCAACAATGTGTTTAATGAAGGCAGGTAGCGTATAGATGTAGTCGGTGTTAAGCAACTTGCCAACTTGGTCATTACTTGAACGAGTCGACCACTGGCGCCAGGCGACATTATACATGGAAATCTGTTGACCGGATATGCCTTTTGTGAATAGTGTTAATAAGACTAGTTAATAATTGCTCCGGAATTTATTCGCAATTAGGTATTCTCAGTAAGACAGATGGTTCATTGCCTCAAAAATATACTTCACTTAGACACATCCACAAATAACTATGACATATTTCTAATGCTATTCTGCGGTTGGTACTCCTCATCAGTCTTCCATTTAAGTATGTGATGTCCATGTATGGTTAAACATAGACATATGTAGCGATGTGTTTACAAACGTAAGAAACTGTTCACAACTCCAAAATTAATACTGCATTTTATATGCCTATAAGATACCAACTTAAAATACGTGTCCCGTTTACATTCGAGTGGCCAGTTAATGACATTACGACGAACATCATTGGGCTTGTGCCAACTATCACATCGGACCTGTTTTCCAAGACCCTCGCGATAAGAATCGAAGTTTTAATTACCTTATATGATAATGTACACTGTCAACAGCGTAATAATTTTTTTTTAAATACATACGTTGTAACGTCTCATTATTTTGTTCGCAGCTGATGATTTTTTTCTTTAAACACGGATAGAAGAGTGTTAAATCTGTTACCGTTTAACTCCAAATATAACAAAGAACCATAACCTTCTGGCATAAAAATACAAAGATAAATACGACTTTACAGGGCACGCTCTACTTAGAACGAATTTCACGCCCTTGTCACATCTAGTTAGCGCATTAACGTTGTTAGTGATTTCAACCAGTTTGAATCTTAACAGCATCATTTAACATTTGTAATTTGTATAATTGCATGTCTAGGAACAACTACACACCATATAGAGCCGATTTATATACCAGCAGGGTTACAACACATTCCTTTGTTCATAATATATGGATATAATTGGCTTACAATATTAGATTTATGTTGTGTAAATACTTATATATATTTGTTGGTAAGGGACTTATAAGGTGACAAACTGACGTCTAGTTTAATGTGAACAAAGGACAATTAATATTAAATGAAGGGGCTATAATTCGCTTTTGCATATATTCATAGTTTTAGACACGATAAATAACACCTATTGGTACTTAATTATACCCATAGCTATACAAAACAAAGCATTAGTTCTTGTTATTTTACTGACGCCAGCCGCATTGCACATCTGTCAATAAAAAACCCGATACCAAACCATTCACAGTATTTAAACATAAAAAAGGCTTAATCAGTATTAAAAAAGGCAAAGTGCCCATCTTATACAACTGTCCCTAAGCCGATTCCACACTTTCAAACACACCTGCCTCCTACATTATACATTGTAGAAAACGGGACAGCAAACGACGCGGCTGGACAATTCGCACTTTCAATTAGTACTGCAATATCCACCACTAGACACTGTTATACGGTATTGTTAGGTATCGATAATTGATTCCACTAATGCCTACAAAGTCGAACTAAACTTAAAAACATATATTATTACGCAAACAGAGGTAACTTCATACAGGTGCGGGTGGCAATATAAGTGCGGGCGAAGGGGGACAGGGTACGCGGCACGCGGTCGTATCGCTCATACCGTACCATAAAAACGGGGTTGTCACTTTTTAAAAAAATATCAAATTTTGAGGAAGTTGGAATTAATTCGCGGAAGAAAAGATTATTTCAAAATTCATTAGTGTTGTTACTATAATGATTACGTAAAATTTCATATTTTATTTGGTGATGTGTTTACCTAACCTTTATTATCCTTATAGATCGGATGGGGTTTTCTTTACATATTGTACATATGCCTATGAAAAAGTCCTTCGTGTATCGTTATTCGTAGATGAATCAAGAAAAGATATAGTTTCACTGTTAAAGTACAGGGAGTGTTACTAGCTTAATTTGTTTTAAGATATTCCAGCAGTGCTATGTAACTGCACCCTGATTGCGTAACACACTATCAATAACAATCATTTTGTAGGATATTGCTGATCCATTATCCTTACTTCCTTACTTATAAATGAGAAAGTGAGTTAGTTTGTTTGTTTGTTCCGCTTTCACGCTTTAATTACTGAACCGATTGCTTTGAAATTTTGCATACGTCAAAATCAAAATCAAAGCATTTATTTCAAATAAACCAGTTACAGGCACTTTTGAATTGTCAGAAGGTCGGTCAGTCAATAAGATGAAGCTAGTCGCCCATTCCAAAGAGTAGGTACCTATGGAGAAGAACGGGCAAGAAACTCCATGGACACAACATCAAGTTCATCAACATCATCATCAACACAACGTCAAGTTAAAAGTCCGGATTAAATAATAGGGTTTTTATCCCGGAAAAATTAGATCCCGAGGGAAATTGAAAAATCGCGATATAACCAAATACCACGCGGGCGAAGCCGCGAGCTTTAAGCTAGTGTCATATATCTGAACAATGTGTCTGTTCAACAACGTAAATAACAATGAAAGAAAGAAAATACATTGATTTAGCACAGACTAAAAGACGTACAATACAAAAGATATACCCCTAAAATAAACATACGATAACGACGCTTGAAAGGCAATTATATCTAAGCGATAAAAATTCGTAAATTGAGTTATACAATATGTTAAGAAAACCCTGTCCGACCCGTCAGGATAATAGAGGTTAGGTAAACACATGACCAAATAACATATGAAATTTTACATAATCATCATAGTAACAATACTAGTGAATTATGAAATAATCTTTTTTTCCTGCGAATTCATTCCAACTTCCCCAAAATTTGGTAATTTTTAAAAAGTGACGACATTATTTTTGACGGTATAATTCTGAGCGAATAGCGTTGCGACCGCGTGCCGCGTGCCCTGCCCCTCTTCGCCCGCGCCCGAATGGCATGCCGCAATCTTTTTGCGAAATAATATTTATATTTTTAGGGGGATTTTTTTTTAAATTTAGCCCGGCTTTGTAGGCATTAGTAGAATCACTTAACGATACCTAACAATACCTCCTCGACTCGGACAGGGTTTTCTTTACATATTGTATGTACACCATTCGAACCTCCAGATTTTTCTGCGTCGTTTGGTGTATATAACTCAATTTAGGAATTTTTGTGGCTTAGATATTATTGCCTTTCAAGCGTCGATATGTTTATAAAGAGAAAGTATAAATCCCGATGTATAAAATAGCTGTATACCTCACGGCTGTACCAAAAGGTTCAGTTCAGCAAAAATTACAGACAACTAATGTCTGCACCCTAATTACGTAACACACTATAACTATCAATTGGTATCACTTTGAAACATATTGCTAATCCATCGCTCCTTATGTTCGAACAATATGTCTGCTCAGCAGCGTAAACAGCGCAATGAATGTTGTTAAACTGTCAAAATGTAACCCATTGCTACTGATAGTGCGTTACGCAAATACCCAGCAGAATGAATGTTATTGAACTGTCAAAATGAAAGCCATTGATACTGTGTGTTACACAGCTGTTTACAAACCCTTAGTACAATATTTCATGTTTCAACTAAACGTCTTGTGATTTTGTTATAATCTTCTCTAACGACAAGAGATTACAAAGAACTCGCTTGAACTCAGCGTATATTTATTTTTTAATTATTTGGTTACAGTCTACTCACTGCGAGTTCAAACCACGAGATGGCTGGTGTCCCAAAGGCAGAGAGTACGTCGTAGAGATTGAGGAAGCACCAGACAAGAAAGGGGAATTCATCTACCCGGTCTACGCTGAGAGAAATCTACATATCGCGCAGCCTAACCAAATCGACATCCGCTATGCGGCGAAGAGTAAAAAGAAGGTAAGGTCTATTGGATTTCATAGCAGCTTCGATGTAGTAATACTGAAGTACTGTAATAAGAATTGATTTTCGGTGAAAGAAAATATAGCGATAAAACCGAAATTAACCTAAAATTAGAAGACACGCATTAACCTACTTCTTTTAGAAAGAAGGGGATTATCCCGAAAGTGAGACTATTATATACTGATTATGCAAAAACTGTACCAATATCAATCACTTTCACATAAGGATAATCGTATAATAAATTTTAAAGTAAAAGGACTAAAGGTGTTGCTGAATCTCCCAAGAAGACTTGAACAGACAGACAAGGTCAACGAGAAGTCAAAAATGCTCTAAAATAGAATATAATAATAGAAACTACCATATAATAGCCGTTATTTGACTAGCTGACTCTTACTTACATCATAATAAAACTAATTTCAAAGTTAAACATCTTTCAAAAACATAAAATGTCACAAAAGGTGCAAAATAAGTTTTACCCATGATTCATTTAATGTATTAAGAGCAACAAATACTGCCAATTAACCTAAATTGTTTCTTGCTCACAAATATGATATGGTTGTTAAACCCAACGTTGATTTTACACCACATTATCGTAAGGGGACAGATGTTAATGACTAAAACTGTTTAAGTAATATATACGTGAGGACACGCCAGTTTTAGCCGAAGGTGAGACTGACAAATTTCGCAGGTGTTTGGGCAAAAACGTTAATTTAGATAAAGCATGTACTATATTATTAATTTGGGGTACATTGGAAAACAATAGACAAGAGTTTACTTAAATTGACAATCGTAGGTATATAGCAAAACATGGAAAAATTATTGAGATTTTTATTCTAGCTTTGATTGATAGATGAAAATGACAAAATTATTAAATTATGTCGAAAATTAAAATCTAACTGAGAATTAGTCAATTGATGAGAGCCTGAACCAATCGGTTATTTGAATTTCAATCATTCTTCTGGGAAGATAAGCTGTACGAAGAACAATCTCCTAACGATGTAGTAAATATACACATTTAGAAAGTACCTATAGCTTAATTTAACCTTCCTTCTCCATAACAGTAGCGCCCTGCACGAGGAAGTAAATATCTGACAACGTATCATTCTAACAGCTTCATGTCTCAACAATTTATGAATTAGAGTCAGCATCTCTACCGCCCTTCACTGTTCTCTTTGAAATAATGACAACAATTATAATAATTATTATAATTACGGCAGCCTGTGCTTAAATAATGATACTATAATTATAATTACGCTATAATAGCGTGTAGTCCATATATGATTATGATAGTTGGAACTAGATTCGAGCCCGGTAGTTGTTTTATATTCATATTTCGGTTTAAGAGGTCAAATATTTAGCCCTATCAAGGTCTCAAATAAAACTGTGATCAACCTAAGCATATCATATCCGTATATATATGTATATAATGATAATGCAAAAATGTCACTGACAAGAAATAGATTGGTAATATTGTGATTTGTTTTGAATGCACAAATATAAGTCCACATTTATTACCTCTTTCAAACTTTGTTGCTATACATAAATCACTGCTTGCAACGTAAACTATAATTTACTGTCCCGTCCATTTTGTTATACTTTAGGACCATCTGTATTTACGAACCTTTTAAATGAAGTAAGATCAAATAAAAACCTCTTTCAAACAAAAGCTTAAGCCCACGATATATTGATTTGAAAGATAACCCCACTTTGAGTCACAACGAATACACGTATGTAGTTCCAATCGAGAATGCACATCCTTTAAATAATGGTGCAATGCATTCTCGATTAAACCCTAGATAATGTTCAACTTCCTGATGTATATTGACTTTTGCAGCCAGAGGTGACGATTGTGCATTCGACCCAGGGCTCAATCGAGCTGAAGCAATATGAGCCGAAGTGTTCTGGGGTGACTTGTGTCGCCAGCATCGAAGTAACTGCTGCCCGGGATTTCTGTAATTCGACAGGGGGAATCACTGAGTCTGTGGAAGTGAAGGTCAACGTGGGGTTGGAAGAAGAAGCTCGCATTAAGTACTTTGTAGCGTGTGCGTGCGCATGCAGTCAAGAGATAGTACAGAATTCCCCAATTTGTAACAAGAATGGAAATTTCTCTTGTGGAGTCTGCCGGTGTAATCCGGGATGGTATGTAACATTTTATTACTTTCCGTATTACAAGCAGTTTTAGTTAAAGGTTCAAAAATGTTCAGCATGATTTTGCAAAGGCTGCAATTACAATGGCATCGAGTATATTAATCACAGGCAAACGTGTAAAAACAGCCTTATGAGGCAATATTCAAATTTAACCTTTTAGTTAAAAGTCATAATACTTATTCAGAAGAAAAAATGACATTGAAATAACATTTTACTTACAAATCAAGGAAAACATGGCCATGTTCTCACAATTACTCGAGGAATAACAAATTATGGTATTTTAGGAAATGAAGACTAAATTAATGACTAAATGTCGGAGAAAAGTGCTAGAAGTAATAAGCTTAAAGAAAAATAGGTATGTTACAAACATACCGAAATGAATGAACTTTTTTCACAATTTAAAGATTACATAGAGTAAATATAGAAACATGGTTTTAGTACTTTTCCCTCTAAATCTGCAGAACACAGCTCGTATAAAACTTAAACATTTTTTTAAGTCAACACAATGCAACCAGAGTTATGTAATAAATGACTATTATAATATAGTTAATAAAAGAGCAGCGGTAGCCTAGTGGTATATTACAAATTGTAGGTCGTAAGTTTGAACCCCCTCAAGCGCTTTTTTTTCTTCATCATCAACCTTTTTACGTCCCCACTACAAGGGCACTGGCCTCCATCAATAACATGAGGGTTAAATGCCATACGCACCATGCTTGGCAGATGGGTTGGCAAGGGGTTTGGTATAAATTGCAGAGTTTTCCTTCTCTGTGTGCAGACTTTGCAAAGGTAAATTCCGTATTTACCTTTCTACGACATCTCGGTAAGAGTGAGGGTGGCCTATTCTACTCTGCCGGGTGCCACACGGCTAAGCGCCAAGCGCTTTACTTTGTGTAAATTATTTCATCACCACTGCTATCGAAACAGTGAAGGAAACGTCGTGAGGATACCGGCCATGTCCTAGAGCAAAAACTTGGAAGACAACTGATATCTACCAACCCGCACTGGTCAGGAGGAACAGCAGGAACATTATTAGGCTGATTTATGTTATATATAAAATACCTACAAGTTGTTGAATGCAAATAAATGTAACCTAGCATTTTACCTCAAAATGTACATAAGGTCAATGGTCATAAGCTCAAAATTCTCATAAGCATGACGGACAGCACAGTTGAAGACAGTTTACAATCAAAACTTAGTGTACATATCAAATTCACCAAGCATAGGTAAACGTAATTCATTGAAATGACGACACAATGAAGCATAACACGACGAATCCAATTAGCAACATATTCCGTAATACCACACATTAAGGTTGAATTTCGCAAATTAATACTATCGCTAGTAAAATATATGCATTTATTTAAGTTCAACCCAACAAAAGCATCTTTGTTCGAGCATCGAAGTGCAGTTAACTGTGGCACAAGGGGCTTTCATCTTGATGGCAGGGTTATTAAAAATGCTCCATGTTTTGATGCAATACAATTTGTAGGAGCAGCTGCATGTCAAAATCTAATTATTTCAATGCATTTTTTTTTTTTTTTGTTTAGGCTTTTTGCCAATATCATTATTGAATTAAAATCTGACCATCATCACTAAAGAATGCCCAGTATACTTATTTAGGTCTACGCAACACTTATTACAATCAATTTTATGTTTGCTCAATATTAAATTGATGTAGAGTTATTAAGTATCTTTTATTTAATTACTTTGAATATCTATTTGTTCCATACAAAGATCAGTATGCATATTTTGGGACTTGGATTTTTTGTCTCCTTTCCGAGTATATACGTGTCATTAAAAAATAACTACTTCAGTAAAATTAACCGAAATCTTTCAAGGGTAAAATAATCTTGACTCAATCTAAGACAAAACCTAACTGTAACCAAAGCAGCCTTTCTAAAGACACTGAACAAAAAAGCCACTGAGCTAGCAATGTAACTGTAATTTGATTTTAATGCTAATGATGGTACATGCAATGTTATTCCGTAGGAACGGCGAGTATTGCGACCAACCCACGACTACATCAGGTTGTGCACATAGGGGAGATGTGAACACATGCTCAAGTCCAAGCAACGGTGTAAGTATCAGATTACAAAACAAAATACTACCAAAACATTTGATAGGAATGCATTTGAATTGTCAGTGAGAAAAAAGTTTGTTGCTTATTTTAAGGATTGCTTATTTATTTCCTTTATTTTTTATTTATCTTAATGAACATGTACATTGTAATGACATTGTATATATCTTAGGGCGCCTGGTGAGCCGTAACACAGATATTTTATGCCGTCTTCTTCCACCAATCTCTTACAGATGTTTATCAAATTTCTTAGATTAAGCACTTTAATCTAACGAAACTATCATAGAGTTCATTTATTCACTTTTAGGAGAACATAATATGTGTTTTATATGACGTCCCTTGATTTAGGCAGTTTCAATTTCTTTAGAATCAAACAACAAACCTCTATGTACGTCATCTTCTTCGTCTGTCTTACAACCAACCTTTTGCAGACGGAGTGTTACGGAAACGGCTACTGTGGTATTTGCGAGACTTGCATCTGTTACACAGACCGGGATGGCTCTCAGTATTTCAACCCCGAGGACAACTGCCAAGGCCTCTGCAACAAGGTCGCCACCGAGTGCGATGACTGCCTCATCAACAACACCATCGGGGAATGCTCCAAGTGCAATTACATCACTATGCAACTATACAATGAGTCTTTGACGAAAGAGACGACTGAATACGGATTAAAGATTTGGGTGAAGTGCAGCGAAACTATTGATGATTGTGGTCAATTAGAATACTACGCTAGCAGAGATGAGGCTGGAGAGGTTTATATAATGATGCTGAATCACTGCAATGCTATCGTTCCTGTTGCAATCGTAGCTGATACAAAAGGTAAGAACCTAAACAGATCATCTAGATTAATAAAAGGTTAGGATAGGGATAGGTAATAGGCAATATGGCCATCAGTCTGAATCGCTCTAAAACTACTCGTGAAATATTCTCGAAACTGATGAACAGTTGAGTATAATTTGCAAGTAGGTACAACCGCTTCAAAAAATTTTACACAAGTTACCTAACGATAAATTATTTCAATTAATATCACTGTCACAACAGTTTAATATGATATGAGTAAACAAAAATTCATGTTAATTAAGAACGATTCAGTTATGAAATTGAAACACAGCAAATTCCATATCATTTCGTATCTTATTTGCGTCACTTTTGAACAATCGGCTTCATAAATGAATAAGTAATTTTAAAATTTCACAATCATACTATACATACCATCTACTGTGTTCAATATTATACTTTAATAATGTAGAGATAGAGTCTTTTTCTTAAGGTCGGATACATTTTAATTTACACAGATGTGTTCAATAATTCTGCCTTTTGACATGACAAAACAAATATATGCGCCTGACACCAGCTGCGGGTCGGTATTTCTTAGAACGTACATAATTATATTTATCATTTCGTCCTGTTCTATCATTGTTATTATAACAATCCACTTGTATGATGTAATTATTATTATTGTAGTTTTGTGTCGTCAAACAATCCCATTCTACCGGAAATTTCGTTAAGTTCAAGGGACGTGATCTCAGACCCTTCATTCAATAATGAAGTCATTTTTTTCTGTGCTGTAGCTTCACCCACACTCCGTTTTATATTAGCAAATTGGCATTTGAATTTAACGGTCGGTTTTGAATACGTTAACCAAAGTTTTAATTTTGGAGTTCTCGAGACCAAAATGAAATGCCACAAAATTTTCAAAAATTCTGTATTTCTTCTGTAATTATATTGTAAAACAAAGTCACTTTCTCTTTCCCTATGTCCCTTTATATGATTAAATCTTTAAAATCGCGCAACGCATTTTGATGCGGTTTTTTTTTATTAGATAGAGTGATTGAAGAGGAAGGTTTATGTGTATAATAACATTCATTAAATTGTGTAGAAATACAATTATTTTTGGGGTTTCTAATATGATGTCGTAAAGAATTACATTTTTTCCGCATTTGCAGTGAAACGCAGGCTGAACCCTACAAGATTTATCAAAATAATTGTACACATTGAAAAGGTTTACAGAAAAGTCCGCGATGGTATAATGTCTATCTCTTATGGATATCCTACAATAACATTTTTTGTCATTTACTTTTTACGACAAATACCGGCTTGTTTTCAAAGCGATTTTAACCAATACAGCATTAATCTTTGTCCAATTTAATACCTTTAATAAATTGTTGATTTTATATAGATCTATATCGCTCTTTACAGCATATGATTTAAATGAATCTTTTCGAAGATTACAGTCTACAGATTTAAAAACTGCGGGGCGGGAGCAGCGGGCCGCTATATTTTTTATATGTACAACGCTCACAGTTTTTCTGTAGTGTATCAGCATTGCACCCGTGCGAAGCCAGGGCGGGTCGCTAGTATTATAATAATTGTCACTGACCTAGAAAAGTATTCACACTTTATGTCAATGCTTACTTTACCACTGATATAGAATGACAACTTTCGTCGTAGATAAGGGGTTGACAGACGGTCATTATAAACAGCACGACCTCTTTTACGAAGGGACGCTAAAAATACAAATATTTCCTTTTGCTCCTATTCAAATAAAAATACAGAGTGGATACATAATTATTGTGAATCCCCTCTCTATTATTGAGTCATAATAAGCCATATTAGTTATTAGAAACGCTAATATACAATACATATAGAAAGTACCCTGTGGGTGGTGCAAACTTACCTTTTATCGATGTTCCTATCTTCCACAGAAGATTTAATAAATTATGAATATTTCTGTGTAAGGAAAAGCTTCTCTATATGAAGCATTTTCATAGCAATGCAAGTATAATAGTCTAGTTTTATTATACTACTTTCAGTGTAAGCTAACTTTCGCGTTGGAATCAGTGTCAAATTACCTAGCAATATATGTATCGGTGTTTATAAAGTGCCTAAGTATGGATAGTAAAACCTCTTATACAATAAATGTTCAGACGGATATATAAACCCACAATCGCCATTTCCATATAAAGACATGGCATTTCTAAGTTTGACGTCTTGTTATAACAGAGTACCTTTTACCCAGCTTTTATGACTAGTGTGGGAAGACAAGTAACTGATGCCAACTATCGCTATCCCTCCTACAATAGAAACTAAATTCCCAATTTCTTCTACAGGGCGTATCTGACATCGTAACGCAAACATCGCGAAAAGGCTACACCGCATGCCACTAACAAAATTATGATAGTCATTTATGTCGTTAATGAGCGATTACAGAAATAACAGTGTTTAAAAAAAGTGTCGACTCGGCCTGTGAACGTTGCAAGCGTGCCGCCGTGCGTGTTTGTAGGTATGACGTTGACCCCTGATGCGAACTCTATTAAATCTGCTGATAGGATAGGTTTCTAGTATTGTTCACATTGCGCTTTTTTGTGTAATTAGCGAATTAATAAATTTTTACGTTAAAATCTTATTGGGTTATAAAAGTATCAAAGCAATTATGAACGGTCTAATGTGAAAAAAATGCATATTTTTTATCGGGAAAAAGGCAACGCAAAATTCCACCACTGGGGGGTTCAGAATCATGTACTGGATCCATGGTACTCGTTTGTGTGTCGATGTCAGATACACCCTTTATAATATTACAGTTATAGCGTATTTACCATTCCCTACTTGCAACAGTATAAAATCTTAGCCAATCGACTCCTAAATACACTGCTATACACTATACATATAAGGGATATTTACTTAACATACCTGGTTGGTACATACGTGACAATTTGCAGTTTCTTTGCCCATATAATACTCGAGTACCCGCCCACTGATGCATTGTTTTGCCAAACGAAAGGAAAAAGTGTGTGGGCAGTCGGTTGAACTGAAATACTACAATGAAACAGATTTACATTTCATTATGCTAAGTTTATTTGTTTGTGCATTAACTCTCCTTGTACTAATATGAGAAAAGTAATTTTGCTTATGAGCTGTCGTAAAAGTAGGTATATCAAGTTTTCTTCATGCGTTTTTCCTGTCCTTTGTCATAAAGAGCGTATTGATTTTAGAATTTATGGGTACTATGCTCAATTGGAAAAAAATTTAAAATCAAATCATTTAATAAAATCAGGATCATCTTTTTGAACATTTAGATTGCATAATTTAATCCCCCTAAACGCCCGCCCTTCACCATTTCATACCTAATGCTTAGCACTTGTACTATCTATTCCGACAAATACTTCGGACAACGCCAAAGCCTCCGGCACAATCACTTTGCGCAATTCGCAGCGGAAACTATATCCAGAGCCGAATCCACGGTTTATCGTACTCTAGAAGTGCTGATTGCCCTTCTAACTGCCAACCCTGAATGTGATTTGTTTGCGTCTGAATTGAATAAGATTATATTCTGTCTGGTGTTCTCTGAGAGAAAGTATGCGATTGAGTTCACTGTTTCATGTTAATAGTACTTATTTAAGTTATATTTCTGTCTCTATGTTAATTGGTATAATTAGTGCTGTGCCGTTTTAATTAATTATAAATAAAAAAAACTGTGCTTTAGTTGAGAACTGGCGCAGAAACTGTTGATTGATGTGAATTCTCTTGAAACTTAAGGTTTTGTTACGCTTTACAGTATCAAATTAAATTAGACAAACTACTCCACAAAGCTGGCGGGTATCATTCGTTAACCTAACCTTTTATATTCATTCCGTAAGTAATGATGGCGTATGTGCCAATTATTCAATGATAGACATGTCTACAGTAGAGCCTCTTCTTTACAACAAGTGATACTCAACAAAGGCTCCGATTCTCAGAGGCAGTCAGTTAGGAAATGACGGCTTCAGCTAGGTTAAAAAATATGACGTGAAAAAGTGATCAGTGATCCTACTTGCATAATAAACGATTTCATTTCAAAGTCTTTCATATTTCATTCGACTTTATCAAATCGCCAAAAAAAAAACAATATTTTCTGTACCTCACCAAAAATATGGCTTTGTCTCCTGCAGTGCCTATAATCCTGGGAGTCCTGGGCATCGTAGCAGCGGTGGCTGCAGTGAGCGGCGTCATGCTCTGGAAGCACATGAACACAGTTCCTCCTGTGCCCCTCAACGACCCTCAGTACGAGAACATTGACGCTGAAGACTGTACGGGAGAGAACCCTCTGTATAAACCACCTACGTCATCATTCAAAAACCCGACGTACGGCAAGTGGTAGTAATGGTGAGTGGCTTTTTATTCTACTTTTTAATATTTATACAAAACTTATGTTGCGACATATTCGCCAAAATGTAAACAAATATGAGTTTACGGAAGAAAAAAAACTTTAAATCCTACACAATAAAGTTTACGCTACATTTAAGTTACATTTTTCTAACTATCCAATCGTGCTAATCACTGTGAAATCAATTTAATTAAAACTAAATAAAATTGATAATTGTTTAACTTGATATACGGTCAATTTGATACACAAATAAAATTTCATTTACATGACGATGGCTTTAGGTTTTTTCACATGGAATATATCTCAGCCGCTTTTGTGCCCGAGTGATGGCAATATGATTGCCCTGTTATTTACATACTATAATATACGCCTGCATTGCATACATGGGAACCACATCATCATCATTATGAACCTTTCTATCGTCCCACTGCTGGACACAGGTCGCCTCTCATACAGAGAAGGATTGAGCCTAATCACGACGCTTGCTCAATGCGGGTTGGCGATTTCTGACTTAAAGTCCAGGTTTCCTCAAGATGTTTTCCTTCACCTTGTAATCAGTCATTTGTTTCCAAGATATACTAAGAAAGTACATATAACTTCAGAAAAGTTACATTGCTGCTTGTACCAATGTAACTTAAATTAGTACATTAATGGTAAAATATGGGGGATACCATGAGTACAACTTAAAGCCCTTTGGGAAATTCAGGCGTGCATCTTGTCAGTAATGTGCATCTTTTTATTTGGTCGGTTCTCTTTAGTAAAAGTTAAGTTCTGACATGAAATGGCTGACAGCAACGTGAGAATTTATCACCACTATAAACAGAAGAACGCAATCAAAATCGTTAACCGAGCATAGTCCGAAATTAGCTTAAGATAAATATAGATTAGAGGTGTGCCTTTATGGACTAATAGTGTAAGATGTGCTCACAATTCAAAAACAAAACATGATGTTTATCGACTTTTACTTTTTATTCACTTAGAGCTGATTTTTCCGCAATTTTGTATTTGCAATTTTGTATGAAATAAAGGTCAATTTTTTTTTTTTTTAAATCTTCGAGTTTAATGAGAATGTCGTCAGATGATTAGAATCATCATCATCTCCGCGTTTAGTATCGGTTGCATCCGCTGCTTTCTCGTTGGAGCCCGGAGTCCGCTTTCTTGCTCATTCTCCTCCTCCATCCTGTGGTGTGAGATTGTTGGCACGCATCATCTCTTTCAACGTCAAGCCAGCACTTCTTTGGTCTACCTCGCTTGTTCCGGCCCGGCGGAAGCGCCATGGCAAGATATTTTTTACCCACGTAACATTCGTAACCACGTTTTCTTAAGATGTGAACCGTACCACAGTA
This sequence comes from Sesamia nonagrioides, assembly GCA_017933935.1. Lineage (NCBI taxonomy): Eukaryota > Metazoa > Arthropoda > Insecta > Lepidoptera > Noctuidae > Sesamia > Sesamia nonagrioides. The sequence goes on along the minus strand of JADWQK010001079.1, from coordinate 111,573 downwards.
GACAGACAGTAAAACATCTTCATAGAAACGAGCCGCTCGCAGTTTGAATGATTGCGTGCGCGCCGTGCGCCGTGTCGGTACGCGATTTCACGCACACGCTGACATAATATAGCTTGCAATAACATAGGGGCAGTACGGGCTGTGGTTCAACGCAAGAGTAGGCAAATAACTCTGCGGGCGGCCTTAGATAATCTACTGTTCTGTCTCTACTGTGACCGTACCAGCGTAAGCCACCCTCCTGCAGTTTGTCTGCTATGTCACTGAAACGAAGACTGTCATGGATGTGGGAGTTCCTGATGCGGTCTTTCTGCGTCAGATGATTAGAATATCAGCCCTAAATGGTATAATATCTTTGAATATTCATTCTCGACAAAATCACCCTTATCTCCCTTACCCTGCTTACTTCCCTACCCTGTTACTGCTCTATTAGTCATCATCTAAGTAGTCACCCTCTTTATAGCATTATCATCTTTCATATAATTCACTCTTCGTTTCTTTGGATTCCCCCTGCGAATCCATCCATCTACATTAAAACTCAGAACTTTCCTCACGAAATTTTCCTTATTTCCCCGCACTATTTTATTAATTTCTTGATCTTTTTGATATTTTCTACAGTAATAACAAATATTCTCTCTTTCCCTAAATTGCCTTATAATCTAAATATTCATATCTTCATAATTTTTGAATATTCATACCTAAGTATGCCGTAGAATGTAGATACATACATCACATCAAGCTACTACAATCTGTCAGATTTCCTTATTACATTTTTAACTTTATGTTTAAAGCTTTAAGGCTTAAGGTTGATTGGGAATATCTGACAGTTTGGGATAGCTCGACCTGCTCTCGTCCGTACTTGGGAAAAACAATAAAATCAACCGATTTAGGTATTAATTATTTGTATAAAATTATATTTGTTTTTCATTACAGTCGTTACTCATTGGGTGATTCTTAGTTTAATTGTGGAAATTTATTATGTCACTGCTGCTCTTAGGTTCATACCTATTGTTAACAATAACAATTATTATTTTATTAAACAAAATATGCTCACACTACTGACCAAAGGCCTTTTATTCCTACTTATCGTGGTTTCAGCAGGATTGAACCTTAAGACAAACTTCTGATGTGTGCCGGTTACGATGCACCAAATGTTGTTGTGTCTGGAGTTTGGTCGTGGAGGATCTCCAGATCAATTTCCCTCTGGGGCAGCATTGTTGGACGTGTTGTTGAGTTTAACATTGCATCATCTCGCTCAACTGCCTTCTTTCTTCCTATTCACTTAGAGTTTAAGCTCTTAATAAACTAGCGCGCTTTACCATCAACGATTACACGACGCTTTACCATCAGGCGGGATTGCGGTCAAACACTAGTTTATAATTACCTTCGGAAACGTTTTCATCTGCCTAGTCTTTTCCCAAATATATTGGGGTCAGTTTCAAGTCTAACAGAATTTGAATACCAGAATATATTAGACCGAGCACCCCAGCCCCCAGACTCCAAAGCTGAAAAAGCTTCGGATGCGACTGGGATTAACGCTGAGATGATGATGATGATGAGACCGACCACCGATCGACCTCCACAACCTTTTCTTCTTCTTCGTTTCGCTCTTGACAGAACAGTCGTGGTCAGTATGACTGAATTCGAGACTTTGATGTCGCTCGCCGCAGGATCTCTCACCATCTATCCCTGTTGGACAATGGTCTGGAGCATTCATTAACAGGTCCCCCCACTGCCGACTTAATTTGGACGGTCCACCTCATCGGTGACTTTCCACGAGGTCTGTTCCCCTCTACTCTGCCCTGGTCGACCAAACGTTCTATGGAGCTATAGCGCCTTGTTACTTGACCGAAAAATCCGAGTATACGGGACTGTACTATTTCAACCTAATTACTGGATAATCTGAACCCTTATACAAGACTGGTTGTCAGTGTACCGAAACATAATAAAAATAAATTTACTACCGTTTTAACATTACCTATTTCTTCTTGGTACTAAGTATCGTCTTTCAAGGTCCTTGATATCAATACATTGAATATTTGAAACCTACAAATCACTATCACGTTCAACCTTACTTTATTATTTACTCTCTTTCGTACAACCTTGACGTTTTATAATTGCAAACTGCAGTAGAGTCCGTTCACTTTATTGTATGCAACTTCATTACAAATACAGTGAGTACATGAACTATATATGCATATCCAGCTATTCTGAGGTCCTCCCTTTTAAACACATGGAAACCTTACTTGATTTTAATATAATAAAAAATAATCTCAATAAATTTCTACCATATTAAATGCTCTGCTTAATCAGTCGTGAATAGGACGATCCGACTTGCTGTGTAGTTCCAAAATCTACATCTGTACTTTATATTTACAAGTGACGAAAAAAAAAACGGACGAGGCTCTCAAGTCGACGCATACCTATATATTTATATTTTTTTTTTTTTTTATGTATATGACTACGCATAACTTTTTTAACAGAGTACCTAGTCCGATATCATAGAGCTTTACCCGATAACTGGGTTATGGAGGACTTACTCAGTCTGTCGTTATATCTAAAATACAGGTATTTAACTGCATCAGCAGCGTAATTGCATCATAATCTATCAGTAGCAAACAGTTTCATTTTGACAGTTCAACAATATTCATTGCATTGTTTACGCTGTTGAGCAGACAAATGTTTCAACTCAGGAAGCAATGGATCGGTAATATACTTCAAAATGATTCCAATTGACTGTAATACATAGTGTGTTATGCACTTAGGGTGCCGGTTAGATTAGAAGTTGGCTTCAACATATTTGGGAAGTGTAATCAAATTAAGGTACAGACGACGCGACGGCAGGTCAAGCTACCCGAAACTGTCAAATATTTCCAATCAATCTTGAGCCTTAAATGGTGCTTCCTCTATACCAACGTTGTTTTCTTCGTGGATAATGCTTTTAAAATGTCGTGGTGGCCTAGTGGTTAAAACACCATCCTCTCAAGTATGAGTGCGCGGGTTCGATTCCAGGTCAGGCAAGTACCAATGTAACTTTTCTAAAGTTATATGAACTTTCGAAGTATATCTTGGACACCAATGACTGAAGGTGAAGGAAAACATCTTGAGGAAACCTGGACTTTAAGTCTGAAATCGCCAACCCGCATTGAGCAAGCGTGGTGATTATGCTCAATCCTTCTCTGTATGAGAGGAGACCTATGCCCAGCAGTGGGACAATAAAAAAAAGGTTGATGATGATGATAATGAATGCTTTTAGAGCAATTTTTTTTCTACAATTTTACACCGAGATTATACGTGCCCCTATAATTTGATTAATATAAGAAATACGATACTTCAAAATCGCGTAAAATAATCAATTTTTACCGTGATGTTCAGATGACTATTAGATAAACGTGATAAGTTTTTGGCAAAAAAGAAAATAATAGAAGCATATAACTTTTCCTCTAAATTTTGATATAATTAAATAATTGAGATCTGTCGTGTTTTGAAAAAGAAAACAGCGGAATATGAAACGTCTTTTGGTCAACGTTTTTGTAGGTAAAATCAGCCTGAGCTGCAACTGTTAGTTTCAGACATTTCGCACTTTACCGGGAGAGGTTGGAAGCAGAGCGACGGTAATAGTTTCTTCAAATACCTATTTTCCAAATTCCGCCGAGGAATTTGGAAAATAGGTATCTTAACGCTTTAGCAATAAAGTTGAAAATCTACATAGCTTGATGTGCTGTACATATTTGCTGTCTCTTTATGGACTATGTAAATAATATTGTCCTTATTCTTCCTTACATTTTTTCAATTCCATATTTCATTTCGCATCGTAAACCGAAGTCCGAAAGATAGGAATGTTATTATATTACAGCACTCTTCAGACTCGTGAGCTGCAGTTATGGTCTCTGTTTCCTTTATAGCCATTTTATGACACGGTTGAGCAATATAGTTCGATGTAATGTGCGATTTATGTTATAATAACTCTTCGAAATTTACAGCGTAAACCTAATTTGCCTTCCAACTGTCTTTACAAATATATTGCATTGAATTTGATTAGGAAAGGGAGCAGTCCTCTCCCGATGTTGTAACTTTCTGTCGGTTTATAATAAAAATCATTTATTTATGCAGACTACTTGCGGTCCAATATGTTAGTAATAATCTTAAGTAGCCCTTGTTAGAACATAATAACTAAAACAGATTTTGTACTGTCCGCTAACGCTCACACAAGCGGACTATCTGGCTGGGCGGCTATCGAGTGCAGAATAATATTGGTCCTATCAGGCAACGAAAAATACAAGAAAAGGTTTTACACACTTATATGGGAATTAAAAAAAACAAGAATTTATAACTAAATACTCTCAAAATTCGCAGTTCAAATGATATTCGCTTTAAATAATATTACATACTTTTAATATAAGAATCATAATCTCCTACTAAAGTATCATAAACATGAATATTTATAAGTATGACAGAATTATAGTGTCAGATATTCGCTACAAGTCACTTATTTTTGTGTTTTTCCTACAACACTTTAAATGCTTCATTGAAATACATCGACGCATTTATTAAACAACTAGCCTTCCGCCCGCGGCTTCGCCCGCGTAGAGTTCGGTTATATCGCGTTTTTTTACATTTCTCTCGGGAATATCAATTTTTTTCGGGATTAAAGGTACTCTATTATTTAATCCGGACTTCTAACTTTACGTCTGCAAAATTTCAAAGCAATCGGTTCAGTAGTTACGGCGTGAAAGCGGAACAAACAAACGAAACTCACTTTCAGATTTATAATATTAAGTAAGGATGTCACTGTCACAAACAATGTCACTACGTACTCTACGTATGTAGGTGCCTATATGTTCTACAGTATGTTAAATAACAGAGGGCGTTCCCTTAAACTCGTTAATATATATCATTAATAGATTAAAATAAAAATATCAGCATAGAAAAATAAGCACAAAATAATCCGAATAAAAAAAAATTATAATTGATAATAAATTTGAAACCTCCTGTTTTAAATCAAAATAGTAGTCGTCATGTATAAATAAATTGCGACGTTGCCGTCTTTCAAGTTCGCGTGTACAGTGTGTTTCTTTTACATGTCAATTTAAAAGTTTTTATTGAATATTTTCATATTGAAAAAATTTTAAAACATTTTGTTTTCGAATGGAAATATTTTTTTTAGCATGTATGTATGCTATACTATTTCGGGTTAACGGGAATGCCCTCTGTTAGTTAACATACTGTATACAATACTATTATTCCCTTTCTTCCACTTCTAGTAGCACTATATTAGAGTCTACTGCATTTACATGTAGTATGTATATAAGCCCGTACAACATCTATTAATCTCTGCACATCTTGTAACGATGAGCTAATCGCTTCTTGTGAAATACTATCAGAGCCATCGACTGTACTGATTTACTGTCGCAATGTACTATTGCAATTTTGTAGTCACTTAAAAGCTGCAAGTCTTGGCTCTTAATTGATATAAGAGGTTTATTTTAATTTTTACACTCGACATGTATCATCTGCTTAGCCTTATACGGTAGGGGCAGCTTTTCGAGGCTCTATATTATGTAAATATTTATCACGACCCATCCACTAACCGACAGCTGCAAGCACAGCTTAACCTGCAGGGTAATTGCGTATCAGTAGCAATGGGTTTCATTTTGACAATTTAACAAGATTTATTGCTTTAACCAACAAGCACTGGGCCCGCGTGGATTTACACTAAAAAAAGTACAAAATGCCTACTTATCTACATAATTCGTAAATGTATGTAACTCAATTCCGATAAATAGTTATGCCTGAAAAAATATATGGCAATATTTTGGTGTAAGCCAATGATTTCGAATATAAAAAATGTATAATCATCATCTCAGCGTTAATCCCATTCGTATCCGAAGCTTTTTCAGCTTTAGAGTCTGGGGTCCGCTTTACCAGTCTAACGGCTGATTTTTGGCTAAACTTCGATATTTTCCGTAAAGCGACTGCCGTCTGACCTCCACAACCCGAAGGCGATATCTAAGCATTGCAGTTAGACCAATTGTTAGAATTTTGAGGGCTCCAACAACCCGTAACGACTGCCATTAGATGTTCACATGGCAACCGGGACCAACGGCTTAACGTGCTTTCCGAGGCACGACCAGACCAGTGCAAATATTCATATTAATGCATACAAATATTTGCACTGTGCGGGGATCGAACCCGCGCCTCCTTGCGCAACGGCCGCGTTCGCTACCGCTACGCCACGGAGGCTGTCATAAAAAATATATAATATGATTATATAAATAATAACATGAAAACTGAGATGTCGGGTCTGGGTTTTTTTGTCTGTTCTTCTTTATGCTCTTAAACATACCTATAACATAAAAAAAATACATCGTGTACAATTACAAAACTCTTACTCATTCATCTCACTCATTCTTCTACGATATTTAGAATTTCCTGTCCACTACCATTAGTCACAGGAGGAAAATCTTCCGCTTTACGAATAACGTAAAATTCAATATAAATTCTATCGTTCGATTGACACCCTTTCATTTTCACGCAGCACGTGCGAGCGACAAATCATTTTTATGTCCCATTAATTAATGAATCTAGTAGTAAAATCAAATTAAAGATACAATGAGTTGAACAGAGCTATAAAAAACAAGATGTAGGTACAGTTATCTTTTGGCCTCCAGTCTTCAGAACAAGTTTTGAACTTGGAATATTTCATTATCTTCCGCAAACATCTCTTATCTGCGGTATCGCGATCCAATCTGTATAATTCCGAAGTTAATCTTCATTGTGGCGGAACCATCAAAATAATACATGGTGGTATATGGCTACATTCTTTTGTATTTCATCGTGTGATTTTCGGGAAAACGTAACTGTTTATTTTTGCAATTACTAATTTTCAATACAACTTCGTCAACTCGGCCTGTTCAAAAGTTTTGGTTTGTTGAAAACAAGATGATTCCATCCTTTTTAAAGAAAAAAACATATAGGTATGATTTACTGGGTCAATTACGACAGTGGGGATATTACGTTCAATGATAATTTCTACCAAACGTGGCATCATCCAACGAAATATACCCATTATATCGTAAATGGCTCAGTAAACTGCTTTTTTTCTTATTCAAAGTGCTACAATTTGATGAAAAAGCGTAAATATAGACTAGACCTAAGCAACTAAAATTACGATTACATAATATGTCATCATCATCATCATCATCAGCCTCTACTCGTCCACTGCTGGACATAGGCCTCTTTCATGGCACGCCAACAAGCTCGATCCTGAGCAGTTCTCCGCCAGCCACTACCAGCCACCTTTTTGATGTCGTCGCTCCATCTCGCCCAAGGGCGTCCTACGCTACGTTTGCCGAGACGCGGCCCCACTCGAGGACTCGTTTACCCCAACGCTTGTCGGTCCTGCGGCATATGTGACCAGCCCATTGCCAGGCATTAGTACAAATCTATCCTTTACCGCGCTTATAAAATATATATAAGACAATCATTATCGACTAATTACTCATAGCATCCGAACAATCAATTGGTTCATGTATTAAACATTGTTATTATACCTTACCTATTAGGTAGTAAGATTCTAAGCAATACAATATTCGTTATGTGTTCAGCATAAGGCAGTGACATTAAAGGCTTATCAGCAGAGCGAGGCCATGCTATGCGTTAATAGATTTATAATGTGTAATTAATTACAGCGATAGTATGTACCAATTTATATGCGTCCGATATATCTTTGTGTCCGATACGTCTCACTTATTATAGAGTTTTTAGTCTAACAAATGATGAACATAAAAACCTGTAAATTTATTTGAGCTAAAGCTAATGGTCGAAGTTAAAATCAAAAGTGACTGAACCTTAATTCACAAACACTGGATATACTGATAGTGACATATTAATCAAGACATCACAGCAGAAAATATGTAGTTATACCTACTCCTGAGGATCTGAAGAACGCCACTAATACCGGGAATAGTGTAGCCACTATCTCGGCCCAATTTATTTCTACTTTAGGACCTATGATTGTACCTACAAACTACAAATTCACTTATTAACTTGTCTAGTTTAAATGGAAAACGATTCGACTTTTCGAAAGATAGATAGATGTAAGAAAGAAGGTACTTAGGGTAAGCTCCAAGGTAATTGTCTAACTCACTGTCAATATTGTAGCAGCGTATTTTATTTTGACAGTTCAACAACATTCATTGCGTTATTTACATTGTTGAGCAGACACATTTTACGCTTCGTATGGAGCAATGGATTAGCGATATTCGAGGTATGTATGTAGAAGTAGCAATTGCAATGTATACAATTGCAGGAGTCGTGTAAACTCACCAGACTAAACAATCCAGACAGGAACCCTCAATAAAGTCTAATGATTATTGCAAGCTTATGTCTACATAAGTAAGAGAAACACTGTTACTGGAAGCTCCTCATTATTTATTATCTTTAGCATAAAGATGCTAACTTAGTCATAACTTGATATCTACAGTAGGTTTCTAATATTATTAGAGTGTTTGCAGCTTTACAATGTTTTAAATGCCTGACATTTAAAACATTGTAAAAACATTGCCCTACAGTAGGAATTACACCTGTATCGTGGGTTCGTTTACAAACATTTAAAATCTCAAACACAAACAGCCAGACCCAGAACAACTACTTGTAGGGTCATACAAATATTTGTTCCGTACGGGAATGGACCTCCCGTGGCACGCAGCGCAGCAGTAGATCTATTAGCCACTGCACCAACCTTTTCGTCAAGTTTATTGAAAGTAGAGTTTTTTTTAATTATTATTATTACTAGCTTTCCGCCCGCGGCTTCGCCCACGTGGAGTTCGGTTATATCGCGCGTTTTAGATTTCCCTCGGGAACATCAAATTTTTCCGGGATAAAAGGTAGCCTATGTTCTTCCTCAGGGTCTAAAGATTGTCTGCCGAATTTCATCAAAATCGGTTGAGAGGTTTAAGCGGGAAAGCGTAACAGACAGACAGACAGAGTTACTTTCGCATTTATAATATTAGTATGGATAAGCTAGTGCTTGACTGCAATCCCGCCTGATGGTAAGCAGTGATGCAAAAAAAAAAAGAAAAAAGTTCTTTCCAGTGTTTTGGTACAGTAACAAATACCTCGGTTAGAAATCTGTAACAAGAAAATCTGTAAGATTTCGTCTTAATAACCGCACACAATGAAAATGAAATGAAATTTATTAAAAAACATAGATCAACAATGATTGTATAAAAAGTCTCAGTTTGTATAGTAATAAAAATTCTTAATAATTACAATTGTAAAAGCTGTCTTACTGTAGACCAAAACATAATATAAATCTACATATAAAGTTACGATCTAAAAGAAATGTTGGTACCACCCGAAATAGGTTCATTTAAACCTGTGTTTCAGGCTATCATCGACAAGAATAAGTACTTGATGGCTATAATATTATAATAATAAACGTATGACATAACTAATTAAGACTATGCAAGGACAAGCTGTCCTAAAAACTTAAATAATACACTACCGCTACTTATTTATTAAGTATATAACTTACTAATACCAATAAAAAAAACAACTAATCCATGCTAAGGTTTGAGCAAGTACTCTTTAATTCAGGCATCTTCATACAAAAAAACTTATCATAAATTCCAAACGGCCGTAAGTCAACCTCTTATTTGGTTTATTAATGTGAAAGGTATGAAGTCAGTTGTTGAGTTATGACCTTCTGTAGAGTTCAGTGAACGCAGACAGTTTAAAACTTTGACCCTCGCACTACGGCGCGTGGAGTTGGCACCCCCGGCGAGAATGCACTCGAATAAGGACAGCGCGCCAACTTAACACAGAGGAAATGCAGCGATATGTGTGAGCATTTCTTTGTTCTTTGCCAAATATTGTATGAATTGTATAAAATGTATGGCAAAGTGTCAAACATGAGAATACTGTTTAACACCGCTGTTTCCAAATGCACATAGGTAATTATGTTCAATTGCACATTCCATTTAAATAATGAAAAAAAAAAGGAATTTGAAATACTGAACTAAAATAATAGGTACCATATTTTACGTTATTTAAGAAAATTTACAATTTTTATTAAAAATCTTACATAGATACAATTACATAATCATAACACCATTAATTATATCTAGTGCAATAATTTGTCCCATAAGTCGTGGTCACCTACAATATAATCCTAGAATTGAGAGATATAAAATTAAAAAATCTCTTCTATATTTACAGCACCTTTACATCAGAGGGCCGATAATGTTAACAGCACATTCAAACTAAAAAAATACAGTTTTGTCCATCTCTTTATTCTAGCTAATTTCCTAAACAGCTGGACTGATTTTGACTTGACTTTCGCTGACAGACAGCTCTGATGTTTTAAGGTGTATAATAAACTAAACTTAGGCATCCAGACAGGTTAAGTCCCGGTCAGAAGCTAGTCTACAAATAAAATAACACAACGTGCCTATGACAAAGGAAAAATTTCAGAAACCCGCAGGTCAACGACCCCAGTGTAACGTGGTAGTAACAAAAAAGAAATCATATGACCAACCTGTGTTCAGACGTCTAAGTGTATGTATGCTTATGTACAATTTAATCTATTAAGTGCCGCTAGACAAATGACCTGGGCAAAAAACGAGGTGTGCCAAAAACAAGCCGAGCTTAGAATGTACATTATCTAAATATCTATACACATACATACTAATCATTTGGTGGATCTAACATTCCGAGTGTGTTTTTCTGTACCGTAAAGAAATATTACCGCTATTGCTAACCTATTGGTTAATACTGTACTGATAGTTGTAAGAGGAATAATTTAAAAACCTAAGTTTTAAAATAATAATATTTACAAGTGCATAAAAAGGAAGAGAAATAATCGAAAGACATGAAATAGTTCATCCGCATCGCTGTCAATATGAAATGTGCCGAAAATGCTGGCAGCATTGCCACATTGTATGCCAAAGCTGATTCTTTGACTGAAAAATAGGTCAAATCTCTAGTCAAGTGAACAGCCTAGTCGTGAAAATTTTATTTTTCTTGTAAGAGGATAGGTAGAAATAATATCAGGAATTGATGGTTAAGTTTTTTATCTAGCATTAATCAGCCCTTAAGTTCCCACTTCTGGACCATAGTCCTCCTCTCTTTATGAGGGAGTGGATGTAATAATAAGGTGCATCCCACCACGTAGCACCGTCGTTAGATACTTAGATGTCATACTTTTTTCAAACTTTTGATTCTAAAACATTTCGGTTTCTTGTCGATTTAAAGTCCAATAATAACCATACATTTCGAGTCCTCTTGCAAGTGATAAAACACCATACATAGTTGTAGATTTTCATTTAATGTATTAACCAACGAACAAATACAATTGTAACGTATTCATGTATGCAGATGTATCAGGTTTCAGAATAAATCCTCATCTCTATACAAGATTGTAAAATGAGTTCTGTAAATCATGTGTTACTGTTTGCAGATTGGAATAGTGCACATTGCTCTTATTACTAACAATTAGTGAATGTGCAACGATCACTTATCGTTGTGCAATAAAGCTAAGAGTAGTAAAGTATTGATTGCTTCTAAACTAACATTATAAAAAGAGAGGGAGATTAGGGTTTTTGTGTCTTTATTAGTTACGCTTTACGCTCAAACGGCTGAACGGATTTAAATGAGATTTGGCACATGGGTAAACCATGACCCGGATACTTTTTTATCCCGATATTGCCACAAGACCGAGAGTCAAGCGGGTAAAACCGCAGGGTATAGCTAGGTAGTAATAATTGTGGTTATCCTTACTAATATTATTAATGGGAAAGAGTTTGTTCCGCTTTCACACCGTAACTACTGAACCGATTGCTATGAAATTTTGCAGACGCAAAGTTAGAAGTCCGGATTAAATAATAGGGTAGGTACTTTTTATTCCGGAAAAAATATTCCCGATATTCCCGAGGGTAATCTAAAAAGCGCGATATACCCGAATTCCACGCGGGCGAAACCGCGGGCGGAAAGCTAGTCTCTAATAAAATAAGGTCTATTTTTGTTTGCTCCAAGCTCCTTGCAAGCCTTGATCAACTGACAGACAAACAGTTTACAGAACGAAGGGTTTTTAAGAACTCCATTTCGAGATCCGAATATCTTAAAAACCCTATATTCGGTTCAATGAAAGTAATTACAGAAACAATTGAAAAGCTATTAAGTCCACATCAGATCCAGCCGTGGATCCACGTTCGATGGGGGACGGGGAGTAAAATGAATAGAAAATTCCTGTACTTTTCAGTTATCTTCTATTGAAGACAGTAAGGGGCTTTACCACGACATATTCCGAAGTACAAACAAAAACCTAATAACAATAATTTAGATACGTCATTTAGTTGCACGAGTAATATAAACAATTATTCACGCTAAGGGACTTTTACTTATAAACTTGAAAATATTTGCACAACTATAAACGGAAAACCACATACTATTCGATTTTAAAAAGTTTTGAGTACCTAATTTGAAAAAAGCTATGAAATACTGAAGAAGTACTACAAGTATATAATTACTAGCGGCCGCCAGCGACTTCGTTCGCGTAGAGTAAGTTATGCTCCGCTCCTAGTGGTCGCAGCGTGCTTTAGGCGGCTTTAGGATATATAACATTATATATCCTAAAGCCTTCCTGAATTAATGGGCTATCCAACACAACAATAATTTTTTGGACCAATAGTTCCCGAGATTAGCGCCCACAAACAAACAAACATAAAAACAAACTCTTCAGCTTTATATATTAGTATAGATAGATTTACTTCAACTGTTGTTATATTTTTGAGGAAATATAATACCTAAGTTGCAACTTCACTTATACAATATGTAAGTAGGAATACAAGATGTTACAACACAGTTAGCTCAGTGGCTGCTAGGCGAATGAATAAACACGCCCACGGCCACGATACAGGAGTAATTCCCAGTATGAGGCAACTTTTTAAAAAGGAAAAGCAAACGAAAATGTACCTGAAAATTTGTTTTCTAACATAGGTTAGAAAACAAATTTTCAGGTACATTTTCGTTTGCTTTTCCTTTCATCGGTATAGACCGATGCTACATAATAACCACTATTATAATAGAGTGAGTGAGGGAGTGAGTAGTGTTTAGTGTTGTACGAGTATTTCATCTCTAGGTTTATTATTTTTATTTACAATAATGATTCCTATTAGGGTGGTGAAATCGTATCGTACCTTTTTCCACACCATGCAACATGCTATACATATTTATTATGCTACGTGAGCTAGCACATACCATAAAAATCTGCTATTCTATTAACATCAGAATATATCATACTAAGGAGGATTAGCTCTCTGAAGTGGCTATAGGCGGCGCACATAGCTTGTAAAGCCGATGGCCGATAGGGCAGAAAGGTTCTTGAATGGCGAACACGTTCCGGCAACCGCAGCGTCTGACGCCCACCGATTGAGGTGGTCGGATCATCTGACCAAAATCGCAGGGAAGCGCTGGATGCAGGCCGCCCCCAACCGTTCTTTTTGGAAATCCTTGGGGGAGGCCTATGTCCAGCAGTGGACTTCAAGTGGCTGAAATGACGATGATGATGATAATATCATACTTGTATTTTAAAATCTCTATCTTCTAAAATGTAAGGCGAATACTATCCTTATTACTATCCTTCTATACGTGCTAATACAACAAATGAGATGTCGAGGTCATCGCCAACTACCAACGTGGGCCATTGTCGCGCATACGCATCTAATTTACTCACTATTTTACTAATAGGAACTTCCGTACATTATGCATAAACTTTACGTAAATAGAAATGCTGTCAGTTCAAAGCCCTTTTTATTGAGTGGATAGTTGATATTGGTAGGTACTGAGAATTTTGCTCCAGAAGAGGGCATCAAATATTATGAAATGTCCTTATAAACTCGTAAATTAGTCAATTAATAACTTTATTTTCTCACCTAAATATAGTTTAGTACTTAAGTTAGTTTACATTGATCAAAATAAAAGGAAAATGAAAAACAAAGAATCCATTATGAGATTATAATATTTATTAAAAGCACTGCTGATTGGTGATCGTGACGTGTTGTAATGGATATTGGTACTGTTTTAAACAAGCACAGCGTATGGTGGCCAAGTTGTACGGACGACAGCAAATCAAGCTACCCGAAACTGTCAAATATTCCCAATCAACCGTGAGCCTTAATAATGTTTTCTAAAGCAACAAATTTTCAACTTTGTCTCTAGATAAAGTTGAATATCGGATAAAGAAATCTGACAGATTGTAGTAGCTTGATGTACTCTCGTCTGTACCTTTCGGTCCCGACTGGTAATTTAATTTTATCACCACTACTCTCCGGAAACGGCCATGTCCTAGAGCCAAATATTCGAAGACATTATGACGTCCAACAACCGACAATGGCCCTCGGGGTGGATTACGCTCCCATAAATAGCAAAGTTAGGTACTATTAGCTAATTAATTATTGAATACTATTCTTGAAGTAATTCCGTTGGTGCCAACTCTGATAATAGTAGAAGTAAGGGTTCAATTTATTATGACCTAAATAAACTGACACATTTCAGTGCGTTTTCGTGATTTAATAAACAAGTTTTTGACTAATTAACATTCATTACATAAGCCATAAGTTCAAAACTAAGTTAACCCCATTTTAATGATAAATAAACTAAATCTTTGATATAATGACCGTATCGGTCGCTGCTATCGATTTTGGTGTAACACCTTGACACTATTGAACGTACCAGTTTACAAGTCATACAAGTGCAGTTATTTTAGATAATACTAGCTTTCTGCCCGCGGCTTCGCCCGCGTGAAATTCGGTTATATTGCGCTTTTAGATTTCCCTCGAGAATATCTTTTATTTTTCAATAAAAGGTAGCCTATGTCCTTTCTCAGGGTCTAAAGATTGTCGGTGCTAAATTTTATTAAAATCGGTCGAGAGGTTTAAGCGGGAAAGCGTAACAGACAGACAGACAGAGTTACTTTCGCATTTATAATATTAGTATGGATTACTTCTCGACTACATAATATCTAGGGCCCGGTTTTCACCAAAGCAGAGAGGAGAGATGTATTTGAATAACCGATCCCATTTCGTTACCCATGCACAGCGGAGAACAGATGAAGAAATAAAGAAATCGGATTGGTTAGTCAAACATTCCAGATACATACTCCTCTCCTCTCCACTTTAGTGTAAACCGGACCTATACCTTTTAACAATAATTTCATTAGCTCCGCTTAAAGATTCTTAAAAATAAATCTTTCCTATTGACAGTTCTCCTAAGGCGAACCGACTTCATATTATGTAACTAAGTCTCAATAATTCTACAAATATAGCCTGTAAAATACTGGTTGGTCAGGTTCTCTTTTACGCAATAAATTACTAGTACAAAAACATTTAAGAGTATAAACCGTTTAATGATGTATCGGAACTGACAATTTCTTTTATATCGCCCCTTCATTAGCATCAATAGGTGATTAATGACCACTTAGAATCTCTAATAATTTCCATTTGTAACATAAATCTTTAGTATAGCTTTTTTCTTTATGTAAATTCTATCACTACCATTGCTCTCAAAACTGTGAAAGAAACCAACTGAGGAAACCAGCATCTCCTAGAACCAAATAGTCGAAGACATGCGACATCGTCCACCATGCTCGCGTGGTGGATTACGGCCCACTCCCTCTCACCGCAGCAGGCACCACCATTGCTCTCCCAGCAGTGGGAAAAGAGCAGTCTGATTATGCTAACTTGTGTATTCTTCAACAATTATTAATTAACGTTAAAATTAATATTAACGTTAATTTTTACTTTATACGAAACTGAATATAGTTTGTTCAGAACTTATTCTGAACATACTGTATGATTGTAATCGATCCAGTTGCTTACAACTGGATTTTACACTATGTTATATTTTTTCCCAAATATTTATGTATTTAGGAATTGTTGCAGTGTGGTTACCGAGCGCGCAACACAGCTGACGGTAGACCATAGTAAGTACTAGGAGCCCCTCCGCGCCGCGCCGCTACAGGCGCGGGCGGGCGAGCAGTGTGTTGACCATATTTTGTTGGGACAACCAAATAAGATAACAAGCTCATAACTTTGTGGTATTTCATGATACCTTATTTAAATTTTGTACATAAATTCTTTGCTTAAAAGTACTGGACACGTGTTTCGGGCTTTGCATAAAAAAAAAAACGTTGTATATCTACTAAGTACTATATTATATGAAAATAAACTTATTATGTATAGGTACGTTAGGGACAGCCTCATAACAATGAACTTTTACCTCCATTCCTCAATGCCCCGTAAATATAGCGTGAAGTTTTATAGGTTTAACAGCTACAAGAATAAGCTTTCGAGCTGTTAAACTGCCATTAAAATCATTTAAGGGTTTTTAGACCTACGACCAAGACTGGCATATAAATGGGTAAGAAATTAAAACTTTAAGATATAAAGAATCATTGCAAATAACAAGTAAAGAGGGTCTCGTGGCTAAGTGATAAATAGCCGCATTGTGTATTCATCTATATAATATCGAGAACCCCATTTGACTCAAAAAGATATTTAAACCTTTGTTCCTGTTCATTCGGTTTTTAACCGTCGTTTAAACTAGGGATGTAACGGAGGTAGTTATATCGGAACCAAAACCGAAGTCGGAGTTTTTAAATTGGATTTATCGTAGTCGGAACCGGAGGAACAGTCCACAAGCGGCCGCCGCCACTATATTATGCTTTAACCTCCGATTAAAACCTCCGATTTAAAAGTGTCGGAACCGAAGGTTTGATAACATTCGGAAGTTCCGACTTAACGGAGTCGGAGTCGAAGCTCCGTAACATCTCTGGTTTAAACAACAGTCCCACAAACAATCTTACAAAGGGGTACCATTTTACCCAGTAATTGGGTGGTGGAGGTCAGATAGGCCATCGCCCTAAGTTTAATACAAGTGTAGCGGTATCTACAACCGGCACACGCGAACAACGCGTCATACTGACGTCACACAAATTCTACATCTCGCAAGCAGAGTTTACAGTGCAATTAACATACATACAACTTCCCAGCATCAACCGTTGGGGAAGTGCCTGCCAGACAACACCCGTCTTGTCGGAGGATCCTCCCTTTTCTATGGAGGATGAGTGAACTTTACACCCTGTTCCTCATGCCACCACACAAGTATTCGACTGCATCTGTTTGGAATAGAAGCCGGCCCCAAAATCGTCGAAACAGGCTAGGCAAATGATGCAAATAACAAACGTAACTGTTCAATACGAAACGTGAGTCATTTTAGAAATACATATAACCTTCACTTTGGCTTCTCATGAAATTAGTCACCTTTTTCACGGAAAAAATCCGCGCTCAAACTTGATTTTGATCGTTCATTCTCTAGCCTCACGATGTGATTAATTGATTCCATTTCGATTCTCGAAGAGCTTTGATTTTGACCATTGATCTTTGGCCATTAGGCTACATTAGTACTTGCTCTTTAAATGGTTAACTCTAGAGACAAATATAAATAATGGACCGACCACAGTTTCTCCTATAGGTTCTGCCTTGTAGTATGTATATACATACTATATAGCGAATATAGCTATTTATCTTTTGCAATAGACTAAATTATTACATCGCAGATTAAATACATATTATACAAAGATAATACATATTTTAGTTTCGATATCGCCTTCGGGATGTGCAGGTCAGACAGCAGTCGCTTCGCGGAAAATATCGAAGTTTAGCCAAAAATCATACTCCAAAGCTGAAAAAGATTCGGATGCGACTGGGATTAACGCTGAGATGATGATGATAAATACATATTTTAGTTTCAATAAATAAAAATCTTTTATTTAATTATAATTGTGAAGTCTTCAATTGTAGGCACGTACTACCTTTATTGATTCAATTTATCGAATTGGAACGAAGACACAACAATAAATAAACCACGAGACTTGACGCATAGTCAATAAAAATTTACAATTAATAATTGAATGTACATATTTACTATCACTCATAATATGAATTGTGTTTACCTACCGCAACCGTACTTAGTGCGTCAGTGATGATGCCATCTTCATAGCCCTGTCAGGGATCATTGCCCATGCATATGTCCTGATAAAGGACGCGTGCTTCTTTGATGCTTAATTGTCAAAAATAACACCGTACAACAAAATGAGACACTTCACATTTTTCAACATTTCATTTTGCTTAGCATACCTACTCTCACTTTCCCTTTTGGATAGACAGAAACTCCCCAGAACAGAACAACACCATCTAAAATCGTTTCGTTCAATCGTTTTTCTTTCGCTACATTCACGTTCATACACTCGTATACACACTCTCGCTATAGCAATTAAAATACTATTATTTTAATTTGATTATTTATTTTTAAGTCGTCAAACCAAACGGAATTAACTAAATTAAAATAAATAATACATACCAAATGACACAGTATAAGTCAATAGTGGTGAAAAAAGTGAAAAGGGGTCTTCGCCCTGCAGTAAAACAGTATCTAATAAGCCTAGACGAGTTTTGTTCTTAGACCTCGTGTTCTGTACATGATCTTGAACTTAAAGTCAATTTTAATAAAACAACTTCCTCTGTATTTGCGTAGGTCGGTACAGTCGTGTTGAGGAAATCAAAAGTGACTTATTAATAAAACAAATAACACTTTTGAAGGTAAACATCACTGTTTTCTATGTATTGCACAGTACTTTAGCCCATTTTTTACGTAGAACTAAATAAATAGGTATTGCAATAACAAGCTGCATTATAAGTAATACCTAAAACGCTATCAACCACGTAACCAGTCCAGGAAATTAAACCAAGCGTGAAAATGGAGTCAAGTTTCTTAGAAATAGATGTCATTTCTCGTTCAAGATATTAATTTAGCAATAACAGTTAGTGTAGTGGTTGCACAAGTATCGTAAGTCGCCACCCACGTAAGTACGCGTAAGATAACTTACAAGTTACTATACCCGAATCGCTTTAGCGTGGTAATAGCGGTCGTTGACCCACCTACATTTCGAAGCATTCTTTATTTCAAAAACGTCAATATCAATCTGGATCTTCAACATGTTCCAATTACGAAAAACAAAAAATAGCTTTTGTTTGGTTTCCTACGGAGAGACATTTGGGTGAAGGCAATAACCGCTTATGCCAGACTGAAGCGTTACGGGTATACTCATTTAAGGGTCTCGCTATTTGTATAGGAACTGAATACATTATGCTGAGTAGGTTGTAAGGAATATGAAAGGAAAAGACTTAGGACTTATATGAATGAACTATGTAAGCTGTAGAAGTTGCATAACTTTCAGGTCGTTGAAGCCATAGCAATCTGTCGTACAGCTAATTTACATATTTCTTTGTGACTCTTTAAGTAACCTCTATTGAATTTGAAAACTAGATAATAATTTACAGGGTAGATTTTTGGAAGGAGTAACTTACCGTTGTACAGGAAAACAGTACGAGATTTTTTTTTAAGGAATTGCTAATTACTTTCGCTCTTATTTCCCCGTTTCAAAAATCCATTCTGTGTTTGTTGTGTTCATCTAAAGTCGTTTTATATATAAACAAGACAGGCTGCGACACAACAATTCAATTACTTATTCCAATTAAATTCCCTACATGGAATTCAACAACTTGCACTGACCTGGTACCTGCAGTGAATCATCTATCACAGGTTCTCGATAACTTCTAATGTCAGTCTAAAGACGCGTGTTAGCGCTACGTGATTCACAATGATATTTATTAAGTAATAATTTATTTATTACAAGTACACATAAAACGTACAAGACAACAAATAGCTTTCAGTAAAAAAATTATTCTTAAAGTCAAATCTTTTCCAAAAGGCATTTTTGAACGTCAAAAATTACTGGAAGAGAAAAGTAATGATTGAATTAACTATCAATAAGGAGAAAAATATTTAAGTATCTATGTAAGTATGTGTGTATATATGTAAGTATCTTCATTTAAGTATCTTCGCCAAAGTTGACTTGACCAAAGTCTTTTAGGTAGAGTAGGGTAGGATAATACATTAAACGAAAACATACATCAATTTGTATGTGTTTTGTTTTATCTCTATAACTAAAGATTTCCTACAAAAAAATGGGTGATGTAACCTTAGATTTCAAATCAAAATATTTTGATTTCACATAAACCAACATAGGCCCTTATAAAACGTCACAACCTTGGTGCACGGTTCCAAATAGTCGTTTCCTATGGAGAAGAACCGGGAAGAAACTCCATAGTGACTCTAATAGGTACTTGATAAAACAAGAAAATAATGGTCTACAGATCTAAAGTCTACAATGCCTACATTATCCTCAACATTTACAAAATGTGGAGGAATCTACAATATAAGGACATTACTAGTTGTCCTCCTGCAATGTCAAGTTGTTCTTACCTACATAAGGCATAGTAAATATTTACCTGCTTACTGACGTATCGAACGACTCAATATAATTCCTTTTTGTATAACTTTTCTTCATGTTGTATTTTCCTGTTTTGCACAAATTACCTACGTCATTCATTCATGCATTCATGGAAAATTGGACTTCCCATATTAACGTACTCGTAAACAGTATTATCGGCCGTACCTATGTGGTGCGCATGAGTCGAATTATCCCCACAAGCTGTTTGCTAATCTCTTAGCTCATCAGGCCTCGTTACTGTCAATTGATCGGCAATAAGTTCATTGTCGTATGACCGACAAAACTTAAGCAACAAATATTTAACTGTTACTTACTGAAATTAACTGTACTTATACAGTTACAGTTCAGATTTTGGTTCCTAGTTTATAGTGCATAACAGTTATCTGCAGTTACTAGAAAAACAGAATAAAAAGCGTGAGATTTCAGAAAAGTCTTAATTTTTATTCAAAAATTTGTCTGAACACTTTATTTTTAATAGAATTCTAGCTTGTGCACGCGGTTTTTAGCCCGCATAGAGGACGGAAATTATCTCCCGGGACTGTGCGCCCCTCCGGGATGATAAATATCCTCTGAAATGAAATGAAATTTAGAACATGGATACACACCTGACCTAGGTGGCCATGGTCTATCCGTGTACTTTATTTCGTATAATTCTCATCATCATCATCATCATCTCAGCATTAATCCCAGTCGCATCCGTAACTTTTCAGCTTTGGAGCTTATGGTCCGCTTTACCAGTCTAAGTGCTGATTTTAGATATTTTTACGTGAAGCGACTGCCGTCTGACCTCCACAACCCGAAGGCGATATCTAAGCATTGCAGTTAAACCAATTGTTAGACTTTTTGAGGGCTCCCACAACCCTTAACGACTGCCACTAGATTTTCGTATGGCAACCGGGACCAACGGCTTAACGTGATTTCCGAGGCACGACCAGACCAGTGCAAATATTCATATTCATGCATACAAATATTTGCACTGTGCGGGGATCGAACCCGCGCCTCCTTGCGCAACGGTCGCGTTCGCTACCGCTACGCCACGGAGGCTGTCAATTTCGTAAAATTATGTTTAGGGAAAAGCGCCAGGATAATAAATAAATACAATTATTCTTTTTTTTTTTTTTTTTGTCTGTTTTCAAATAATCCTATTGAGTGACTATTTCATTAAATCAATAAGATCACGCAATAAGAGTACGGGCTACCTAGCAAAAGGCCCTTTAAGGCTTAATTAAAGGCCTCAAATGATAACCGGCAGACAGAAATTTACATTGACTTTCGCATTTATAATATTAAGCAACTAACCATGCTTGCAACCAACCTATGTAGGATCTATTCAAATTCATGTTTCCAATCAACGTTATCAATGTTGTTTGAATAGATATAGGCTAATAATAAGTTAATATCAACTTAATTGCATTAAAAAATAATTTGATTTCAGAATGACAAGCGCTATTGAAAAAGTTATAAAAATGTTTAAAGTTGTAGCATAAACTCAACTTTATTATGTAGGTATGTATGTACGGACGACATCAGGTCAAGCTACCCCAAACTGTCAGATATTCCGAATCAACTTAGAGCCTTAATGCTTTAGGGATAAAGTTGAAAATCTGATAAGATAATCTGACAGATTGTAGTAGCTTGATGTGCTGTCGTCTGTACCTTAAAGTTAATTTTCCAATAACTGATGTTTGTTTACCCACATGTTTTAAGATTAAATCCCGAACGCAGATTAGTCAGGTCCCTACCTACATTGATTTTAAACTTCCTTGATGGTGCGTAACTTAACAAAGTACAAGTTGCGTCATAAAATAAATAAAGCTCCTGTTTATTTAGTTAGTAATTAAATACATGGTAATTAAATGGAAGCTAATGAATGGGTTCGTGTATCAAACAAGATGTTAATAAGTTGCCACCGTCGTGCCGGCCGTGAGCTAAAATGATCATCATACAAATAGAACTTCTGACGAAATCAAGACGGTTCCCGTTTTAACTTAAAGGAAGCTTCCTTTAATACAACTTTGCGATACCATCGGAGTAATTGCGTAAGACACTATCAAAAGCATTGGCTTTTATTTTGACAATTCAACAACATTCGTAGCGTTAGTTTCGTTAACGTATTAAGCAATACACTAGCAATACCCTCCATCATGATTCAGATTGTGAGTGCTTATTGCGGTTTCTCAAACATCATTCGGGTATGTTTTGTACAAAAGAAAATTAGTCATCATGACATGCCACATAGTAGTCTCACTGAAGAAGGTCAATATTAGCAGGACTTTCGAAAAATTAAGCTTCCGTTTGCTTAAACATACAGGAGTTAGTTTGTCTAAGAAAACGGAAGTCTGCATCAACATACCATCTGCAAATAACTCCAAAAATTGTCATGAAAACATTGCAAAATCATGCATCATAATTCGTAGACATACTTTCAAAATAACTAAGTGGACCATGCGACCGGTATCTCAAGTCACCCGACGACGTGCAGTCGCGTCGATCGAACCCGTACCTTGAGAATGAATGCCGGTTATTTTATGCGTCCAGTGCTCACTGCCCACTTGATACACGCGACCGATAAAAGGTCAGGACCTGTAAGCAGGATGCCTCGTCTAATAAAAGACAAGAGACATGTTTGTACCCCAAGCTAAAATATTACCCACTGACAAAGTAGTGTACTGAACAATGCTCCTTTTATCCGCATAAGTAGTGCATCATTCATTTTTATATGTATAGGAGATTGGTCGACTTGTTGGAGTCTACCAGTTTAGACTTATTAAAGCGCTTCTGGTTTCAATAAACTGGTATATGTATATTCATTACTAACTTTCCGCCCGCGTGGAATTCGGTTATATCGCGCTTTTTAGATTCCTCGTTTTCGGGGATTAATTATCGTATCATTTAATGTATTTTAGCTTCTAAGTTTACATGTGCATATTCGTTTGCAATATATTATATTGTTTTAAACGACACACAGCGCCATCTATCACCGAACTGGTATGAAGCTAATAATATTTTTGTTATCCCTTGGGAACATCAAATTTTTCCGAGATAAAAAGTACTCTAATATTTAATCCGGACTTGTAACTTTACGTCTGCAAAATTTCAAAGCAATCGGTTCAGTAGTTACGGCGTGAAAGCGGAACAAACAAACAAACTCCCTTCCGATATAAAATATTATTAAGGATGAACTGGATTCGCTATGATTATGAGTAAAATATCAATGCCTAAATAATAACTGCCACCCAGGTCGATCGATCAGGTAAAGTTACGCTCGCCACGATTGCTCTGTGGATGGGTCATCTTTACATACCGAGATCCTTCCAAGCCTCGAAAAGCGCGTTAAGCCGTTGATCCCGGCTGTCTGATTGCCCGTGACGTCACACTAGGCCATATCAGAATACCAGCGCTGCGACATTTACTTTTTAAATTTCGAAGCTGAGATAGGAACCCTTTGGTGTAGGACTTTCTGTTTTTTTTTTTTTCTTTTTATTCCACATTTTATTGAGGGGCTTTTGTCCCAATGTGGATATGTCCGTCGTAGACTTTCTGATTTATTGTTTCTTTTTTAAATATATAACTTGTTTCTTATTATTAATTGTGTTTAACGTTTAACTTAGTTTAGTTTTATGATCTTCCTGTAGGTACGAGTCAAAATAAATACTCTTCCTTTCTTTCTTTAATTCTTAGATCTTGGACAGTTCGATACGGGTAGTTTCAACACGATTCAATTGTCATTCCATTGTCATTGTCTACTACTCAATTTGAACATTTATTATTATCATCGAGTGTAGTGTCAGTGAATGACCACTGCAAATACATAATGACGCCATTTTGTTAGTAGATTACGAAACTTGTCAAAATCGATCATTATGAGATCTCTGATCGACCGTTCTGACATTATTGTAGTAGCACAGTACTGGCCCTGGGAATCTGCTGAAGCCGATTAGACTGGAAGCTGAGCTCAACTAAATTGGGGAAAGGCCAGGCCGATGATTACATACATATAATAACACTGAACAGAAATCCTAGCTGATTACATACATAGTATCAAGTTACCACTCACCAGACAAAGTCTTGCCGCCAAGCGATTCGTCGTGTTCCGGCATGATGTCTGGTGAACCCGTACGGACAACGGGTCTGAACAGTTGTGTTACGATGTGTGCCGGGTACGATGCGCCAAATGTTGTTGTGTCGGAAGTTTGGTCGTGGAGGGTCTCCCGATCAATTTCCCTCTGGCGTTTCATCGTTGGTAGTGTTGTTTGGTTTGACATTGCATCACCTCGCTCAACTGCCGTCTTCCTTCCTATTCACTCAGTTTTTGGGTGAATAGACTCGCACTTTACCATCAACGATTGCATCACTGCTTACCATCAGGCGGGATTGCATTCAAGCACAAGTTTATAATTATAAAAAAAAAAAGTTATTATTACTAGTTGCGATAAGTCGTTGCCTGTGTAATGTAACTTATTATATTATATTAATCCCATATGTAAATAACATGGGTTACAGTACTATGCAGCTATTTAAGTATTATTCATGGCATGGTACATAGAATAACACATAAGAAACACTAGGTATTTGTCATAGTTATTGTTTTTAACAAAGCTTGCACAATATAACAAGCGTTGTTAAGGTACTTCTCTCTTCAATCGGACGCTTATTATTATATTTTTTGTAGCGTATTAAGTACGTATCAAATCAATGCGGTATTATTGTCTAATAGTCACTAACAGTATTGAACAGTTGCAGTGCTTGGGAAACTACGCGGTATGTTGTTCTTTTACGTCTAATTCACAAAAGAAACAGTGGCAAATATAGCCGTTTCATTAAACGGCTATATTTGCCACTGTTTCCTTTGTGTCGTGAGAATTTCTTTTTGTTTGACATTTTAAACAAAAATAAATTCTCACGACGTCCACAAAGATAGGTCGGCTACCTAATACAAAATAAAAACTACTACTTACTGCAGCTTTCTGTAAACTTGTAGTTTAAATAACACTAACATAGTGAATCTTATGAATTTACAAAACAGGAAACGAGAATATCCTCTAGCTAGCTAACAGTCGTTTCAAAATATCTTATGAAGTAAACCGGAAGCTTAGCTTATTTTGATGACTATGACTCCTGAATAACACCTTTTTTCTCTGGGCGAAGCGGAAGGGCGTGTCAGACTTTTGTTGAGAAAACACACCCGAGTTCCTTTACTTGCCTGTGCGCCGGAGGCCACGGTCTCTTCTTCTTCGTATTCTCGAATTCAGTCTTCACTATGACTGAATTCGAGACTTTGATGTCGCAAGCCACAAGATCTCTCTCCATTTATCCCTGTTGGACGACAGTCTGGAGCATTCATTAACAGGTCCCGCACTGCCGACTTGATTTGGTCGGTCCATCTCATCGGTGGCCATGGTATCTCTTCGAATAATCCAGATAACACCTTCCTACTGGAAAGTGTTTGCGTTAATCAAATACTTACCTCCCTCCTCACCCACACATGTATCGGACCCCATTCCCCATAAAGCTATAGATTCGTCATCTAGAAGGCACATACCTAACACTAGTCCATTATTCGTGGATAACAAGATTGAGTCACCCGCGCGTCACATAACCTCTGACTCACTGTCATGCGCGCTCCTCTCTCATATATTAACTTGTATTTTTTTCCCATAGGTATTACCTGCTGGCTGAATCACCGAGGACCGAATATCAAGGTCAAGCGGACCTGGGGGCCTGTGGAAAAGACTACTTATCGCGAAAGTCTCAACACTTCCGAAAAGAATATTGCCTGAATCACAATACGTGCTAATTGCAAACCGGTACGTTTAAATTTGCCGCATAGTAGTCACTGGGCCCCTCTCCAGTCCAATATTCCATTCCAACACTGCCTGTGATCAACACTACGCGATGAAGAAATTACATTCGTCCGGTGTTCGTGTCGCAAATTGTAACTAGAATACATTTTATACTGTAGTTGTAAGTATTAAGGTCGGTTCACACATCAGCGCGCCCGCCGCCGACGCGTCCTGACTAAAGATGGGCGGGTGGGTAAAAAATGGGTAGGTAAAAATTGGTAAAAAAGGGTAGAATAGGTAAAAATGAAAAAATACCCATTTTTACCGGGAATTTATAATAAATACCGGGTATAAAATGAGTTGTTATTTAATTGGCTTCGTCATCAATACTACGATCAGGTACTGGAGTGCTTTGGGGTCCTACCACCATCTTTGGGACCCAAGTCAACCCCACCTGCCTGACGGTGCACCCGCTGACTTACGGATGGGGTGCTGACGCCAGTTTTCCCTTCAAAGCTGAGTGGTCTGACAACAGTCGCACTCGTAAATTTTTTATTTTATTTTTTTATTTATTTATTGTTTTTTCAGACTACATGTGGTCCATTGTGTTAGTTTAGTAGCAGGTAAAAGCAAAACAAGCCAAACTATTATGAATAGGAAAGGAAGAAATGCACGTAACACAGTTAGGGCGCCGCCGCAAACGGCGCGCAGGAGCTACGCCCGACTCCTGTGACCTGTGGGCTAGATCTAACGTGTCAGAGGCGGATACGGCTGAAGAAGCGAGCCAAAACCAGGAAAATCCGTTATGCTTTTCCTGGTGTGGTGACGCCGAAAGTATGTTGTTCTGGATCCAGCTCGAAGGACAGCTTCACGGGATACCGTTATCCCAGCGAGTGGTTCTGGGTGGTGATTTGAACAGTCATGTTGGTGAGAAGAGTGTCGGGCTTGAGCGTGTTCACGGCGGCTTTGGGTACGGCGGCCGCACCGCAGAAGGAAACAACATTCTCCAAACGTGTGCAGCCGCTAACCTTGCAATTGTGAATACCTACTTCAAAAAGAAGCAGGAGCACATTGTCACCTTTCGCAGCGGGCGAAGCGCTACCCGAATAGACTTTTTACCGACTAGGAGACACCACATCGGCAAAGCAGCCAACTGCAAAGTCATAACCGGTGAGAGTCTCACTGGACAATACCGCCTCCTTGTCATAGATCTCTGCGTAACGGCCCATCGTAGACGTGTAGAGCACTGCCGGCACCAGATTTGGTGGCGGCGGCTTGATGAAGTAAGTCCTAGGAGTTCGCATCGGTTATTAGAGACAAGTGCGCTGGACCGATGAAGAATATATCCAAGACCATTGGGGCAGAATCCAGGCAGCTATTATTGGGGCGGCGTGGGTGGTGCTCGGAGTCTCTAAGGGCGGCCGCAAACGTGAAAAGGAGACCTGGTGGTGGGACGACACAGTCCAGAGGAAGACTAGGGTGAAGAAAGCCCTCTTTAAAACGTGGCATCCAGATCGCGACGCATATAAGGTTGTCAAACGTGCCACTAAAAGAGTTGTAGCCAGAACCAGAGCCAGACCACTTGCAAGCGCTTTACGAGAAGTAGGAACCATCTGAGGGGCAAAAGATCTTTTCCAAATTGGCATGTTCCAGGGTCAAAGTGGCATA
The DNA here is from genome assembly GCA_017933935.1 of Sesamia nonagrioides. Lineage (NCBI taxonomy): Eukaryota > Metazoa > Arthropoda > Insecta > Lepidoptera > Noctuidae > Sesamia > Sesamia nonagrioides. Next base: position 83,712 of record JADWQK010001079.1, on the reverse strand, counting down.
GGATATATCCAAGTGCCGTTGTGTAAAAGACCCTACTGGCAACCTGCTATGCAAAGACCTCACGGTGAAGGAGAGATGACGGTTGTACTTCCACGAGCTGCTGAATAAGCAGCACCTGCAGACACCGAAATTCATTCCAAATCTTGAATTAGTGCCCCCGATAACGCCCGAGGAAGTCCAAACGACTCTTCGTCGCATGGCAAATCAGAAAGCTGTCGGAACTGACGAAGTCCCCATTGAGGCCTGGAAGGCGATGGGTCCTCGCGATGCGGGCATGTTAACTAACCTTCTGAACCGCGTGTTCCTGATCGGCAAAATTTCAAGCCAATGGGGACTGAGTATTATTACTCCAGTCTTCAAAGGCAAGGGCTCGGTACACACCCTGAAGAATTTTGAGAGGATTATAGACTCTCAGATTCGGCAGGAGTATGCTGTCTCTGGAGTGTCAATATGGGTTTCGTCCAGGGTACGGAACCATGGATTCTATATTAACACTAAGGTTCACCATGGAGAGATACAGATTGAAGAACACGCCTCTACATAATGCTCTTTCTATGTAGAAAGAGCATATGCAGTCCCCACACAGGCCTCAGCATCCATGATCCACCTCCCTGGTTGCTCATGTATGCTGAGGCGATATCCTCACTGTGACTGTCCCCTGTCCGCATCGCGCGGGCTGACCCTGACAGTTGGGAGCGGCGTGTGAATTAGGCGGCTGACCTGTCCCACCGGACCGGACCCACAGTGGCGGGCCAGCATCAATGGAGAATGCGGAAGCAGTTTTCGTTCTCGCAACCCCCCGGTGTAGGTGTGAGATGAAACACTGGGGTGGTTTTCAATCATTAAGAGTCCGACAGACCCGTCGCCCGCCCTAGGGCGGCGGACATCGCATGAGAATGATCCACCCCGGAAACAAAAAAAAAAAAGGATTTCGGGTTGTTTAAGGCCGCTGACTCGAATCTTGCGGGCAGCAGGGCGGCGCGGGAGCCGGGCGGGCTCGATGCCCGTCCGGCTCCCGCGCCGCTGCCGTTTCGTCCCGTTCTCGAAACTAGCGGGCAGATCGCGCGTCACTATAGCCGCATAGTATTGTGTTCACGATTGTGTCGACGAGATATTGGTTTTTATTCGCGAAAGAAATGTTTGAACAATGGCGGCAACAACTTTTTGATTAAAATTTATTCCTAACGCTCGATCACAGCTTGACTTAAAGTACACCGCTCGCTGCCCGCAAGATTCGAGCGCGAAAAGTACACCGCTCGCTGCCCGCCACCGCCCCGTTGTGCCACGCCGCTGTTTTCGAGAACCGGTCCGTTTGATTTAACGCATAAGATCCTGCCGCTCACTTGCCGCCGCCGCCGCCGCCCCGCTGCCCGCAGGATTCGAGGCAGAGGCCTAAAAAGAAACCGTGGCCCTGGCGCACAGGCACACACAGGCACAGGCCTAGAGCGGGAGAGGTCATTTGACGATTTCTCATCCAGAACAAAAAAAAATGGTAGTAGGCTATTTGACAGTATTCATTTTTTTGGGATTTTTTGCTTTAATTGCAAAAAATTAGGGTTCTTTATGTCATTTACACGAGTTTTAATAAAAAATGCAATAAATGAGTTTGAGTTTGAAAATAATAACAATTAATACATACAAAACACAAAAATATCTTTAGCTTTTTGTTTCTCGCGCCACACATTGTGAAACGATTCGGATTGGCTAATGTCGCGATGACGTCATACGCGCATCAATGGTTGTTTTCGGCAAACTCATAAACTGTTTTTTGGGGGTTTTATCGATTTATTTGTACAACCCGGTACAGCACACCACTTGTAAACCATTTTATTAGATAACAACAACAAATAATAAATAAAAACAAACACCACTGAGAACCGAAAACCGCTTGTGACGTCAATTACAAAGCTCGACGCCATATTGCTGAATAAATCGTTTTCGCGGCTTATTTGAATTTTGAATTTTTATTTGCATATTTCTTACGAAATACGTATATAAAATTAAAAAAAAAATACTTTCGGTGAACTTCTTAACCGGAACCAAGTAATTCGAGATAAAAATTATAAATCTGTCAAATAGCCTGTTCCGTAGTGGCAGCCCGTGTAAATCAGATTTTGTCGAATTTTTTGCAATTTACTGGTCAGTGTCAGGTTGTAACTTGATCAAAATATGATCTGCGATAATAATAACGATGTAACTACGGATCTACCCTAAATTAAACTGATTATAATTTTTACCCGGTAAAAATTAAAATTGGGTGGGTAAAAATAGGTATAAATGGGTATTTACCCATAGTTCGGGTTTTTACCGGGTAAATGCCCATCTCTAGTCCTGACAGGAACGGGATTAAAATATCGTCGCATACGTTTTGCATACGTTTTGCCTCGCCCATTAGTTGGTATCTCACTGGATATTTTCTCTTCACTGTCAGACGCTTTACTCTTTTAACTGACGTCACATTTAGAAAACAACTGCGAATAACATGTTAACGCGTATTATTTTGATACAGCTATTTTCTACATGTGTCGTTCCCATGGCAAGCCGTGAAAGGGCATGTATTAGCCACAGTACGGTGATCTGTGCACCGACGTTTTGAATTATGTAATTAATACCTCTGTGATATTTAAGATGATTAAATAAGAGTTGTTGGATGAGTCACCGTGAAGCGCTGTTAGATTTGTTATCAAACAGTAAACACAGGCCGTATTTAACCATGTTGACGCATAATAAAATAACGTATTCATGATACGAGTTCAATCTTTTTGTATTGTGTATACTACACACGCAATATTAATACAAATTAGTAAATAACATAACGGGTGACTCACAAACTATTAAACTCGAAAGCTGCAAAAAAATCGACTACTTCGAGTTTAACATGACGCAAAAAAAATTGACATGTCTTTCTTTCGAACTGTTTAATTACCATCTCTTCAGGCAATGCGTCGTTAATTTAAAATATTTTTGTATAATAGAATTACGTTAAGTATTCTTTTGTAGAGTCGTAATGACTGAGTAGCGTATTACTTACTGGAGCGCGAGTAGACTGACTGAGTGACATAAATGGACCGTTTTGTACTTCTAAAACATTAGCGGTGACCTAATGAATGATTTGTTAAGGAGAAAGCAACACGAAAGTAGGAGGCTGTAGTGATTTTTTTACGTAGGTGTGCTACAATACTTGTGGGCAGATTTCGATCGGATGGACCACTTTTGTGTATTCGCGATCGGATGGCCCACTTTTGGTGACTAACGGGTTTTAACTCGAATCACGCCTATTGGCTGCGTTCCGTTTGATTTCCTACAGTTAATCATTAGAATTATGACTACATGTCTATTTAAATTAGCCACACAATTCCGCGAATGGCGAAGTTTTAATTTGCTTTGTAGTTACAGTAGATACCTACGTAAGTTTTATAAATAAGTTCCTACGAAAGATTGATTTATTTAGGAATTATTTGATATGTTTTAAATTATGAAATGACAATTATTATTTTTGGCACAATTCAACCAAAGTTATTAGAAAATCAGTATTGTATTAAAATGTTAAAAAAAAAAAAGTAAAAAACGCTTGTGCTACGCTTGGAATTAATCATAAATAGGTCTTACATAAAACTGTTTTATATTATACAGGGTGTTATCGACGTGCAATCTGATGTTGATTTTTTTAGCGTATTAAGACCTATAAGCAGAATTCATTAGAAATCAGCATTGATATAGGTATAATTATATCAATGAAATTCAATTACAGTTAACGCGTCGATGGCCCTACCATCCCTTAGGGGTCATCCATAAAGTACGTCACACATAAAGGGGGGAGGGGGGTGTCGATAAAGTGTGACATGGTGTGACAAGGGGTGGGTGGGGTACTAAGTTTCGTGACATCACATTTCAAAATCTAATATACCTAGAGGTAGTAATCGCGTAATTTGAAATATTAATTATAAACTAAAAAATATATCCAACTCTATCTTTGGGACAATACGGTTTAAATTGTTTTGTTTACGATATTTTAATTTAATAATTTTTCGATGTGACATTGCAAAACATGTGACGTCACACTAGGGAGGGGGGGTCTCAGAAATGTGAACACCTGTGACAAGGACGGGGGAGGGCTCAAAAAATCATTAAATTCGTGTGACGTACTTTATGGATGGCCCCTTATCTAAGTACTCAATTATTGAATCTTAATTAATTACAGAATCTCGTAAAGCCACCGGAACTTGTAAACAAAGATATATATTGTATGTACCACTGTTTAATCTGCATAATATACCTAGTAGACTATATTGCTATCAAAGTGCATTGTACTTCCGCTAGTTTTATATCTATGTAAATAGTATATAGTCGAATGTAAACACAACAAAGTGTAACAATAAGATAAGGATCTGTAAATAATGAATAACAATAATCTTCCATACTTAGGTACATACGTATAGCTTGTAGACTTAAATTATTAACATCACATGCAGTAGATATTATTAATTATTAGATATTTCTCATTATGTTAAGTGTTATTGAATGATTTGCGCTGAATCTTGCTGAATGTCTACTACAGTACGGCCAAGGAATCATGGCTGCTCTGAACTTCTCGCAGAACGTTGCGCAATAATATTTTTAGGTACCAAATAGTAACACGAGGAGAGTCTAAGGACCGTATTACAGAACCTTACTTTACTAACATAAGACGCATTACTTAAAACTACTTAGTTTCAACCAATGAAATAGCTTCAAACGAGATTTAAGTAAAGCTTGAGTTTTGAGTGAGGTTCTGTAATACCACAGTAGACAGACAGTAAAACATCTTCATAGAAACGAGCCGCTCTCGGTTTGAATGATTGCGTGCGCACCGTGCGCCGTGTCGGTACGCAATTTCACGCACACGCTGGCATAATATAGCTTGGAATAACATAGGGGCAGTACGGGCTGTGGTTCAACGCAAGAGTAGGCAAATAACTCTGCGGGCGGCCTTAGATAATCTACTGTTCTGTCTCTACTGTGGTAATACGGACCTAAGAGAGAGAACATGAGCGAGAGTTCGGAGAGCCTATGTTCAGACCCGCCATGATGCATCAGCCGTATTGTATGTACGGACGACAGCAGGTCAAACTACCCAGAACTGTCGAATGTTCCCACTCAACCTTGATCCTCCCTTAATACTTTAGCAATAAAGTTGAAAATCTAATAAAGAAATTTGATAGATTGTAGTAACTTGAAGTGCTGTCGTCTGTACAATATTATATCATATATTAGCGCATTTTGTATTTTTGTACATTTGTATCACTTGTTAAGCTAGTCAGTAAAATATCAAAACAATGTTGCCTTTTATTTTTATCATTGTCCTTCATTTTGTATTTACCTAATGCGCGCGCATAAGTGGAAGCTGGTCTGCGGGATAATTGCGTAACACATTAAGAGTAACAATGAAGCCATTGTTACTCTTAATGTGTTACGCAAATAACGCAAAGAATGCTGTCAAAATGGAAGCCCATTTTGACAGCATTCTTTGCGTTATTTACGTTACTGAACGAACTGTAATATTAAAAATGATTCAGATTATGACTGACAGGCCAACGACCAATAAGGCGCAGTATACCTACTAGGCATTCTAGGCATTAAACTAACGGATCGTATGCGTAACAAAATACCTAAAAAAAATTTAAAGTTAACCGAAGAAAAGTCTGTCCAACTTTAATGAGACTGGGTAGGACATGTGTGCCGCATGACAGACAAACTGTTGGCTCAAATAGCAGAGTTGGTACCCTGAAACAGCGAGGCGAGGTCGCGGCAAACCACGTAGGTAAGTAATGGCGGCACGAGCTGGATAGGTTCTGTCAAAACTAGGAGGACGCGCGGGCTCATAAAAGCTGGAAGAACTAGAGGGAGGCCTTTGCCCTCGAGTAGGTTAGTGTAGATAAGCATAAAATGGGTGTTATAGAATTAGGGTGCTGTTCACATCTGGCGTCTGTGGGAACAGCCACGCAGAGTCAGAAGTATTTAGGCTATTTTTCATCTATTGTGTCAGCTTATGGCCTACATATATGTGAAACTCTTGGTCTCGTGGTTGCAAGCGCGAACACTGGACTGTTTCCCAGGTCAGACAAGATGTTATTGGATTTTTCATTAGGATTTCTTATTTAAAAAAACATTGCCCTATAGTGTGGGGCAAAGAAATTTCTCCTGTATCGTGGGTGCATTTACACACATATAATTATAAAGTCACATACACAGACAGCCAGACCCGGAACAACTAGTTGTAACCCATACAAATATTTGTTCCGAGCGGGAATCGAACCCGCGACACGCAGCGCAGCAGTCGATCGCTCAGCCACTGCGTCAATGGTGTCGATTTTCGTAGTAGCAGCCCGGAGTTTGGAAGTTGGCTGTTAATATACCAGGGTATTAACTCCCGCGCTCCGGATAGCAAGTAAAGTCTTTAAGCCCTGCGCCTGATTCTCCCCAATCGTGTCAGTTCACTTTCCCATCGAACTACGAGAGTAAAGGAGCCGTGTACCTGTGACTGCGCACACGCTTTTGCACTATAATATCTCCTGCGCAGTTGGCTCTTGGCGGAATCTGTATTGAGATTGCTGTTGATTTCAAAACGATCACTACAGTGGTTCGGGCATGTGATCTATCATCATCATTAACCTTTTTATCGTCCCACTACTGGGCACAGGTCTCCTCTCATACAGAGAAGGATTGAGCGTAATCACCGCGCTTGCTTAATGCGGGTTGGCGATTTCAGACTTAAAGTCCAGGTTTCCTCAAGATGTTTTCCTTCACCTTCAGTCAGGCAAGTGCCAATGTAACTTTTCTAAAGTTATATGTACTTTCTAAGTATGTAATCTATACTAATATATAAAGCTGAAGATTTTGTTTGTTTGTTTGAACGCGCTAATCTCAGAAACTACTGGTCTGATTTGAAAAATTATGTTTACGTTGGAGCCCATTAATCCAGGAAGGCTTTAGGCTATATAGCATCACGCTGCGATCAATAGGAGCGGAGCATATAAAAAAAAAATATCGAAATCTACGCCGGTGAAACCGCGCGGTGCAGCTAGTGTGAAATAAGTAAGTGCAGCGGGTAAATAGTGTTTGTGAAGTAGGTGTGGATCATGGAATAGTTATAACTTTATCTGTTCTGTGGTGTGGATATTAAGCTTGACGCTATTATGTTTTATTCAAAAAACATTGCCCCACACTAGGAATTTCTCCTGTGTCGTCGGTGCGTTCACAAACATATAAATTCACATACACAAACAGCCAGACCCGAAACAACTACTTGTAGGTCATACAAATATTTGTTCCGTGCGAGAATCGAACCCGCGACACGCAGCGCAGCAGTCAATAGCTTAAACATTACGCTAATCGTGCAGTCAAATTATGATTGGAGATTAAACCTACCTACGTACCTTCCCTTTAGTACTTACCATGAGAAGAGTGCTTAGCCCTGCTGTGGGACGATAACAGGCTGGTATTATTCATGCACTGATTATTTCTAGCCTACCCTAGCATTTTGCATTACAAAGGTAAATAAATTATTGGTAATTGTAGGATAGCCTAGTGAGTTACTCATAAGGGGGAGGAATGCCTTATCTGAGGTTTGATTTTTACATACTTATTGGACATAATCTTTCTATTGACGAAAGTATAAATAAATAAATAAATATATACTGACAAATCGCACAGATTGAGCTAGCCCCAAAGTAAGTTCGAAACTTGTGTTATGGGATACTAACTCAACGATACTATATTTATAATAGAAACATATTTAGATAAACATCCAAGACCCGGGCCAATCAGGAAAATCGGAGGATCAATCAAGCGATCAATCAACCAATCAGGAGGATCGTTTTCCATCATGACCTGGCCAGGGATCGAACCCGGGGCCTCCACGTCACAGGCAGGCGTGTTGACCGCTGCGCCACGGAGGTCGTCAAATACCTATATAGGTAGGTACCTATATAGGTAGGTACCTATATAGGTAGGTACCAGTGGCGAAGGGTGAAATTTTGACAAAGGGAAGCCGGTCCAAAAAAATAAACACTTAAACACTTACCTACTGCAGGATATCTTGGAGGAGGTCTTCAGATAAGAATAATATTGCCGGTAGAATAATATAAGCCATAATAACAAACAAAATCCACAGTATTTAACCAAATCTGCGATTAAATTACCTTACAGAATCAGTCACAGTTTAAATAACACAAATATTAAAATATAACAAACAAAATTATCACGCACCAGTGGTATAGCAACACATGTCACATTCTAACAATAATTTATTTTCAACCAAACGAAAAGAAACACGAAAATATGCCAAAATAAAAAGAATATGACTTGCGAAGGACTTCATTATAACGCTAATTCTTTTTAATTTTGTCGTGTTTTCTTTCTCCCGTGCCGTGGTTTCTTTGTCTCTTTCTAATAGAGGAGAGGAGAGAACTGCAAGCCGGTCGCCATTAGCCTATCTTTCTTTCAATTTTACGTACGGTTAGCGAGCATTAGAAAGAGATGGTCTGACACGCTGTCTCTTTTCGCCTCATAGTAAAACGTTGGCCGAGATAAGCTGTAATTCGTCGAGTTACCTTTAATGTAATTTAGGTACGAAAAATTGAAGCGCTGATTAATTTACGACTATAAAATGAAATGTGATACTTAGGGTATTGCTAAGAATTACTATTGCTATTGTAAATCGCGCAGGCATTTAATTAATAATACTTTGTTAATGAAATAGAATGTAAATACTTTTGTATGAATATGGAACTGATTTTTGAAAGGTAACCCGGTGGGAATCGGCTTGTATGGACTCTTCGCCACTGGTAGGTACCTATATAGGTAGGTGGGTAATGTTTGTAGGTCTTGTATCCTTTCGATCTGTAAATCGTTTATTTTATCAAAAACCTGGTACTTGTAGAAAGGCCTATGCTGTCCCCTCACACCACTGTGATATTATAGAAACATTGTAAAAGCCAATTATTTTTAAAAGAGTAACCGTTGTGTTTCTTGCTGGCTTATTTCCATAGGAAACGTGCCCCTAGCTTTAGACATTTCATAACTACCGATGTTGGTTTATATGAAATATTTTTGATTATCGCTTTGATTTATCCTCCAATAGGACATTACAGGCTAGATTGAAGCTTTTGGACTACAGAATGGAAAAAAAAATATCGTACTGCGCCTAGCCGCCATGCTTTCCCTTTTTTAACTCTTAGCTACTATGTATTATAAAATCTGCGATCCCCAACCCGCCATTGATTATGGCAAACCCCGCCAATGTAATGAAAGCCTTGGGGGGAGGCCTTTGTCTAGCATTAGACCTCTGTAGGCTGCAGAAGAAAATTTGCTCGCCAATGTTTAAGGTGTTTTCTAACGCCTTAAGAGTTTGTTATCCATACCAAACATTGCCCAGCAGCACGCCCCTAAATTGTTAATATGGATAGGTCGATTCATAGAAGACTGCACTTTGGAGCGTAAACATACCTGCTTGCATGCGTGCATGGCTTAACATGAACATAGGTGTAGATTGTGGTGACGACACGTTTGGTGCAGTGGATGAGCGATCGACTGCTGAGCCACGTTTTGCTGGTAAGATTCCTGCACACAAACGCGGCGGACAAATATTTAAATGGCCTACAGGTAGTTGTTCCGGGTCTGGCTGTTTGTGTTTATATGTATATAAACGCACCCACGATACAGGAGTAATTCCTAGTGAGGAGCAGTTTTCTTTTCTTTTTTAAATGAAAGATCTTTGATTCATGGAACTTTCATCCTGCTGTCCTGGGTTGTTTAGCAACAAAAAAGGTAAAACAAAAAAGAAATAAAACAAACACTTCCAAAATTAAATAACTTCTTTTATTTCAGAGTCAAATTTGTTTCCTACATAAACGTGTTAGAATGATGACGCCGTAACATTAATTGACCATTACACTAATGGTACGCGCCGTTAGCTGTTAACTTGGTGCACGAGTGGAGGGCCGTGAATTTATTCCATTATGGCGTGTTAGTGCGCGCGTCACGTTTCCACGAACGTATACAACATGTGCACAATGCAACAACCCATCTGCGGGCTTAGCAACTCTTACTCCTTTAATTAGCCGCAAATATGACTGGACGAGTATTAATACCCCGCCCGAACGGCACCGATACGTCTTACGGAACGATCAAATGAAGCATTCCCGAGGCGCGCGCACTAACGCTGCTACACAGATAACTACTGTCGGTTTCAATACAGACTTTTATATTATAATAATAGATTTTTTTTTATTTTTTAGTAACTATGCAAAAATGATCACAAATACCCATGAACCAAACGACGCGATCCCGAAACATTTCTGCAACATCCGAAGATAACAATAACTACACTCCACTACCGCGGCGCGCGTAGAGGTACTCATGCGTTCGTGACGTCACGCACGCCGCTACGCGCTCCACACGACGATGTCAACGCGTCTCAACTACTAATCCAATGCCACAAACACCTAATTTTAATCAATAATCAACAATTATCGCCCACCTCTAACACTACACGCTTTATTTATACGATCAAAGTGGAAAAATAATTTTTGATCCTCCATCGAAATCAAACTAACATCTCCCATGGTATTTTCACATGGCAAAACAAAAATTCAAGGCAAAACATACGCAGTCCGGGAGCGCGACCCGCCGGGACTTATGAACTACGCGTCAGAGGCAAATTAATGTTCCTTCCTAAATTAGGGATAACAAGGTATCTGGACACTATAAACTAGACGGTATAAACAACGCGGGCCGCGCTCTCGCCTACGTCACATAGGTAAATTGGAAAGACAATAGCTACTCTCCATATGCTTATAAGAACACTTCATAAAACAGCTTTATATTATACTACATAATTTACATTTATATTACGTTTACATTTTTACACAGCAATAATAATGTTTGTGGTTTCATTATAATATAATCTATATACTCCCAATTGCTAAATATTGTCGCATATTAAGCATGTTTTTTTTTTTTTTATTTATATCGACACCGCATGGTCATTGGTGTCAGCATTATTTTACATTAACAAAATACTTTAAATCCTTTTTCAAATCACTCTACTCATTATTCTCTCCTAAATACGAACAAAACTATGAAACAGTGATCGTACTATTATTCTTTTAGAACTTGTATTAGTCACTATTTAATTCCAAATCGGTAAGTAGCCGAAGACACAACTAAAACTAAGCTTCAAATTACTAAACTACAGAAATTTATAACAATGTTCATAACCGGACACAGTTCACAGGTGTTGCTACTTCACAAAAATCAACTCAAATTATTTCAAACAAATAATCTATAAATGCTGACAACATTGTCTTTTGTTTGGAATGACACTTAACACTTTCTATATAAAGTTTCAAACATCGATCTCTAAAGCATATAAATATGTTAGAATTTAGACGACTGATCACAATACTAATCAGACTTCTCTATACAAAACGACCGTGTTAGTAAAAAATAATTTTAGAAAAAAAAAATAATTATGGCAAAATATTGGCGAAGTGTAGCGAATGAGCTCTCCACAAATATTTATGTTAAAAAGATCCAATACCGTTGTAAAACAAACCCAAGCACTCAACAAACAGCCGCGGGGAAATTATACTAAAACAACTGACAGTGAAAACTTAAACACGCGGCCACACGACCGGACAGTTATGTACACACGTGTGATCACACTTCATAAATACGAGCTCATGTGAGCTCCGAACTAAACGTTACAATCGATATCATAATGTTACAACAGTGTAGCTACCATGAGTTTACATTACGACACTCGATCGTCGATATAGAACGCGTTTGACTCATCGATTGGCCCGCTTCAAGGTTGCAAGAACTCTCAACCAATCAGTATGCCTAGTACGAGTTTTCATTACGAGACTCAATCGTCGATATCGAGCGCGTTTGACTCATCGATTGGCCCGCTTCAAGGTTGCAAGAACTCTCAACCAATCAGTATGCCTAGTATGAGTTTTCATTACGAGACTCGATCGTCGATATCGAACGAGTTTGACTCATCGATTGGCCCGCTTCAAGGTTGCAAGAACTCTCAACCAATCAGTATGCCTAGTACGAGTTTTCATTACGAGACTCAATCGTCGATATCGAGCGCGTTTGACTCATCGATTGGCCCGCTTCAAGGTTGCAAGAACTCTCAACCAATCAGTATGCCTAGTATGAGTTTTCATTACGAGACTCGATCGTCGATATCGAACGAGTTTGACTCATCGATTGGCCCGCTTCAAGGTTGCAAGAACTCTCAACCAATCAGTATGCCTAGTACGAGTTTTCATTACGAGACTCGATCGTCGATATCGAGCGCGTTTGACTCATCGATTGGCCCGCTTCAAGGTTGCAAGAACTCTCAACCAATCAGTATGCCTAGTATGAGTTTTCATTACGAGACTCGATCGTCGATATCGAACGAGTTTGACTCATCGATTGGCCCGCTTCAAGGTTGCAAGAACTCTCAATCGATCAGTATGCCTAGTACGAGTTTCCATTACGAGACTCGATCGTCGATATCGAACGCGTTTGGCGCTCTCATTGGTTAAGAGTTCTTACAACCTTGAAGCGGACCAATCTATGAGTCAAACGCGCTCGATATCGACGATCGAGTTTCATAATGAAAACTCATACTAGGCCTACTGAACGCCAAACGCGCTCGATATTGACGATCGAGTCTCGTAATGAAAACTCATGGTAACACAGTACAGTGTCGCTACCATAAGTTTTCATGACGAGACTCGATCGTCGATATCGAACGCGTTTAGCGCTCTCATTGGTTAAGAGTTCTTACAACCTTGAAGCGGGCCAATCGATGAGTCAAACGCGCTCGATATCGACGATCGAGTCTCGTAATGTAAACTCATACTAGGCCTACAGAGCGCCAAACGCGATCGATATCGACGATCAAGTCTCGTAATGTAAACTCATGGTAACACAGTAGAGTGTCGCTACCATAAGTTTTCATGACGAGACTCGATCGTCGATATCGAACGCGTTTGACGCTCTCATTGGTTAAGAGTTCTTACAACACTGAAGCGGTCCAATCGATGAGTCAAACGCGCTCGATATCGACGATCGAGTCTCGTAATGTAAACTCATGGTAGCTACACAGTACAGAAGCTACTGTAATGTTACATATTAGAACAAGTTACCTCGGGGCGTTATGACATGACAACTAAATGATATTTACACAAATAATGGACATAATATAAAATATGATAAGACATAACCATCTTAAATATTTATTACGTTATAGTTTTATTTATTACACTATGGCATTGCAACTTTGTGACTCGGTTGCGGCTACACGTCGACCTTCGTTACAATAACATAAATTGTTAGCGGAACAGAAAGGCTAATAGTTTTAATGCCTTGTCAAAATCATGGATTGGAGAATATTTTCGACAGGTTTCCAGTTAGCAACATAGAAATATAATAATCACAGTAAGATAATAAAGTTTATTTTGGCTGTATATCTTTTTTATCTTTGCATACGGAAGCATGGAGTCATACGGAAAGAATTTTGAATAAATACAGTGTTCTGTGGCTTGATAAGGACATAGTGGGCTTTTTTATAAATATCAGCGATAAAATAAACAGGAAAACTGTGGACCGTCGAAATAATTCTTCGCATATTGGAACGGATGATGCGCAGACTTAGAAATCAACATACACAATATTGTAAAAATATATTCTAATGCACGTAATTTAGCGTTTAGGATCTTTTTCTCCAACGAAAACGATCGAAGCGTATGAAATGTGTCAAGCGCGCGAAAACTGGGCCTGTACCCAATGTAACATCGCTTCATAGCGAAGCGAAATCTAATACCAAACCAACCAATGGCGGGAACGATTGATCACGCGGCGCGATATATCACGTGGTCAATCGTTCCCGCCATTGGTTCGCTTGATTTCGCTTCGCTACGAAGCGATGTTACATTGGCTACAGGCCCTGCAGTGATTGTATTGAATGACTAGCTTCCCGCCCGCGGCTTCGCCCGCGTGGAGTTCGGTTATATCGCGCTTATTGGATTTTCCTCGGGAATATGAAATTTTTCCGGGATAAAAGGTAGCCTATGTCCTTTCTCAGGGTCTAAATATTGTCTGTGCCAAATTTCATAAAAATCGGTTATAGGTTTAAGCTGGAAAGCTTAACGGACAGACAGAGTTACTTTCGCATTTATAATATTAGTATGGATTTATCAGCCAATCGCTGCGGTTCACGCGCCCTTAACTATAGTTTTGTCATTTTCGTTTGAGAAACTGACCCTTAGTTGACTATGTTAGATACGTGACAATAAAATTCTTTACAAAATGACAAATGATGTGTGTAGGTGTTGTTGACTAAGTTCCGAGGACGGGCGTGGGACGAGGTCGCTGACGAACGGTTACAATAATACACCCGGTTTATGAATCGAGAATTCATAGTAAAGCACTTATCAAACGCTATTAAGTTTCAAATCCAAATCCTTCAATCTAGCCCGCGGATTCTTGTTTGTTACAAAAATATTTTACATTTCGCGGGCTTTTAGCTTTAATAATGCTTAACTTAAAATTCTCAATTCATAAACAGCGTGAAATAATTAGTTCACGTTACATCGCGGTACCACAGAACTCGTCAGGTGCCCTCCATTCGCAATGCGCGTGCGCTGCGGCGTGTGTCGCTGCCGCACTCGCCTACGATTATTATAGGTCCCTGGGAACAGAAAAAAAATCTTCAATTATTAAAGCAGTTAACAAATGAAATATATTCAGACATCGATTTCACTTTTAAAACGCTAGTCTTCTATATTTCTTGGTTCAAAGATTTCGAAAACTATTTCTAGCGTTATTACACACAAATCTGGTACAAAAACTTCTGCTAACCGAAATGACTCTGACGTTGACACCGATGAGGCCACAACCCCGCATCATGCAAGAAAACACCACAGAAAAGGTGCCGTGTTCACCTTTTTATTTTTGTCAAATGATTGCGACTAGTTGGAATCAATTGGGATCGTTCGGACCGCCCATTGGTCGGTTCGGTCCAAACTAGTCGCAATCATTTAACAAAAATGTGTTCGCCGATTAGAAGGCAGGATTAATTTATCAATAATATCAGGGATCAGTCGCCTCGAGGGAAACCAATACTCGTCAAACCGGTCTAAACTCAACCGTAAGAGTGGTAACCTGCACGTGACCAAAAATATATGTTTTTTTTCTTTTTATTTTTATTTATAGAGGGTTTAATAACAAATTGATTATGCCACCCTCATTGGTGCAAACGTATTATATACAATATGATTCTTTCGGATGCACTCCATCAGTATATGGTGTCTTCCACTTTATTGCACTCCTGACAATTTGGTGACGCAACTTTACCCATGGTAAAAGCAAACCTGTTCATAGGGATGTGTCCCGATCGAAGCCGAAGAGCCATAAAAAAAATCTTACCCTAAGCAAAAGACAATTGTCTATGGGCTTTCTTTGACTGGGTTGTATGTGAGTGCTTTACACTCGGATCTAGTCCTACAATAAATCTCAAACAACAGCTTTATCATGTTTGTAATTTGCATACCAACCAAACTAAATTAGTTTACATATACCAACCACCAACTCTACCATACAATGGCCCCGAATCCCCTGTTCATACATACACTATCTAGCTGATCACTCTTAACGTTATTACACACAAATCTGGTACAAAAACTTCTGCTAACCAAAATGACTCTGACGTTGACACCGATGAGGCCATAACCCCGCATCATGCAAGAAAACACCACAGAAAAGGTGTTGTGTTGTTTGTTCTTACAGCCAACTCGTGTCAGTTATCAACAGCAAGCAGTTATCTTTACTACTTTAATATCTCGCTGGTAGTGGCGTGAATGTTGGATCATAAGTTCCCTTTAAAGTGAGCTGAATGGTGCTAATACACATGTCATGTGCGTAAACGGGCGCCGTCAATGGGGACTGGACATCTCTTAGCTACCAGGTCTTATGTCCATTTTTTTTAGGCATTATAAACTAGTACTTGACCGCAATCTCGCCTGATGGTAAGCAGAGATGCAATCGTTGATGGTAAGGCACTCAAAGAAACTGAGTGAATAGTAAGGAAGACGGCAGTTGAGCGAGGTGATGAAATGTTAAACCCAACAACACGGTCAACAATGTTGCGCCAGAGGCAGATTGATCTGGAGACCCTCCATAATCAAATGCCTGACACAACAACATTTGGCGCATAGTACTCAGCACACATCGCAACACAACTGCTCAGACCCGTCCTCCGTACGGCTTCACCAGACATCATGCCGGAACATGACCAATCGCTTGGCGGCAAGACTTTGTCTGGTGGGTGGAACTTCTGCCGGCAGCTGATATTATGGCCTACCACCGAGGAAAAAATTTCTAAATTGTTACATATATGCACATCTTTCTGCATCATTCTCAGCTGGTTAATTTGAACATGGATGATGTAATCAAATATTTTGTAACAATTTTATGATTGAAAAGAGTGTCGTGGAGTTTCTTGCTGTTCTTTTCAATAAAAGCCTATGCTGTGGAATGGGCAACTAGTTTCATCTTACTGACTGACCCTTTGATTTAAAGTGCTAAACTAAAAAGATAAAATTTAAAGTAAACCAAGTATAGACTTGGTTTACTTTAAATTTTATCTAAAACTCATCATCTTCATCACAGCGTTAATCCCAGTCGCATCCAAAGCCTTGGAGCTTTGGAGTCTGGGGTCCGCTTTACCAGTCCAACTGCTGAAATGGCTAAACTTCGACATTTTCCGTGAAGCGACTGCCGTCTGACCTCCACAACCCGAAGGCGACATCGAAGCATTGCAGTTAGACCAATTGTTGGACTTTTGAGGGCTCCAACAACCCGTAACGACTGCCACTAGATGTTTGTATGGCAACCGGGACCAACGGCTTAACGTGCTTTCGGCACGACCAGACCAGTGCAAGTATTCATATTCATGCATACAAATACTTGCACTGGGCGGGGATCGAACCCGCGCCATCTTACGCAGCGGCTGCGTCCGCTACCGCTACGCCACGGAGGAAATTTTATCTAAAACTATACGTTTTTAGTCACGTCCAAACTGTCTATACAATCTTATTTTGACAGGACTCTTACAGACAGGACTTAGTTTGTGAATAAAGAAATCGGCATCGTTGTTAAAATTAACGAGATTAGAATAATTTCACATTTACTCAGCTTACGCTGTAAACTTACTAAATGCATTTAACGCTAAACAATATAAGAGTTCTTTTATAATATTACTTAAAAGTTACGACATGATTATACGTCGAAAAGTCGCTAACCATGATACTGTAAGCGACATTTATGAATAAAGGAGAATATTAAAACATAATTATTTCCTTTTTTTTTTTCTTTTAAAGCTCTGTCTCTTTCTCTCACACTGAAGAAATGGTGGCATTAATGCGTCATAATACGGCGCAGAACAATGTTTGAATACGTTCAGCATTAAACGCATTTAGTGATTTATGGTCTAAGCTTAATTTAGTTCAAAGCATTATAAACATCCGCATATCCTTTAACCTTCACAAAAATAATTAAATTATGTATACAACGTTATTTTGTTTATGCGAAACGTGAATATAGTTTGTTCAGAATCGATTCCAATCACTTTTACACCATGTTATATTTTTTCACAAATACATTTAGAAATTATCAGTATGATTACTGAGCGCGCTACGCAGCTTACGCGTGCGCATGCCCGCGCTCAGCTGACGCCACAGGTCATTGCGCCCGGCTCGTCCATTCAAACGGAGTGTGAAGCATATTTTTGTTAGGACAACCAAGTAGGATAACAAGCTCATAACTTTGTGGTTTTTCATGTTATCTTTTTGAAATTTTGTACATAGATTCTTTACTTAAAATACTGGACACGTGCTTCGGGTTTCGCATAAATAAAAAATAATGTTGTAGAAACGAAAATAACCGTTCGAAGCGAAAGTTTCGTTTGTGTATATAGTATTAATTCCTTTTCCATCCCAATACCCAACACCTGTGCAAGTAAACTCGAGTCTACAGTAGTGTAATATATTGTTGGATATAAAAGGGTGATATTACCGTACCTACCTCATCCACTGCTGCGAGGGGGGGTTGTGGGAGGGTGTCGACGGCTGGTGCGACTGTGTTGCTACCCTTTGGACCACCTGAAAATGATAATAACAGGTTAGCAATCAATATAAGCTATCAGCCACATTACAATTGTGGTTACATTCTACAAATTCCAAGAGTAACCATTATAGGGGTCAAATTCTTAGCTTTTCAACACATTACATACATTGGCTCCGGTTCCCTTGTTCAAAAACTAAACAAATTTTAAGTTAATTGCATCATTTTCTTTCCATACCGTTAAGAAAAGGATTGAAGATAACACTTTAGTTTAAATCTGTCAAATTAAGATACTCCATACACAGTTTTGACGCGATAATAAACATGGCGAGCAAAAATACGTCGATTTACGTCAGGAGCGCACTAATTTGATAGGTTTAATTAAACTGACATTTTATCTTCTGTCCTTTTCTGAACGAAATATAAAGAAAAATATGCACTGAACCTTAATTTAGTTTGTGTATAAGGGAATCGGGCCTTTTAACAGACTAAAATGTTCCTTCTTTTGGAAATCAAGCCTGTAAAAGGTAATCGGGTGGAGTCCAAAGAGTGTTGATGTTGTTGTTTCGATGACATCATCCTTGACCGTTTTGAGGACGATGAAAGAATGGCTTGTGGTTAAATAATAACAGCCACGCGGGTCGATTACACAGGTAAAGGTACGTTTACCGCGGTCGGTCAGTGGATTGGTGACCATCTTTACACACCAATACCTTTCGTATCTCGGAAAGCACACCATTGGTAGGGGTTGTCATTCATAGATATTTGATAGTCGTTACGGGTAGTTAGAAGTCTGAAAGCCTGGCAACCAGTCCTACCAAAAAGAATCATATTACACAGTAACTGGGTTGTGGAGGACACATATTATTAGTGTAGCGGTACCTAAAAACGCCACATGAGACAACGCGTCATACTGACATACTGACGTCACACAAATTCTACATCTCGCAAGCAGAGTTTACCGTGCAATTTGCATACATACATCTTCACCTTCAACCGTTGGGCAAGTCAAAGACAAAACACCCGTCTCAAAATCAAAGGTCATTTATTCAAATTAGGCCGAGAATCAGCACTTTTTGAACGTCAATATTACATAAGACAGTCCCCCAAAACGCCCACTCATCGACACTTCCTAGTGCTTTCGCTGGGACGAAGAAGTGGCGGAACAAACTCCCCAGCAGCACAACTGTCTGTTCATTTAAAAAAACACATGACTTTATACAATACTATGTATAGTGATGAAGAGTGTGTCTGGTCGGAGAATCCTCCCATTTCTATGGAGGATGAGTGAACTGTACAGCCTGTTCCTCATGCCTCCACATTAGGATTCAGCGGTAACTTGTTAGACTGGCAGGTCGCGAGTTATATTACCTGTTGTACGAAGGCTCGTGTTAGGTGAGGCGCGGCACGTTCGGCGTGCTCGAAGGCACGACGCAGTTCCGCGATGGCAGCCGCACTGCCAGCGCCATGCGCACGAGACAACTGCGGAGGTTACGATAAGTTTTTATTTGTCTAATAATACAATATGTAAAGAAAACCCTGTCCGATCCGTGAAGGTATTGTTAGGTATCAATAACAGACTCTACTAATGCCTACAAAGCCGGGCTAAACTTAAAACAAAATTCCCCCTAAACAAATAAATATTATTTCGCAAAAGGTGGTACCTAACTAACTTAATACTTGTGCGGTAGGCAATACGCGGGCGAAGGGGGGTAGGGTCCGCGGCACGCGGCACGCGGTCACGTCGCTCATAATAATACCGTCGAAATGGTATTGTCACTTTTTTCAAAAATTACCAAATTTTGACGAAGTTGGAATTAATTCGCGGAAAAAAAATCAAAATTCATTAGTACTGTTACTATGACGGTTATGTAAAATTTTATATATATTTTTTTTTTTATGTGTTTACTTAACCCTTATTATGCTTATGGGTCGGACGGGGTTTTCATTACATATTGTATAATGTCAAACAGTTAACTATTAGTTTAAAAAAATAACCATTAGCGACCATTAAATAACCTAACAATTATCATAAATATATCAAAAGAAAAATTGGGAAGATAGTAACCAATATTGTGGAAAGAGTTGAGTGTTTAACGTTTCTCCAATTAACATAAAAATGATATAGTGTCATTTACCTCATTCAGTAGTGGGTATATAAGTTGTTGTAGATAAGGATGCCTCTTTACTTTGTTCTCCTCGCTGTTTGTTCCTCTATGGTCCAAAGGCGTGGCCTAAAACATGTACATACATTTAAAATAATGATAAACCTGTTGAATGTTATAAATGCAGACACATTAAAAGGCCATTGTGTGTCGCGTGAATCGACGGCATATAAATGGTTAATGGTTGTTTCCTGAGACTCATTTGGAACCTTAGATTGGTTTAAGTACAGTATTAGTTCACAAGACAAATACCTGTATATAAATAAGCTCATAATCGCACTCACCGACAAACAATGTCAAAAACTTGACAGAAATTTAAGTAAATTAGAGGTACTATGTCAAAACGCCCCGTGTGGTACCGGGCTTAGAATAGTACCAACCCATATCCTCCCGTGGGTGTTGTAAGAGGCGACTAAGGGAACCCTCACCAGGGAAGCGGGCAGCAGCTCTTCTACTAAAATCAAACTACTGCGATCCCAAGCGTGGGGATTATGGCAAACCCCAATGTAATGAAAGCCTTAGGGGAGGTCTTTAACCAGCAGTGGACCTTTATAGGCTAAGAAGAAGATGTCAAAATGAGACTGAAATTTGTAATGGGAACATTCTAAGACGGGAATGCTTCACTGATTCCTGATCTTCATTTATGAAAGTTTTCTCTGTTTAGGTAGCTTGTATGTCCCAACTACAGAACGTCTCCTTCTCTTTCAACTCAATTTCGTTCGCTGCTATTGCCCGGTAGTTTTTTGGTAGGAGTTAAAGTTGCCTCGCCATCTATACCTTAGCCTTTAAGGCTACAGTAAATAGGCTTGTAATAAAGTAGCACGTTTCACTATCAATGATTGCATCCCTGCTTACCATTAGGCGAGATTGCGGATTTCATTATACGAAACCTGAATATAGTTTGTTCAGAATTAGCAACTAATTCGATTCCACACCATGTTATATTTTATCCCAAATACATTTAGAAATTGTTGCAGTTTGGTTACCGAGCGCACAACACAGCTGGCGGTGGATCACAGTGAGACAGGATCCCCCCGCGCCGCGCCGCTGCAGGCGCGGGCGGTCGAACAGTGCGTTGACCATATTTTTGTTGAGACAACCAGATAAGATAACAAGCTCATAACATTGTGATATTTCGTTAATTTTTTGAAATTTTGGACGTAGATTCTTTACTAAATAATACTGGACGTGTTTCGAGTTTAGCATATACAAAAAATATCGTTGTATAGTTTTTGCAATACTAACGTTTTTGTTATAGACTACGCTATCCCTGTTGGAGGGCTGGTGCTCAGTCCGCTCCTTACGCTCTTCGCGGTCGCCTCGGTCACGATCGCGTTCCTTCACGTTCCTCTGTTCTGCGTTCACTTGCACATTCGACGATTGTCGAGACTGGAATGTCAAACATGTTATATTATATTCAAGGACAGAATATAAAAAAAATGTGTTTTGTAAAATACAGTGTTGCTATGTTAATTTTATCAGTATACCAACACATTAACCATCTTCTAATAGGAGGCACCATATTATGTTGTTAAAACAAATGTCTGCCAAGTTCTGTTCCTGTTAAAATGTAGATGGCGGACCTCTACCTTAATAGATTACTTTTAACTCTGTTATTGTGGTATGATAGCAATAAAAAAGAACAATGTTGCTAACATTGTGTTTTATTTCCCACATAATATCAGTTTTATTAGAATTTATTTA
Organism: Sesamia nonagrioides; assembly: GCA_017933935.1. Lineage (NCBI taxonomy): Eukaryota > Metazoa > Arthropoda > Insecta > Lepidoptera > Noctuidae > Sesamia > Sesamia nonagrioides. The sequence continues at coordinate 61,681 of JADWQK010001079.1, read as the reverse complement.
GAACAAACACACTAAAGTGTCAACCAGTAGGTGGTGACATGGTATGATTTCTAATGCAATAAAAATAATCATGAACAATTTATTGTCTACCACATAAGGGTGATGAAAGTCGCACGGTCACGTCAGGTGGTATTCGTTCAAGACATTTGAAAATAGATAAAATCGTAAAAGCGTCTGGTAACTAAAATGTCTGAGACGGTTACAGCTGCTAATACAGCATTGAAAACTCACCGGGTGCTTATCATTAGTATTATTATTGAGCGCATGCGTATGCGCAGGCACGTGCGGCGTGTGCGGCGTGTGCGGCGTGTGAGGCGTGTGCGGCGTGTGAGGCGTGTGCGGCGTGTGAGGCGTGTGCGGCGGGTGCGGCGGCAACGCGGGCGGGGCGGCGGCCGGCTCGGCGGGCGGCACGCCCGGTGAGCTCCGGCCGGATAGCGCGCCGTTCTGCTTGCCGCCAGCACTCACGCTCACTGTGTCACGCTCACGATGCGCCACTGAAAACATGAATCATGATTATACATGTTACATAGCAAAACAATAAAATAGAAAAATATAGATGCATTTCTTTAGCCGAAGTATAACTGGCAAAACTTGTCCGCAATTCCACGTCCGCAAATTCTGTGAATGGACCCTTTAAACCTAATAAATCCGAAAACTATATTAATGTATTGTTTGTTTCGTCGCGGGAAGTTACTCCAAACAGAGACCAAGACGGTCAGCTTAATCTCTTTATTTGGTTTTTCCCATGCCATTCTCAAAACAACTGCACAAATATTTACTAACAGCACCTCCCTGTCAACGTCATTTAACCTTCAAAAGATCCTTCTAGCTATAGACGTACCTACTATTATAATACGGCCGGGCTTGTAGCACACAGTAAATGCCAATCAACTTGTCAAGAATAGAAACTTCGACTATACATATACCTCTTCTTGATAAAGAGTTATTGCTGATTGCCTCCTGCCAGTGCATTCAATGAATGAATTTTACGATTATTTAATTTGAACTTTGTTAGAAGGTCAGAAGAGTCATGAACGGAGTTGAGAATAGATACCATTGTCATCATCATTGTTGCGATTGTTGCGTCGCTTGTTTTCTCGCTCTGCGGAGGCCTGTAGGGCTCCGCCGCGGACCGTCATGATCCAGGGCTCGTCTGCCTCACCGTCTCCGCTCCGGCATTCCTCTCTGAAAAAATAATAAAAATTATACATATAATAGGTATGTTAATATGTAGGTTGGACGTGGCTTTCTGTGCTAGAAAGGTCGTGAAATGCAAACAAAGCGTTTTCTTTTTATAACACACGTAAATGGTCTCTATATGATAGATTGATCACGTTCAGGCCATTTTCGAACATATATGTATGTTTGCATTACATTCCATCAGGTTGGAAGGTAAAAAGAGGCCTTTTCCCATCAGTGAGGCACAAAAAGGCTAACAAAATAAAATCTACGACTGTTGTCAGTAAATATACAAATAGACTTTTTCGTAGCGTCGAATTTATCGTTTACCCTATAATTTTGTAACATAAGGGTATTTATGAAGCTTAAAAATAATTAATCATTCAGTGTGTTATGTGAAACGTCCATATAATGCCACGTGTATTGGTTGCCATGCCACCGACAAGTTTCAGTATGGAAAACACGTACAATAACATAATTATTATTACAAGATATGTATAACTGTAGTATCTTTACACCTATTAATTATTATAAGTAGTTTTGTATGATTCTCAAGAAACCGTGATAATACAAATTATTAATTGATTAATTGAATGATAATGAGTGCACGCGATTTGAATGATATTTGTGTACTGAAAAGTATAGGCCACACGAAACAAGTAAAGTGTTGACACAATGACATCAATTTTGTACGTGCCTACACCGTACAATTACAATAATACCAAAACCCACTATTATTATAATATTATGATACCTGTGTTATTACTCGTTATTATATTTTTGTAGAGATTATTACAGGGAAAAAGTATATTATTGACCGTATTTATCATGATTTTAATTAGTATACAACAAACGATGATTTGTTTGTAAAAGAATGTGTAAAATATGAAATATACTCACGAATCTGAATTCTCCGACTCGGTTTCGCTCTCCTCGCTCCGTTGCGCTTTCCACTTCTTATACCTATCTATAAGATCCATTAGATACGAATTCTTCTTAGCCTTCCTGATAAACTGGAACTTTAATAATTCCTTAGCTGTTGGTCTCTGAAACACACCGCAAAAATGTTTCAAAACAACGATTAGAGAACAATTTCTTGTTACAAGAAATACTGAAAGTTCATAATGAATTTTGGTTATCTTATAAAGACAAACTTGCGTAGGGATTAGTCCCCCTCCTCCTCTTCAAGCAATCTATTTAGTGCAATGAAGTACGCGGTTTACATGTTCGAGATTAAAGGATAAAACGTAATCCGAAACACTTGGTAGGGTTCTAACAAATACATTATACGAAATGCGTGTGTCGGGGAAATTAATCGGTATCCGCCGCGCCGTCTCCGGTCTGTATCTAACTTACATTTTCTGGGTCCTTATTCAGGCACGCCTCGACGAACTCTTTGAACGGTTTCGAGTAGCTGCCGGTGAGTTGCGGAGGGTTATTCTTGGGGATGAGGAAGAGCACCCTCATGGGGTGGAGCTCTGAGTTGGGCGGTTCGCCCTTGGCCAGCTCGATGGCGGTGATGCCGAGCGACCATATGTCAGCCTTGCTGTCATAACACGACTGTTTGATCACCTCAGGCGCCATCCAGAACGGTGTGCCTACGAATGTGTTGCGTTTGCTTGTTGTGTTCGTTAGTTGACCCGCGACACCTAGAAATAAAGAATAATTTATACATTTGAGTAATATGGTAACAATACCATGTCAAAGGAATGCTACAAGACATTCAATTAAGGCCCCTAGGATATATAAAAGTGAAGGTTCACTGTAAAATTTCGCACTTATTTATAGACTCCTTTCGGTTTTCGATACCATCAAATGAATAATGGTAAAAGTAACGAGTAAACAAGGTACCTACACAAATAAATCACAGAATGATTAATTTGTTTTGGCATATTATTGGAACATTCCTAATTTGCTATACCAGTCATGGTTATTTATGGGAACATGCGATCAATATACCAACTTCTGTTGATTAAAAATGTATTGAAAGTCTAAACTACGCCTGCGGATGTAGGTACTCTTGCTAGACGGTAGGAAACAAATCTTTCAAGAAAACAATTTAGAACTATTGCAGGTCCTTGAATAATTCACTAATATTAATAGAACCAGCTTCCACCATCTCAAAGGAAAACGTCATACATCTTCATCATAATTACACTTTCATGGAGATGGGATATGCTCGTAAAGCACAGTACATTAAAGTTTCATACTATGACATGTCTCTTACAGTTTAACCTTATGTGTGCTCTCCTTTACCCAAGGGTCGTAAAGTGGGTCATTATTTAACTTTTCTTTTCTGGGTAAAATGTCAGGTACTAGCCCCGCACGATGATATTGCGATTGGCGGCCATCTTGGTGACGTAGTCTAACTCGCACCGTCGGTACCGTTCGCAAGTTCAGTCCGCGCTTACCCACTTACGCACATCGAATATTTTTGTTAGCTTTTTGTTTTTGTTATCCTGTTTTATTGTTGTTCTTCAGTTTTGTTGTTTAGTTTTGTTAGCTGTTACTCGTTAAAATGAGTAAGAAATTAATTAATAGTCGTGCTCGTGAAATTATAATTAAAGTGGACAATTATTTTGTTATGGAGAAAGAGGACTGTAAGTTAGTTCTTGAAAGTATAAACCATGCTTTAAAAAGTGCTTCGGACATTTTAATACCGAAGCAACTGCTTATAGTTATTAAAAATATTTTGCAAAATTCTATCAAAGTCACGGAGTGTGTGGCATGTGCCACAGGCGTTGCAAAAAATACTGGGACGAAATTGATACGAGAGCATGAGTCAGCAACAGCCAGTGGCAGCAAAATGAGAACTCGTACTAAAGGAAAAAGACAAAAGAAGAAATATTTCGATGGGTTTTCCTTAACAGCTTTAAGAAATATTATAGATTCAATGTATACGGTGAGGAGAGAAATACCCACAATGCGCAAAATCTTGGCGGCTTCAAAAGTAGACCTTAATTATACTGGTAGTGAAACTACATTAAGAAAAATAATTAAATGTGATTTGGGCTACCAATTTAAACGATGCTACCAAAAAAGACTGGCCCCAATTTAAAGACCCCAAATTCAAGCGTGGAGGGCTAAATATTAACGACGTATGAAAGAAAATTACTCGCTTGGTGAAAAATAAAAGACAAAAGACCCGTTATTTATCTCGACGAAACGTGGATACACGCACACTACACGGTAGAAAAATGTTGGCAAACAGCAACCGATGGAGTGAGATGGTACGACAGCCCCGGTCGCCGATGGATAAAGAAGTTAAAGCGGTTTTGTTGACTATGCCCTTTTAATGTTTAAAGCAGATACCAAAACGGGGGATTACTATGATCAAATGAATGCTGAGAATTTCACCAAGTGGCTTACAGAAAAATTAGTACCCAACATACCACGCAACTCCAAAATTGTGATGGACAACGCCCCTTATCACAGTAGGGATGAGAATAGGCCACCAAGTATGAACAATAAAAAACAGTTGATTGTTGAGTGGCTACAAGATCACAACATCGACTTTCCCAACGACAGTACAAAACCTGAACTGTATTTATTAATTAAACGGCACAGACCGCCGAAAAATTATAAAATTGACAATTTATTAGCTGGCAATGGCCATGAAGTCGTTAGATTACCACCTTACAACTGCGGCCTCAACCCCATTGAGTACATCTGGAACCTGGTAAAGACGAGGGTGTCAGAAAAGAATGTGTAGCAGTTGGAAAGTCGCATTGAAGTTCTGACGTTGGAGGCGTCGGAGTCAATAACTCCAGATGACTGACGAAAGGAAGTCAATCATGTTAAACGGCTTGAAGAGGAATATTGGAATAAAGATCGAATAACTGACGAGTTATTTGTCATAAATACGGCGACGACAGTGAATCGGAAACGACAGACACAGAAAGCAGTTCTGATTCGGAAGACTATATACATTTTTTTACATATTATCCTGGTTTTATTTATAAGCTGATAGATGTAGGTAGTAATTAAAACATGACTACTACACAGTGGACTCTGGTTCAATTCCCGCTCGCAAATTAACAGAAATGTAGTTAGAAAAAAATAGTATACATGTAAGAAAGATATACGAATAAGTATATTTTTCTTACGTCTACAAAAATTATTTCCTTGAAATTTTTAATAATGAAAGTTTGTTTGTCAGAATATGGGTGAGTAGGTAACCCTTAACCCTAATATTAATTTATACATACACTCTTTATAAAGAGTGTAATAAAATTATATAATACAAATAAACCCTTAACCCTAATATTAATTTTGCATTTAACATTCTTTTGCTAGCTGTCCTTTTGTGTGACAGATGACGTCACAACGCTGTTATTGTGACAAGGTTCCATCGCAATATCATCGTGCGGGGCTTATACCAGACGTACATTAAAATTGATTTATGTGAAACCTTCGTATTAAAACTGCATTATCAATCGTTGGACATCACGTGTCAAGGAAAACTACATAATGATAAACTTTGATTTTTAAAAACATTATTTGTTCACTGTTTCCCGAAATTGTATTACTTATTAATAAAGTGAAATGCACAAAATCTTCTTTGAAGTAGGTCACAAAAATATTTTAGCGTTGTTTTCTTCTTATATCGATGTGAAGATTTTTTTTTAAACTCGTTTATCGTACGGATATAAAGTTACAGTAATCATCAGTGGCTACCATGAGTTTGTATTACGAGACTCGATCGTCGATATCGAGCGCGTTTGACTCATCGATTGGCCCGCTTCAAGGTTGTAAGAACTCTCCACTAATGAGAGCGCCAAACGCGCTCGATATGGACGATCGAGTCTCGTAATGTAAACTCATGGTAGCTCACTGTGTAGCCTTGTTCCAACTATGTTTGGCTCGGGTTCCAGTCTAGACGGATTCATCTGAATATAAATATTTTACATGGAGCGACTGTCTAACTGACCTACACAGCCCAGTTACCGAGTAATCCATACTAATATTATAAATGCTAAAGTAACTCTGTCTGTCTGTCTGTTACGCTTTCCCGTTTAACCTGCTCAACCGATTTTGATGCAATTTGGCACAGAAAATCTTTAGACCCTGAGAAAGGACATAGGCTACCTTTTATTAAAAAAATATATATATATTTCCGAGGGAAATCTAAAAAACGCGATATAACCGAATTCCACGCGGGCGAAGCCGCGGGCGGAAAGCTAAGATTATAAGGTAAGGGATATTATAATATTACCCGGTAACTGGGTTGGTAAGACTGGTTATCCCGTCTGGTGCCAGGCTTAGAATAGTACGATCATATCCATATCCACCCGTGGGTGTCGTACGAGGCAACTAAGGGAACTCTCACCAAAGAGGCGGGCAGCAGCGTTTCTCCTGTGGAATATCACACTATTCCAATCCGCAACCCGCTTTGGCAAACCCCCTAATATAATGAAAGCCTTGGTGGAGGTCTTTTTCCAGCAGTGGATCTCTATAGGTTGAAGAAGAAGAAGATTGGTTGCAAATTTTTCAGGTTATTGACTATCATTTGATTCTGTCTACGATCTATGAATGACAGCTAAGACCACCAGCTTAACGTGTTTTCCGAGGCACGAAAAGGGTCTCAATATATAAAGGTTGGTGGTGATGGTGGACCCACATGGATAGAATAAGAAATGAGTACATAAGAGGAAGTCTGAAAGTGGCACCGGTAGCTGAAAAGTTGTGTGGAAATCGGTTGTCATGGTACGGGCATGTGTTACGGAGAAATGAGGAGAATGTCGTGAGGAGAGTTTTAATTATGAATGTTGATGGCTATAAGAGTAGGGGAAGACCAAAGAAACGATGGATGGAATGTGTGAAGGATGATATGGCTAAGAAGGGGGTGACTGCCGAGATGGCTTCTGATAGGGATGTATGGAAGAAAAAGACATGTTGCGCCGACCCCAAATAAATTGGGACAAGGGCAGGAGAATGATGATGATGATGGTGATGGTGGACCCATCTACAAACCAACAGCGGAAAACTTAGCATAACGTGATCGATCGACCAGTGAGGTTGTTAATATTTACCTATGAACGCAGTATAAAAGTTGTTTACCATAGGACTCGTTCATTTTATATGTCACGGCGTATGAATAAAAATATAATATTCTCTTTGTAAAGGAACACAGCCTTACAGCCTTATTAAGGTCGGTAAAGTCATGCGGGCTTTTTTGTGACTCACTGTGTTTGTATGTACACCTTTTCCCTAACGGTGAAACAAATAAACGATAGTTGTATTAATCATCTGAATACCAATATTTTACATGGAATGGATCCCTGTCTGACCACCAACACCCAGTTACTGAGTGAAAGAATGCCCTTTAGACTACTACGAAGACTGGTTGTCAGAGTTTCAGGTTTCTGACTACCCGTGACGATCGTCAAAGATCTACAAATAACAGTAGCTATTAAAGACAAAACCTCGTCCAAAAATGGTTGTAATATTTATACACATAGAACTAGCTATCCGCCCGCGGCTTCGCCCGCGTGGAATTCGGTTAAGTATATCGCGCTTTTTAGATTTCCGTCGGGAATATCACATTTTTCAATAAAAGGTAGTCGATGTCCTTTCTCAGGGTCTAAAGATTATCTGTGCCAAATTTCATCAAAATCGGTTGAGAGGTTTAAGCGGGAAAGCGTAACTGACAGACAGACAGACAGACAGTTACTTTCGCATTTATAATATTAGTATGGATGAGATGATGATCCACCGTTCTTTGAATTCATTTGTGAAAACATGATAAATGAAGAACCGCTCGACCGATTTTGTTCAAACTTCACATAAACCATCTACTAATTAGTCACAACAAAGCCTAAAAATTTGGTTTGGATAGGTGAGTCCGTTCTTGAGTTATAAAATTACAAAGAAAGTGGCATTGATTTGTATATATATATATATATAGACTAGCGGCCGCCCGCGACCTCGTTCGCGTGGAGTTAGTTTCTTGAACATTTTATTTTAACCCCATAATATACAAGCATACATTTAAAATTTTTGTAATGCTCCGCTCCTTTTGATCGCAGCGTGATGTTATGTAGCATAAAGCCTTCCTGAATTAATGGGCTATCCAACGCAAAAATATTTTTTCAGATCGGACCAGCAGTTCCTGAGATAAGCGCGTTCAAACTCTTCAGCTTTATATTAGTATAGAATATAGATTTATGTTCTTGTACCCCATTGCGACATCGATGTAGCAAGGTTAAGCAAACCATCAACCAAAGAAGTGCATTGGTACGGATTGGTACTATGAGCACATCAATAAAGTGTTTTCAGCTCATAAAACCCCTCAACATGAAGTGTCGAAGGAATTCAAAACGACATAAAAGTTAAAGGTTTACACGTTGAGTGGCTATAAACATAGGGATTTTAAATTCAGCGTCGCTCGACTATTAACCCACTTCGAGAACACTCAAATGAGTCTTGCTTACAAAGATCTCATATGCTTATAGAGCATTTTTTTGTAATCCCATTGCCATGCAAGTGTTGTACACACAAAAAAACTGTTTGCAGTATACATGGATGTTTGAAGAGCCTGAAAGTCTTCACACCGTTCTTCCCGAAGCAAAAGGGCGTTCACTTTGGCACGACTCACAGTTGCCTCGCAAACAGTTGCTACATTGGCCTGAAGCCAAAATTCATGACCATAATGCACGCTTAACTTATAATATAATGCAAGCTTCCATATTGTTGGTTTGACATCTTTTTTAAGAACAAGAGAAGAAAGCACAATATGTTACTTTCTTTATTTTATCAATTTTGGGTGCAAATTAAAATAGCCAATAATAGGCTATTTGACAGATTTATAATTTTTATCTTGAATTACTTGGTTGCGGTTAAGAAGTTCACCCAAAGTATTTTTTTTAATTTTAAATACGTATTTCGTAAGAAATATGCAAATAAAAATTCAAAATTCAAATAAGCCGCGAAAACGATATAATCAGCAATATGGCGTTGCGCCTGGTAAGTGACGTCACAAGCGGTTTTCGGTTCTCAGTGGTGTTTGTTTTTAATTATTATTTGCTGTTGTTATCTAATAAAATAGTTTACAAGTGGTGTGCTGTACTGGGTTGTACAAATAAATCGATAAAAACCCCCGAAAAACAGTTTTTATATTTGCCGAAAACGAGCGATGATGCGCGTATGACGTCATCGCGACATTAGCCAATCCGGATCGTTTCACAATGTGTGGCGCGAGAAACAAAAAGCCAAACATATTTTTGTGTTTTTGATATAATAATTGTTATTATTTTTTATTAAAACTCTTGTAAATGATATAAAGAACCCTCATTTTATGCAATTAAAGCAAAAAATCACAAATAATTGAATACTGTCAAATAGCCTATTCCAATCACTCCCTTCTAGTTCATTAATTAACAACTATGTACACAGCACAGGCTACTTGAGTTTCCCAACTCAATCTACAGGGCTTAGGTCGACGGCTCTCAGGAGATATCATCTTAATTCAATTCCCAAAAGATAAAATCGCCAACTCTGTCGAAATTTTTAAAAGTTATTTTTGCTCGCCATTATAATATTTCCCGGGATGACACTTTACGAACTTATTAAGAGATTAAACCGTTGATAAATAGCTTATTGCAGCAGTCCCAAATTTTCTTATTATATCCTTTAATAGATGCGGTTAATTAAATGAACTTGAGAGAGCTAGGCTAATAAATAACTCGAGAGGCTAAATTATAGGTACCATTAAATGCAGTAGCGTGTCCATTAACAGCTGAGCAATTGTATTTATTGATTAAACTTTCAATTTATACTTAAATCGTCACAACCAAGTAGGTTAAAAGAGTTTGTAACACATTCATGAACACAGCACACACAATCTTCGTTGTTGATTAAATTATTCGTCAATTATGTATAGTCAGTCAAAGTTAATATATCCCTTGGGTGTCGTACAAGTTGACTCTATTACTTTCTGAGAACAGGGAGCAGCATCCCACTGATATTGTTTAATTCAGTGGCCTTAAATGTAGGAAGGGACATGGACACGCAACTTGTTTCCATTGATTCACAGTACATGACTCTGAATACCACACAAAAAAAATCAGGTGTTCCAAACACATTCTTCTTCTTTTTCTCGGCCTATAGAGGTCCAATGCTGATCAAAGGCCTCACCCAAGGCTTTTCATGATGACTGGTCTTGTGCTGCCTGCATCCATCGGTTTCATGCGACATTCACCAGGTCATCGGTTCACCTTGTTGGGGTCCTCCCTACGCTGCGTCTTCCGGTACGTGGCTGCCACTCCAGAACCCTACTACCCCATCGGCCATCGGTTCTACGAGCAACGTGCCCCGCCCACTGCCACTTAATTTATACACACATTACCGCGTGAGTATTGCACTAACGAGTTTGCCTCTGCACTTTGTGGTCCTTCCGTCTGTCTCTCAAGGCACTTTTTCTCAAGGACGGTTGGAGGTATCTGGATGGCATTTATATCAAATACTAACGGTCTACCGTCCCTTGGGACTATGAAAAATCAAATCCAACGCAATCAAAAGATACAGCCGTTTAAGCCGCAAATTATCGAACCTCGCAAGGGAATCAAAACAGGGTACTTCCCGTAAACTCAGAATCTTGAAATTTGGTACGAAGTAACGACTTATAGCACTAATAAAGGGAAAATTGCGAAAACCGTAAATTACAATTAATTTTAATACAGTTTTGTTTATTTTTTATAATGTGTGAATAATTTCTGCGGTAGCGATTTACAATTAATCCTGTGCTGAACTGAATTCATGGTTACAGTTAGCGCGTCGTTGCCTGCCACCTAATATCACCAGTCACTGGACACAGTACCATTATATCAATGTCATTCAAGTACCATTTGTTTTTTTTGACTGATGCTCGAACGTGCACAAAAACACGCCTGTACACTGTACATACAATTGCTCTAAATTCTTCATTACCGATATATTTCTAAGATAAGCGTTCAATGTGAATGATTTTCGTGTTCAAACTGCATGCATCGTTCGTTTTATGTGCGCAGGAGTAGCCGTCCATCCGTTACGATTATATTCGAAACTCGTATCATTGTTGCATAGCGTTCTGAATCACGTTAAATCGAGAAAAACAGAAAAACTCTGACAGAGATGTACAAGAACGGAGCTAAAGAAAGTTATTATATACGCGAGTATATTTACATACATAACGGCCTACAGTATGAATAAGAATGTGTTCTTGAGACAGCTACGATACATAATCTTAAGTGTATTGTGCTATAATTATAATCATCCCACTTCAGTGACTTCACACTTAAGTGTTGAAGGCTGTCACCGGCCACCGCCACAATTATGGTAGTAATTAAATTAGAGCAGCCAAGATATGAATGTCGCCGCTCTATTAGTATCACTAGGTCATCTCTTACGACACATGCCAAGATTAGCATTATCTCATCGGAAAACCTTATCTATACATAAAATACTCAACAAATAGTCATATTTTTCGGCCATAGTAAAAACTATAAAATTTTACCGCCACAAAGTAAATTACGTCCAATATGAATAGTATGTAAAATAGATTGGCATTTCTATTCATTCTTAGTGAATATTTCCAACGTCAGGGACGACTCATCGTTAGGTGAAAGGCGATCAAGGATGGAAACAAAAACTGCAAGCGGCGTCATTCCTTATCAATAAATTTTTTGCCTACCCTTTTAAAATGTACGTGAAATGAGAGAAGTCTGCAGAACCCATAACCATTTTAGACCCTTTTAAAAATCTGAATATTTTATTGTACGAGAGTTTTTTTGAAAAAGAGAAAATTTAATGATTTTTTCTTTTAATATTTTTCCTATTAGATCAGAGTGGCTCCAGCGGACCGGTACACCGTAAAATATATGTGTAAATTACGTGGCAACAGAAGAAAGATTTGAATATCTAATCTAATGGATCAAAATTAACTATAAGAATTGTGTTAAACTTACCAAAATCAGCCAGCTTGACATCTCCCATCTCGCTAAGCAATACGTTAGCAGCCTTGATATCTCGATGCAGTTTTCTCTCTGAGTGCAGATAGTCGAGCCCTCGAAGGACCTCGCGGAGTATGACTGCTATATGCATCTCCTCAAAGCTGCCCGCTTTCATAAGGTCCAGGGCCGACCCCCCACCCAGATATTCCATAATTATCCATAATTTTGTTCCCTGGAAAGGAGAAAAGGAAAATAAGTACATGAACGTGTCTTTCATTTGCAGCCTTGTCAATAAAAAATCCTCTGGCAGTTGCATTGAGAATTTTCCCCGACATAAATCAACAACACACTACTCTAATGAATTCTATGTAGTGTCATTTAATTACATGAATCGTACAATTTAGAAACTGTAACTGATTCTTGACTACATAAGTCAAGAATTATGTAAATGATATCGAAATACATACATTTAAAATTTACTTTTCTTGGGGAGTCCCTTGGTTAACTTTAAAATGACACCAAACCTTTATTTTATACCACAAAACTCTTTTAAAACCTCTTTAAAAGAAACCTTAAGTGGCAAATTGAGATATATCTAGCTTATCCGTTACATTTTATGTCTGTACATTTATCAGCCGACAGATTTATTCTAGGCCTTTAGGCAAACGGTTTAATCCTCATTAATATACATTATTCAGCTCGGAAAATCTATTAACATATTTAAGCATATTATGCTAATACATTTTTGTGATTATATACGTAGGCTATTTTTGACCGAGTAAACTAAGTGTTCATGTGTCATTATGATTGTATGTATGTAGTTGTTCCTAAGTACCTAAAAAACTTCTTCAGGATTCAAGTTTGCTTATTTTTCCGCCAAACACCTTATCACTCTACCAGGGTCATACGTGATATCGTGCAATTGTGACATGTATTTTATACAGTCTGGTCCATTCAATATTGTTCTGTGAAAAGCTTTTCGGACATGCTTTTGCCATGACAAATTATTGGAAAACAAATTGGAGTAGCACATATGCACACTGACTGAGAAATACACTAACGAAAAAAATAAAAGTTGTGAAATGAAAGCATTTAATCTAGAAAATGGAAAAAGTACGCGTGTAAATAAATCTAAATAAATATTTATGTACATTTGATGGCTCACGCTGTTTTTCCTTTTTTTATCTCTTTTTCCTTGACGGTGGTATTAACGAAGTAGCTTCAGCTGTCGAGAATTTACATAATACTCCATTTCTCTCAGTTATCTACGTCTTGCGCTGTGAGATAAACACCGTTTATTTGTTTGTTTTCATCGTCAGATTGTTATGAAAATATTTTCATGATGAAGATAGGAATTGATTAGTAGGTTCACAATACTGCGAAGTTAAGAAGTTATGAACCAGAAACTTGGAAAATAGCTAAAAGAGAAAGCTTAAACAGCAAAGTTTTAGAGAGGACAACTTACGTTCCATTCTTTCAATACCGTACCTACACTAGATAGAAGAATCCAATAACATCTGAACAATCAGTTTAAATAAGTATACAAACTCCGCCGTTACATTTCGAAAAGGTGCAAAATATAATTTATTGTAAAAGTTTTACCAAAGGAAATAACTTTTGTTCGGGACATTGTTAATATTGATGTTAGTACTCATTGGAGTTTTGACGATTATTGATTACATGTATTTTGAGAGCGCCGAGTCGGTCTTCTTTGTTTGTTTTGTTATTTAAAGACGAAGCGAACGATATGCTTCAAGAGCCTCAAGTATTTACGAGTGCGGTAGGTACTTCCCAGTGGCGCGTTTGAATACAAACGCGAATTTTTGTATGCAGGCTGGAAACGTCATTAAATAGATATACGTACTTTTATTTACTGACGCCAAAGCAATGACGTTTCCAGCCTGCATACAAAAATTCAACCGAATACATCCAATAGCGTAGTCACTAATTCACTAGTACCACTACAAAGATCGGCCATAGTCGGCTCATCGCTTCTATCCATACTAATATTATAAATGCGAAAGTAACTCTGTCTGTCTGTCGGTCTGTTACGCTTTCCCGCTTATACCTCTCAACCGATTTTTGAAACTGATGAAATTTGGCACAGACAATCTTTAGATCCTGAGAAAGAACATAGGCTACCTTTTATCCCGGAAAACTTTGATGTTCCCGAGGGAAATCTAAAAAGCGCACAATATTTTAGAAATTCCACTAATCTTATTTAGGATTTTTTTGTTTATCCTATGTTTTAGATATTTTTCCCAGTTTTTCCACTTATTGTCTTACCTATACAATACATTTTGCATAAGTGAATGGACGTTTTACGTATTTTGTATAATTATTAGGTATCTTTTCGTATCTGTCATTTTGACAGAGTAATATTTGTCTAAACTACGCAACAGATTTCGATGCGGTTTTCACTAGCATTTATATAATATAATCCGAAAGATTTATGTATAAAATACATGAATATTAAAATGACACATAATAAAGAAATCCCGATATTTGTCGAAACATAAAAATGCGAATGATCAGCAAGTAAAACCAGTTAGTTTTTTTTTTTTTTTTTCTAGCTTTCCGCCCGCGGCTTCGCCGGCTTGGAGTTCGGTTACAGACGTTCGGAGACAGAGTTACTTTCGCATTTATAACATTAATATTGATTAGTAGGGATTGCCTATTATCCAAAAGTTTGTACTTATAATAAAATTTATCTTATTATTTAAATAGAAAAATACGAATTCTGTCACAGTCTGATATCATTCATCCCGATAAGCTAATATAATATTAATTTTAATTAACTTGGAACAATAATTCTAATAATATCTAAATTGGCTAAAACCAAAAGCGGAAATTCTCTTATCAGCATCATTTGTATGTAAAATTTTCCTTTCAAAGCGCCTAAACGTAGGAAACGAGTTTCCTTAAATTAATCAAGTTTGCCGAGTACGTGGAAGTGAAGTGATAACGGCTGAGGAACAAATTACGTAGTCGGTAGGTAGAGTGAAAACTCGCTTACTCATTCATCACATTTTGTAGGTACGTACACAAAACTCATAGTATCCTCAACCTGGGAACGAAAATTTTGCATACATTTGTATGCAAGCCGTACGATAATCTAACAATGATGCGGATTACCCTGTTTACAAACTAAAGGAGATCGCCGAAATTCGCCCCAGCATGGACAAATAAATGTCCTGCATTATAATTTTTCTTTCTTTTTTTTATATTATATGCAAATATCCATAGTTAACGGACAAGCGTGGGTTTAAAACGAACAATTAAAAGCCTTGTCTAAACAATTTGTCTGTCATATAAATTGCTGCCATGTCAAGAGCTTTAGAGATGTTGCTTCTTGTTTTTACGAAATCGATAGTTTAATAATTGTATTTATGAATTAAAAAACATGAAGTTTTATGTAATGTATGCATTTTTTATTATTATGACTACATTTGTTATCAAAATACATTAAACGCAATCTGTAAAATAGCGTAATAATAGTGTTTTTATCGATATTATCTAAACAAAATCGATTCTCAAATCGTTAGTTCAAATAGCGGTATCGATTCTACAGATGCGGAAATGAGTGACATCTCCAATTGTTTTGTTATGTTTGTTACTCGCGATTTTTTTTTTGGCGGGATGAGTGTCACGCTCATTTTTCATTGGACTTTTAAAATTATTTATAGTGTTGTTTACTAAATAAAATCGCGTGATTTATGTAGTAAAAAGTGCATTCAGTGAATAATTTTTAAAGAACAGTGAAATAATGTAGCACAGTGGCCACATCATGTCCTTACTCCAAATTCTTTCTTGGCAACAGGAAAAGAAAGGAGATAGATTAAAAGTTAAGCTAGGATAAGTTAGGATAAACTAGGATAAGTTAGGATAGAAACTTACTCAAGAAAAAATTACTAAAGACTAGGCTGTATGGCGTACTATGCCTTTGCCTTTTCCGTTCAGAAGAACGGAAAGAATTAAACCAAAAAAAAAATTGTTACTCGCTTCCTTGCCTTTGTGCAGAGTGATGAGTGTTCACTTTTGTTACTGGATTTAGGATTACACGAGTAACAGTTGTGAAGGTCAGATGGCAGTCGCCCCATGTAAAACATTGATATTCAGCGGCGTCCGGTTAGACTGGACGCTGACCCCAAAATAATTGGTAAAAGGCTAGACTATAAATTACTTGTATTATTTACACATTTGATGATTACATTCATTTTCTTACTAAACGTAAAAGAAATAATAAATCTATTCAGTTTTCTTTACGATTATATAACCTCAAAATCAAACACATTTTAGTTTGATACTCGGTTCCTAAGCTTGTCCGTGTATCAACAAATACCTGATATGATTACACGAATCATTCCAAACACAACTAGCATTTTCTTATTGCTGTCAATTCTGGGGCATTCAATGTATGGAATTTTAGCAATGTCCTTTCAGTTTCGTGCATGTTTTTCCAGAAGGGGAAAAAATATAATATGTTGGTTTAATCCTTTCAAACCCCGTGTGGTTAGAAATAGTACCAACTCATATTATATCCTCCCGTGGGTGTCGTAAGAGGCGACTAAGGGAACTCTCACCAGAGAAGCGGGCAGCAGCGCTTCTCCTGTGGAATACCAAATTACTGCGATTCCCAACCCGCCCGCCAAGCGTGGGGATTATGGCAAAACCCCCAATACAATGAAAGCCTTGTGGGCGGCCTTTGTCCATCAGTGGACCTCTATAGGATGAAGAAGAATAAAGACCTGTTAATGAAAGCTACTGTATCAACAGTTTAGACGCGATTAAAAACATGGCTACTAAAAATATGTCAATTTACGTCAGGGGCGGACTATTTTGTCAGGACCGAACTAATATTTATCTTCTGTACTGAACTTAGATTTAGTTTGTGAACAAGGGAATCGACGTTAATATCCAAATAAGCTAAAATTTAAGTTCCAAATATCCCTAATATCAAACTTGTTGGCCGTTAAAGGATTTTTACGAGGGCATTAAATTGCTACACTTACGTTTCACGACCCAAACTTATAATGTTCCTTCGAAGGTTGCTACTGAGTGACATATTTACCAATCTAAAATAAGATCAGAGTCAAACCAGAGTAATTATGTTTTGCATAACCGGACAATTGTCATTTCTTGTTCCGACTCTCTGACATGACGTTGGCCTTCTCTGTTTTAAATACACTACCTACGTGCGGATAGTGCCCAACTGCACATGCTGTGCCAACGACATACGTATAAACAGACAGTGTCACAGTACCACTGCATACAGTAATGCAACGCGGAAGACGACAATGGGCGCACCGGAGCACAGATCCGGCGCGACCTATTCACGCTCCATCAGCTAACGTACCCACATACACGTGTCAGGGTTACACTCGTCATATATGCACATGCATGTGAATGTATCCACACACAAAAAAACTGCTCAAGCTCAGAATAAATAACGTAGATTGTCTTGAAGCCGCAAAGCCGCGAAATAAATGGAAAAGGCTAACCTACTATGATGTGGGATTTGTGAAATTGAATCAAACACAAACATTGTGATTTATTTTGGATTTTCATTTATGATGTTATTCAGAAAATGTTAGGACAGAAGACATTCTTTATAGCTCACTATTAAGTTGAAAATTCTCTATGTGGATTGAAGGTTAAAAAATGTTAAGACGGTCGATATTTTAAAAGAATGCCTACAATATATGGGCCCGCGTTTACTCTTCAGTTTATGTACAGAATAAAAATACGATAAAGACATAATTTCCACAAAACATCAAACAAAAAGGGTAAAAAGAAAACAGTTGCCTGAAATTCCTAGAGCAGGTAAACCCACAGAAACAAACGCCCGTCTTTACTATACAAAGCTTCGTCTTAAGTTATCAGATTTTTTTTACAAATAAAGAAAGGGTAAAGCCACGATAAATTTATCAGACTTTTACACGAATTTCGGGCCTCGAAACTTTTCTTTGGCAACCCTAACAAAATTTGCAGCATATCGGAAGCCATAACTGGTAACAAGCGATAATACAGACACCACTCACCCAATATAATACAAGATGGACGCGAGTTACATTGGAAATGGAAAGATAAATAATTCCATCCCGAGTTATTTGTGCCTTTGCCGTAGATCCGGCCAAATGGGTACAACTTACTCCGGAATAACATTATATAAAACGAGTGAAGCTCACTGTGCCAACAATAACAAGTAGATATTCTAAAAACTTTGATATGTTTCTTGTAATATCACATCTTTAATTGAATCTAAAATAAAGGCATATTTTAAATACGTAAGGGTTGCAGCACGGTCTATGTATGGATTTTATTGAAATTTAATAATTAAACACAACGGTCTTATCATTTAATAATTCAACATACAATTTCAATAATTTTAATTATCAAAAGTAGGTAATAATTCATGTTTGACTTCCTGAAATGATAAATCATGTTATCAATAATATTTTCAAGTAGATATTCATGTAAGAATTTACATAAAATACGGTCGTATTATGATATTCAACAACCAAACATTTTGGAACATTCCAAGTACACAGGCGCAAAGGTAACTACTTATATGAAAGAAAATTTTAACGAGAAATAAAAACACAAAAGACTGTACCTATTCATAATAAGCTTTTCCATAGCAGTAACCAAAGGCTGGTTGCATGTAGCCTTCATGTAGGTATTCGTTGGCATGGCAACCCAATGGCGTCGGTCAAAGACCTCGCCGTCGCGACATCCACTAAAGTAAAACAAGAAAGCGCACTATTAATCCCAGGGAACTTTATACAAGGGTAGTATAATCATAAATAGCGGTTTCTTGAAGTACTTCTACTGTGCCAATTGCATACGTTACAAACTTTCAATTTTGATTATTAACAGTAAAACGTACCGAAAATAGCACATTCAAATTCAACTTCTCAATAACACTACCCCGTGTAGAGTTCTTCGTAAGTCGTTAAATTAAATCGCGCAAATAACTCTTAAAAAGGGAACTCAACGTTGAAATTGTGGCTGATTTAATATGAAAAAGAGGCTTAATAAGAGACCTGTTAACGCGTAGTAATTTATTATTATCAGCCAATACGCTACGATGTGAAAGCCATTCACGATGAAATTATTTACTTTCTCGACAGATTTTGACAGAGACGGATTAAAAAGAATTATAATTATAAAAGTTAACCTGACTTTGAACTTGCCCATTCACTTATGATGTTGCTTTGTTTTAGAGTTGAGTGAACTTGCAATATTTTAATGAGATTCAAACACGTTATGCTATAAAACAAAACGGATTATTATTTTTTAAAGAAAATTAGAGAACTTTTTGACAAAGAACGTCGGTAGAAAATGCACGCGATTTCACGTGAAACATATTTAATCGTACCCTCGTCGGTAATCGGTGTACCCAGATTACCTAGTTTTTATTATTAGGTTCATTATGTATATGGCTTTGATTTTAATAACAAAAAGCGTAAACAACTTTTTGGTTCACTGTAAGAACGACACGCTGTTTCATCGTAAAAGGAACCTCCAGTCAACCTGGCTTAAAGAAAAACCAGCATCATAAACGCTAACATTTTGATTCACAATTTCTTTAACAAAGGATAGTGTTATAGTACCACAATTCTAGCAACAAATAAGGTTCAGGATCAGTACTAGCTCATAATACATATTCCAAAGATAACATTGGGGTACTCAATATTGGCAGTTATACAATATGTAAAGAAAACCCCGGCCGACCCATAAGGATAATAAAGGTTAGGAAAACACATGACCAAATAAAATATGATACTTTACATAATCATCATAGTAACAATTCTAACGAATTTTGATATAATCTTTTTTTTTTTCTACGAATTAATTCTAACTTCTCCGACTTAACGATTATTATGAGCGAAAAGCGATACGACCGCGTGCCGCGTGTCCTGCCCCCCTTAGCCCGCACAAGTATTAATTTAGCTCCTTATGCGAAATAATATTTATTTTTTAGGGGGATTTATTTTTTAGTAGAATCAGTTATCGATACCTAACAATACCTTCACGGATCGGACAAGATTTTCTTTAGATATTGTATAGTCATATGTCTATTGGCCTCACACATCACAGTCCCAATGATAACAAGGAAATTTGACATCCCCATAGCGGTCAACGTAAGTTATTTTAATAAACTGTTAATTTAACCTACTTTTCCTCCGTTTTTCTGTAGCTACATGAATGGCGCATGAGAATATCCTATGCAAGTAAGTAAAGTTTAATGGATAATTTGCTCAAGTCAACCATTCATTAAACTTTTGAGAACACATCACTACATATAGCCAAAACAGCCTATAAACGTAGCTATTACTAATACGAACTACCCATTCGGTGTACTGTGACAATAAACTGGCATCTAGGATAAACGCTAATGCAGGCTGGCACGCTAACAATCATGAACGAGCAAGGGTGGAGTTCATCATTCGTTTAACTAATTCAAGACTCCAGTGTTACCATGGCAACGCGTTGAGGGCGGGCGCCGCCCAACTTCCACCCGCCTTAATAATTTCCCGGACGATTGGATGCCGCTAGTTGCCTGTAAACAAAGGCTATGCAGCCAATTTAAGTTTCTAAAGAAACTTAAACGTTATTTAATTTTTGTTGCACAGTAGAGATAGTTGGACACCTGCTGAGTCAGTGTCGTTTACTATGCGCGGCGTCGGCAAACAAAAAGTATCAGCATTGTTTGAAATGTTTTTAATTTAAGAAGTTTGTAAGCAATGCGAATTTTAATTATGTATAAATAATTATATTATATCGGCTACCGGCAGAAGTTACCACCCACCAGACAAAGTCTTGCCGCCAAGCGATTCGTCGTGTTCCGATGTCTGGTGAAGCCGTCGGTACGGAGAACGGGTCTGAGCAGTTGTGTTGCGATGTATGGCCGGGTTCGATGTGCCAAATTTTGTTGTGTCAGGAGTTTGGTCGTGTAGGGTCTCCAGATCAATCTCCCTCTGGCGCAGCATCGTTGGTTGTGTTGTTAGGTTTAACATTGCATCACCTCGCTCGACCGTCTTCCTACCTATTCACTAAGTTTTTTAAATGAATAGGCTTAATAAATAAACTAGCGCGCTTTACGATCAACGATTGCATCACTGCTTACCATCAGGGGGGATTGCGATCAGACACTAGTTTATAAATATTTTAACAATAAATAAATAAAAAGTTTAATAAATAAACTAGCGCGCTTTACGATCAACGATTGCATCACTGCTTAACCATCAGGGGGGATTGCGAACAGGCACTAGTTTATAATTATTTTAAAAAATAAATAAAATTTGCAAATATGTACATAATAAATATAGTTTCAGAATAGCATTTTTTATTTTTTATCCTATATTTAGCAATAACTTTAGTATGCAAATGACGACTACTTCACTGTTTCAAATTCGCCCTCGAGCACTCGCGAGAACTTTTCAATCAATGATGAAATTGATTCAGTGCACTTCAATTTACACGGCGGACCTGGCTGCGGAATCAATTTCATTTCAAACCGGGAGCGCAGCGCCAGCTCTTACTCTCTATAGCCAGGGGATCAGAAAGAATAGGAGAGATAACGCCCATAGGACAGATCCCCCAACGAAGTCCACAGGGAAAGCTCCTAAAAGCCGGTATTGGTACAAATCACAATCCCACTCCTCCCTTTATCAGAAAAGTGATAAAGAATTCCCGTATTGCTTGGGACAGTAACATGCTGTGAGATTTTATTACCGCAGGGATATAAGATTTTGTGGTTATTCGGACAATTCGTATAATTTCGAAGGTTGTTTACGGCTAAGCATGTTTTAGCTTATTCGAAGACTCATTTACAGTGAAAATAAAATGCTGTATGATGAATATGATGATAGATACAACAAGCATTTTTGCAAGTAATATTCGCGAATGAGATATTATTTATGTTAAAGGAACAATAACATTGCACTTATACAAACGTAGCATTTTCCCCGTAATTTGTACTTAGAGAAGTTTTTGACGGGTCCCCAAAAGTTTAGTCGTATTACGGCAAAAGTTAAGACCCGGTGACATTTTCCCATTTGTCATAAGCCTCAGCGCGACCGAGACGCCAAGTAATCCCCATATTACGGGGAATTATCCCGAAGGACCGAATGTCTAAAAGTTACTCCACAAGATGGCACGTATGGATGTTTTAAGAAAGGAAGGTTAATAATATATTCGGTGATAGAAAATAGTGCAGTTTCAAAATGAACAAAAGCTTCAGTGGAGTTTTGTAGGTTGGTGCCCCGTTGCCAAGAGATAAGGGTCATTGCAGCGATAGCCGGCTGTTTGCTAGCAAACATTTTGCGCAGCGGCGGCCGTATAGCCGCCAGCAACGCCGAGGGGTTCGAGATATAGCCTCTTTCTTCTTGTTGTAACAAGGGAATAAAAGAACAAAGAGGCGAGATAATAACTA
This sequence comes from Sesamia nonagrioides, assembly GCA_017933935.1. NCBI lineage: Eukaryota > Metazoa > Arthropoda > Insecta > Lepidoptera > Noctuidae > Sesamia > Sesamia nonagrioides. The sequence goes on along the minus strand of JADWQK010001079.1, from coordinate 39,133 downwards.
AATAAATTATTCATATAACGTCTACGCACATCGAAGTCATGGCGAAAGATGTTATAACCGAGAATGGATTTCGTAAATTAAGAAACTGCAACATTTCCTGGTAAAGTATCGATGTATAACGAAGGTCTATTTCATTAACAATAGGAAAAGCAGAAAGGTATATAAAGCGACGGCTGGAAAAAATGTTTGCAGTAACATTTGAAGAACCCTTATTCTACATCGTCCTACCGGTCATAAACCCGTCAGAGCCACCACCTCATAAAACTTCCCCTTGAGGATTTTTGAAGGTGACTGGCACAACGGTAAAGAGGATAAACGACACTAGACACTGAATTTGTTATAAAATTTGTAGGATCACATCCATGCAACAATTTTTGAATTAAAGGTAAAACGATCAGAGGACTATTGCGTAGATATACCAGTTTTACGAGAAAGCTACCCAAATAAAATTACCCCAATAAAGATTGTGGAATTGTGAATTCAAAAAATAGCGGTGATAAAAACTATGGACTAAAACCAAGTGTTTAGATAAAGCCTTACAAGTTTACATAAACTTATAAGCAAGACTTTATATATGCTCAAAAAAATACATATTCGTACGAGCGTTTTCCACACTAACAAATAATCTAAATGTCTAGATGTAGGTTCAGTTACTTCTAAATTCTCCAAGTCTCGATTGTTGAGTCTGGGTAATCTGTTTCCACATAGAGTATAAACGAAATAAATTGAACCACACAGACAGTAGTTCGTTTCAGAAATATGGTTAGCGTAATTGTAAATACAATTTCAAAATGGTTTTTCAACTATTGACCCTCTTTGATGACTATTGTTTGCGGCATGGCGTATGACCTAATGACATGACGCAAACATAAACTAGCTTAGTTGTAAAATTAGTTTAGGCCAAGTGTTTAAGTACAATATTGTCGTTGCAATTTCTAAAGACTTTCGTGGAAACTGCATGGTTATTTACATACCTATTGGATAATGTTGAGTCTATGTTTAGAAGTGTACTTGCATGCATTCAAGTTTTTATTTAGGCTAGAAATCTAAACAATAGTAGGGTGACAATTAAGAGTACTGATAGCACACGCCTCTAATTGTGAGGCGCACCAGCGAAAGTATATTATTATTATAATAACACATGACACAATATCGGCTAACTGTGAGATGAGTGAGCGCAAACCATTATGTGGAGTCGTGTCATCGACTGCTGTATTGTGTTGCACAACCCACACAACCAAGATGCACGATCGATATTCTAATCGATATGGCTCTATCGATTGCAGTAATTGGGAATAGCGCCAAAGCTTGAGGAATCTTTGGTCATTTGTAAGCAAACACTAAATTGCAAACTGCTTATTTGAATACAGGCAAAGATAGATTTATGGTTGCGTGTTCATGTTGTCATAGGTCCTAAATAGTAATTCCAATATTCAAAACCAAAAGGTTCTATAGTGTTTTTAGTTCTGATAAGAAAAATAAACAGAATCTAATTTTTACCACATTAATAACGCATAAAGCGACGCATCACATTCAAGCAAAAATTACATGGCGAATCAAATTTTTTATCGTCAAGGCGTTCTCTCCCCGTCTATAACTCTCGTTTTATAGCTCCGGTAATAACAACGTCGAATTTATCGAGTCATCATTGTGGTAAAACTCTTGGAAATGCTTGCGCACAGGCAGTTCCTGTACTGTTTCCCTTTGCGCCCATTATGTTTTATTTATTTCGTTGTCAAGGGAAATGTACTCTAAAGTATTAAATAAATGTAATGTTGGTATTACAGGCGGAATCTAATCGAATACAAGGGATTTCGCTTTAAATGTTTTGGATAAGAGAAGCTTACGTTCCAAAGTTGATATAGAACATTTGATAAGTCCCTGAAAACAATCTCCCCCGTAATGGCGTAGTGGTAATCGCGTTATAAAGAGACGGTAACCACGCTCTCTATACATATACGTTTTTGGATATTGACGGCATGCAAATGTTAGTAATCTCATTCCACGTTTTGTTTGAAACAGAAATAGGACTTCTATGAGAGATTCTCCATGTTATGTACGATGTATGTAGGTAGTACATACATTGTACATAACAAAATCAGATTTACATGGCTTATTTGCATACAATATGGACGTTTAAACACAGCCATGTTTAGACGAGCAGAACTTCATTTTTCTCTAAGGTGCGTGGAAAATTATTGTAACCTTAATTGATTTTTGTAAGCATAATTAAGGTCAAAGAAAAATAAGTTGAACTGTGAGAACTTCAAAGAAGATTTTGACTAATTTCACAAAATAACTCATTTTGGTCACAGTAAGAGCTAAACAATTTCCAACTAATGGCTTTGTTGTAATTTAAAAGGCGGTTGACGTAACCGTGACTGCCACAAAAACGCATTGTCACACGCCACAACGCACGATCTTAGTAAACACAGGAGACTTAAGACTTCCTAAAAAAAAACTGAGAAAACGGAAATGTTTTCTTAATTAATCTCGGAAACTTCGTATTCTGGGTGTTATTTCATGAAGTTAGACACGGTTTGCGGCAAGACAATAGGCGGCTCCCCAAAATAACGGTTTAGGTAATCTAGTTTTGAGGTCGAGTGCTCGCGATTGGTAGGACTGGAGTTGAGTCACATAGGGCTCACCGCACAATAGACTCTCATATCTCATATCCACGTGTAACTAAGTACATAAACACGTTTCCCATGTTGGAATGAAACATTGCACGGGTTATTTAGTGTCGATAGAATTGTTTTACTCGGAATTTATTGGCAAAATTACATCAATAAGTGGCCTTGAATTCCAAAGCAACGATTTGTTAGGGGATTAAGGTCACACAATGATATATCTACAGAATTCCAACATACAAATCACTATACAAGTTACTTTCTTACAAATTCCAATAGAGAAAAATTCCTTCCCATCCTGTAAAACTCTAGTGAAAGCTTTTAGCCACTGTAAAGTTTTATTGGTGAGTTAACAAACTCACTCACACCCTCAAGTCTAAGGCTATCACATGGCTCGTTCGCGAACACAGTCATTAAACTTTAACCGTAGTAACTGAGAGAGGTAAATTTGTTAAACAATTATCTCCTCGAGTATCATGCAGACAAAAACTTGTTCTGTTTGTTTGCCTAGGAATCTCAACGAGAATAATTTTGGACTTTCATTCAAGCTCCAAACAAACAAGCATGTTATATTATCACAGTTTTATTTCCTCAAGATTAGAACTTATGTAACACATTCTTTCAGTATCAGGGATAGGAATTTATGTTGTTATCATTTATTATCTCTAGAACAATAAATGACACAGACCCTCAGTTCCGAGTGTGATCATAAAACAGTTTAGTCACTACTTGAATTAAATAGAGGATTATGTTTATCGGCGGCGGTAGATAAATAATAGTTAAATTGACAATGGGACTGTATCTCAGAGAACAAAGCGGAGTCCTTGGCCAATAAGTGTGGCTGGCCCGCCAACATACTTTTACTATTACGAAGTCCGTTGTCTGTCCCATTCAATTCAACAGCTGATTTAACAGCGTTTGGAGTCTAATACATCATTCCATTATTGGTGTCAGTGACATAAGCACCCGCATGTTTATTTTAACTTAATCATTTTTGTTTAATTAAATCTTCTACAAAGACAGACGCTTAATGTACTTCATAACTAGAATACTATAATCTAAATTCCCTCATCCCTATAGACTTACTACCTATAGGGTTACTACAATAGAGATTATAATAAATTAAATCTTTATTGTAACTAACTATAATAAACTTTACTGTTACTTTAGTAAAACAGCACAAAATTGCTTAATACAAGCCGAGATACGCAGTTTTATAAAGTATTTAATTAAAACGACTAATCTTATCGGCCATTATCTTTTTCATTATTTTCTGCGGCCAAGTTCCCAGTCGGTCGAGTGCCGCTTTCCCGGTCCTACGTATCTGCTGGCTCATCATAGCACATATCACAATAGATACAATGGCATGACTCCCACACGTCAACAAGCATTATGCGTAGCCGCATTACCAGTTCATTATTGCTCTCAAGAGCAGCAGTGGATGTCGTTGTACTGCCCATTATTTCGATGAATAGCTACTTGTATGACGAAACTTACTTTCTAATGTTACTGCAATGGTCCGTAATTTTATTTGCCTTGTTTTGTAATGGCACAGCCGACTTTATTGCTGTGTCAGTAGTTTTTACGCTATGAATGCTGTACCATTACACCGTGATTAATAGAGCCCTGGATAGTGGACACATTCGTTGCCAATTATATAAATTGATAGCTCTCGTAGCTCTTTCAATACCATATAAATTAAACAAGTTTCAATAGCTGGTTTTAGTGAATAGCCTAATTCAAACTAAAATCAATTGCACTGTAGTCGAGTGCTGTGCGCTTAGAAAGTTTGTCATTCCCAAATTCCCAGTACAATTGGGATATTGGACATTTCTATTTCTGCAGCTGTGCAATCGTTGTATAGTGTATTCTTGGCTAGGCTATGAGCACTGCGGATGCTATTGTAATGGACCTTGACATGATCATTTTTCCAATTGGTACAACAGACTGCTTTGATCGACAGCTAAACAAAATGCCATTGTTGCATTGCATCAAGCTGCATCAGTTACGTGCGTAGTTTAACAACTACATTCTTAGCTTAGTTTACTTACTGTGAAACAGGTTTAATACTATAATAATTTGCACGTGGATCAGTATCATAGGCCAGTCTCATAAACTTGACACGGAACTAACGAGTGTAACAACTACTTACTATATTGCTGTATCATGGGTATTGAGTTTTCCAGCTAATAGGTCTGTTAGTCGACGATTTTAAAAGAATAATACAAAACCCACTTCAACCAAAATATTTGAAAAAAGAAAAAATTTATATGTTGTTGGCAGCATCTGCGCTTAATATCTGCGGTATACAGTAGGTACAGATACACAGTTCAACCGAATAGAAAATGTTTTACTAAAAATCCAAGGGTCAGGCACCCAAATCGAAGGAAAGGAGACCCAGCTGCAGAGCGTACGTGTTTCTTGTACGACATTAGTAAATCAGCTCTAATAAGGGATCAGATAATAACAAACAACCACAAACAAAAAACGTCAATAACACGTAAGTGAAAAGTCACCTTACACATACATTGGTGCATGCGTAAACAACACTGTGTTTGTCCCGTTTCTCATCGGGTCAGAGGTTAATAAGGTGGATGTAAACAACTAAATATCATAGCTTAATGTATTGAACAATGGGTTCCTTTGCGATTCTCACGTTCTATATAATTTAACAAACGTTTGGCCAATTTCCTTCCACGTACAAAAAGCGTGGTGCTCACATAAATCCCGTTGCGAATGGTGGTTCGCGCGAATATCGCGTGTGTTCGCGATATAACGGAGCTCCGTATCGTTCTATGCATGTAATGTTATTACTTGTGACAATCGACTGCCGCATTGCATTCGCAGAACAATGGTACCACCTTTTTTGTGTTTTCGTCACGATTATTTTATCGTTTATTACTTCCTAATTATAATACGTGAAGCTAAAACAACGAAAATTTAATTTATGGTACAAGAATAAATTAATACAGTTGTTGCCACGCTGCGATAGATTCGTTTGATCACGTTCGGTGGCCGGTTGCGACATTAAAATAACATCATGCCGTTTACATTGCTATAACGTGTGTAATAAAAGCATAAAAATGTAATGTTTACAGGAAGCTTGCTGGTAAACGTTCCGACATTTATATCCATCGAGATGAGATTAAAATCGTCGATCAGGGTACGACAGGGAAACGATAATTACTGAAACTGAAGGTTTCATTCACGGTGGTCGTTTACCTGGTGCTTGTACCTAACAACACAGACGAAATTACTATTGTCACAAGTACATGACAATTTTCACGGTCACAATACTCGTATGACAAGTCTTCTGAGCAAAGTGTAAACAGGATTATGATACAAGTCTAACAAGATTGTCCCACTCCATCATTCGTAGACACTTGGTCACTGCATTGATCATTCAGTTGACAGCAATCAAGTTATATCTTAGCAATGTAATATGCTTTTATGTATCTGTCAATAAGAAGTCTTCAATTTCAGTTTATGAGCCAATTAGCAACATGTTCAGTTCGGCTTCCTGTCTAATCGGACACAGCTGAATTTATAGGTACAATATGTAAAGAAAACCCTGTCCGATCCGTGAAGGTATTGTTAGGTATCGTTACCTGATTCTAAAAAAAAAAACATTATTTCGAAAAAGCGACGTACCTAACTTAATGCATGTGCAGTAGGCAACACGTTAGGCATACATGCGCGGGTGAGGCAGGGCAGGCGGCACGTGATCGCATAGCTATTCGCTCCGTCACAAATGGTTTTGTCACTTTTTTTTTTAATTACCAAATTTTAGAGAAGTTGGAATTAATTCCCGGAAAAAAAGATTATTTCAAAATTCACTAGTATTGTTACTATGATGATTATGTAAAATTTCATATTTTATTTGGTCATGTGTATACCTAACCTTTATTATCCTTTTGGGTCGGACGGGGTTTTCTTTACATAATAATTGTATAGAGCGACTTCCACCGCCCAGTTACTGGGTAACATGATACCTCGTAAGACAGGTTGTCAGACTTGTGAGCTTCTGACTACCCATAACGACGGTCAAAAATTTACGAACGGATACAACGACGTTTAATAACGTGCTTTCCGAGGCTCGACGGGGTCTCGATATGTAATGGATGCTTACCCATCCACGAACCGACAGCTGCAAGCGTTGCTTACCTTCAATCGACCATTGCGACTGTTGTTGTTTACCATAAGCCGCTTAATTTTATGTGCCATGCATTAAAATTATTGGAATATGACAAAATTCCGATAGTGTAATATGGTATGGTTTAATGAAAAACATCCAAGCGTAAAATTAAATCTATGCGCTCAGGGAAATTGAGCAAATGTTATTTAAACCTCGCGGGATATTCGCTACCTGAGCCAGTGATGTCGCCACGGGCGAATGTATGGGGAAAATATTGTAACAAAATAACAAAACTGGGAGGAAAGAAAAAAGGATAATAGAAAACCTGGAGATTACCACCTGTTATTCTGTTGAGACACGTAATTGCATCATAAGCCGAGATTATTTTACTTTGTTACGTTGTCTGTTGCCTATTTTATCTTTGTCGGAATTGACACATCTATTAGACCGTGTACCAGAATGCGTGGTCGTGTCGCCAGAGGGCGCTTTTCTTCTACAATTCCCTTGTTAGCAGTTTACAAAATAATGTCCCCCAGTCATCCTTTCAAAAATCAGCATGTTATTTACTGTGTTAAACACAACTTTCTTTCTTTTTACAATTTCTGCCTCCCCTGTTGAGACCTCCCTCCAAATAAACATGCTTCTTTCATATTTTATTTATCAAACATTTTTATGAAAAGCATTCGACACAAAGTGATTTCGACATACATTCTCTTTGGGCGGATCGGTCGGGATCAGCTATGAATGATTATAACTCAAACATTGTTATATTTCGTTATGGTTCTCTCTTCCACTTTAAAAAACAATACATATATTATGACATGAAATATAAGTTATGTTATAACGATTGTTTAGATACATAAAAAGTTAACGCAACATTTCAGCCCAAAAGCTTTGTATTTATGCTACCCACTTATTGTATTACAACTGTACATATGTGTGCATTTTGTCTAGCTTTACAATACCACACTGAAGTAACAAAATTGTGAACATTATTGTGTCCGGTTATAGCATGGCATCTAAACAAGTTTGATAGCTTGTATAAAACAGCCTTCGCCATAACTTCGCCTTGTCGCGTCACGATTTGCGTAATGGACACAAAACCGCTCGCGGCCGACCAAGGGCCGGTTTCAAAGATATTCAATCATATTTTATAAAGTTGATAATACTTAAATATAGCGATGTGAAGGATCGCTAATAATATCAATTTGTAGAAATTCTTGAGCCATAATCTCAGTAATGCCTATAAAAACAAGTATATTTTGACGTTCAAAAAGTGCTGATTTTCAGTGTAATTTGAGTAAATGTCTTTTGATTTTTATAGAAAAACATTTTCATCAACTAAATGTATCTAAGTAATTTGACTCGATAACTCGAGTAGGGAAAAGAGACAACAAAGTAGGAAACCTCTCGGCGGAACAGCCGCCGCCCAGGGAGTAACGAAGCAGGGAGACGTAAACAATTTAAGAGTGGCCGCTGCACTTCAGCTGAACCAACCAGGCGAATAAACGCGTCGGCTACTAACCGAATAAACACGGAAGACTAGTACCACCCCGAGTTCATCTGTAAAAACAGACTATTTAAATTGGAACCTCAGCAAATTTCCCGTGGTGCTTCCATTTGCCAAACATTTATATTAACGATATTTTTTCAAACAGCTCTCAAAGGACCTTTAGAATTAATGAGGTTAGCGCTATAATAGAAATAAGTTTAATTATTGTTTGCTCTTAAAATTCGCTGGGAAAAGCGAATTCACTGGCGTTGTTTTTGTTGCTTTTCAGTTGGACATTTAATGCAATTTAATTGGGTTCCCGTTTTATCTCTGCGAGCAGTGCACATTTGGTTTGTTTGCCAAACGAAACGAGAAACGGTAAATAGTTCACGTTCACAAAAGAAAACAAACAATGGTTTAGAGAATTTTGATGTGCTTTTAGTAAAAAAATAAGTTCCTAGAACTTATGTTTTTACTAAAAGGTTTTTGTGAGCGTTGTTATTGGAAATTGATCTAGGTATATCAGAATATTGCAGAGCTTATTGTGTCACTTAATAGTACTTAAAAATGAATACTCTTGAGTAGCGACTATCTCTAAGCGGGTGAAAAAATTACCCGCTCTTATTCATTATTATTTTACGCCTCAACTGATCCAAGAAGAGGAAAAAAATAGAATAAAAAATTTGATTTCTTCAATTTACACATAATAAAACCGTTAAGTAGCAAATTTATCACGCGTTTACCAAGCCACGTTATATCGCCAAACATAACTAAGTAAATATTTAAAATTTATTCAAGTGATCACGAAAAATAACAATTTCAACAAACCTTGAACACGGCTAACAAATGCGTTCATTTTGTTCGTTGAATGATTTTCATCTAATTACCTGAAACAGAAAGAATATTTGAGTTAGTATTCTCATTTAGATTCTAAATGAATAATTCTAAAAGATGATAAGTAGACAGCGATTTGACATTCAGACATTTTCGTAAAAACTTTTGAGAACATCAACTGAAAAACTCGTATTATTAAATAATAAGCTATAATAATATTATTGAGGCATAAGAAATATGATATCAGTATAACATCGTAACATTATGATTAGAAAAACAATATCTTGGCAGTGAGACGTGTTACCAGCGCCAAACGCTTTCAAGATTCCGAAACTTTTCCCATTACGGTAGTATTACAGGGCTGTTGAAAATGGGGACGTAAAATGTAGCTACCACATGAACCTGCTAACTTAAGGCCTTAGCAGGATACAATGTAATTGTATTAACAGAAAATGGTCATCGTCTAATCCATACTAATAATACTAATATTATAAATGCGAAAGTAACTCTGTCTGTCTGTCTGTCTGTCGGTCTGTCTGTCTGTCTGTCTGTCTGTCTGTCTGTCTGTCTGTCTGTCTGTCTGTCTGTCTGTCTGTCTGTTACGCTTTTCCGCTTAAACCTCTCAAACGATTTTGATGAAATTTGCCACAGACAATCTTTAGACCATGAGAAAGAACATAGGCTACCTTTTATCCCGGAAAAAATTGATGTTCCCGAGGGAAATCTAAAAAGCGCGATATAACCGAACTCCACGCGGGCGAAGCCGCGGGCGGAAAGCTAGTAATATATAAAATTCAAAATCTAGCCGATTGTTGATTTCGATCATGAAGTATGTAACTCCTTTAAATATTCCCACGATAGAAGTTCTGGTACTTAATAACATTAAACTAACTAAGAATACAATATAACCAAGCAAAGGGCTTTATTAAACTAAGTTAAGGACCCCTCTGTCTAGACAGCATTTGTACTTTGTAGTCTGAAAGCATCGAACGCGCTAAACAGTAATCGAGCCAATCACTGCAGTGTGTGGGTAACGAGGAGAGAGACCAATTACTGCCAAGTCTTAATGTTAACGACACTAGACGCCGACTGGAATTACCGCCCGCTCAATAAAACTTATTCCCGAATTCATCCGAGACGGAATAATGAGCCATTATATACTCCAAGAACCGGAATTGCTACCTAGATTTGGTTTATTTTGCTTTTAAAATAGTCTGGCTTTGCTTGATGGAAAAGATATTTAATTTTAGTGTTGTTTTATTAGCAGTATTTATTACTAACTTCCTTAAGTGTGAATAATGATGACAGATAGATGTTTAATTAATTCTATGATATGCTTTAAATAGATTCCTTAGCGTTGCCAAGCAAAATAATAATCGTTAGCATATTACTGTATAGGTACACTGCTATTGAAAGTGATGAATTAGAATGTATTAATAAACTACCCCTACTGCAACAGAGAGGGCTAAGCTTGAGGTTTCACTGCGCGATCGAATCAGGAATGAGGAGATCCGCAGAAGAACGAGAGTAACCGACATAGCCCGAAGAATTGCAACACTAAAGTGGCAGTGGGCTGGACACATTGCCCCTAGGACCGATGCCCGATGGGGCCGACGGGTTCTCGAGTCAGTGGCGACAACGCACCGGAAGACGTAGCGTGGGTAGGCCCCCGACAAGGTGGACCGACGACCTGGTGAAGGTCGCGGGAAGCCGCTGGATGCGGGAGGCGCAGAACCGGTCGTCGTGGAGAACCTTGGGGGAGGCCTATGTCCAGCAGGGATGTCTTTCGGCTGAAATGGTGATGATGATGACTGCAACAGACCTAAAACTGGTAATAGAATGATCAATAAGTTTTGTAATTTTGTGATGATACCGTACAAAATAGATGAGTAATTGATATCATAATAACCATATCGTATTATGCCTTCACAATACGGTCACGTAACTCTGACATTATAGGTTACGACGTGACCTGCGAGTTTGCCCAAGTCCGCAAATGCCACCGCTGCAAATAGCGCCCCATTACAATATAATGCGGGCGAGACGAGCCCTACCTCAACACGGAAATTATTATCACAGTCATAAATCAAGTCAGATTTACAAAGACGTGGTGAAATTTGTAACTATCTGTCACAAATGGAAGACGACACAGAGGTTATCGCAAAGGAAAACGAAAAGAAATATGGAAATTGGCTGTAAGGACATGGAATGCTCCTATTTAATGACTTAAGTCTTGTGGCGATGATAGTGTTAAAGTGAAGCTTCTGAAGTGAACGATTAAATTTGCACCAACTCTCATTGTACTAACATATAGGACACAATCGATTGGGTATGGAATAACTTTGAATAATGTTGAATAGTATGTTGTTTGGAACCATACGATACGTACCATCGAGATTTCGACAACATTGCGGCAATATATGTACCTACTAATAAGTTTTGAACTTTTGATAAACGGAGTTTTCTGTGTTTTGCATTAAATAAGTTACACTTGATAGAAAAGCGACTATCTACAAAAACGTCAGATCTCGTTTCTTCTTATTACCTTAAAAGAATATTAATTTAATATCCTATTATCTAAACAGAAATAGAACCAATAAATTAAACAATAAAGTATTGTGACGTCATCCAATTTGACTTCCATTTACAACACAGATAATATGTTATGGTATTATTGTATCAAATATTTATTATACCGTGACAAAACAAATCGATAAACGTTTGTGGTTATAGAATGGTAGATAGGGCGGGAGTGGCGCACAGCGCGCATCGTCATCCGCGGGACAATGGCGGGCCGTCCTTGAATTAGCACCGGAACTATTGTCACCGCGCACAATGGATAGGATTTGCCTAGATTGCCGTCGGGCCAGGCACGCGCCGCCGAGCAAAAACCGCACACAAAACGTAACGACCGAAACCGGAGAAACGCTATTGCGCCGTATCGCTGTCATTCGAAGCCTGTAAAATTTATCACCTGCCACACCAAATATTTTGCCGATAATCTCGTGGATATATCGTATGAGTTACGAATTCAGGAACCGCAAACCATCATCACTTGGAGCTACTAAATCAGCCTGAAATTCCGGCAGAGGGAAAACGTAAACATAATTAAATTCAGACAAGTTTGGCACAGAACCAAGGGCACTGATTTGTATATATTGACCCGATAACTTATTAACCCTAAGGGGCGGACGGTTCGATAGTTTTTCAAGTAATTCTTCAATGTCGGAAAGGAATGTATTGGGGTTGGAAGAGCAATGAAGATGTTCTCGATGTAGGTTATTATTAGGGTCATTTCACGGTGTTGTGGACGTGTGATCATGATTAATCTATGCGTTGACATCAAGTCACCGCCCGTGACGAATAATATCACAAAAAAGGGTTTAACGCTACGTCGCAAAATCCCTTTCGCGTATTACAAGTGCAGTGTAAAAACAGTAACTTGACCACAAAGTGATTTTTAATATCAGGAGGCTTCACTGTTCGTTAATATAGAAGGACTTGTGGTGATTAATGATAGCTGGCATCTGTTGCCACTGTTCAACAAATTCATACCGCTAGAAGTCTGAAATGTTGAGACTAACTGAAATAATAGTACTGTAGCGTGTCAGTGAAATTCAAGGATGATGTTTGCTAATTAATCATAACTGGTGTCCCCGGACTTAGTGAGTTGAATGGGATAAAGCGGTAAAGGGTTCTTGTTGTTACATTAACTATACACATGGTACATACAACACTCCCATACTAATTTTGCAGGACCATAAATCTCTTTATAATATTGTGCTTCCCAAACCTTTTTTGTAACAACCCTTAGTTAACCCTGTAGGTTTTATCAATTTAATTATTTCTACCAAAATAACTGAACTGTGTATTAATTTTTCGCTTATTCTTAGTAAAATGATTATTTATTTACATTTTAAATCGCAGTTTCATCACATGAAACCGCGTAGTGACCGACATAAATAAATGCAGGAAATAAACAAACGTAGCCTCGTTGCTTATTAAAGAGGTCGGTGAATGAGGTCTCACCATTAAAAGTCTTGCATTCAATGTCGTTCATTACGCACGAGAGAAATGTTAGAACATTTTAGAAAAATAGAACAACTTTGGAGATGAGGACGCAGAAATTACAGCTACGACGATATTAAAAGCAAAATATTTTGCTTTTAAAAGAAGGTTTATTTCAGTTAGAATTTCCGACCATAGCCTCGAGCATTGATTATACATATAGGCATATTAGAGAATTTTCCTTCATTTTGCAACAGAAGGTTTCGCGTAGACCCCTGTCAAGAAAGGTAAAATATGGAGTAATAGAAAAATAAGCAATTAGTCTTACACAAAGGTTCCTAAACGTAGAAATAGTAGAAATTAGATTAATAATATTACAAATTAGAAAAAAATATCACAAATTTCTTTTTAATTTGTTAAATCTAATTGAAATGAAATGAAATCGTTTATTAAGCAAGTAGGATCACTGATCACTTTTACACGTCATGTTTATTTTTTATTTTTTTTTTTAACTAGATGAAGCCGGCATTTCCTGACTGACTGAATTAATCATTTATTTATTTATTATGCTCCACGAACAATAGTTTACACTGGGTGTTGTACATAAGGAGACATGTGGTTTAAAGTAGTGTAACAATCACTTATACGTAAACTTCGCATGCATACAAAAATGGAGTTGTACTTATGTTATGAAAAAAGTAGAAATAGACACGCAAGTGACAGCTCCACAGTTTTAAGTCGCATCATAAGGTGGATACCCTAGGATGCGACATAAAACATTACATTGTGATCAAAAACAAGATACCAGATTGGCTACAATTAACATTATGATTGCTGCATTTGTGGAATTGCGATGTGATTAAGCGAAATTTCAAGTTTTCTAAACGACTTGATCACACAGGTAGATAATGTAGGTCGCGAGACCCTCGTGCCAGGAGCTGCGATGTTCGAGCCCCGTCAGAAATAAATACGTCATGCTAATTATAGATGTGAACGTTGCCTATGACTTACGGAAATGATTATAGTTATATATAGCGACGTACCTGCTGATGTCGACACGATTAAATGTGGCGATGATTTAATATCATAGAGTACGCGGCTTGGCAACAGTACCGGATATTTATCGATTTTCATTGAATACATTTTGTTCTATTTCATGAGAAACGAACAGAGAATTTTATTTTTTAGATAAAAAATCCGACAAGGACATCTGGAGCTTTTTGTTTGCAGTTTTCGAGTGAAAATGCTATTTTCTTTTTGAGTGTACGAAACAAGCTTTCAGAGTGTGTACTGATTGAAAATGGTGCTGACGTAGCCAAACTGTTTGAAGTAAACAATTCGTGCAGCATTATTGTACTTACAATGAGCACTGTAACAACGGTAAATTCATTCGCATCATCGAAATATCTCCCATCAATATCATGGCACAGGCTAGCATTTCTGTTTTCACCATTGAGCTTCCAGTTGTAAAAATGAAACCAGACAAAATTACCTACTATTTTAATCATATCGATGTCAATCACACGAGGTTTAACTTAGAACTTGAGTGCATAGATAACGATAAAGGCCAAAATAAGCTGCACATAAACTGACATTCAAGTTATGCAGATATCGATTATGAAGTCGGCATGCGTCATAGGTATCGATCCGAAGAATAACTAAATCAGGTATGCGAAGCGTTCTATCGGGGAATAGAAAGGTGGCATTGTTTTAAGCCCACACAATACATTGAGGACACTGTATCTCAGGGGAGGTGCCACCACCTACCGTGAGGTTATCTCTCAATGGTTGCGAGTTGCGCGATAAAGACGCGATTATTATGCAACAGTAATTATTTATTAAAAGAAATATTGTTACAAAATTACAATGAGGACAGGGCATGTTTTATTGATATTATTTTTACTTGGCATTATCACAGAAAGGAGAGATATTAAATAAATTCTTTTAAGATGTAGGAGTTAACTGTACTACAGGTATTTTGGTGCGTATAAAATTGTAAAAAGTAGTATTAATTTGTAATTCTGCAATTCTATATAATATTTATGTAGGTGTAATATTATTCCTTCATAAACTCAAGTAATACGAAAAAGCATATTGTATATGTTATGTAAATGAAAACCAAAATATTCCTTCTTACGTCTTTTCTTTGATTTTGAGGAAAACCTAACAAGATATGATGTCACTTGGGCTTTTTGGCAAAAACTGAATTCCCACGAAAGCAAAAGTCGTATTTTAAAAGACCTATGCAATGTGACTAGTGTTTGCGTAAACCTAACCTTGATATAACGATACTAAATACTGCGACACACCCACCACGCCTTTTAGGAAGATGACGTGTTATTTATACTGATGTTATCTCGGTCATCCGATATTCTCGCGGTCACCGCTTACTGTTATCAAGCGTTCAATACGTGTATGTTTTCAGTTAGTATGTATCATGCTAGACACAACTTCGCTCAGTTACTTCTGTTGATCAAATCTCTGGGCCTTATAAGAGTTTGTATTAATTAAAGAATGATTTTTGGGACCGTTACCATCTAAAATGACATTGCATGTTTGGAAAGCAACTTTCTCTATCCGATACCAGTTATAATTCACGCGCGATTAATCACAGTGCGTGCTTCGCCTTATCCATGATCCAAGGCCTTCACTACAATTAACATTAAGCACGACGCGACGTTACAAATTACGTTTCGCAACCGAACAATATGATCTAATACCCGAATCTGAGAAAAACGACAACGTAATTACAAATGGAAAAACAATCTCATGCGTGCGTCGAATCCTTTCCTTCATATTGCCTCTACAGTTTGATGGCACAGTGAGTCATACGGCCGCCCGCGTTGTATTTAGGCTATTCGATAATCATGTCGCAACATTAACACTCGATGCACATTGATGTCAATCGATGCGGGCGTAACAGATACCGCACTACTTAATGATTGAGGATGGATTACTGTCACGCAACAATTCAAACAGCTTTTGTTATCCTTGCATCAATTGCTCTGTTGACATGAGGACTGCAGTAGGCTATTTATTTTCTGAATTATAGTATAATCACAATCATCCATACGTGACTGACGCTTGGAATATTGTAGTACATGCCTTTCTGAGTGGACAATACAGTTAACTTCATAAATAAGACTAAAATCATCCATACTAATATTATAAATGCGAAAGTAACTCTGTCTGTCTGTTTGTTACGCTTTCCCGCTTAAACCTCTCAACCGATTTTGATGAAATTTGGCACAGACAATCTTTAGACCCTGAGAAAGAACATAGGCTACTTTTTATCCCGGAAAAATTTGATGTTTCCGAGGGAAATCTAAAAAGCGCGATAATAATCGAACTCCACGCGTGTGAAGCCGCGGGCGGAAAGCTAGTATAAAATAATGTCATAAGCTTCCTGATCACTGCTAACGATATCATCTTTCGCGGTGCCAGATTTTCACTTAGGTAGTAATAGCTAAATAACGCTCGTGAAACTACAATAATAATCATGGCGCATAATTGATAATTATCAGATTTCCATTCGAAACACATGTTCATATCCAAATATGTCATCGAGAGTTGTCGGCAGTAAACAATAGTCAGTGATTCATACGGGGGATAATGCAACTGTTTGTGTACAAACTTAAAACAATGTATGCAGAAAATACAGGTTTAAGTACATTACATGGACATGATGGAAGTGGTGGATGTCACTCAGTGGAGACCTTTATTATGACAGTTGGGTCCTGTTATATGAGCATTTTCGCTCGCGCCCGAAATCCTGCACCTAATTAGCCGAAAAAACCAAAGGCCCAGCAATTAACGTATGCGCCACAAAAAATAGTCTGCGCCAGGGATTCAATTAAATAGCGTTTGCGCACGTAATCGTTTCCACGACTGCAACGCGATTTTTTTTGTTGAATTGGCTGTCTCGTTCGAGTTTATGTGGGCAACATAACGGAATATCGAAATTGATCGAGAACGTTTTACATAATGCGTGCCTTCTCTGATCTGAACACATAAATGATCGAGTTTTTAGCAACTTTCTAAATCTGTATATGATAACATGCATGTATGCATTATGTCGATGTATAATATAAAACATGTCAGTGAATTGGATGGATTGGGATGATATTCGGTGAAAACTTTAAGGCACGAATTAACAAAACTGTAAATTTAAACTATTAAACAATATTACCCATATTTTCGCATATGGTTATTATGATAGCATTGGAAACACCGCAAAAACAAACAGTAAGAATACTACAAAATTAAAACCAGCGCAATCCAGTTGATAAGAATACAGTAAGTTCTACTGTTAACCTAATTTACGGCAAAAAAAAGCTGACGTATATAGTCAATTATTTGAACGACAACAAATGTCACCAGTATTGATCTAATTAAACGCCAAATATAGTGAAACCCAACAAATTCAATCCAGTATTAGCGACAAGTTGCAACCCATTATATTACTGGAAACATACACATTCGTTATTCATACCATAGCAAAATCAAAGAAGCACTACAAAAAATGATGGCCATTTTAACGAAAACAAAACCATATAGAGTTGTTGTGTTGAGGTAGCGTACAAATTAAATTGAAAAGTTTATAAAAACAATTGAACTATTCGGGGATATCTTGGGGTTAATTTTAAGAACGTTCAGTCTGATCTCAATCTTTCAAATCATTGACGTATTACATCCCTACATTTCGACAAGTTTTTGGATTCTGAACTTTTCAAATTACGAGCATTGATGTTATTCCAAATGTGAAATACAGGACTACCATTTGATATAAATCCTTGATATTTAATGGAATCGAGTGCGTAAATCGCTGTTATGCTTGCCAAACTGTAGATAAAAACGTCAAGAAGTGCACTCACTCGCCAAATCTTGAGGAATTGCGATCTATCACTGATATCCATTATAAAAGCTTTTACTGCGCACCGAATGAAACCATCGGCTTCAGTAAATCAACACCGACACTAAAACTGGCACTACCATAACAAAGAGTTATATGGCTCGCAACGGGTGCACTATAGTAAAGTTGTTCATAACAGTGTTTGTCGAGGAATTTCAGGGAGAGGAAATTGAATCCTATTTACTATAAATCCATTACGTGTAATACCTATTCATTTCCATTCCATTTTTGATATGATGAGCGGAATTTGTAGATTTCGGCTGGTTTGTGAGCTTTTTGTTATTTGGACGAAGATACATGATTTAGGTTTTGGCAATAAAGGTTACCCACAAGAATTCCAAATATGGAACGCAAAACACGCCATGTAACAATATAATCACCATAACATCGCTTGACCACCCTGATAACAGAAATTAGGTGAGGCATGGGTGCGCAAACGCAACACTGTCACAACACCAGCACATGCAAATCGTTTATTGGCGCGACAATCAGATCGCGACGGGACCGGTCAACCGTATAGTCATTCGGTCGTTGACACCGACGATGGTGAGACTGGACTCTCGCTAACAGTTTTACGGTAGAATTCAAAAAAATTGAATCTATGTATATTTGAAAAAGATATTCAACCATATATTGGAAATAGAGATGAGTATTTTATTTGAACCGCTAGTATTAATTGAAATAAAATGAGCCCAGAGTCAGAGCAATTCAGATTTGTGCAACGATGAAAAACTTATCCAATAAATGTGCTAAGAAGTTTTTTTTGTAACAATTCAATTATAGAAACAATGGGTTTCCGATTGGAATCCTAGGTTCGAATCCTGAAAATGATTGAAATTACAATGTACTTACCGTTATTTTAGTTGGTTTCAGTCCTCAATACACCAACTGCCTAAGAATATGTCTTAGGCAGTTGGTGTAGGTACTTATTTTGGACTAGAGCGGGATCAACGTCCTTCTTTTAATAATTTAATTGAGATGGATTAATAAAATTAACAATTCACAAAAACGCAGATTTTTTCCATTGATTACGCGCACTTTTGAGCAAATGCGGCCATAATATAATCATAACGATCTCACAAGTTAGCACTCATCTTCTTACATCGTCGCCCCAGAGAAAACTTTGGTGATAAGAATGAATTCTAGATTGTTCTTAAGGTGGAGGATTGCTTTCGAAACTTTTATAATCTAATAAAATAAGATGAATTGCGCCGCAAAACTTTATACTTTCATAATATTCGCTGGCTATTACAATGTATGTTGAAGAGTTACGAGGTTACGACTTGAAAATAATCTTTGAACATTTCATTCCGTGTTCTCCATCACATAATAAATTGATGCAATGTATCGAGACAACTACGGAATTCAAGAGAGCGGGACAATACCAAAGCGATTAGATAAAAAAAAAGCGCACAGACAGTTGCGAAGAGCACTTCAACTGATAAAAGGGCTTTTCAAGGCAGCAAGACATAATCAATTACTCCTTTAGTTATTAAGATTATTCTAATAAGTTTAATATACAGGGTGTATCTGACATCGTAACGCAAACTTCGCGGATAGGCTACACCGCATGCCACTAATAAAATTATATGATAGTCATTTATGTCGTTAATGAACGGTTATAAAATTCACAGTGGTTAAAAAAAGTGTCGGCTCGGCATTTGAACGTTGCAAGCGTGCCGCCGTGCGGGTTTGTAGGTATGACGTTGATCCCTGATGTAAACTCTATCAAATCAGCTGATAAGACAGTTTTTCGAGTTTTGTTTTCATTGCGCTTTTTTGTGTAATTAGCGAATTAATTAATTTTTACTTTTAAAATCTTATTGGGTTATAAAAGTATAGCAATTATGAAAGGTCTAAAGTGAAGAAAACTTCATATATTTTTTTTTAAATCATGAAAAAGCCGACGAAAAATTCCACCACTGGGGGGTTCAGAATTATGTACTGGATCCATGGTACTCGTTTGTGCGTCGATGTCAGATACACCCTTTATGTGAAACTTTATGTGGAAAACGTGAAACAATATGCATAATTGCAGGTAAAATAAACGACTTTATAAAACAATATGTATACATACAGTATATTAACTAACAGAGGGCGTTCCCGTTAACCCGAAATAGTATAGCATACATACATGCTAAAAAAATATTTCCATTCGAAAACAAAATGTTTTAAAATTTTTTCCAATATGAAAATATTCAATAAAAATTTTAAATTGACATGTAAAAGAAACATACTGTACACGCGAACTTGAAAGACGGCAACGTCGCAATTTATTTATACATGACGACTACTATTTTGATTTAAAACAGGAGGTTTCAAATTTATTTCCAATTAAATTTTTTTTTTATTCGGATTTTTTTATGCTTATTTTTCTATGCTGATATTTTTATTTTAATCTATTAATGATATATATTAACGAGTTTAAGGGAACGCCCTCTGTTATTTAACATACTGTATAATACGTTTAAGAAGTAATGCGAACATAATTTATAAATAAAAAACGTAATTAACAAGAGTAAACAGCTGCTCAATTACAAAGGGTAATGAGGTTCATTGCACCTGTTCTATTTTTTTGACATTTAAATTCCGGTTGTGTCTAACCGTTCATAAGACGGCTGTCGCGATCTGAATAACACCAAACCACATATTTTATAGTATATAAATAAACTTACAAACGGTTAAAACCAATACTAGAGTCTTGTTTATGATGTAGGGTAATTTGAGTACCCCTCATAAAGAGGTGCCCTATTCATCAACACATCATCATTACGAAAATAACTGCGGACCCCATGCGTAGAGGGACAGCACCACAATGGATCATTTCCGCAAGTTGATGCCTCATACTATATGTGCGAGGATGGACCTTTTAGTGTAGTTTGAGATAACGGAATATTTCATAGTGTATTTACATAATAGACTAGACACGTTATTCCACGAAACCACTAACATTGGCCCAAAAGGGTGGGGCTCATCATATTTCGGTAGACTCCATTTCGTTCATATAAGAATCCATTAATCATGCGAAATATATTCGTATTCAAACTGGAAGATGGAAGGCCCAATAAAGCTGTGCATTTAGTTCGCGAGATCCAAGCGGCCGGCCGTGTCGTCGTGGACCATGTTGAAGTTTTTTACTGAGCCTCCGTCAAGTCAAACAAAGAGGCGGAACAAAGCGGAGAGAGCGGCCTTTGTGCGGATATGTCGAGTGCACCGACACTTAACTCTGACATCTGTGACGGCAACATAGGCCCGTCGCGTCAGCCAGGACACCGCTCGAGCGGTGTCGCTCCATGCTCGTCTTCCACTGGACCTTGAGGCCGTCTTAAAACCCGTTACAAGAATGTATTGATGTTGGAAAGGATCTATATTAAAGTTAGCCAATGCGATTGGTTATTATGTTATGATCAATGATATAACGATATTTGATGATGACACACCTAAAAGGATAAGGTATTTTGCCATCTCGTGCTATCGGATCTAACGAATTTTTATCCCAGATATTCAGATTGTACTTTATTATACCAAAAATAAGTGAATAGTTGAATAACAAGGCTAATGCAGAAGGCGGGGAGGAACGACCGGTGTTCGTTGATGGCGATGTTTTATTGGCTTGCTAATTGCCTCCCGTCCTGCATTAACGACTTTTGCTACGACCTAGATAGGTTAGGAACACGCTCAGCGATAAATCTTCATATTGGAAATGTTGACGCCACATTAGCGTCCGTGCACCAATGATTAAGCCTTAATTAGTATAAAAGTGCGCTAGTTTGTTCTAAGTGTTCTAACGCTTTAGAGATAGCCGCAGTAAAATTATCTTTAAAAGCGAACTAAGAATCGTACCTTACCCTACCTTAATCAGACTGACTACTACTAGACTGAATACTATTCCCAAATATCTATTTTAACCAACAAAGTCTATGATTCTTAACCACACATCCCTAATGACAACGCAAATGACAATAGTGATCAAGTATGGCAAATAAACCTGCAGGTCGAAAGCACAAATTTCAATTTTCCGGGAGGACAGTCAGCTGCGCCAGGGTAATCCGGAATTTATCTCTTGCCTTCGAAACGGACACCCTTTCACTCACCCCCAACACACCGAGAAATAGAAATTGTTGGGGAAATCCATTGTATTCCAGACATCTGACGCGAAATATGTTTCACACAGATGTACGGTCAAAGCGACCGCCACAGACTCGAGGGATGTATCACGTACACATTTGAATATGTTATTCGAAGAGGATAAGGTGTGCGCCATTATGAATAGGCCCGCATACGTAACAAAAGCAGTAAAAACTAGCACCTATCCGTACACAGGTTACACGGCAGAATTGTGCCCTTGTGTGCACGCACCGCGATCCGGTTCTGTCCTTTGATGGCTAGAATTCATTGGTTACACAGATAGGTCGATATATTTATTACATCATGCTTTCGTTGCTAATCTGGGCGCATCGGCCTCGGTGACGCATGGCCCGCCTCCTGCGGTCAATTTAGCTGAATTTATAGCAGCTGCAAGGTCGCCAAGGATAACGAACCCGACCCGCAGCGGTGTTATGAAACAGGTCTTCATTGAAGGAAGAATAAACGTTATCATTACAGCATTATTAGGCAAAAAAAACCTGGACGTCTTAGTAATGGGCAATTGACGGTGAATTTAATTTTAGATAATTCTTGCTATATATTTTCCCTTTTGGAGGTATAGGTACCTACTCAATTAATCACAATGACCACGTTATGCCAAGTGACCCGGATAGTAAATTGAACCCACAGATTGAACTCGGAGTGAGCAATAAAAAAGTTTTGCTCGAATAGGATGGATACGGTCGTATGTAATCTAACGTTGGATTAATTGAATCGCCCTGAGCCAGCGCGACTTCATTTCTACAGGAATGAAAGCTGAGTAAAAAGAAAGAGGAAATTAACGCAGGCATCTTCGTAACACGTATCCACTACATGATTACATCACCTAATTGCTCTGTACGATCACATTGTTTATAAATATAATTCTTATTTAAAGCATTATCTTTATTTCTACATTTCCATGTAAGATATTATTATTTGATAAACCAGACAATATGTATGATCTATAACGAGAATTAGTTCTAAATTAATTAGATTAGAACTATTTATATTTCCTCAATCTTGCCTGATTTGTTATGCAAATTAGAAGAAAAAAATGTCTTGTAAAATTCCAAAAGCTTTCGTAAAATCTTTTTAAGTACAAAAACGGTAACTGAAAACTTGAGAAGTTATAGAACCAATCAATTTGGAAATAAAATTAAGGACGTAAATAAGGAAACTCTCCATCGGCTTCACTTCGCATTCTTATGAAGCTTTCCTAACTTTTTAATGATGATAATTTTTAAAAGGTCTCTCAAACTTTGTTTTATCATGCTCTAATTGCGAATCCACGTGTTTGCACCCAATTTACTCGTGAACAACAAAAATAAGTACACGTGGGGTTCGTTAAATGTAATTTTATTATTCAATTTATGGCGTTGAGTCGTCTGAGGAAAAACAGAACCGACGGATGCGATGATGTGGTGTTTAAGTTGTTAAGGAAGCCTCGACGTTGCGCCACGTAATAAGATTAACCTAGGGGCTAGGAGCACACGTTAAAGTGGTTGATAACTTGGTACTATAGGTTTTCTATTATTTTCTACTAGCTCCACCCCTCGGTTTCACCCGCAGGTATTGAGTTTAGGAATATCGGGTAAATAATGTGTATGCGTAAGTATCATGCTTAACCAACAGCCTAATCGGCGAACACGTTTTTGTCAAATGATTGCGACTAGTTGGGATCGTTTGGACCGCAGTTGATATCATTTTAGGGACCGCAGTTGCTATTATTTTAGTGTAAAATGATATCAACTGAGGTCCAAACGATCCCGACTAGTCGCAATCATTTGACAAAAATGTGTTCGTCGATTAGGCTGCTGGTCTTGGTCCAACCATGTGCCAAATTTCAGCTAAATCCATTCATCCACAACCGTTGATAGATAGGTTTAAACGTGAAAGCGAAGAAAACACAAAGCGAACGAAACAAACACAAAAACTGAAATCGTTACATTATCATCAATTTATTAGTTTAGAATTAGTGATAAATATGAAGACGACAGCCATTTAATATTAATAAATTTAATTATAGCAGAATCATAGAAATATGCCTACCATTTTTCTACTAAAACTTAGTTGCTGTTGTCAAACAAAAACGCAAATACACATTGCCACCATAGGAGTGTTGCACTATGGCCCGTCTATGGGTTATTCTAATACTAATCACCAAGAACCATTTCCTCCTTTCAATTTCACGACAGTCCTTGCATAATAAAAAAAATGTATGAAAATATGCATTGACATTTAGTGCTCACATCCTGCATTTAATATGGTTATCATTCCTGCAATGTTATTTTAATGTAATTATTTATATAAAAACATAACTACTCCCAGAATTTTATTCCTTATCTACCCGACCCAGTAACATGACCACGTTACATCCATGTTACATACATGTATGTTGTATGTACTGGACATATACAGAAATCTTGTTTATCGGTTCATATGCCGACATGTTCCCGCTACTACCTATCCTGTCAGTACCGAGCGCCGCGCGTGAGAATTTACGAGTGTTTTGCTGCGAACTGACGTCACTTTTCGAAGGATATTGCAGCACTTAATTATGTTCGTTATCTAGGAATAAACATAGCTATTAGAACAACTACTTATAATTCCAAAAAACGCTACTTAAAATACTGCACTTTGACTAACTAGATTCTCTATAGCTAGCTTACTTACTACCTTATTTTACATGAGAGAAAGTATTACGTCGTGTACTTCAAAGTAGTGCATCACTCAAGTATTACGATAAACACATTCCTTAGCAGATAATCTGTCAGGCTTTAATTCCGTTTGTTTAATTCAATCCTATAATCCCTTGACAATTCAAACATAATCAGTTTTCATTTCTTAATAGAATTCATTTAAACTTTTGAGTTGCGTGATGGGATTCATTACAATGCATTTTATGAAAGAGAAAATCCGACCTAGTTCTGTAATTGAGTGGATTCTGCACGCAGAGGACAACACTGTTTTATGCGAGGAGCTAACGAAGCAGACAGGGCTTCAGGTCGTTAGCATTCGTCGCATAATTCCTGGATTAAGTTCAGTGAGGATAACATGCGATATCTTGGTAGGGTTATGACCGTACTGGCAGATTATGACCAAAATATCAGCTTTATAGCCCGTAGCCCTGTAGGCACGTATTGAAGCAGTCATCACGTTCTTAATGCTGTCATAACAATTTATCGAGCTCAATATGGTCTAATAGGGATTCCAAACATTGCAATAAAACCTTATTTGAAAAATTACGTAAAAAACCATGTTTTTAGACATTTTTTTTAAATACAGATATAGCTAACAAGCAGACATAAAAAAAAACATCCTAGTGATAATTAAATTGATGTAAATGCAATTTTGTAAAGATTTTAAATTCATGAACGGACAGATAAAACATAGGATAAACCGCTCGGTCCAGTCCAGAAACATAATATTTTACTCAAGGGTCTCTCATATAAAGTTAGATAAGAGATGAACGTATGATATGGGTTAGTAATTTTCACCAATGGGAAATCTCTCGGACACATGGCTCGTCCTATAAGAATATCCACTTAGGAAAAGATAAAGAAAAAGTAGCTGAAAGTCAGAAAATCAGTCCTACCAAGGGGTAGCGTATTACCCAGTAACTGGGTTGTGGAGGTCAGATAGGCAGTATGAAATAATGGTAATCAATTTCATCCGATTAGACTGAAAGTCGACCCTAGCATTGTTGATAAAAGTCTAGGCTGATGCTGATGATTTAGCTACATTTTAATCAAAGTGAATAAGTGCAGAAGACAAATTAATGATATTTTAAAACTTTCAGAAGGTTAATTAATAACGGAACAAATTATTTTTAACTACACGTTGACATCCCGTGTGGTACCGGGCATAGAATAGTACCAACCTAAATCGTTCCGTGGGTGTCGTAAGAGGCGACTAAGGGAACTCTCACCAGGGAAGCGGGCAGCAGCGCTTCTCCTGTGTAATATCAAATTACTGCAATCCCCAACGCGCCTGCCAAGCGTGGGATTATGGCAATGGCCCCCAATGGAATGAAAGCCTTGGGGGAGGGCTTTGTCCAGCAGTGGACATCGAAAGGCTGAGATGAAGAAGAAGACACGTTGACATTACGCCGAGGGGTAATTGCACACACATTATAGGTTTCTAGTTTTCATATTGACAGTTCAACAACATTTATTGAGTTATTTATATTTATTACAAACAGAACATTAGTAATGGATAAGTAACATCCATCAAAATAATTCAGATTGTGATTGATAGTGTGTTAGGTACGTAATTAGGGTGACGGAGGATTCGGTAGACGAATTAGCGAAGCTAGTAGAACTTTTTAACTTCATTGAATATAAAAATACATACTTTGGGTTTGTAACAAAATACAATCATCATCATCATTTCAGCGTTAATCCCAGTCGCATCCGTAGCTTTTTCAGCTTTGGAGTCCGGAGTCCGCTTTACCAGTCTAACTGCTGATTTTGGCTAAACTTCGATATTGTACGTGAAGCGACTGCCGTCTGACCTCCAGCCGTCAGACCCGAAGGCGATATCTAAGCATTGCAGTTAAACCAGTTGTTAGACTTTTGAGGGCTCCAACAACCCGTAACGACTGCCTCTAGGTGTTCGTACCAACGGCTTAACGTGCTTTCCGAGGCACAACCACACCAGTGCAAATATTCATAATTGCACTGTGCGGGGATCGAACCCGCGCCTCCTTGCGCAACGGTCGCGTTCGCTACCGCTACGCCACGGAGGCTGTAACAAAATACAATATTAATACAAAATACAGCAGTTAAATATCATGTTTAAGTTCAACTTGACCTCATCCACAATACCAATAAAAACTGATAGAATCAGTTATCCAAAACGAGTAAATGACCTTAAAATGTACCGCTTATTCAAGGAATCCGGTTTTGATTCGTGCAGCGATTCGATTCAAAAATAATGACAAGTAAAAACTGATTTAACCCCAGAAAAATGAACGAAAAATATTAAATGAATATCATAATACTCAAGAGGCGTTCTTTCAGAACGTTTACATTTATGTCCATGACTCATGAACATTTATCTTCTATTATAGTTAGTGTATATAAGTCTCCTGTCAAAGTGTTTGTCCTCGAACTCCTTCAAAACGGCTGAAACGATTTCAATGAAATTTCGTATATACCATCGTTAGGCATGAGAATAAGTTTTTATCTATTTTTTATTTTACTACTACTTACACGGGTGAAACCGCGGGGCGCAGTTAGTATATTATAATATATTAGGCAATTATTAAATTTTAACGACTGATATATATATTCTCGCGCCTGTCTTGTGTGTGGGAACCTTTAATCATTAAAGGTTCCCGCAGACAACAGTGACGCGATTTTGGAACGACAATTTCCATTAGATTTTCATATAAATTATTCTACTAGAGTTTGCGTCCCGCCCGTCTACGGGGGCCTTGATTCGAAGTAATGATGCCAGCGGTTGCCTGTGACAGGATAAATCATTTATAACAACTTCGTACGAGATTAAATAAGCCATTAGTCATTGAAAACCTCTCGTCTGGCGAAACGTGAAGGAATCAAAATGTAATTTTGTAAAAAGCTGCGATAAGAGTACTGTCATCGACAATTTGCGGGTAGCCAAAAGAAGGAAGTGATAATGGAATTTATTAATCTGTAAATAATGATAGACAGCGTGGCCAAAGGTACGAAATTTTACCACTCGGAAAAGTTAATTATTTTTTGAACAATTCGATTACGACATTATGACTGAAGTTGTCATAAAAAATACATCTTCTTTCTTCGCTTTAACTGAGATTACACCTGTACTTCAGCAGTGGGAACACAATGGTTAATTTTGTTCGTATCTTCTTTATCTAATCAAATCGTATGAAACTTGTAAGTTTATTTCTTGCGTAAAAGAAAAGGGAGCAATATTTTAGATTGAAAATAAAACTTACATAAACATTTAATTAAGTACTTCATAATCATGTAATCAGGTGGCTGGTAGTAGCTGGCGGAGAATTACTCAGGATCGAGCTTGTTGGCGTGCCATGGAAGTGGCCTATGTCCAGCAGTGGACGAGTAGAGGCTGATGGTGATGGATCATGTAATACAGAAATTGGGAATTAACAATAATTAGAGTGTCTTCAAGGCTAGAGTGATAAACTAGCGCGCTTTACCATCAACGATTGCATCACTGCTTACCATCAGGCGGGATTGCGGTCAAGCACTAGGTTATAAAAAATAAATGGGAGAGCAATTTACGTGACCAAAACCATTTTTATCTTAATCAACGGAAGGCACTTCATTAATGCGATCGGAATCTGAGTTATTTGTTAGTAATTAAGTAGGAGCAAATCTACAAAAAATAAATGACATTGAAAAGAACATTATGTAATCAACATCAAAGTAATTCGTTTCTAAGAAACTCATTCCCAAATTCTATTACAGATACTCTAATGAAATTACTTAATAGAGTGTATAGCGAAAAATAAAACGTAGACTACGAAGGTAGAGAGTTGTTGAACTTCGAAGAGAATGAAGTTTAGAAGAGACTGAATTTTCCGGCTCACATTAGAAAAGGTTCGCTGCCAGTAAAAAAGTTACCCAATCGTATTTAAGTAGCCAGATATCTAAACAATATCAATCAATCTGCCTAGCCTTTTCCTGACTATTTTGGGGTCGTTCCAATCTAATCGAAAGCAGCTGAATACTAGTATCTGACCTCGACAAGCCAGTTACTGTATGATACAATATTCCTTGGCAAGACTGATTGTCCGACTTTAGAGATTCTGATGACTCGTAACGACTGTCAAATCTAAGAATGACAGTGGGCCCAAACGTGCTTTCCGAGGAGGGTCTTGGTACGTAAAATGATCACCCAATCACGGTCCAAACGCGGCAAGCATAGCTTTACCTGATCCATCCACCCGTGCAGCTGTTGTACATTACTTAGTTGCAAGCCGTAAACGTCTTCTTCTTTTTCCAGTACCTCTTCAATCCTGAAGGTTGGCTGTCAGCTTTTTGTACTCGGTCTTGTCAATCGCGAGTTGGAACAGTTTTTCGACGGAAGTAATGCCGGTCCACTCCCTGATGTTTCGCAGCCACGATTTTCTCTTTCGTCCAGCGCGCCTCTTCCCTTCTACCTTGCTCGTCATAATCAGTTGCAGTTGCGCATATCTATAGTGTCGTAGCATGTGGCCGAGATATTCTATTCTGCGTTTTTTTATGGTAGGCAACAACTTTCGAAGCATTTGAACGCGCTGAAGGACGGCGTCATTTCTGACGTTTTTTTTTTCGCATTTTTTTAGCATTCGTATGCTGCGCGTAAGCTGAACCCAAAACGTCAGAAATGACGCCGTCCTTCAGCGCGTTCAAATGCCTCGAAACGACGTTTGAAATGTGGTGCTACCGTCGTCGGTAGCACCACATTTCAAACGTCTACTAGACCATAACTAGGCATTAACAAAAGTTGAATGTTTACCATAAACATTTAGGAATTCACAATA
Organism: Sesamia nonagrioides; assembly: GCA_017933935.1. NCBI lineage: Eukaryota > Metazoa > Arthropoda > Insecta > Lepidoptera > Noctuidae > Sesamia > Sesamia nonagrioides. Next base: position 9,502 of record JADWQK010001079.1, on the reverse strand, counting down.
ACGAATCAATGACAACTAGTAACTTCATAATCACATCCAAATCGAGTCGTCAAAATTAGTCACTCAATAAAGCAAATTACAAACTTTCAGAACTTGACCTTCCAAGTTTAGTTGCGAACTGAACCTCAACCCCCTACCCTTCCCCGCTTCGCCCGGCCCGCATTGCAGTGAAACAGAAGGACGATGTGAAGTAAGAACCAGATCTGTATCAAGTCTTTTAAAATCCTTTGATTCTATACAGCGATATAACTCCTCGCGACGTTCCAGTCATCGACCTTCTTATGTACTGTATTGAACTGAACAATTCTTCATTTGCTATATTGCCTTCGAGACAAAATGCTAATATGGAAGCCAATAGCTAGTTGAACGACAATGAAGAGACAATTGGTTATTTAGTGCCAGGGTTCTGTGGGCAGCTTCGTAATAAAACTCTATCAGAAGCTTTGATTGGGATTTGAAGGTCCTGCTGACCTTGACACCACTCAGTATATTATCAGAGGTCAAGGTGGTTCTAATGCGTTTACGGCTTTCCTTGCGCACTTTATAGTCATCGCCCGGCCCTGAACGACCGTTTCTTAAATCCTAAAAATAAAAGAAGAATAAAATACTCGTATAGACCTGATTTTGCTTTCTTGTGGAAATTATGGACGTACCATCTAGAGTTAATTTTCTTCGAACCCTGATTTGAGTCTTGAATTCTCGATAAAATTTTGATTTTATATTAAGGCAACCACATATTTTAAAATGAATTAGAATAAATACATATATCATAAAAAGGTACGTTTATACGATACATAATATTCTCCTTCTAACGGTCTACTTACGCAGTTCGACATTAAAAGATGTGACCATGAAAATAATCGATGTTGTCGCTAGTACGACATGTTGAAGAAACTGAATTTTTGCTGGCAACAGTGGATAATTGGACATAACGAACAAATGGAATCTGATACCGAAAACAGAATGAAACTTTTAATTCAATTACCAATGTTTCGGAATATTAGATATTTGCATAACTATGTTAAACACCGCAAATGCGAGAAATTCTTGACATCTTTCCTCGAGGCTAACACGATGAGTCACCAGCGTCCTTCACCTCAGGCCGGCCGCACCGCCCGACATCCGCATTCACAATTTTGCCCACCAAAACCCTCTTGGCGAGCAATGCTTATTCACGTCACATTTTAATTCATTCACAACTCTGACGTAAATGCGTCAATTCTTCTACAAAAGCCTTTTATTTTAAGCACACTGCATGCATACGTAAATAAAGTGACTCAAACATTTGACCTTTCTGAGATGGAGAAAAGGCAACACAGGCACCTAGAAATCCAATCGATAGACAATGTCAAAAGAAGCTACTATCTTTAACAAGCTCTAAATTCAGAACTAATGTATTATAAAATCGTGCAGTTGGAATGGTGATTGGTCAACGAAAATATTACGAGAAAGATGAAAGAAAACAATGTTACCCAAGAAAAAAGTGACGCCAATCATTGCGATTACGACACAGCCGGCGACATTACCACCACACTTTCTCCGCAGAACAAATCGCAAAATAGTAAATGTCGCAAAGTGAATTAACCGCGAGTCAGGAAAATAGTTTGTAAAGCCTTGTATTTACTTGATAAAAAATCTCATGTACGATTCTGATCAAACGATTATATTGACAAAAATATACTAATACAAAAATGTTCTTCATGCGCAATACAATTTAGTGGAATAGTAAAATTCACGGTCATTATCAAAACATGCGACGGTAAATGTAGTGGTGAGTGCCAACCAAGTGATTGGGGCAGGTACTACAATTCTACGAGTAAATATCATAAAATCGAGTGTGAAAAAATAGAAAATATTTGTATAATTAATATAGAACACGTATTCATGACGGCTAAACTATATTTAGTAATAATCGCTTGTGTGCGTTGTTATTTTTTTTTTATAAATTAAAACAATTCAATAGAGGCTTTGCTTGCATAAAGGTATTAAACGCATGATATAATGAAAGTGGAACGTACCCAACAAACTTTGATGTCACGTAACATCAAGTTCATTTGCTAATTGAGCGCGCTGGCCTTTCATAACTCGAACGAGTACTCATCACCTTTCGTATGTATAGGAGACGCATGTTTGTTTATACTACAACGCAAACTGATTTTGTAACTTTTAGTCGGAATATAAATTCAGATGAAAGCGAAATGAAATAAACATTTTAACCTGCATATCTCAATATTAATTTTAATTGTGAACATAGCAGAGATCTGAGATAAGTTTCATAGAGATATATTGCGGATTTATATACATACCGGCCCGCATACATTGCATCGTATTTTGCAAGGCACGCATAACAACAACATTCGAAAGTGTGTCAAGATTGCAATAGCAATGTGGAGCCGACGCGATGCGCTAAACGGGAAACGCAACACATTGTAAACTTTACCAATGATGTATAGGCCTTCCGTATTAGCAATTGTTGAAATTCGCTACATTTCCGATGCAGAAATGAATAGTAATATTATAGTGTCTTCTATCGCCACATATGTGGTGAAAACAACGCAGAAACCAATGGACATGAAACATGTATAGCAAAAAGGAATCCTAATCATTTAAGTCTAGGCCTTCAGAGCAAAAGTGACCTTGGAGTGAGAGTTCACGAAACGAATGAACTGTAAATGTAGATGTTCATATGTGAACAGTTACACTAAACCGAAAACAACACAGAAACCAATGGACATGAAACATGTATAGCAAAAAGGAATCCTATCATTTAAGTCTAGGCCTTCAGAGCAAAAGTGACCTTGGAGTGAGAGTTCACGAAACGAACGAACAATAAATGTGGATGTTCATTTGTGAACAGTTACACTAAACCTACTATTCATTAAACCCCATTTCACTAATCTACGCAGACACATAAATAAAATTGAATTGAGTGGGGAACAATAAAAATGCAAATATCGATCATAACGGGCCAGACATTATTGTCCGTAGTGGCGGGATGCTTCCCATTCTATTCGAGCTTTGTATGAGTTCATGATATGGGATGTGAAATGTCCATATCGATTTGTCTGTTGTTGGCGACGATGAAGTCGGAGGCACAACGGAAGCAAATTACCCCGAAAATGTCCATGTTATTTTTAGCTAAATGAAATGGAGAAACAGAGAGAAACAAATTTTCATGCCTCTTTCAATAATAAAATAGAGGTCACGTTTTCCGAGTATGACGTGTTTTTTTCCGTCAGCTTATGAATAGAAGTGTTTTCGAAATCTAATATTAGGCATAATCAGCCAGCTATTGTTTCCCAATCTGTTTATGACGACGACGCCCACGAGTTGAAATTGTGACCGCTGCCTCTTTTTTAAAATTTTTGGAAATAAGTTTTGTATGTAACTGGGATTATTTAGTGTTTGAATTTAAAATCGAACCATAAAACTTGTGTAGTGAAACTACCTACTATTACTGTCTTTTTATTATTTGCAGGGGCACTTTAAATAATAAATTGACTAAAATTAAAAGACAAGTTCAGAGAAAATTTGATATTTAAAAAAAAATATCGGTGTGTGAAGATTAAGGTATCACCCTAATCATCACTTCATACATAAAGACTTAAGCACTTTACAAATACTACAACATTTTGAATGATCACGCTCCAAATAAAATAAAATTTAATCCAAACGGCCACTAAAGAGCACACATACTTATCAAGATCAAATAAGGGGAGCTCGTAGGGTCCGATACCGACGTAACGTCTTTTGGCCCAAGACGAGTTCCTTTTAGACCGTCGCACAAAGCGGGCCGGGCGCACGCCACCCCTGCTATCCCGCCAAAACTCAAACTGACACATTCAAATTCAAAATTGTTCGAAATAAGTGCCTTGGTGTTATTGTTCCATATTTAAATTAAGAAAGCAAATGTGTGATAAGTTTTACAAAATAAGAAGCAAATTTTTTTTTAATTTTTTTTTATTAAGGATACGTGGTGGTGCTCAGTTTATTTTTTTTATAAATTTTGTTAATTTGTGCAATATATTGTGTGTAAGGAAATCAATAGTCTGATACTAGTGCCTTTATTTAGTTAATTGTATACATACGCCATCGGGGATTGCAAATATTTAGGTAAGTAGTTGCAATTCGATTTTATTTTTAAATTTTTATTGGTTTAGTTTATTGACGTTCGATTTTTGAAAATATGATTATCTTAAACTATAAATGTGCTGTCAAATCTCTTGTTTGGTTTTGTGATCAATCGAACCGAGATTTTAGGAGTTTGGCGGGAATGTCAAGATGAGTGTCACGCTCATTTTTCATTGGACTTTTAAAATTATTTATAGTGTTGTTTACTAAATAAAAGCGCGTGCTTTATGTAGTAAAAAGTGCATTCAGTGAATAATTTATAAAGAACAGTGAAATATTGTAGCATAGTGGCCACATCATGACCTTCCTCCAAACTTCCTCCTTGTCGGTCTGACGCGGGAAACGAAATGATATAGGATAGGAGTTAGATTAGTTAGGATAAGTTAGGATAAGTTCAAAAGAAGACAATATATAATTCAAGACGAGGCTATCATGGTCTGAGATCCCTTTGCCTGCTCAATGTAATGCACTGGCAAATTGAACAAACAACAACAACCGAGATTTTAGAAAAATAAAAGATAAGATATTTGAGTTGGACATAATTACAATACATTAAAATGTCTTTCGATTGTTTACTTCTTGTGATGGCCCAGTGGTCATAGCCTGGCCTCTCATACACAAAGTGAAGGATTCAAATCTGGGTAAGTACAAATACTTTTTAATTCATAAGTATCTACTTTCCGAGATTATATTAAACATTGGTGACATTAATGAAATAAAAATATCGTGAGTAAACCAGCACCCTAATTGCGTAACCTCTATTACTATCAATTGAAATCATTTTGAAGCATACTGCTTATCCATTGCTCCGTGTGTTCGACAAAAGTGACTGCTTAACAAAGTAAATAACGCAATGAATGTTGCTGAACTGTCAAAATGAAACCCATTGCTGATAATGTGTCACGCAATTACCGGCTGAGTGCTATAGTTAATATATGTCAGAGCTCTACCATCCTTCTTGAATGAACATGGTGATCAATACTCTTCTCTGTATGAGAAGAGGACCTTGCCTTACAGTATAACAAAAACAAGCTGGTAACCAACAGAAGGTGAAACGCAGAAGAACGAGAGTAACCAACATAGCCCGAAGAATTGCAACACTTAAGTGACAGTGGGCCGGGGACATTGCCCATTGCCCGATGCCGGATGGGGCCGACGGGTTCTCGAGTGGCGACCACGCACAGGAAGACTCAGCGTGGGTAGGCCCCCGACAAGGTGGACCGACGACCTGGTGAAGGTCGCGGGAAACCGCTGGATGCGGGAAGCGTAGAACTGGTCGTGGAGAACTTTGGGGGAGGCCTCTGTCCAGCAGTAGACGTCTTTCGGCTGAAATGATGATGATGATGAACCAAGTAACCATATTTCCTCCTAATATTATAAAACCAAGTTTGTGAGAATGAATGGATGAATGAATAGGTCTTTGTTACTTTTTCACGCAAAAACTACTGAACGGATTTGAATGAAATTTGGCACACAGATTGTTTATAACCAGATAAACATGGTTTTAAGCTGATATTTCCACGGGACCGAAAATTACGCGGGTGTAACCACGGGGGCAGCTAGTTTATTTATAAAGTCCTCCTCATCTTCCTAGCCTCTTCCCAATTATGTTGAGCTCAGCTTCCAGTCTCACCAGATACAGATTCTTACCAGCGTGTCTGACCTCCACAACCCAGTTAGTAAGACTGTTTGTCAGACTTTCGGGCTTCTGAAGACCTGGAACGACTGTCAAAGTGCACCCTTACCATTCGAGGATTACAGGCGTTATGATGTTATAAGGTAAGTCTCAATTTTAGCTTCGCCACTATGGTTCTTATAGCTAACGGTGTAAAGTTCACATTAGGATATCATTTTGGATATCCACTTCTGCTTGTTATGCTTTATGGTTCCTTAACACACAGCACCCTAATTGCGTAACACACCATTACAATCAGTTGAAATCATTTTGAAGCTTATTGCTAATCCATTGCTCCATGTCTTCGAAAATGTGTCTACTCAACAACGTAAATAACGCAATGAATGTTGTTGAACTGTCAAAATGAAACCCATTGCTACTGAGTACTGATAGTTGTTACGTAATTACCTAAACTTTGGTACTTCTATTTTAACACTGGTACCGATTCCCTTATTCACAAACTGAATTAAATTTAAGTTCAGTGCATCTTTCTCTCTCTATCTCAATAAGAAAAGGATGGAAGATAACTATTAGTTTACACCTGTCACATTTAGATACTCCATAGGCTATTTAGGCGGGGAGTTTTGACGGGAAAGCTAAAATGAGAGTCACGCGCATTTTTCATTGAACTTTTAAAATTATTTATAGCGTCGTTTACTAAATCAAAGCGCGTGATTTATGTAGTAAAAAGTGCATTCAGTAAATAATTCATAAAGAACATTGAAATATTATAGCATAGTGGCCACATCACGACTTTGCCTAAACCTTCCTCGTAGACGGTTCACGCGGCCGTCTTTTTCAACTGTCATTGGCGATATCTGCCATTATTGTGACATAAAATTTTCAAAGAATTTCTATAATTTGTTACACGTGTTATTGGCAAAATTGTGGTATCTATTCCACAGAGGCCATTGATCAAGAGTTGAAGTTGAATCTCACCTTGAAAAAAGAAGAAGAAGACTATTTAGGCGTCATTAAAAACATGACGACTTTTCAACTGATTTTTAATAAAAAACCAACAAAATCAGAACGTTTTTTACCAAATCCGTTATAAAAAGAGAACATTTTAAATTTTAAAGTTAAAATAAATATTGAACAGAAATCTGCTCCATTAAAAAAATATTTATCCAAATTATCTGGTTGAAATTTACGAATGAAATAAACAGTTCATTCATTTTTTCCCAGATCAGATGAAAATAATACGCCGATTAAAATATATTCATTGATCAATTACGTATCTGTTTATTTTTTGTCGTATTTTCTGCTGGAGACGCGATAGCTAAATGGATTTAATGGGGAGAGAGAGAGGAGAGATTGTAGTCCTAAAACTTTTTTTTTAATTATTATAAACTAGCTTTCCGCCCGCGGCTTCGCCCGCGTGGAGTTCGGTTATATCGCGCTTTTTAGATTTCTCTCGGGAACATCAATTTTTTCCGGGATAAAAGGTAGCCTATGTTCTTTCTCAGGGTCTAAAGATTGTCTGTGCCAAATTTCATCAAAATCGATTGAGAGGTTTAAGCGGGAAAGCGTAACAGACAGACAGATAGACAGACAGAGTTACTTTCGCATTTATAGTATAACTAGCTTTCCGCCCGCGGCTTCGCCCGCGTGGAGTTCGGTTATATCGCGCTTTTTAGATTTCCCTCGGGGACATCAATTTTTTCCGGGATCAAAGGTAGCCTATGTTCTTTCTCGGGGTCTAAAGATTGTCTGTGCCAAATTTCATCAAAATCGGTTGAGAGGTTTAAGCGGGAAAACGTAACAGACAGACAGACAGACAGAGTTACTTTCGCATTTATAATATTAGTATGGACTAGTGCTTGACTGCAATCCCGCCTGATGGTAAGCAGTGATGCAATCGTTAATGGTAAAGCGCACTATTTTATTAATTAGTTTATGAACAAACTATATTCAGGTTTCGTATAAAGAAAAAAATAACTAACGTTGCAGGATGTCACTGTTTGTTTGAAAAAAAAAGGATGGCAGTTTTGTAATTCACCCTTAATTATCTACTGAAGATTTAGATTTTGGTTTTATTCAAAGGGAAAATCTTCCCCTACAAAACTATCTACCTAAACACATCAATAAGTCGAATGCTACATAAAATTATAGTAGTTTCCTTCACCTAGTGTGTAGTTAACACACACATAAATAATCAAGGCTGCAATACGTCACGACTCCGGAACATGACGTCACAATTGCCATCACCAACACCACCGATACGTAATCGGTGCGATGAGGGCGCGTGGAACGCGAAAAAACACGTTATTTTTAAACGTTAAACGAAATAAAAAGTAATGAGTTATTGATTCGGTCGAGGTCATTGACTGACCTTGGCATTCGGGACACTGTATTACAGTAGCTATGTCAAGGCTGAATTTATTTATGCACTCATTGTGCTTTTTACTTTTTTAAGTATGGAACACATTTTTTGTATATTCTTAACTTTGATTTTTTTTTTAATTGTTGGTGGGCTGTGTGTTTTGTACGTAAGGATCTAATGGCAGTGTTTTAGATAAGGAGGTTTGCGTAATTTTTGCAAAGCATTTCTTTCAAATAGGTACATAAAAATCACATTTGTATGTCAATCGACGAATACTAAAAAGATAATTTTTAACTAACAATCAGACGTAAAGAGTTTTGGAGCCCTGGTGCTGTAATGGACGTGGCGCCGCCAAATGAGAACTTACGATGAATTATATCTATCAAGAAGACCTGGTAGGTAATTGTGTAACACCCTATCAATAGCCATGGGTTTCATTTTGACAGTACAACAGCATTCATTGCGTTATTTACGTTGTTGAGCAGACACGTTTTCAAACACATGGAGCAATGGATTAGCAGTAAGCTTCGAAATGGTTCCAATTGATAGTAATAATAGTGTGTTACGTAATTAGGGTGCTGTCCACATATGCGCGTCCTAAACATATTGTGTCTTACTTTTACTCATCGCTTCTTTAAAAATTTTGAAATTGATTCTAAATTCGAATGAGTGTTCGAATGCAACCAAAATAATTTTCCCGCCAGTCAGTATGATGCACAGAACAGATAAAAAATACGTTATCTACTTATCTATTCCTTGATGTCATAATCTGCCGAACCTCTGTCAAGTATTTTTGGGAGTTGGTTTCCAATGTAACCAGAGACAGCTAAATACCATTATTTTACACGGAGCAACTGCCTATCTTACCTCAATGTGTGTTGGTGATTTCAGACTTAAAGACCAGGTTTCCTCAAGATGTTTTCTATCACCTTGTAATCAGTCATTGGTATCCGAGATACACTTAGAAAGTACATATAACTTAGAAAAGTTACATTGATACCTGCCTGACTTGGAATCGAACCCGCACACTCATTCTTGAGAGGCTGGCGTTTAACCACAAGGCTACCACGGCTTACTTACGCCATTTTAATTCAGAATGTTAATCAGAAAATCGTATTAACAATGTCCAAGTGTCCAGCGGCCGAGGGGACCGCAAGGAACAGTTTAATGGTCGTCCAGATTTACGGGACAAGGAGACACAGACGTGTTAACTAAATTGAAAGTTGACTATAAATTAGAAGGGGTGGCCCGCCAGACAACGGTAATGTATGAGGCTTGAGATTTACATCGAGAAGCTGGCTGAGATTATTTTATTATAATACTAGCTGCACGCCACGGTTTCACCCAAGTTGGTTTCAATGTGTTGTACCCGC